>JAUIMM010000572.1:5267500-5867500 GCA_031769625.1 Taudactylus pleione
CTGGGGGGCCCGGTGAAATGGCTCCCCTGGCTGTGGCATGATCCCCCCCTCTAGAAGTCCGCTGCTGGTTCTGATAAATACAGAGGGACCCTACGCATTTTATCCCCCTGTATTTCCAGAACCAGCTCAGAGCCCTGTGCTGGTTGAGCCAAATACGGGGGATCCCTACGTCATTTGTCCCCCGTATTTTGGCAACCAGGACAGGTTCTGAAAAGCCTGGTGCTGGTTGTGCTTAATACGTGGGACCCCTACGACGTTTGTCCCCTGTATTTAGCACAACCAGTACTGGGGCTCCAAGCCCGGTGCTGGTTGTTTCAATTTTTAACATATGCGTACATCTCACTGCTGCATTCGTCCATCTGACTTATTGATTTGATTTTCTCAGGTGCATACGCACTACCAGTGAGCCCTCTGTCGCCCACTGATGCCCCCTTTGCACTGCACCGCTGCCACTGCTCTGCACCACCACTGCTGCCACTACCCCACATGCCTACAGCTGTCTCGCAAGGCTGCTTAGATATGATCTGAAAATTAAAACAAAAAACTATTTTCTGCCACTCAAACTTCAAAAAGCAATAAAATGACGATCAAGGCCGACGCCTTAATGGAAGTGTTCCTTGCGCAATACAGATATGGTATGCCATCACACCCTGTGGTTAACTGCAGATTCAGCACTCATGAAGATTGCTGTCACTCACAAAATGGTGGAGTTGCTAATTCACAGAATTGTGTGCTCATTGGAATACACATGCAGTCTATGCAACTGAGGTCAAAGCAGAAAATAGAGCTGTGCAGATGGGATAAAAAAAGGTGTGGATGGGGGGAGGAGACAGCAGCGTGGATAGGTTAGACACAAAGGCATGTAAAGGAGGGAAGGTTAAGCAGTACAGAAGGGGGGGGGGGGTAGCCAAAGTAATGCAAATGGGAGGAAAACAGTGGTGCGGATGGGGGGGAGAAACAGTGGCACAGTTTGGGGGGATAGCGATGTGGATGGGGGGGAAGAGTGTGGCATGGACATGGGAAGACAGCAGTGCAGATGGGTAAAGAGATTGTAGCGGATAAGGAAATACAGACTTGCACAAATAGGAGAACACACAACAGTAGGGATTGGGGGAAGACAGATTAGTGTGGATGGGTAGGAAGACAGTAGTGCGGGTGGGGGGAGGAGACAGTTGCAGAGTTGGGGGGGGACAGAGTGGTGCAGAGGGAGGAAGAAAGTACCACAGAGGAAAGTAAGACAGTGGCGTGGCTTAGGGGGAAGGCAGTGGTGCAGAAGGAAACAGTGGCACGGATGCAGGGCGGTGCAGATGGATAAAGACAGATTGGTGCGGATGAGAGAACACAGACTACCATAGTTCGGAGACCACAGAGCAGTAGGAATTGGGGAAGACAGATTGGTGTGGATGGGGGAGTTAGACAGTTATGCGGGTGGTGGGGGAGACAGTTGCACGTTTGGGGGACCAGAGTAGTGCAGAAGGAGGAAGAAAGAGTGACACCAATGAGAGAAAGACAGCAACATGGCTGTGGAGAAGGCACAGATGCAGGGTGGTGCAGCTGGGGAAAAACGATGAGGGAACACAGACTATCACAGTTGGGAGACCACACAGCAGTAGGGATTGGGGAATATATAGCAGCATGGAGGCATATAGGGGAAGAAAGTGTACATGCACTGACAGTATGGGCTCGATTCTATTCAGCGCGATGTAAATAGCGCCGGGAGTGAGCCCCCTGGAGCTATTCAATACACCGCGCTGCCAAGTCAGACTAATGATATCTTCTCTCATCCCTCCAGGGCTGAGAGAAGAAATCCAACAAAAGTCCCACCGCGAGGCTGTTTTCTGCCCTTCGCGCCTGGAAAACAGCCCCGCACCGGGAAGTTAGGTCAGGGAATGCCCGTTATCGCGCCTAAACAACCTGTTTAAGGCGCGAGAACGAGCCTCCCCCGAGCTAACATCGCGATGAATTGAATAGCTCTGGGAGCTATCTCCCGGCGCTATTTACATCGCGTTGAATAGAATCGTGCCCTTTGATATTTTTAAAAATAAGGGCGCTGAACGTCTATTCTAAACGTGATAAATGTATGCAATGAGAAAGATGTTGGAAGCCAGAGAGATTGTTTTGGTGATCAAATGGGAAGATTGTGGCAATGAGTGGGATGTGGGAGCCACAACTGCTTACACCTCAGTTGCATAGACTGCATGTGTGTATTCCAATGAGCGCACAATTCTGTGAATTAGCAGCTCCACCATTTTGTGAGCGACAGCAATCTCATTCTGTGAGTGCTGAAACTGCCATTAACCACAGGGTGTGATGGCATACCATATCTGTATTGTGCAAGGAAAATCCATTAAGGCGTAAGCCTTAATGATCGTAATTTCATTGCATTTTGAAATTGAGTGGCAGAAAATCAACACTTTTTTCCCTTGGTTTGGAACATTGGACTCTAGCAAGGCAGGCCCTTGGCTTTTTCCTGCGGACGAAAGTAGCAAGAATGAGACGTTCGCAATTTAGGAACTGGAATGAGATTTTGGATGCCGCCACAATCTCATGCAATTCTGGACCAATGTCCCCTGAATAAGGAAGAGCGTCTAGGGCCTTTTTACGGTCTGTCAGCGCACCAGAAACAAAGCCAGAGGGCTCCCATAGCAGACACTGAAGATGCACACACTTTAGTGGAGTATATCCGGGGTGTGGCCTATCTAGAGACAAAAGCTCGTTCCTGTGGGTACCCAAACAGGAGGTCATCCTCCAGAGAGGATGCCCAGCATCAGAGCCTTAGCTATCCAGGGAAACACCAGGGCCAGCCATGCGATACATTTGAATAAATGGCCTTGAGGAAAGCTTCCCATCACTCGGATCCTAAAGGGATGCAGTGTTATGCTGGGCATACACTGCCAGATAAAATGTTTGTCTGAGGCATTTTATCTGACACCCTGCAGATATGACGGGAATACACCAAGATCTCAGTGTATTGGCCCAGATAGCTATGCTCCTCCTCTGGGGAAGAGACATTTCCCCCTTCCATCCCTGTGAAGGAACATGAGAAATGTGCCCAACGCAGAAGAGTATTATATATGACATGCTGAATGATTCGGCATGTCCAATAGATTGTTATTCTCAGATCAGTCGGCCACATACACTATGGGTCATTCCATGCCAAACCATCACAGCTTCCAACCTGACAGTCTCAGACTTTCATGAAGTTTGGTAGGATGGTAGATGGCATAAAGTAACTTTCATATGTAAAATGTTAGCCCTCAGTGATGCACGGTGTTCATGCAACAGGATTGCAAACATGACAAATTTAAAAATTTATGCTTGCAAAGTCAATTAAAACTAATCATAGCTTTGATTCTAAAAATGGGAATACACGTCCAGATAAAATGTCTAACAGACAGACATTTTATCTAGCAGCCTGCAGCATACGTGGAGATATTAGCCCCGACATCTGCACTCCGCCTCCATGGGAGAAGACCTTCCATCTATTGTCCGCGGCTGGGCATGCACTGCCCGATACAGCCGACATTTTAGCTCAGAAATATCGCATCAGACGGGCATGCTGGACAATCCGGCATTACCGAGTGATAATTAGCCCTCAGTCGCCCACACACGCTACAATTATTGGGGCGATCCGCGGGTATCTGGCGGATTACCCCAATAATTGTAGCATGTATGGCCAGCATAAGTGTGGTAGAACTTTCATGTTTGTCTTGTTTTGAAGCCAAGAGACCATAGTTTTTATAACAGTTTTATATTTAAATGTTGACTTACATTTCAAGGTCACATGTAACCTTTGACCTTGAATATCAAAAAAAGTTACAAATTTTTAGAACAAAGTATTATACACTTAAATACAATCTCTTTGGTATAAGTTTCATTTTGGGTAGCCTTTGGGAACAGGAATTAAGAAAAAAAAATAAAAAATACGGAAGTTGAACCCTTCTTGCACTAACCATGCAACTGGTACGTTCAGACTTGTCTGAGAGCCATCTGTGGGTTCCCATCGATGGTGGCATCGGTTATAAACATCTATGGTGAACCATCAATGGTTTGCACCACTCAGTATGGCTGCAACTTCTGCATTGAGAACTAGAGATACAAGACATGCTTGCCTCCGAGAGGAGTCACCCAAGTTGGCATAATGTGGGGGCGTGGCACATCATAGGGTGAGTGTCCAGGGATATTACCTGGCATTAGAAGAGCTACGGGGGGCGTGACCTAGCGTCATTTTGGTCCTACCACCGCTACACAACGTTGAGATTACCGGCATTGTAAAGCATAGGGCGGGGCCATGAGGAGTTTCAGCGTTAAATGCTACATTAGCGTTACAGCTGCTGACACTAATGTAGCGTTTCGCATACAGATACACCCGTAGTGACTCAGAATATAGGCATGCTGCTTATCATTTTAATAAGCAGAAACTGCTTGTGCTAATTCGCATCACTGTGCGAATAAGACGCATTTGAATGTACGACGTTACACAAAAAGACGCTCGGCGCTACAGAGTCTCGCCACAGCCTGGTGCGACTAGAAGAGCTGTTTAGTGTGCAAAGAGGCTAGATGTATGAGGAAACATCTGTAGCTGCCTACAGTGTAGTGCCCCATTGCCTAGCTGCCCTAGTTGGGGGTGCAGAGACTACTTAGGTTCCAATCGCCTGTAAGCAGGAAGCCGCCTTATCTGTCCTCTGGCTGCGACTTCTGTGATGTGCTATGGACCTCTGGCTAAATGCTCTCACCCAGTCACCAGCAATGCGGCCACCGGCGCTGGGGTCGGTGGAGTGGAATTGCGTGTGCTCACTTTGTAATAGAAACTAGAATTTATAAACAGAAGAAAACAAGCTGCTTAGAAGCAGATCCTAAAAACTGTGCTCGCTCCTTCAGGCAACAAACAAAAAAACTGGATGCCTGTGGCTGGGGTATAGGGGAGAGGGAGTCTGGGCTGCTGGGAAAGAAAAATGAACCGTTTGGTGCCCAGACCTCTACTTGCCAACCTATATCCAGGGTAAAGCCTGTGTCCACTATGGAGGTAGAAAAAATACACACTACATGCATTTTAAAAGTAAATTTCAATTTAATAAAAAAAAAAAAGAAGTTACACGTTCACTAGTTGTGTGCGCCCCACATTAAGACTTTCTGGGCTCTCCAGAAAACCAACAAAAACTGTAGCAAGGGGAAAAAAAATAAAAAATAAACCTGAAAATTACGAAGATAATTGATGAGAGGACAAGTTATTTGACAAGTAAACATCCATAAAGTTTGAGGAATCTATTGCTTACTGTCATCTCCAACTGGGCCTGCAGAACATTGTGCTGGAGGATCACGAGCCAAATCATTCAGTTCCTGTGAGAAAAAAAAAAAAAAAAAAAGTTTAAATCAACTTATAACCTGTTCCTGAGCGAACACTAAATACACATTAACACAGTACAAACTAACCCAAGAAGTATGGGGTTGAAATAAACAGCTATACAGTTCTTGATTTAAAAATGTTTTGCAAAGTACACACTTGACAGATTAGAGAAAGGGTCCGAAATTATATTGCTAGCCGAAACGATCCTATGAATATCCAATATCAAGCGTACACACCACTCATTCCTTTCGGACCGATAGTCCTCAAAGTTTGCAGAGGTGGCGCTTATAAATGCACTTTCAGCCTGATAACACATCAGCAGGATACATTTCTCATCAGGACCAGCAAATGTCATGGAGCACTCCTGATATTGGGAGTTGAGAATTGACTGTTTGACCAGATTATTGTAGTGTGAAGGGGGATGGAAGAAAGAACCAAGTAATGGGTAGGCAACGAACAACAAGTATTTTGGAAAGGTTTCTGATAAGACTCCCCCTCAATAAAAATTAGAGTTACTGTAGACTTACCTTGATAACTCCTTTTCTTCGAGGTCCATAGGGATATTATGGTTGGAAGACCAGGCACAGTTAAAGCTTCTACTCCCAGAATGCCCCAGGTCCTTCCCCATATATACCCAGTCCCTAGCCATAGGACTTCAGTTTAGTCAACAAGCCTCAAGGCAGGGGAAGGAAAGAGGAGAAGGAAGAACAAGTCGTACACCATAAACTCTTACATTAGACGAGGGAATCTGACCGAAAGAATATAACCCAATGAAGCCAGGTGAGTCAGGGTGGGTGCCCTGTGGAGCTCGAAGAAAAGGAATTATCTAGGAAAGTCTACCATAACTCAAATTTTCTTCTTCAGGGTCTATAGTGATCCACAGGGATACCATGGGGATGTCCTAAAGTAGTTTCCCTAGAGTGCGAGACGCTCCTCAGCAGAAAGGAGAACTCATCGCCCAAAAGGAGGCATCCTGAGAGGCAAAAAGTATCAAAGGCATAAAATCTAAGAAAAGTGTGAACAGAAGACCACAAGGCTGCCTTACACAACTGTTCAGCAGAGGCACCACAACTAAATGCCCACAATGGCCCTACAGACAGAAGAACGTGCTGTCACCGTGGTTGGGACAGAGATCAGCCTGTGTGTACACTTAAGCAGACTTGAGAGTCATGCGTACCCATCTTGCTAATTAGCTGGCCCTCTTTGTTAGAAAACAAGGAGACTGATTTTCTATAGTTTTCACAGTTTGTACGCTCCACATACTGTAGATACAGAGAGCAAACTACAGCCAGGGAGGCTTCACCTACAGAAAGGTCTGGAGCCTGAAAACGGGACACTTAGGAAGGTTACCCTCCCTTGTACGAAGAACAGCTTTATCCTGGTGAAAAATAAAAAAAAATGGGGAGCGACAAGAAAGCGCTGCCAAATCAAAGACTTTGCGAGGAGAAGAAAGAGATAGAAGAGTCTTTGCTGTTAACCACTTCAAATCCAGAATCCAAAGTTTCAAATGGGGACGTTTGTAGTCCCTTAAGAACCAAAGACAAATCCCATGGTGCTACTGGTGGAACAAAAAGGAGGCTGAATTTGCAAAACTCCTTGGAAAAAAAAAAAATGCTAATGTCTGGTAATGAAGCAATCTTCTTCTGAAACCAGACCGACAGTGCAGAACCCTGCACTCGGAAAGTGGCCATGCGTAGACCTTTGTCTAATCCAGCCAGAAGAAGAGCCAGTACCCTGGAAACCCTGAATATCTTAGGATCATACTTCCTATGGAAACACCATTGACCAAAAGAATACCAAACTCAGAAATAGATGCAGGCAGAGGCAGGCTTCCTTACCCCAATTGTTTGAATTACAGAACTGAAAAAAAAACAACATGGCTGCTGATTGGTCTCTGGACCTGGACTCGTACCTGGGGACCTTGTGGTTGTGGCGCGACACCATGAGATCGCTTTCTGGTAGAGCCCATGTTTACCAGGAGCTAAACACTCCCGGATGGAGATACCACTCTCCGACGTGCATGTCCTGGTGACTTATGAAGTCTGCTTCCCAATTGAGTACTCCCAGTATGAATATTGCCAAGATGGCCGGAAGATGACGTTCTGCCCAAATCAGAACCTTGGTCACTTCCTTCATGGCTGCATAACTTCTTGTGCCTCCCCGATTTAGGTAGGCCACTAATTGCATCGTCGGCCTGGATCTGGACCGGTCGGCCCTGGAGCAGGTCCTGTGCCATAATAAGAGCTCTGTATACTGCTCAGTTCCAGTATATATGTTGTCAAATTATTTTGATTTGTCCATCGTCCCTGAAAGGTGCGATGACCTGTCACTGCGACCCATCCGTGAAGGCTGGCGCCCTTTGTTTAGATGATCCTTTCTCAGCCACCACCGGAGGGAGTGACGAAGCTCTGGAGTGAGAAGGATCCTCAGACCTTATAAGATGCAGTTTGTTCCACCTGGAGAGAATCAATCTTTGTAGAGACCTGGAATGGAACTGAGCATACCCAACGATGTCGAAGGTGGATACCATTGATCGCAAGACCTCCATTGCCAACAGAATGGATACCCTTTTTGTGTAGCAGCTTGCAATGATAGATCCACAATCTTCGTGCCCAAGAATCCAGAAACGCTCCCAGGATGTACAGTCTGCTGTGTTGGAGAAAGTGACGATTTCTTCCAATTGATTATCCAGCAGTGCCCTTGTAGGCAGGCTATGGTCATTTGAAGATGGCTTTGAAACATAACCGGAGTCTGTCAATATCAGGTGGTCGTCCAGATATGGCAGGATTCTGACTCGACGCCAGTCGTGACTGCCATTATTTTGGTAAATACCCAGGGAGCCATAGATAGCCCAAAAGGGTAGAGTATGAAATTGGTAATGTTGCTGAAGGACAAACCATAAGAATAGTTGGTGGGATGGTATAATAGGACAAGCTGATTTGCATCCGAAATATCCAGCGACACCATGTAATACCTCGGCTCCATTGCCAAAATAATTGACCAGAGTTTCTCCATACGAAACTTGGGTACATTGACAAACCTGTTGAGGGTTTTTAGATTTAGTATAGCATGATAAGCCCCATTAGGTTTCTGAACCAGAAACAGATTGGAATAACCCCTTCCGTTGACAGAGGAACCAGAATTATTAGCCCCGCCTGCAGCAGGGAGTGAATGGCCTTGACCGCATCCGACTGAAGCGTTGTGCAAAATAAAGACTTCTGGTGGGGATGTCTCCTGAAAAGCATCTAGTTGTTTGATGCCAATAAACCACAAACTGAAGAAGTCGGCCTCCCACCCTGGGATCCCACAGGAGGAGGCCCGCTTCATCAGGCCAAGGGCTTGTTGTCCGGCTTAGAAGCTGGACATCTTGCCGGGCCAGACCTTTTAGCTTGTCGCTTAGATTTGCAGAAACTAGTTGGCCTAGAGGAAGGCTGTTCCTGTGCTGGTCCCTGAGGACAGAAGGACTGAAAAGAAACCTGCCTAGATCTAGTCTTTGCTGTAGATGGCAGACCTGCAGATTTTGAAGCTGCCAGGGTAGCGATTATCCAACTCTGCTCCAAAAAATACCTATCCATAGAAAGGTAAGACTTCCAGCGCCCTCTTTGACCCAGTATTATCTTTCCAAGATCTTAACCAAAAGGTTCCTGCATGCCACTATTGATGCCCTAGAAGCAAAAATTCCAGCATCCACTGCAGCCCCTCCCAGCTAGGAAGCGGCTTCCTGTATGTGGGAGATATTCATAATCTGTTCTCTGGTAGCATATCTTCCAATGCCCTAATCCATTCTTCAACAGCTTTGGCTACCCAGGCTCCAGCCATAGCTGGACGAGTAACCATTCCAGACAGAGCGTTCCCGCTAGGCTGTTTTCGCAGGGCGCGGCACCCTGCCCTCCTTCTGGAGAGCAAAAAGCACACTGCCCTCCAGAAGGAGGGCAAATAGCGCCCTGCCCTCACAGCCTGCGGGTGGAGAATTGTGCGGTGACCCGGTCACCGGAGAATAGACGCCGGGCGCATGCGCCCAGCAACTATTCTCACTGTCTGCAGCGCTTGGGGGCTGCCCGGCGTGTCCGTAAGTGCCGGGCACGCCGCCAAGTATAACGAAAAGGGGACGCGTCTTATAGACATGCCCCCTTTTCATGGCCACGCCCCCTTTTTGCGCCCTGCCTGCTGCCGGAGCTAGAGTGAACACTACAGACAAAAATATTGCTTTAAGATAGGCTTCAATCTTTATCTGTGGAATCCTTCAGTAAAGACGCTGATTGAATAGGCAATGTAGCATTTCTGATTAAATGTGTTACATGAGAATCCACAATGGGTTGTACCTCCCACTTCGTACATACAGAAGGTGGAAACATATTTTATTCACATAAAACAGTTTAACATTGTATCAGGGTTACCCCATGCCTCCTCGATAAGCTCTGTAAGCTGATCAGATACAGGGAACTCAATTTTGACCACCTTCCGCTGGTGATTAAACAATGGAGCCTTCTTACTATGAGCTGAATATCTAGGATGAATTTAAGCCCTTACCAAAGGAGGAACATCCACTGTGGAAGTTTGATCCTCCTCCTCAAAGCTAGATCCTGTAAAGGAACCCTGTGCATCAGCTTTCCCCTGATGTGTCTGAATCCATATGTTGGGCAGACTAACAAAAAACTTGAGTTTAAGTGCTTTGGTCACTACCGGTCTGTTATCAGCTGGTGCCATACCCTGACTAGAATAGCCATAAACATCCTTCCATGAAGGATGCGTAGGAAGTGCAACATAGCATACTGTGGACAGCCCATCAAGGAGGCATCATAGAACCAGCCATACGATCCACAACCTTCATCATAACCTGGGACAAAGAGGAAACCAAGGATGGTTCTTGGCCTGGGACAGGTAAACTGGATTGGTGAAGTGACTCTTTATAACAGACAACACACAAACCATCCTTTACGTCCTGAGAGTACACAAATCGTACATGCCTTACATGAACCAGCATAGGCTGCTCCCTCTCCTGTTACCCTTCATCTTTTGACATGGTCAATAAAGGCAATAATTGCAATGTTATGCGACAGCCTTCACAAAATCTCAACTGAATGTGAAGTACTCAGAAAGAAACCACCCAAAAGGATGGAAAAAAAACCAGTGATCATTATAGCTGACCCAGTGATCACGATGAGTGACAAAATTTGTGGGACCCAGGGACCAACCACTTTAAAAATAATGGGGTCCTACCTGACCATTTCTAGGTCCCATCATAATTTATACTTTAGAGCACCCCATATGCCTCAGACATCCCCCACATCCCCCTAAAATGCCCATCTGATACCCCCAACAGCATCAGATATCCGCACAAGCCCCTTAAATGCATGTTTTAATGCCTCCACGATCTTTCAGGTAATATGACTTGTCTGTTCACAAAACCCATAGTGAATAAGTAGGTTTACTATATCACCACTTTAAACTGGGACACTCATGGATTACACAGGTTCTGTGGCTTATTAAAACCAGGTGAAATATGACATGAAGTCAGCCAGTCACAGAACCTTTGTAATTCATGTGACCCGTTTTAAAGTGACAGTATGGTTAGCCTATGAATAACACTTTAGGTAATAGGCATACTTAATCAAAAGGATAAATGCCCAGCATTTACACATTAATGCACTTTAGTCCACCCCCCCATGCAGTGCCCCCGGTAGTAGTCCCCCCCCCCCCCATGCAGTGCCCCCGGTAGTAACCCCCCCCATGCAGTGCCCTCGGTAGTAGTCCCCCCCCCCCCATGCAGTGCCCCCGGTAGTAGTCTACAGCTACAGGGCGCACTGAGCGGGGACCGTGAGCGTCTTATACACGTAGAGGGTAGGCGGAGCAACACAGATTCGCAAAACCCTTCTGGGTAGGAGCTGCCGGGGGGGCGCCTACCTCCGCTAGTCTGTGTTAAGCAGCCGGGTACACCGGCCTTGGGGCAGCAGAACAGTCTGCTGCCGATCCCCGGCATCAGATAAGGCCTCGGCTGGTGTCGTGAGGACGCGGACAATCCCGGGCCCTGACAGCAGCGGCTCTGGAGAGTCTGATACCAGGAGCAAGGACTGCCAAGCGTGTTTCCTCACAAGCGAGAAATCGCCTTACCCGACATCTCCGAACATCCGATGCAGTCCAGGTCGCAGCATTGCTGCAAGAAGAGCTCAGCCGCCAGCCGCTGAAATCACCAGCACAATTACTGATGTTGCAGCCCAGCGGAGGTAGATTGAGTCGCTGAGTACTGCTGACTCAAACATAAAAAAATAAAACAAAAAGCTTTCCCCTATTACGAAAGTGTGTCTTGATCCTGCCGCAATAAATGAACTGAAGTCCTGTGGGGTATATATGGGTAGAGGACCCGGGGCATTCTGGGAACAGAAGCTTTAACTGTAACTGTTTGATGTCTGGTCTTCCAACGATAATATCCCCATGGTATCCTTGTGGATCACGAAGAAGAAAACTACTGTAAGTTGGAGAAAGGACTACAGGACAGCAAAGTAATGTAGACCATTAAATTTTTAAGAAAAAGGTGAAACCTAGCAGTGTGTTGCTTCTGGGTAGTACAAAAATAAAAAGGTAAACCATTTTGTAGTCTAACAAGTGTCCTGTACACAGGTTCTCACACTCGGTCCTCAGGACCCCAAACAGTGCATGTTTTCCAGGTCTCCTCACAGAATCCCAAGTGAAATAATTAGCTCCCCAATGGAACTTTGAAAATGTGTTAGCAAGTAATGAATACAGCTGTGCACTTGCTGGTGTGACCTGTGTGAGGTCCTGAAGACAGTGCAAAGGTTCTCAATCTATGAGTACTCAAAATGGGCTACACAGTAATTTCTCAGCAAGAAGTAGTAATTTTAGGTTTGCAAATTCAACTTCTAAAACATTAAAAAAAAAAAAAAACCTTTAACCACTGTTAACTGGCAGTTGCTGGAAGATTATTTTCCAGCAGCTGCCCACTGTGCATTACTGACAGGTCACACCGTTTGCGACCATGTCAATTAACGCACTGCTGGCTGTGGTCACAAATGACGACCACACCAGGCAAGTGTTTAAACTGTCAGAGGACTGTATTGAGGGCATGATATAGAAGAGAAAGTACTCAAAGTTGCAGTGGTTATTAACCTGGGTACACACTAATTGATCACCTGTTCCATTGAACGGGCAATAGATCTATAGTGCATCGCCCGGTTGTGTACAGCAGTTATATCTGAACATCATTCACAGACATTCGATCTGCTGTGCAGCACAGCGGATGGATATATCTGAGATAGATCAATTTGCTGGTGTGTATGGGTGACCCACCGATCGCCCGTACATGTTCTGCAGGGACCCGGTGGCGATTGACAGCTCGACAAAGTGGGCAATTCAAAATGCCTGCCCAGTTGAGCTGTGAAGCACAGCACATCAGTCAGTCAGGTGAGCCAGCCGAATAACAGACCCATCTACCTAGTCTGTTACCAAGCTTTAGCAACAATTTAATGTATATTTTACCTACAGTACATACAGCGAAAACATAAATTTTGTTAACAGGTCAGGTTTTGTGGATTTCTTTAATGCACAGGTGTGTTAATCTATTTTGCCAGGTCAGGAATTATGCCACTTGCTCCCACAGACAAAAATCCTCAAAGAATGACCGGTTGGAAAAACTTGGTCTTTCAAATCAGCCAATGGTCAGAAGCTTTGACCAATGGATTTCAAAAGGACAATTAGTAATTAATGCTAAACAAGCCCGGATTTAGCATTACTATTGCGTGGCTTTGGCAAATTGATTTCATATTAAGTCTACCCCTAGGTGATGAGACTACACCAGGGATGGGGAACCTCAGGCCCGGGGGCCGTATAAGACCCTCAAAGCTTTTTTCTGCTAGCCTCATTTAGCTAGCAGGGTGCCTAGAATGGCACACTGCAGCCAGAATCTATGCAGTAGTGCCGCCTGGAGCGTCCTTCAGACGGTCACACCGCTGCTCTTGATGCTCCCCAGAGTATCCTCAGGATGCTCTGGGCATTGCTGTAATCACCAGCAATTGTGGACCCACCCCCGTTTAATGTCACGTGGTGGGGAGCATTGCCTGCACCAGCCCGCAAAATAATGTTTGATAGATAGATATATCTATCTATCAAAATGGACCTCGGGAGAAAAAAAAAAAAAAAAGGTTCCCCACCCCTGCTCTACACAAACTCACTAGTGTGTTACCGCTAACATAGTAACAGTAAGCACACAAGTCTGACAACAGTTTGGGAAACAGTATAGTTTGCAAATGTATTACAATATATAGGGGTAAATTCATTTCAGTGCGCTGTTGATAGCACTGGAAGGGAGCTCCAGGAGCTATTCAATTCATCGGGCTGTTTAGTCTGACAGTTAGAAGTCTGAGAATGCCGATTCTCACAAATTAACCTGGGTGTTTAGTCGCGAGCAGTCATTCTCCGACTAAAGTGCCGGCTGAGAGTTTGTTAACGCCGCACTAAGCCGGAAAACAGACACACGGCCAGCATAGGAGAGTGAGAAGAATTAGTCAGACTTAACAGCACACCAAATTGAATAGCCCTGGGAATTCCCTCCTGGTGCTAACAGCGCACCGAATTGACATACATACAATATGTATAGATATAGTGTATTACTGCCAGATTACTGTGGCCATCAGTGATTGGGCAAATATTGGGAGGGGAGAAGCAGAGCGGCTGTCTGCTCCTAGTGCACACAGTTGCAGAAAGGCCGGAAGGAGGAGGGGTCCCGCCAGCAGGACAGCGTAGTGATCGGGACACAGGAGGGGGGCCATAGGACCAACAGGTCCCTCTGATACAGGCAGTTACAGGAAGATTAGTTTCCCGCAGCTGCCTAGTGGGCGTTTGACTGGTCACATCAGACGTGACCACGTCAGCAAAAGCCCAGTCTGGCGTGGTCACATTAGATGCAAGTGGTTAAAAAAAAAAAATAAATCAATAGAGTCCAATTATGTGGGGCGATTTGTTTCTATAGTGCCTGTCTAAAGTGACTGAAAGCTATTTGTTTAGGACAACCAGCCCAGATGCATTAGGTGTCACAGATTTCTGCTTATGACCTTCTGAGGAGTAGACATTTGTGTAAATTAAGGCATTGTGGCTGGTTGCAAGTGCACTTTAAACTGCAGCACTTTGGGCAGCTAATGTGGCTATTCCCATGAAAGAGGGCGCAAGAACCAGTGCGCAGCTAGTCAAACAATTGAATAGCTCCAGGTCACTTTAGATGGGAGTGATAAACAACTGAATCTACCCATTTCTGGTAGATGCACCATGAAAAAAAAAAAAAAAACACCACCCCTAACACCTTTTAGAAATGTCAGTTATCATTAAGTGTCAAACACCAACTTTCATGTTTGATGTAGCGTTCCCGCTAGGCTGTTTTAGTGGGGTGCTGCGTCCTGCCCTTCTTCTGGAACGCCCAAGTGCCCTGCCCTTACCGCGCAGCGCCCCGCTAAAACAGCCGTCTCCACGCGCGAGTCGCAGTGTCCCACTGGTGGGGAAGTGTGCGGTGACCCGGTCACCGCCGGTGAATAGACTCCGGGCGCATGCGCCCAGCATCTATTCTTCCTTTCAGCAGCGCTTGCGGGCTGCCCGGCATGTCCGTAAGTGCCAGGCACGCCCCCCAAGAATGACGAAAAGTGTCTTATAGACACGCCCCCTTTTCAATGACCATGCCAAAGTGCCCTCTCTAGCTCCGGCGCCCTGCCTGCCGCCGGAGCTATAGTCAACACTAGCTTGCTGTATAGTTTTTATGAAAGATGCAACATACTAATCTTGGATTAGTATAATGAGAACGCAAAAAACAAAAAAAAAAAACAACATTTACCTCAACTACATCCTCTAAAGCACTAGAGTCAAGTCTTTTTTTGCTACTTTGGGCACGATCCAATTAAACGCGAAGAGAATAGCGCTGGGAATGAGCTCCTGGAGCTATTCAATCTTTCGCGATGTTAGGTCGAGGAAGGCTCGTTCTCGCGCCTTAAATAGGGTGTTTAGGCGCGAGAACAGGCATTCTCCAACTAAACATCCCGGCGCGATGCTGTTTTCCCGGCACTAAGGTCAGAAAACAGCACCTCACCTGGACTTGTCGGATTTCTGCTCGCATCCCCAGAGGGATGCGAGAAGAAATCCTAGTCGGGCTTAACAGCGCATATGAATTGAATACCTCTGGAAGCAGATTCCCGGCGCTATTCACTTCGCGTTCAATTGAATTGTGCCCTTTGAAAACAGTTTTGAAAATTTTAGGGGGAGATTCAAATGTTTGAGCCGGCAGCTGTCAGTCCTGGGCGTCAGACTCAATTCAATTGTCGCTGTTTGGGCATGGACAGCTGCTGGTATTTCTTTTGACTGTAATTTTTAATTTTCAATGTATACAATACAAAATCAGAATAGTACATACATAATAAAGTGCCATCATTTTAAGAAATAAGTTTCAGGAAGCCATACAAAAGGGGGGGGGAGGGGTTTGTATTCAATTTTCTGAACCATATACCAAACTTCAAAAAGTTGTATTTTCCCACCTGAGCAGAAATGTGTGGAAAGTCAGTGGTTTGGACACCCTAGCCAGGACTTTACGTTTAGCTGCTTATAGCCTAGTCTAATTAGGCTAATTCAATTGCAATATTTGGAGCCCATTAATTACAGCGACTTAAAGTCTTATGGGGGTGTACACAGTCAGATATAGCACTAACGATGTCGATCATATTAATATCGTCCTGTTTTTGGGCCCTTCCAGCTCCCAAACGATGGTCGATATCGACCATCGCCTGTGCATTCAGGCCAACCTGGTTGATTTCGACCAGGTTACTATAGGGACCCGCGATAGTGGGTCGTTAGTTGTTTGGGGGTTGGTGCATGTGCTGGATGTTAGATATCGAACATCTAGCACATACAGGACGATCAGACAACGATATCTGATTGTTGTCTGATCGCTCCGTGTGTACGGAGCTTTAAGAAAACAGATGGACAAATCTCAGACTTCAGCCTTTTTTGTAACAAATTACTACTCTATCCATCTCACAAGAAACTGAAACCAGAGATTTCCAAGCTGAGATAGTGGCACCCTGAAAAGTCACTTATATTTTGTTCTGATTGAGTCCCTTTTATCAGTCATATAAAAGTGAGAAGGTAATCAATGTGAGGACCAAACAAACGGTTGTAGATGGGATGAGTCATTGTAAACTATGAGGTTAAATTGTTGCCATTCAAAATGAGAGTTTTCTTTAGAAAGGTCATGAACAAAGTACTTAAAGTGCCAATTTTTAATTTTCAATGTATAAAATACAAAATCAGAATACTACATCCATAATAAAGTGCCATCAATTTTAAGAAAAAAAAAAGTTTCAAGAAGCCATACAAAGGGGGGGGTATTAAATATTCAATCTTCTGAACCATATATACAAAACTTCAAAAAGTTGTGCTCAACGACTCCCAAAACCATACACTGGATTAAGAATCTTCTGCGCAGACACCACACAGGAAAAATAGGATTTTGGTACTTACCGCTAAATCCCTTTCTCCGATTCCACAGGGGACACTGGAGCCTCAGTACAATGAGGTATAGGAGTGTGTTAACCGGGAGCTGGCACCTTTAAATAAAAAACTACTGGTAGCTAGCTCCTCCCCCCTCTATACACCCCCCCCCCCCCCCCCAAGTCAGTCTAAAAACAACGGTGCCCGAGGGGAGCTGGAAAGTAAGGAGACAGAAAAGCTACATTAATCACATATACATAAGAAAACAACATATACATGAAAACAAGAACAGGTCAGTCAGACAACATTAAACGCAAACCAGCGTCTTAACCTGTAAAACAGTAACAACGCAGGTAGAACAGCGTAGGGAGGGCGTCCAGTGTCCCCTGTGGAATCGGAGAAAGCGATTTATCGGTAAATACCAAAATACTATTTTCTCCTTCATCCACCAGGGGACACTGGAGCCCAAGTACAATGGGGACGTCCCAGAGCTTACATCCCGGGTGGGAGAGCGCTGAGAGCCCTGCAACACCACACGGCCAAACGCCGAAGCGGAGGCCGCAAAAGTATCAAAAAGATAGAATCGTAGGAAGGTATGCGTGCCTGACCAAGTGGCTGCTCTACAAAGCTGGTTTAAGGAAACCCCGCGAGCAGCCGCCCATGAAGGACCTACCAAGCGCGTAGAATGCGCAGTAATAGGACCTGGTGGTTGTTTGGAAGCCACCATGTATGCTTGCCTAGTAGTGAAACAAATTCATCTAGAAATGGTCTGTTTGGAGGCCGGCCAACCTGGACGGGGCACATCAAACCGAATGAACAAAGCATTTGATTTACGGAGGGAAGCAGTCCTGTCAACGTAAATCCGGAGTGCTCTGACTACATCCAAGGATCTTGAATTGGAAGAGTCATCCTTAAACACCGGAACCACGATAGGCTGGTTTATATGAAAAGCTGTCACCACTTTTGGAAGAAAAGTCCTTTGAGTACGCAGCTCCGCCTTATCTTCATGGAAAATAAGGTAAGGAGGGCAGCAGGATAAAGCACTGAGTTCTGACACACGCCTTGCCGAAGCGAGTGCCAAAAGCAGAACCACCTTCCAGGTTAAGTACTTTATCTCCATGCTCTGTAATGGCTCAAAGGTATCAGACTGGAGGAAGGCAAACACCAAATTCAAATCCCATGGGAGGCACAAAAAGAGGTTTAATCCTCAACGCCTTGGAGAAAAGTCTGTATATCCGGGAGCAAAGCCAATTTTCTCTGAAAGAAAATGGACAACGCGGATACCTGTACCTTTAATGAACCAAGACGAAGGCCTGCTGTGAGACCAGCCAGAAGAAAAAGGAGACGTGATACCTTAAAGACTCAAGGAGGAGAATTACGTCTCTCACATCAAGCCACATATGTCTTCCATATGCTGTAGTAATGTTGAGAAGTGACTTCTTTCCTAGCCTGAATCATTGTGGGAATCACACTAGACAGAATACCCTTTTTTCTGAGGACGGCCCTTTCAGTAGCCAGGCCGTCAAACGAAGCCGCCTTAAGTCACGATAAACAAATGGGCCCTGAAGGAGGTCGTCCTGAAGCAGCAAGTGGCCACGGCTCGTCTATTAACAGATTCTTTATCTGGGAGTACCACGCTCGTCTGGGCCAATCTGGTGCTATCAGAAGCACCTTGATCCCTTCTTGCTTGATTCTTTGAAGCAGACGCGGAATGAGCGGAAACGGAGGGAATAGGTAGACGTAATGAAACTTCCATGGAGCCGTCAGTGTGTCCACTGCAGCGGCTCGTGGGTCCCTTGTTCTGGAGTAGTAAACTGGTAGTTGGTGGTTTAACCTTGACGCCATAAGGTCGGCTTGAGGATAGCCCCACCTCAGAGTTAGTTGCTGGAACACCTGAGGATTGAGTGACCATTCCCCTGGATGAACATCCTGCCGACTGAGGTAGTCGGCCTCCCAGTTTTCTACTCCTGGAATGAAGATCGCAGAAATCGCTACTGCAAATTCCTCTGCCCAAAGCAGAATCCTTGTTACCTCATGGCAGCTCTGCTTTTTGTGCCGCCCTGCCTGTTTATTTAAGTCACTGCAGTGGCATTGTCCGACTGGACTCTGATTGCATGCCCCTCCAGCAGCGGATGCGCCAGCTGGAGAGCATAAAATACCGCTCTCAACTCTAGGATATTTAAGGGCAATCTGGCTTCATGCTGCATCCAGTGCCACTGAAAATGCTTTCCCAGAGTCACTGCTCCCCAGCCCCTCAGGCTTGCGTCCGTGGTGAGGAGGGTCCAATCCCACACCGCAAACCTTTTCCCCGCCAGCAGGTGGGGAAGGTTCAGCCACCAAATGAGAGATGTTCGAGTCTGAGGCGCCAGGAGAGAGGTGGGATCCTGACCACTGGGAGAGGAGATCCAGTTGAAAAGGCCGGGCGTGAAATCTTGCATACTAAATCACCTCGAAAGCCGCTACCATCTTCCCAAGAAGGCGGATACAGAGATGTACAGACACTCGGCGATGTTTTAAGATCAGGCGCACCATATGCTGAATGGAGGCAGCCTTGTCTTGAGGCAGAAAAACTCTTTGCTGCACTGTGTCCAGTATCATTCCCAGGAATAGTAAACGCCGTGTAGGGATCAGGGAGGACTTTTTGAAATTTAGTAGCCAACCGTGTTGCAGGAGGATGCTCTGAGTTAAGCGAATGTCCCTTAACAGCCGAGCTTCCGAAGAGGCCTTTATCAATAGATCGTCTAAGTATGGAACAATGACGACTCCCTGACCATGCAGTAGGGCCAACATTGCCGCCATAACTTTTGTGAATACTCTTGTGGCCGCCGAAAGTCTGAAAGATAGGGCCTGGAATTGAAAATGCGACTCTAGGACCGCAAAACTAAGAAAGGCCTGATGGGGGGGGCCAGATTGGGATGTGGAGATAAGTGTCCTTTATGTCTAAGGACACCAGAAACTCGTTCCTGTTGAGACCCGCTATAACGGATTGGAGAGATTCCATCTTGAATTTGAAAACTCGAAGATGTGTTTAAATCCTTGAGATTGAGTATGGGTCTCATAGAGCCGTCCGGCTTGGGCACCACAATCAGGCTGGAAGAAAACCCTTGACCTCTCTGGTGGGTCGGAACATTCACTATTACCTGAGACAATAAAAAATGTTGTATTGTCTCCTGAAATTCTCGTTTTTCTGCAACCACAGGTAAACCGGTTCTGAAAAAACAAGAAGGAGGTTGGACCCTGAAGTCCAATTTCAGGCTGTGAATAATGATGTCCCTGACCCAGGCATCCTGGCAAGACTGGATCCAAATGTCCTTGAAGTGTAAAAGGCGCACCCCAACCCTGGGATCCCCCAAATGAGAAGGAAGGGAGTCATGCGGCAGGCTTGGCAGCTGCCTTGTCCTGCTGAGTGTTGGAGGCGGCTGATGCTGAAGCTCTACCTCGGCCTATGGAACCTCTTGAAAAGGCTGGACCTCCTCTGGAACGCCCTCTAAATCTTCCAGAGGCACAAAAGGATTGAAAGGAGGGACCTGTCAAACGTCTTCTAGTAGGAGGAGGAGGAGCTGCAGATGGTAGGCAAGTGGATTTCCCACCTGTAGCTTGTGAGATCCACTTATCTAACTCCGATCCGAAAAGTACCCCCCCAGTAAAGGGAAGGGCCTCTACCGCTCTCTTGGACTCTGCATCTGCCTGCCATTGACGCAGCCACAGAGCCCTTCTAGCAGATATAGCTAATGCTGAAGATCTCTCGGATAGATTACAAATGTCCTTAGACGTTTCCCCGAGGAAAGCAGCCGACTCTGCAATCTGTTCGGCTAACTGAATTAAGTCAGTTTCTTCGAAAACCAGTCTTCTAAAATGATATGTATTATACACAGCTATGTTTAGTGGTCTTTTAAATGAGCATATCCAGAACAAAAAGGTATTTGATAAATCAACTCGTTTCCCATACAAAGCATTCCATCAAGCAGTGAAAAAGTGAAAAAGAGGAGAAGTTGCCCATAGCAACCAACCAGCTTTGAGGTAGCATTTATTAAATACAGTCTATGGAATGACTCGGAGCAGATTGGTTGCTATGGGCAACTTCTCTACTGCTTGATACATCAACCCCAGTTTAGATTACCATTCTGCCAAATGCAGGAATGCACCGATATGGTAAAATCAAATAAAGCCAAAAGAGCTCAAAAAGTATATAAAATATCCCAAAAGATGACTATCCCATGATATTCAACCTGGTAAACAAAACCCCCAACTAGAATATGAAAACAAAAAGGTAAAACTCATGTTAATAACATGATAAAATGTCAGGTGGGTGACTATACAAGTGTAACTCACTTGTTGCCAAACACCCTCCACTTCCAGAAATAATTGAGCAGCAGAACTGTTAAACTAAAAAGGATAGTTAAGCTCCTTTAAAAAAATAAAATATAAAAAAAAGTGCAACTTGCAGGACACATCCACACCATTAATTATGGATTTCAAAAACGTACTCAAAACATACAATGGTCAATGACATTTGAGTTTAATTTATGAACATAAGCTATGTAGGAAAATAAGCAGATTTTATAAATGCACCCTTAAGATATACATTGTTTCTTACAACTTTGCAGACTCAATTTGTCACTCATCTCCTTAATCCAACCCCAACCATGTATCCTTTCAAAATCACTCTACCCTTAGGGTCATATTCAATTAGGTGCGAAAAGTAGTGTTTGGCGCCAGTGCCAACTTTTTGCACATATGTGCGCATCGCGCTGTCCGATATCCACAGTTCACTGGCAATTGGATTAACATGCAAAAAAATTCCATAGGCAGAAACCAGCAAAAGCTTCACCATCTCAGGCATCTTCATCATCTCAGATATAATGTGTAAAATCTCTATTTTTGGTTAAAAAAAAATAATAATAATTAGAACCCTTTGGACACCCCCCCTAATGACTAATTTTGGGGGAGAAATTAGCTTAATTACCCCTAATAATGGCATGTCAATTTTGGGGCGGAAATGTAAAAGTGTTGGAAAATGTGTTTGGGTAATTTTTTTTTTTGGGGGGTGTATGATGGGACAGGCATTTTCTTTTAGGATTGCAGGTGGCTGTAGCAGGTTTTCCTTTTAACCACAAAAATATACTAGCACCCATTTAGCTACAGCAATTTATTCCAAAGAAAATAGCTTTATATAATTTTTTCACACTTAAGCAAATATGCATATAACAGCCATTTGACTCACTTAAAGACAAAATACTTTTATTAGGGCTATTTCTTAAATTTCCAGTGTCAGTTAGACTTATGGGGTTAATTTGCTGTACTTTGCTAGTTTCACCATGCGCAATTCTCACACATGCATTTGTTTTGCAATTGGATAGGACGAAGAGCGGGAGCGTTCATAAAAGCTGGCGAATGCAGTGATGTCGCCATGCAAACACTTTTAGCCAAACATGACTTTTCACACCTAATCGAATACGGCCCTTAGTGTGCAATAGGGTTAGGATAAAGAATATGGCCCTAGCACTACCCATGTCACTGGTGCTCCACCACCTTGCCACCTAATCCCTTCCAGTGTCAAATCAACACTTACAATTTTAGCTCACCAGCTCAGATTGTTAAAATTTGGTACATGGAGAGTATACGTATTCTAAGAAAAATACAATTATTGTATTTAAATCTCAAGCAGTTTCCAAAATTTGTGAAGTTTTCAAAAACACACAACCAGCATATTTTCAAATCACCATAGCAGCTCTCCTAATTAAGCTAGAGAGATGGGAATGGTGTCATTTTACTGAGTTTTTTAATGCCCTTTCCTATGATTTACACCAAAACAGGCTTTGTGAGGGGGGGGGGGGGGGGGGGGGAACAAAAAAAACTAATATATTTCAAACTGAAATTTCTTTATCATTACTACCTCAAAATCTGCGTCGACAAAAAAGTTCAAATAATTTCTGGACATATTTAACATTAGTATAAACTGTTTTTCAACAATTGCATTTGTGCACCCCAGTTTTTTTGCATGCCCGGAACCATTCAGTTGTTTCTGCTGACAAGCGCAAATGCATGATTTCTGCTTGCACCCTCCTGATGTGGTGAGCAGAAATTGAATAGTCCCTGTTTTGGGAACAATATGGAGGACATTTGACGGGTTTAGCATTTTTTCACAGCTAAACATATGGGCACAACATGCGTGAAAATCTGCAAAAATCATTGCCTGTCAGTTTATTCGTGCGCACAAAAACAATTCAGGTTTCCCTTAAGAGTTTTGATGCACTGTGGTGAGAAACAACTGGCATGCAGATTATAGGACCCATCCTAAATCTACACAGCAAATGTAAGCCATTTATATAGGAAGTGCAAGTACAGGAACATTAGTAAATGTGATAAAATGCCAGATTAAGCGCAATGTGAATAGCACCGAGGAGTTCCTGGAGCTATTCAATTGTCCACATCTCGCTCAGTAAAAGTCGGTTACTGCACCTCAAGCCAAACGTTAAGTTACAGCAATCAGCATTCTCCGACTTAAGCGCTGGCCGCAATAAGCCGGAAAACAGCAACGCTGCCGGCACTTATCGGATTTCTGCTCAGTAGAAATCTTTTAAAAGATTAAAATCGAACTAAACAGCATGGTCAATTGAATAGCTCCAGGAACTCCTTCCCAGCACTATTCACATAGGGGGCGATTCATTGCCGCACAAAGTGATGCATTGGAATAATAATCTGTCAAATTTATAAATTGATTATAAATTGATTGAAGAGGTTCTGGAAGTGTTAACAATAGAGGTTATAAGTCCTTTAAAGATAGCAGCCACATAATCCATAGTCCAACCAAGCAGCGGGGAAGAGGGGGGGGTTAGGCACTTAGAGGGAGGGGATTAGGGTTAGGCACTTGGGAGGGTTAGGTTAGTTAGTACTTACCTATCCACGATCAGGATTTCCAGCACTGTCAGGCAGGCGCTGCCGGGAATCGAAACGCCAGCCATGCGGCCGGCGGTATTTCATACGGATTCCCCTCCTACATCAGTTTTTTCTGCCCCATGTCTTTAAATGCAGTGCAAAGGAAAATAGTTTTCCCGTTAGGCACTTTCTAATATATCTAAAAGAAGCACAAAACTCTGTAGTAAGAAAAAAAGATAAATACAACTCATGTACAAGAAACAGAAGTACATACGTCGCCAAAGGAGATGTAAGGGTAGAAAAACCCTGCTCATGAGCTTAGTCATGCAGTGTTGAAACAGGAGGATGCAAAGTTACACTAAGGGAGGAGGGAAAAAAAAAAAAAAAAAAAAAGTCCTGTACATATCGCTCATCTATATGCATTTTTAGGGATTACATGCCTCTACTTGCAAATGAGAACTTCTGTAGGACTTATTTTGTGTCTAGCTTCCCTATCTTGCATTAGTTGTGGCAGGAATCGGTGCTGGAAAATGTTTGTATGTTATTATACCCCCCAAAAAAATAAAAAATTCAAATTGCTATACATAGCTTCACATGATTTCAGCTTTGATGTCTCATCGCAGTCTGATTTTACAGCAAAAATCAGCAGAGATGTGCTAAGCATCTCTGCACATTTCACAGAAGGGGCGACTTATTGTTCACCCTCATCAGCGTGCCGGTTCTTCGTACATACTGCGGAAAATGACTTACAATAAGTGAAACAGGAGCATCATTTTCTCAATGGTAAGTATCCCTTTAGTAAGTGCACCCCTGTAGCTAAAAATTCTGTTAGTCTGTCATGACCTGGGTGTTCTATGATCTATCAGACATCCAGTTGTATGTTAAAGGATCTAGTTAGCAGGGAGGAAATACAAAAATAAAATAAAGTGCCAAACACTGTGGTAAATGAGGGACACCCAAGAGTAAAAACAGGGGGCTCTTCACAGGTGTGGTTCTTAAATTAAATAACCAGCCAGCATCATGCATAGAAAGGCTAGGCTGCCCTGGTTATGATTACAAATAGCAGGGCAGCAAGGTGACACTGCATAACAGACTGACAGATGGGAGAATGTTGGGGCATGTACATAAGGCACGTCATTCACAATTAGGGGATGTCTGCAAGAAACTCAGCTAAAACAAATCAGCAAAGGGCAACAGTGGACACAAGCACATGCTCCAGGAATGTGATGTCTGTGCATGAATTTGAAGTGCAAGGCAAAAAATAAGCCAATATCTGTAGATCCATTGGCCACAATATTTTGGCTGCGGTGAGAGTAGCCAGTTTCATAATAAAGTGGTCCAAGAACTCCTCAAAGCAATATGAATCCAGGATGCAGTGAATCACCTATAACAGCTATGAGTGCAGGGCTGGTCGCACAAACAATTGAATAGCTCCTACAGACTAGATGGGAGAGAAAAACTTAAATAGCCCCCTATATGAGCAACAATGATCGCACTAAAATCCACCTAGGTCACCATTCAAAACACAAAAGTGCTTTAAAATTAGTTTCATGTATATTCATTATGCATGAGATCAGGCGGCAAATAATGAAATCATAGAAAATGAAGTTTATTACTACTCAATTCTGTCTAATTTGGAGGTCGTGGCCGAAGTTAAGGTGGCAAGTGCCAAGCAGACCGATGCAGCAAGTCTGCCATTGACATTACGTATGAGCTTGTGATGAAATAGCCATCAGGACATCATGTGGCTCTAACGCCTCACTGGCTATAGCATGCACGTAGTTAGGAGGTGCAAGATTTTGTAGGGGGTCATGCGACAATAGAGAACCTACAGATCTACCACAGTGACAGATTTCTTTTCCCATCCTGACAGTTAAGAAAAGAAGGTGTGTTGGACAGAGCAGTGAACTTGCTCCTGAGCTTGTTGCACCTCTAAATTCTTTGCTGCACAAACTGAGGATGCCAGGCCAATACAGCACAGCAATGATTTGAATAAGATGCTATCGTCATAACAGGCTTCTTTCTCAAGGCTATAATAAACCTCACATCCTCTTAGGGATTCAATTGTTTTATCGCACCCGATTTCCCATATAAAATGACAGAAGTAGAGTGGGGGCCTACTCATGGCTGTGGGTAAAAACAATTGAATTGCCCCGAAAGCTCACAAAATAAGCAGTTGTGCATAAAGTTAGATCATATTCTAATTTACCATTAAGGCCCATATTGAATTAGTTTTGCGTACGCGATAAAGATTTGCCTGCCGAAGTTTTTGCCTACATCGCATATTTTAGCCACGGAAACTTATCGTGCACGTACCCCCGATTTGCCCTATTCAATTCCAAAAGACGCGAAAACGAAGATACGCGATGTCAGAATCAGGGAAATCAGCCTGAAGCCCCCAAAAAGATGCGGAAACATTGGGATCAATATAGTAGTATCCGGTTAGCCCTAATGAAACAGTTTGGTGTACTTAAGTTCACACAATTGCCACTACTTAGCGTCTTTGCACAAGTGGTGAAGAAATGGCATAAAGCAGTATTTTTAGGAGAAAAATATTCCTGTCAAATATGGGGTACTTGAAAAATGGGTGCAAGCATATGAAACTTAAAAACGCACCTTCAGCAAAAGCCTGCAATGAAAAAAACACCTTAACCATACTTGCAGTCCCCCAAAAGTCTATTTTGATACTTTGTACCCCCACTTTGAAAAAGGGGGCAAAAAAGTAAAGTTTTTTGGGGGGGTGTTCCTCACTTTTTCAGGGTTTTTTTATGCAGTTATCCTTAGGAGGGGCTGTCCCAAGGGTGCTGAGTGGTTTCCCCACCTTTACACCCCAAAAATAGCGATTTTGCACTTTTTTCTCCACCTATTCATAGGCCAACTTTTTTCACCCATAAAATTTTTTGCGTATGCGAAAAAGGGTTTGCAATTCAATAAGGATATAAGCTTCCGCCTGGCGAAAAGTCGCAATCTGCGATACTTTGTCGCACTTTTCGCTTCTATTTGAATACGATCCTAAGTTGACTAAAGAAGAAAGTTGGCTTCTCGCGGGCTCGCCACAAGGTTATATTCCCCCTCTATGCCCACGGATGGTAGGGAATGACGCTAGGCACTGGCTGACGACGTCAAGGTCCTCTCCATCATCAATCATGGTAATTTCTAAATCCTTCACAGAGAGGACCCTGATATCTCCAGCGTCATTCCCTACCATCCAAGTGGGCGTAGAGAGGGAATATAACCACGTGGCGTGCCCGCGAGGGGTTAACTTTCTTCTTTAGGTGGGGACAACCTTCAGTACTTTGGGTACGTAAAGTACACAAGTACCATTTAAAACATTCATTGGGTTCTATCTGCAATGAGTCCGTAAAGTACACAAGTACAAAAAAAAATTGTAGTGGGACCACTGGCAACAAGGTTTCCATTTTTTTTTTCACTACCTTCATTTACACATAATTCGTGCTGGCAACAGGTGAGAACTACAAATGGTCTCATGACATACAATATTCACTAGTTAAAAATGACTAAACTGTAGCACACATTTGATTTCCCTAAACTAAGCTTTTACATGTCACTAACATTGACCAGCTCCACCTTCAAAACACCATCACAATGTGCCAATAATATAAGGAGACCGTCCAAAGGGCAGAATTAAATTGTTTGCAGCCTGACTAAGCCATTCAATTGTTGCTCCTGTTGGGCGTGAACAGCTGCCGGTACTAGCATTTCAGCTCGTACCTCCAGAAGTGCGAGCTGAAATGTGCAAAATGACCAGTTTCGGCACCCAAACAGCACTTTTTGCGATCGCATCCAGCTTATTGGACGGGTTTATCAGTTTTACGTGGCTACACCCCACCTCATTGAGCGTAATCAGCGCGATATTCTATTCAATTGAATCTCGCCCCGCATTCTCCTGTCACTGTAGAGGGTAGATCAGGCGCGAGAAAACAATTGAACTCCGCCCATAATGTCCAGAGAGTATAAAACAGATTTAGTTAAGGTTAATCATTTGAACACAATGCTCATGTGAGGGACATCAGGTCTTTTATTGTAAAAAAGTTATCAGAATCAATTTAGATTAAAAAAATATATATATTCCTCAATTAAATAACTTGTGATAAACAGCATTATGGTTCTGAAATCAAATTAAGTCCAGACACTTTAGGGGCGATTCAATTACAGACGCCCCCGCTGGACATCTACACAAATAGGAGCCGCCTAAAGCTGCAGAGGGACACATTCCTTCTTGCAGCCTGCTGATGAGGTGCGAGAAGTGTCTAAAGAATTAGTTAGGGCCCCCCAAAAAAGACTTGACAGGTTTAGCCACTGTGCACGGCTAAACCCAATGCCTCTGGCAGCGATAACTACTAACATGCGCACAAACGGAGAAGCAATGAAATTGCTCCGTTGGGCGCCTTTTAGTATAGATGCACAGCAGGGGGAGTCTAACAATTGAATTGCAGCTATATAGATATTTTTGCAGTCAAGCAATTACCTGTAAACTGCACATGCATCTAATGCTGGCCATGCACCTCCGCGACCAGTATCAGATCAGATTCACGAACTGACTCCCTGAAGCTCCCTGGTAGTCCCGGCAGCATATTTGTTGTTTTTTTTAGCACACGATCTGTCGTACGATCGCCACACGTGCTCATAAAGGAAAAAGTAATTGAAATGACTTGAATGGACGCACGATGCATCGCATGCATAAAGTAAACGGTACGATCTGCACACGATAGGATGGAACATATGTGCTGCACATGTGATGATATGATAAGTTTATAGGAGCTGCGGGAGCGCGCATCGGATCTTACTCCAAAAATACACGCTTTCCACAGGATCCATCGTAAGACTCGTCGAAAATCGGGCAATCGGCCCGAAATCGTGCAAGTTGTATGGCCAGCATAAGTTGCACTGAATCAGCTCTCTGTCCAGTACTACCATTACTTTATTAGATACATCTGCTGAAAGCAAATACCAATAAACTGGTCACGTGGCAACAACTCAATGCATAAGGCATGCAAACATGTTCATTCTAAGGGGGACAGGGCGGCTATCACAGAAGGGCACTTCAGCGCACGCCTATGGTACTGGCCCAAAAAAGGGGCATTGTCACTAGAAAAGGGGCATGTCCTTGAGATGTGCCCCCTTTCTCATCACTATAGGGTGCGAGCCCAGCATTCAGATGCTGGGCTGCCCCCAAGCTCTCCCAGCAGTGTGAATACATGTTGTGCGATCTAGTCATTTGCTGGTGATTGTTTCAACTTAACATTCCGCCTGTGGGACTTTGGGGTGCTGCCATAAGGGCAGGGTGCATTTCAGCAAATGCTAATTGAGCAGGGCACAGCGCCGGCTGAAACAGCCTAGCAAGAACACAAAAAGTTTTTATTAAAAACGCAAGCATGGGCAAGAAATGTGATCCAAGATGTTGACCATGATATGGATTATTAGTGCCATATTAGTTTGAATATCTGAAATTACAGATCTGGAATTCCACACAGAAAAAAAAAAAAAAAAAACACAATCAATAGTATACAGCTAATGAATGCAAAAAAAAAAAAAAAAAACTAAGCCGTAAACAGTTCTGTGGGCAAAAATACTGCTCGTTGATCAGAGAATAGCCAGACTTATAGCAGCTAACCACAAAGCAACAGTAAATAAAAAACAATTTCTTTTGACAGAGTGGTATGCAAAAGAGAAACTAAACGTACAGAAAACCTTGAAGGATGGGATCCACTCCTGTTAGTTAGGAACAGGAAACTGAGGCTACACTAGCTCACCAACATGGGACACTTCCTCGTCTGAGGGATCTCAATTTCAGCTGCGACATGCAGACTTGAGTCAAAATTTGTCATGAACACGAATCCATGGATTCGTCCTGTCTTGTGTCAACAGTTTAGGGGTAGTGTGGTGTAATGGCAAGGGATATATGTATTTTCTCTATCTGCACACATTGGGCAGCTTAATACCAACTGAGCATCACTTAAATGCCACAGCCTACCTGACTATTGTTGCCGACCATGTACTTCCCTTCGTGCCCACTGTCTACCCATTTTCTAAAGGCTGCTTCCAGAAGCATAACATACCATGGGGGGAGACTTATCAAAGCATGGAGAGAAATATAGTACCAATCAACCTGTAAAATTGTAGTTAGATGCTGATTGGTTGGTACTTTCCAAGCTTTGGAAGGTCTCCCCCATGTCAAAGCACGGGTCATCTCAGGCTGGTTCCACTAGCATGAAAATGGCCTTCACAGATCTCAATCCAATAGAGCATGTTTGGGATGTGGTAGAAAGTGAAATTTGCAACCAATAAAACCGGGTACACACTATACAAAATATCTTCTAAGTGTGTACCCTGAAAACCACCCAGAGGTGAGCAGAGGGGGGCCACAAAATCACAGCAGCTGTAGGCAGTGCTGCGCATGCACCGCTTTCACGGATGTAACAGCGCATGCACAACACTGATTACAGCTGCGGTAGGTAAAGGTGCGTACACACGGGACGATTTCTTTGACAACTGAACGATAACGATGTTAACGTTCAGTCATCCAAAAAAAATCGTTCAATTTCTGGCCAAAGACTATGAACAATAACTACCAATGCACGCTCCCGTTTGTAGTTGGTAGTTATCATTCATCGCCCGAACCTCCCATCCAACCTGACGATATTGTCAGGTTGAACATGTTTGGGTGAGGGAGCCCGGCACTGAACGATTTTGTTTGTGCTCAGTTAACGACACTAAGCACAGCCCTGCTGAGGACACACAGGACAAGGTCTTTCATGAACAAAATCGTCCAGTGTGTACGCACCTTTAGATAAGGCAGCGAAAACTATTTCCGGAAAAGCTGTCATTACAAATATGACAGCTTTTCAAAATAGTTATGGAGTGGAGGAATGATTAATTCCTCCGGTAATTAGGTAGAACTCCATGCGAGTTCTAAACCCAATTACCTCCAGAGAAATGTTTGTCATAATTAGGGGTGTGCACCAGCCACTTTTCGTGTTTTGGTTCTGGATCTTTCTTAGTGTTTTGGATCTGGATTGGTTTTGCCAAAACCACCCTTCCGTGTTTTGGATCTGTATTTTTTTGAAAAAAAAAAAAAGGCATAAAAACAGCTAAAAAACACAAAAGTTGTGGGTTTTTCTGCTCCTATGCTATTAACCTCAATAACTTTAAGTTCCAGTCTATTCTGAACACCTCACAATAGTGTTTTTATGTCCAAAAGGTTGCACAGAGGTAGCTGGATGACTATGCTAAGAGATACGAGTGGGCGGCACAAACATGTGGCCTATCTAGGAGTGACACTGCAGTGGCAGACAGGATGGCAGTTTGAAAAAACTAGGCCCCAAACAGTACATAAAACAAAGAAAAAAAAAAGAGGTGCAAGATGGAATTGTCCTTGGGCCCTCCCACCCACCCTTATGTTGTATAAACAGGACATGCACACTTTAACAAACCAATCATTTCAGCGCCAGGGTCTGCCACACGACTGTGGCTGAAACGATTGGTTCGTTTGGGCCCCCACAAAACAAGCTGGCTATTAATCTGTCCCTGCACAAACTGGCTCTACGGAGGCAAGATGTTGTCCGCATCCTCCACCGATTCCTCACCCTCTTCAGTGTTGTGTACATACTCTGAGTATTAACTCGTCCCCGCTGGAATCCACCACCACAGGTCCCTCTGTACGTTCTGGAGGCTGGTCTCCCTGGAAGAGTTGATAAATCATTTTTAAGAACATCTTCTCCACATTTTGTGGAAGCAACCTCCTACGCCTTTTGCTGACAAGGTTCCCGGCTGCACTAAACACTCTTTCAGAGTACACACTGGAGGGGGCAACTCAGGTAAAATAGAGCCAATTTGTGCAGGGGCCTCCAAATTGCCTCTTTTTCCTGCCAGTACAGGTACGGACTGTCTGACATGCCTACTTGGATGCTGTCAATGGTGACAGTATCATATGCAGTGACAGACATGTCAGAAATTGTTGCCAGGTCCTTCAGTCCGGACCAGATGCCCAAACTTGGTCCTGCCTGCCCTGCATCACCGCCAGCGGGTTGCTTAGGATACCAAGTTTTTTCCTGGCAGCCCCAGTTGCGGGAGAAAATGAAGAAGGAGCTGTTGACGTGTCACGTTCCGCTTCAGCTGACAGTGTTTTCACCAGCAGGTCTTTGCACCTCTGCAGGCTTGTGTCGGCCGGAAAGAGAGACACCACATAGGCTTTAAACCTAGGATCGAGCACGGTGCCCAAAATGTAGTGGTCTGATTTCAACATATTGACCACCCTGGAATCCTGGCAAAGCAAATGAAGGGCTTCATACACAAGTCCCACATGCCGAGCAGAATCGCTCCGTCTTAGCTCCTCATTCACTTTCTCCAGCTGCTTCTGCAAAAGCCTGATGAGGGGAATGACCCAACTCAAGCTGGTAGTGTCTGAACTGACTTCACGTGTGGCAAGTTCGAAGGGTTGGAGAACCTTGCACAACACGGAAATCATTCTCCACTGCGCTTGAGTCAGGTGCATACCCCCTCCTTTGCCTATGTCATAGGTGGATGTATAGGCTTAAATGGCCTTTTGCTGCTCCTCCATCCTCTGAAGCATATAGAGGGTTGAGTTCCACCGCGTCACAACCTCTTGCTTCAGGTGATGGCGGGGCAGGTTCAAGAGTGTTTGCTGGCACTCCAGGCTTCAGCACGCAGTCGCTGAATGGCGAAAGTGGCCAGAAATTTTTCGGGCCACCCAAAGCTGCAGAGATGCTGCTACTGGTGACGCTGCTGTTGCTGCGTAATGTGATACATCTACCCAGTGGGCTGTCAAAGTCATATAGTCCTTAGTCTGCCCTATTCCACTTGTCCGTGGTTAAGTGGACATTGGGTACAACGGCATTTTTCAGGACACTGAGGACACTTTTTCTGACGTTTCTGTACAGTCTCAGTATCGCCTGCCTAGTGAAGTGGAATCTAGACAGGATTTGGAACCGGGGGACACACTACGTCCATCAATTGTCTAAATCCCACTGCACTAATGGCGGATACCAGACGCACGTCTAACACCAACATAGCAGTCAAGGCCTCAGGTTATACGTTTTGCTTCAGGATGACTGCTGTCGTACTTCATCCTCCTTGCTAAGGACTGTTGGAGGGTCAATTGGTTAGTAAAAGTAGTGGTGTTCATCATCCCAGAGAGGAAGTAGGAACGACTCCCAGCAGCAGCAACAGCAGGAGGCATAGCAATGCAGGATCCTCTGGAGGAATCCCAGATAGGAGAGTCAGTCATGCCAGTGACATGGCCTGCAGGACTACTTCCGATCCTGACTAAGGAGGAAATTGACGAGGAGGGAGTTGACGGTGTGGTTTGCAGGTGCTTGGATACAAGAGGTCTACGGGATTTAGGTGTCCCTGGACTGCTTACGGTCTTAAACAAAAAGTTTCTGAACTTGACAGTAACTTTTTATGAAGGCGCTGCAGGTGCCGTATAAGGGAGGATGTTCCTAGGTGGTTAACGTCCCTACCCCTACTTATTTCACCTTTACATATGGTACATATGGCAAGACAGTTGTTGTCTGGATTTGGATAGAAATATTGCCAGACCAAAGAGGTGGAATGTTTGGTCTTCTGCCCAGGCATGACCGTGATGGGCTTTTTCATCCCACGGACAACAACTGTCTCCCCCGGAGCCTGATTTAAACAAACCACATCACCATCAGAATCCTCCTCGCCAACATCCTCCTCAGCGCCAGCTACACCAGTATCCTCATCCTGTTGTACTTCAACTGTGACATCTTCAATTTGCATATCAGCAAGTGGACTGTGGGTGCTCCTTTCAGCACTTGCAGGGGGCGTGCAAATGGTGGAAAGAGCCACCTCTTCCCGTCCAGTGCTGGGAAGGTCAGGCATCGCAACCGCCACCACACTTGGACTCTCCTTGGGGATTTGTGATATCTTCTTAGAACGCACAGTTCTTTGCTGTGCATTTGCCAGCTTAACTCATTTGATTTTTTTTAGCGGGAGGAGGGCTTCCATCGTCATGTGAAGCTGAACCACTAGTCATGAACATAGGGAAAGACCTTAGCCGTTCCTTGCCACTCCGTGTTGTAAATGGCATATTGGCAAGTTTACGTTTCTCCTCAGATGATTTAAATGTTTTTGGTTTTTTTTTTAAGGTCATTTTCCTGAACTTTGTCATTTGGGATTGTATGTTCCCTCTACTATGACATTGGGCATTGGCAGACGACGTTGATGGCATGTTATCGTCTATGTCATGACTAGTGGCAGCAGCTTCAGCACTAGGAGGAAGTGGTTCTTGATCTTTCCCTTTTTTATTTTTATTGGAGAAAGTTTGGTCTTCCATTTATGTTATATTGATATATACGTGCGGTTAAGGCGCACACAAACAGAAAATAATTTTTTATTTTTGTTGGAGACTAGTGCACTTTGTGGGTTACACCACCCTTTAAGAAATGAGCCAGCCGGCCCTTTACTTATGAGACACAGGTGCACGCTTGACGCTGCTCCTTTGTTGATGCATGTGCAGCTACAGCCTACACAATTCACAAAGACAGAAAATATTTTTTTATTTTGTTTGGAGTGTACTTTGGGGGTTACAGCACCCTTTAACGGTCAAGCCAGAAGGCCCTTTCCTTATGACACAGGCGCACGCTTGGCACTACTTTGTTGATGCACGTGCGGCTACTACGCACACAATTCACAAACACAGAAAACAATATTTATTTTTTTGCACTGGGGGGGGGGGGGGGGGGGGGGGGGAGGTTGGAGGGGAGCACCCCTGATGGACAGAGCACCCCCTGGACAACACTACAGCACCCCTTTAGGACTGGGACACTGCACAGGACTTTGGAGTGGACACAGCCCCTATGGACAACTGACTGCACAGCACTACTCTGCCCAGCAGCCCTAACTCCCACCCTCCCTCTTCACTGTCCACAGCCGAGTGAGAAAACGGCACCGACGTGGGTACCTTATATAGAATCCAAAACCTGCGAGACCCGGAAGGCGGGATGACGACGTTTTGCCTCGATTTCAGTTCCGAGTCAGGCGGGAAAAGTCGAGCCTGACTCGGATCGGCCTCGGATCTGGGGGGGGGGGGGGGGCTCGGATTTCAGAAATCCGAACCCGCTCACCCCTAGTTATAATGAATAGGCCCCCTAGACTGCAAAGAGTTGTTGGCTGCTAAATTTAACAGATAGCTTACCAAAATTACGACAAAGTAATAAAGAATTTAACATCTTAAACATTCATTTTAAAAAAACTTGTACTAAAAGGAGACTTTCAATAGGATTATGTTATAACTGGGAACTATACTATGCCATTTCATATACTCCCAAAAGCATAGGAAAATCTGCCCAAGATGTTGCACAAAAACTGCTTAAATGTAACATTACAAAAAAATAAAAATTAAGAGCTGTAATAAAATGAAAAAACTTTAATTGCTCAAGAAACAAATAAGGAGTGAAGGAAGAAACGAAAGATACCAAACAGCACAGTAAAATAACTATAAGATAAAACATTACTGTAACAATGGTACTAGGAGGAATATCCAAGAGTTGTTAAGTGCCAAGTGTGCTAAACCAGCACTATTTGACATTTACATTAAAATCACTTAACTATATCAGCAAACATCTAACGATTTCAGCAGCCAAACTATTGTATGGCGACTGAAAATCAGAGGCTTTAAAAAAAAAAAAAAAAAAATGCACACTAGTGTCTTATCGTTAAGTCACTAGCAGTTTTACTTGCGGGTATACGTACTAATCTGCGGCTGCCAGGTGTCTTTTGTGGGGGTCTCAGCTTGTGTACGAGCTCTTAAGAAGTTTGCGAGTTCTCGTGCATGCACAGTGGGGCCGGCTAGGAGGTAAGAGCGCATCGGCACTAGGCTGTGTGTCTTGTGCAGATTCGCCAGAGGGAGTTCACACTCCAGTGGCAGATGGTAATAGATTTTTTTTTTTTTTTGCTTCCTGCTTCACCTCCATAATAGGTGAAGCAGGAAGAGCTATAGCAGCACAATCAGTGCCACTATAATACATCTGCCCTAAACAACTAAAAGGATTTAGTACAGAATGCCTGTCAAAGTAAAAACAGTAACAAAGATTTAACTTTTCCAATGAAGGACTATTTACCACATAAGAGGAAACTTCTGTTTAAAAAACAGAATGGTCTTGATTCAATTCAGCACGATGCTTAACAGCCCAAGGAGGAAGCTCCCAGAGCTATTCAATTAAGTGAGCTGTTTGGGCCGACTAAAGGATTTCTTCTCGCACCCTCCTGACAAAGCAGCCACTATTGGGGACGATTCAATTAGATGCAATAGCTGACTAAATCTGACTAAAGTGCCGGCCACGAGGCTGTTTTCAGGCTTAGCGTGGCGCCAACAGCCTTGCGACTAAACAGCCAGGTCAAGAGCCGTATTCAATTTGAGCGGACCCGCGATATTTTTTCGCCTCCCGAACTTTGCCTACATCGTGTTTTGTAAGCAGAAAAGTATCACGCGCGTTCCCGCACATCCCCGTATTCAATTTGAAAGTAGGCGAAAACAGGACCATGTGAAACTTAAAGCGGAAAGTACTGTCAGATTTGGGGAAATCAGCCTGACACCCCTCAAAAGATGCTCCGACATGGGGGAGCTCTATGATACCCCCCCCCACCCCGATTTGGCTTGCTGACGGTATTGTGTTTTTAAACGGGCACAATTGCTGCTAAATAGCGTTTTTGTATAAGTGGTGCAGAAAAGTATTGTGGATTTTTTTTCTGGAGGAAAAAAAAATTAAAAATACGCGATAACAGCTGAATACGGGTCTAAGTTGCAAGAACCACCATTCTCTGACTTAACTGGCAACTGTCAGACCAAACAGTGCACAGAATTGAATAGCTCCAGGAGCTTCCTACCGGGGCTATTCAGCATCACATTGAACTGTATGCTGTTTCAGTGGGGCGGGGCGCCCTGCCCCATTTCTAAATGCAGAATGCACCCTGCCCTCCGACGCGGCTGAAAGCCTGCGGGTTCTGTCCCCTCCCACGGGCCACTGTCTCACGTGTGGGGGAAACGTTGGAGCATCGGCCACCACCGGTGAATGGATGTCAGGTGCATGCACCCAGCATCCATTCACAGTAACCGCAGCACTTGGGGGCTGCCCAGCATGTCCGCAAGTGCTGGGCACGCCCCCAAGAGTAACGAAAAGGGAATGAGTCAAAGGCTGGTCCCTTTCCATTGGTCACACCCCCTTTTCAGACACATGTGCGCCGAAGTGCCCTTTCCCTAGGTCCGGCGGCATGCAGCCTAACCTAGAGTGAACACTAAGAGCCCAGTAATAATAAAAAAGGATGCATGTTTCCTAGGGTGTTTAGAATGAGGAAATGTAGACAAGGAGGCCCATGTTCGTGGAAACTAGGAGATAAAGAAATTACTAACAAAAAGGGAAGTATTCCCATCCTGGGATAAACAAAAAGCTGAATGAAACAACCAAGGCTGCATAAATACTGGTTCTTAAAGTCTACTTAGAAAGTTTCTAAATCAAATTTTGTATATATCTTAAGGGAAGTGAAAATAAAAATTGTACCAAAAAGCCTATACATTTGTGCCATTAACTTGCTTGTGAAACACTTAAAAGCCAATGTTATCCAAACCCAGTCCTCATGGCGCACTCTGTCTAACACTATCACTAGGTACACACTACATGGTGTGTACCCAGTGACATTGCGACGGTACAATGAATTGCACCATCCGTACACACTGCACAATGCAGTGAACGACGGCACGATGTGTCATTCCGTGCTTCATCTAGCAGCATGGCGTCATTCACCGCATTGTCCTATCTGCTATGCGACACATACAATAGATTGTTCAGATCCACAAATCGGAACAATATATTATGCAATGTATTGCGTAGTATGTACCCAGTTTAAGAAAATTATTATAAATACACAGCTTAATTATCACAGTTTGATATACCCACCTGTGCTGCAGCAGGGATATCCATGTCTGGACTGATGGGGCCATGAAGATAGGGTTTGGGAAATTCAGCCTATACTGTATGCACCTCAAATATGGTGCAAACTTCAATGAAATAAGGCTTATTTCACTTTCATTTGGCTTGAATATAACATCCCATTTTGACAGCTTCAATGAACACAGTAGGACGCGAGCAGAAACACCATTTGGAGTTAATAGTGCAGAGAAAATTGAATAGCTCCAGGAACTCATTCCCCGCGCTATTCAACGTCACACTGAATTGAATCACCCCCACAGTTGTAAACACATTATTGCAAAAGGGTTTGAGTGGTAAACACCAGTGTATATAAGCAGTCTTACATCATTTTGATTTCTGTAAACGCAATACATGCTCATAAATATACTTACCAGAACATGGAGGCCAGGTCAAATATGTAAATAATCAGCAACTAACAAAACAGGCCTTACTCAGTTGTCATAGACGCTTCTTTAAATTAACATGCATGGGAACTCAATTCAGTGTGAAGGACGCAATGGGCTCAATTCAATGCGAATTGAATAGCGCTGGGAAGGAGCTCCCGAAGCTATTCAAATCTGCGCGCTGTTAGGTTGGGGAATGCCCGTTCTCCCGCCTTAAACAGGGTGTTTAGTTGCGAGTACGGACGTTCTCAGACTAAACTTCCCAGCGCGATGCTGTTTCCGCCACACTAAGGGCAGAAAACAGCATCGCGTCTGTACTTTAGTCGAATTTCCTTAGTCTGGCTTAGCAGCGCGCTGAATTGAATAGCTCCGGGAGCTCATTCTCGGCGCTACTCAAGTTGCGTTTTATTGAATCGTGCCCTTTGAGTTGAATTCCACTGTAGTAAGGAATGGAAAAAAAATAAAATTTGGAACTAAAGAATTCTGTTAACTACAAAACTGTAAACATGCCAATTAATACTGGTAAACTTTGTTAGAGAATGTGCTAAACTGAAAGTGTCACGAGCCCACCACCCTGAGTAGAGAAAGTATCCCCGGTAGGAAACTACTAATATAGGCAAAGATAAGGCTCGGATGGTGGGGGGGTACTAAACAGGTGAAGAACCAAATAACTAAATCTTAGGAACATTACTTCCTACAAAAACAGGCCTAAGCGGCTGTCATCATCATCGAGGGTGGTTTTACAAAGAGGATGTTGTGTAGTGGAATTCATGTTTATGTGTTTATGTGTTTAGTAAATATAACCAACACCCCGACTTAAATTACAAACTGTCAGTGGAGAGGCAGTCAGAATGAATACACAACTAAACAAAATGATATACCTGTTGGTGAGGGGGGCAGTGTATAAAGCAAAATATTAAGTAGCACTGAGCACTACGATTTGTACATTGATGTTAGCCGTATCTCACCATCGAGCCCCATCTGCAAAAATGTATTTATTAAGAGGACTTGTTGGAAGAGCCAGTGTGGTGTGCCCGGGCAGAGGCGGTCCCTAGCACTGGCAGTACCACCGGGTACGACGCCAGGTTATTATAGCAAGGGGACACGTCCTGTGATGTATCAGGGGAGGCACCCAGTTACCCTGCCAGCAGCGGTATGATGTATACAGAGGGCCCACACACACACACTGACCTCTCCCAGCCACACGTGTATGCGGTCACAGTGCGGGCCACCACAGCCAGGTAACCAGCAGCCGGCCCTAGGTCCAGATACAGAGCGCAGTCCCCCATCGCGCTGTGTGCGGCAACAGCACAGAGGCAGCGCCGCCATCTTACACTGCGGGCTCAGCCCAGGGAAGGAGCAGCCGGCGTTACGTGTGCGGAGATGGCGGTAAGGTACATTACAGCGGGAGCGCTGCTGCGTGCGGCGGGGGAGGGGGCAGCCCGGTGCAGCCAGCACGTATCAACGCCCGGCCCCATCCGCCCGCATAAGCGCCAGCTCTGCGGCAAATCCAGCCATCCGGCGTGTGGCGGTGTCCGAGCCCGGGGTGCCTGTGACCTGGCGGGTGTCTGGCGGTGCGCAGGGCGGAGATCAGCAGAGGGCCCGGCGTCCGTGCTCACCCGCCCCGGGAGCCCCACACACGTACATACGGGGACACACTCCACACATTCTGGCGCCGCTCACCTTGTGGATCCGCTTCAGCGCCATTATGCTCTCGCGTCTGCCGGTGCCGGGTGGGTGTTCGGGTGAGCTGGGCGGAGTGGAGAGCCGAGGAAGAGGCGGGGAGAGAGGAGGCGGTGGGGAGCCCCTCTGTGCAATATCCGGGACACGCTACAACCCGGAGCCGCCCACACACGTAGCGGGAGGTGGCTGAAGGCGGGTGTCTAACAACAACAAGCTCGGCAACCCGTCGGGTGTCTCTTTTGCTATTGGCCCCTCCCCCCCGTTCTCCGGCTCTGTCCCCGTTCCTCGCGAGCACCCTCGGGCTGGTCCCGTCACGCGCTGGTCCTACGTCACACACAGCGCGAGCCAAGCTGCGACTAAAGAGAGAGGACTCAGAGCAGGAGGAGCGCGCCCGCTTCCTTTTCATCAAAGCCCCGCCTACATCGCCGTCACGTGAGCTGCAACGACGCAAGGCGCCAGCTTGTGGGCGGGTACAAGGGACGACGTGCTGGTGTCCGAGGCGGCTTCTGGGGCCGATGACACAGTGACAGCTATCACTATGCGGCGGTGAGGAGAGACCAGTGACGTCACTCAAGGGGGGGTGCGCGAGCGGAAGCGGCGGATCCAGAAATCCCTCCCTCCCTTTCCCTGCTTGTGCTTGCTGCTGTAATTTCGGAGACCGGTATTATGCAACAATGGTGCGGCAGTGCGTCACCTGCTCAATGACGTGGCGCGGACAGAAGGTTACGCTACGATTGTTACACTTACATATGGCTATGGCAGTACATGGGACACCAGTGTGCAGTAAATGCGGCCCTGCTGATGTGTATTAGTGAAGACGCCATTACACGATGTCACCCCCCCCCCCCCCTCCCGTGTGTGTTTTTCTTTCAGGTGGGCGGGGCCTTTGTGAGACTTTCTTTCCCGCGCGTACTAGTAGAGTGGGGGCGCGCTTCCTGGCACGTGCAGCGGAGGGAGAACCGCGTGCGTTACGTCAGGTGCCGCCAGCAGCAGCAGGGGAGACAGAAACGTCCAGAAGCGCGCGAGGTTTTCTTGCTGTGCGCGGGCTCGTAATGGGCGTGGCCGTGGGGTTGTGACGTCACTGGCCTGCTCCGTGCTACAGTGGTTAGGGCGCCATCTGCGGAAGTCAAGTCTAGAAAAGGTTATATTATTAATCACCTGGCCAACACCACACACATACAATGCTGTCACTGACACTTCTGATGTCCGCAAAGTGGACAGCATATTACGTCATCAGTACAATAACCCGTGTGTTGATATTCATATGTATACATACACACACACACACCATAGTGCTAAGTGATAATAAAGTCTCTGATAGAAAAAATTAATTGTTTTTATATAATGGACCGAATTCAGTTCAGTGCGATGTTGAATAGCCGCGGAAGGGAGCTCCAGCAGCTATTCATTTAAATGCGCTGTTAGCGTTATCGGGAATGGGTTCTCATGACTTAACCTGGGTGTTAAGGTGCGATAATCGGCATTCTCTGACCAAAGTGCCGGGTGCGCAGCTGTTAGTGCTGCACTAAGTTGGCAAACAGCTGCACGCCTGGTACTTTTGTCGAATTTCTCCTCGCATCCCCAAGAGGGTGCGAGAAGAAATCCTTTAGCCGCCCAAACAGCGCAGTGTATTGAATAGCTGCAGGAGCTCCCTCCCGTAGCTATTCAACATCGCACTCAATTGATCCCAATGTTCACACAACAATAAATGCCAAAGCCCAAAATAAATACTGATTTATTTTGGGCTTTGGTGATTGCCAAGTGAATTGCTCACTCCAGGATGGCAGCCAATCTTGTATGAACTATGGGCCTGATTCATTACAGATCACTATTGCAATTACGCACGCAGACAGCCGATTGTTGCATACTGCACATGCATATGCAATGGGATGTAATCAGGATACCGGCGGTTGAAATACCGACCATCAGAATCCTGACACTGAACGCCCAGCATGGGAGTAAAGATAGGTGCCTAAATACCGACGCCGATCATTAGCCCCACGTCGGAATCCCGATGTACGGCACACCGAACGTAGGTTTAGCCGCGGGTGGGGGGGGTTAGGTTTAGGCACTCCCAGGAGGCCTTGGCACGCCCCCTCGGGAGGGTTAGGTTTAGGCTAGGGGAAGGGGGGGTTAGGGTTAGGCACCACAGGTGGGGGGACTTCAGGTTAAGCAACCTCAAGAGAGGGTTGGGGGAGAAGGGAGGCTTAAAGATACCAGCAGGCGTCGGGAATTATGATGTCTCGGGCTTCCGGGGTTGGAATTTGAACTGTCGGCTTTTAAGCTGTTGGTATTTCATACCCAACCCGTATGCAACACAGTGCGTGAAGGCTCCACTGCAATCGTAGAGACTACGCAGAGTGATTGACAGGAAGAGAGCATTTGGGGGAGTTGACGGTGGGGTGGTTGGCGAAACGCAGGAGTGTCAGTATGTTTGAAAGCTGTTACAGGGGCCACTGCAATGGCATACGGAGCTTGTGTACTCACTGCGTGCGACGAGGTAAGCAATTTCTGAGTGAGGTCAGAGCTGCTGCAATTGTGCGTGAGGGGCCGATGTATACGCAGGATTGCAAAGTATTACAGATATGCGAAAGCGGTAGTGGGTATCTATGCTGGCTATAGGGTTCTCTATAATAGCATTGCGATTGCAGTCATTAGCATGTTTTCGCAATGGACCTCGTGCGTAATCGCAGCTGCAATCGCAATAGCGATCCGTAATATACCAGGTCCTGTGAGCCAAATCCAAAATCCGAAGAAAAAAAAAAAAAAACCACCCACAAGGGCGCGTCCTAGTGCAATAGCGTATGACATCACCGATCTGTGCAGACATTCAAAGTGGTTTAGTACCAATAAAATTAAATGTTGAAGCTTATCTGAAATCTCAGAATGACTCCATAGACCAGTCGTGGCCAAAGCGTCAATCGTGTTTGGATGTCCGGGAGCAGCCAATAAGAGTCAGGCAGATTCTTATTTGCTGCTGCACCAAAGCTGAAGCCGCAGATGACATGTACCGTCTTCAGTCAGGTGTATCACCAGCAGCTAGCTTATGGGCCAGCTGCGCCGGTCACTGCTGGATGAAGCGTCGGTGGTCATGTGTATCAGCACCAGCCAATAAGAATCCGTGTTGTTTTTATTGGCTGAGGCTGTCACATGAAACTGTCTCTTGAGCTGATGCTAAATTTAGTGCTGGCACCATTTAGAGCTAAAAAAAATTGCCTTAACTGTCAATCCTTAGTATTAGCTTCTGGGGCATGTAAGAACAGCAGCTGCATAAATATATAATTTGTCAAAACACATCCTTTGTCTTTTGTCAGCAGAAAAGAACAGTTTCTGTGTTTTTTTGGCAGCAGAAATACAAAGCACCGTGTGGTGTGTCCTATTGTAAAAAAATCAGTACAAAGCACCGTGTGGTGTGTCCTATTGTAAAAAAAAACACCATTTGTTTTTTGGCAGCAGAAATACAAAACACTGTGGTGTGTCCTATTGTAAAAAATCAGTACAAAGCACCGTGTGGTGTGTCCTATTGTAAAAAATCAGTACAAAGCACGGTGTGGTGTGTCCTTTTGTTAAAAAAACATTTGTTTATTGGCAGCAGAAATACAAACACCGTGTGGTGTGTCCTATTGTTAAAAATCAGTACAAAGCACCGTGTGGTGTGTCCTATTGTAAAAAAAACACCATTTGTTTTTGGCAGCGGAAATACAAAACACTGTGTGGTGTGTCCTATTGTAAAAAATCTGTACAAAGCACCGTGTGGTGTGTCCTATTGTAAAAAATCAGTACAAAGCACGGTGTGGTGTGTCCTTTTGTTAAAAAAACATTTGTTTATTGGCAGCAGAAATACAAACACCGTGTGGTGTGTCCTATTGTTAAAAATCAGTACAAGGCACCGTGTGGTGTGTCCTATTGTTAAAAAAAAAACATTTGGTTATTGGCCGCAGAAATACAAACACCGTGTGGTGTGTCCTATTGTAAAAAATCAGTACAAAGCACCATGTGGTGTGTCCTATTGTAAAAAATCAGTACAAAGCACCATGTGGTGTGTCCTATTGTAAAAAAACACCATTTGTTTTTTGGCAGCAGAAATACAAAATCACTGTGTGGTGTGTCCTATTATAAAAAAACAGCATTTTTTTTTAGGCAGCAGGAATACAAAGCACTGTATGGTCTGTCCTATTGTAAAATAAACCCAAGATTTAATTGTCTTTTTTCCAGTTGAAAAGTACTTCATCCATAATTTTTGTAAAAACCAACACTACATTCATTTGAGATCTTGGTGGTGTAATATTTATATATATTTTTTCAACATATTAATTATACATTATATAAAAGCATTCAGAGGCAGATAATCAAGGTACACCATTTCTAGTGTCAGAAAGCCACATATACTGCAAGGCGGCATGCCTTCATACAGACCCTGTTTTACTGTCAATCCTCCAAGAAATTATTATATATAAATTGTGTTTTAGCACCCTTACTATATATGAGTGTGTCTAAAAGGCCGAAAACCTACCAAAGTGAAATCCTTGAAAACTCATGAGCACAACAGCTTACATTTACCAAACCTATTTTGCAGTCCCAAGCAGTGGCTGAAGCATCTTTTCATTTTGCACATATTTCCTACCATTTTTGTGTCGATCTTTTTCATGTCGAACTTTTGACATTGCCGATCTCTTGTACCTGTCGAACTTTTTACATGTCTAACTTTTGTCACAATTGGTGTCTGCGAGTTACCTGTCTCAGGTGGTGATCGGGTTTCAACGGAGGCCGGCATGACTGGAATCACAGATAATGTAAATAGCTCTATTTACAAGACTTGGGTAGCAGTGAAAACTGCCTTTGATGATAAATGACAGGAACTGGAGGGACCGGACTGGGACCGGCAGGAAGACTTGTTGAATTGAACTGATGAACTAAGAACTTGACTCTGGACTGGAGCAACGTGGACTGAACTGATGAGCTTGGAACTTGACTCTGGACTGGAGCAACGTGGACTGAACTGATGAGCTTGGAACTTGACTCAGGACTGGAATGTGACAATGGCTGAAGGGAAGTCAGGTAATGCTGAGACGAGGGCTAAACAGGGTAATCTGGAATTACTATGACAAAGGCTAGAACTCAGGTGCAGGCTGGACAGGATAATTGGAAATAACAGGTTTCAGGAAGGAATGGGTAGGTTTGGGAATTTGCAGGCTGGACAGGATAATTGGAAATAACAGGTTTCAGGAAGGAATGGGTAGGTTTGGGAATTTGCAGGCTGGACAGGATAATTGGAAATAACAGGTTTCAGGAAGGAATGGGTAGGTTTGGGAATTTGCAGGCTGGACAGGATAATTGGAAATAACAGGTTTCAGGAAGGAATGGGTAGGTTTGGGAATTTTAGGTTCAGGGAGGGAATAGGTAGGTAACAGGGGCAGGAGTTGATCCACAGCAGGAAGCAAGGCAGGGTAACACGATGCAGGTTTACAGAGTGCCAGGGACCAATCAGGAGTAGGACTAGCAGCAGAGCACAGGCCAGGTATTGCTGTAACAGGACGTCTGGATGCCAGGTATTACTGTAGCAGGTTTTCGGGATGCACCAGAGGTTGCTGTCAGCAGGCTTACTGGATTGCCAGGTTTGGCTGTAACAGGTTTTCTGGAAGCACCGGGGATTGCTGCCAGCAGATTTACTGGATTGCCAGGTACAGCTGAAACAGGTTTTCTGGATAGCGCCAGGGATTGCTGTAGCATGTTTCAGGGACAGACTTGAATGTATGAACCATACACCACGGGAAGACGAGATGTTCAGGCCCAGAATGCTATCAGGAGAGGATATATATACCATGGGTCTGGCAGCAATTGGAGGATACGGACAGGTGGTCTGGTAGTAGAATTCTGAGTGGTGGAAGGCACAACATGCAGAGGGAGTATTCATCTCTGCAGCTCTGAGAATCAGAACCACACCTGTGATTCCAATCAGGGCTAGCAGTGCTCACAGACAGAGGAGAGACCAGGTGCAATAATCAGAGCAAATCCTCCAGGCAAATTACACACACAGATCCATGGGGAAGCTGACAGGGGTAAGTCCCTAGGCAAAAAGGTGACAACTAGACAGGGTCATGACAGTACCCCCCTCTTTATGGGTGGACTCCGGACACCAAAACAAAAACTTTCTTCAGACATCGTCCCAATTCTCAATTTCTTGGGATACTTGGAGTGGAAAGTCTACAAAGGAGATAGCTCAAGACCTTCGCCGATTTCTTTTTGCTGCGAGAACATTTTGTGCCAACCAACGGACCAGGAATCTTTGGTAACTCCTGTGGAAATATGTGGCTGGGAAGGACAGGATCAGAATTTTGGGAGGAACAGTAGCAGACAGGGGACAAGGAGGTGTGTGCACAAGTCATGTTCTGGGTTACAGATTCAAAAGTACTGCTCTCTTGGGATGCCTGGAATTCGGCACGCTGGCCCTTGAAAACTTGACCTTGTTCAGATTTCAGAGGAGTGGAGGACGAATTCTTGGTAGCACAAACAGAGTGCTTGGACAATATTTTGGAACTGAGAACTTCGCTAGAATTTTGGTTTACAGGGTAAGGACCAAATTCTTTGACAACAGCTTCACTGAAAGTCTTTATATTTTGAAGCATTGGATCTTTGGAGTTGTAAATAGGGGCAACCCAGTCCCAAGCTTTACCTTGAAAAGATGAGATAACAAACTCTACAATATTAGTAGACTTGACTCCACATGGCAGAGAAGAATTCATCATCTGGAACAATATATGCAGGAGACGCTGAACAGGAATCATGATCAGATTTTGTAGCACAAGACACTTCTCCCTGAAAACAGGAACTTGAGACCCCCTCCTGGGGCGCGAGACTTGAGACCCCCTCCTGGGGCGCGAGACTTGAGACCCCCTCCTGGGGAACGAGACTTGAGACCCCCTCCTGGGGCATGAGACTTGAGACCCCTTGCTGGGGCGCCAGACTTGAGACCCCTTGCTGAGGTGCCAGACTTGAGACCCCCTCCTGGGGCACGAGACTTGAGACCCCTTGCTGGGGTGCCAGACTTGAGATCCCCTTCTGGGGAATGGGACTTGAGACCCCTTGCTGGGGTACGAGACTTGAAACCCCCTCCTGGGGTACGGGACTTGAAGCCCCTTCCTGGGGTACGGGACTTGAAACCCCCTCCTGGGGTACGGGACTTGAAACCCCTCCTGGGGCTGCTGACTGGAGTCCCCTGCTGGGACGGGCAGAATCCGGGCTGGGACCGGAACGGGCAAAATCCGGGCTGGGGCCGGAACGGTCAGAGTCTGGGCTGGGGCCGGAACGGTCAGAGTCCGGGCTGGGGCCGGAACGGGCAGAATCCGGGCTGGGGCCGGAACGGGCACTGAGACGTTGACACTTGGAACCACTGCTGTAGTTGCAAAGGAAACAGTCTTTAATGAAGTGGACAGAACTTCCACAATAGAGGCAGAGCTGTAAATCTTTGTGCCGCTGGCGTTCGGCCACAGAGAGCTTGGGGCATGGGTAACTACGATGTCTGACATTACTTGGTTCGGAAGAATCCTTGTTTCTTAGGGATTCCAAGGCAGAGGTTTTAGTCGAGACAGAGGCAGCTCTAAGAAATTCAGGAATTATCTGAAAAATTTTGCTGAGTAGAGCCTGAAGCTGTTCCAGCAGTCGATGGAAGGTAGTTAGGGGTTCAGGTAAGGTTTGGGTAACTTCTAGCCGGTTATTCAGGATTTGCAAAAGCTGGAGCACTTGATGCTGTACGGCCTCCTGTGAATCCAAACGGGTGACCAGGTTACGGAAAGCATCTAGTCCCTTAATAGGTGCTTGATCCGCCACCATCGTTGGGCCTGAACATTCTGTCACAATTGGTGTCTGCGAGTTACCTGTCTCAGGTGGTGATCGGGTTTCAACGGAGGCCGGCATGACTGGAATCACAGATAATGTAAATAGCTCTATTTACAAGACTTGGGTAGCAGTGAAAACTGCTTTGATGATAAATGACTGGAACTGGAGGGACCGGACTGGGACCGGCAGGAAGACTTGTTGAATTGAACTGATGAACTAAGAACTTGACTCTGGACTGGAGCAACGTGGACTGAACTGATGAGCTTGGAACTTGACTCTGGACTGGAGCAACGTGGACTGAACTGATGAGCTTGGAACTTGACTCTGGACTGGAGCAACGTGGACTGAACTGATGAGCTTGGAACTTGACTCAGGACTGGAATGTGACAATGGCTGAAGGGAAGTCAGGTAATGCTGAGACGAGGGCTAAACAGGGTAATCTGGAATTACTATGACAAAGGCTAGAACTCAGGTGCAGGCTGGACAGGATAATTGGAAATAACAGGTTTCAGGAAGGAATGGGTAGGTTTGGGAATTTGCAGGCTGGACAGGATAATTGGAAATAACAGGTTTCAGGAAGGAATGGGTAGGTTTGGGAATTTGCAGGCTGGACAGGATAATTGGAAATAACAGGTTTCAGGAAGGAATGGGTAGGTTTGGGAATTTGCAGGCTGGACAGGATAATTGGAAATAACAGGTTTCAGGAAGGAATGGGTAGGTTTGGGAATTTTAGGTTCAGGGAGGGAATAGGTAGGTAACAGGGGCAGGAGTTGATCCACAGCAGGAAGCAAGGCAGGGTAACACGATGCAGGTTTACAGAGTGCCAGGGACCAATCAGGAGTAGGACTAGCAGCAGAGCACAGGCCAGGTATTGCTGTAACAGGACGTCTGGATGCCAGGTATTACTGTAGCAGGTTTTCGGGATGCACCAGAGGTTGCTGTCAGCAGGCTTACTGGATTGCCAGGTTTGGCTGTAACATGTTTTCTGGAAGCATCGGGGGTTGCTGCCAGCAGATTTACTGGATTGCCAGGTACAGCTGAAACAGGTTTTCTGGATAGCGCCAGGGATTGCTGTAGCAGGTTTCAGGGACAGACTTGAATGTATGAACCATACACCACGGGAAGACGAGATGTTCAGGCCCAGAATGCTATCAGGAGAGGATATATATACCATGGGTCTGGCAGCAATTGGAGGATACGGACAGGTGGTCTGGTAGTAGAATTCTGAGTGGTGGAAGGCACAACATGCAGAGGGAGTATTCATCTCTGCAGCTCTGAGAATCAGAACCACACCTGTGATTCCAATCAGGGCTAGCAGTGCTCACAGACAGAGGAGAGACCAGGTGCAATAATCAGAGCAAATCCTCCAGGCAAATTACACACACAGATCCATGGGGAAGCTGACAGGGGTAAGTCCCTAGGCAAAAAGGTGACAACTAGACAGGGTCATGACAACTTTAGTGTGTCTGACTTTTGTCAGTGTTGAACTTTTATTCTTGTGTAACTATTAACTGTCTAACATCTGGGGCGGAATTCAATTGTTTTCGCAATCCGGAACCCCCTGTCTAAAGTGACGGGAGATCGCGGGCCGCTGTTCAATTGTTCCCGTTTTTTGCGCTGATCGCGCCCAAAGAGGTCGGGTTTAGCCGCGTAAATCGGCTTCCCCCGACCAAAGTGCTGGGCGTGATCGTGAAAAGTGCCATTTGGGCGCCCAAACAGGTCACTGTTTGCCCATTTCAGTTCACACCCCCCTGGGGCTGCGAGCTGAAGTGGAGCGCTGGCAGCTGATCACGCCCGACAGGAGCAACAATTGAATAGCTCCGTCGGGCGCGAAGGGGGATGAAAGCAATTGAATTTCACCCCTGGTGTCTAGACATTATCTAACTAATTACTGTCTGTCTGTAGTCCGGAACAGATGTACATAACTGTGTCCATTTTGTCCAACATTTAGTCTAATACAAATTACAACTTAGACACCAATAATAGACAATAAACAAATAATAGTTTACTAAATAAGTAAAAAAAAAAAAAAAGGAATGTCCGGCACTCACCCAACAGGCAACGTAATAGAAGGATCACCCAAGAGGACTCTAGTTTCATACCATTGGGTCAGACACATACTATGATAAATTTGGGTTTGTGTTAAAGTTGGCAGAGTCGTAATAAAACTTTCCCAGGTATCGAAAAAAAAAGCGACCATTCTCTCCTTTTCGAGCACCGACTCAATCCAATCCATACGGAAAATAAAATGTAATTTTTCTTTATATAATTGAAAATTGATGGAAGTTGGGTGAATCCAATCCTGCAAAATGGTCTTTTTTGCTGCGGAACTTATTGCAAATAATAATTTTCTGCTTCCTGCGGTGAGCTTTTGGCCCCTTGGGAAGATACCCAGGATGGCCCATTCTGGAGTAAATGGTACAAAATTGACTAGGTGGTTTTCCGCCTCCCGTGGTACTTGTCTCCAGAAACCTTGGACTACCGGACATTCCCATAAACAATGATAAAGATCGGCCTCTTCCCCGGCACATCTAGGGCAATTATGAGAGTTGGATAGACCCATTCTGTATAATCTGTGAGGGGACAAATAAGTCCTATGATAAACATTTTAAAAGAGTTCATTATATGAACTAGCGGTTAATAATGAGCGAGACTTCAGTAGTCCTTTTACCAAATCCTCAGTAGTCAGTGTTGGAAATTGCGTCAACCACTGGCGCATCCCTTGGCTGACCAAATCATGATTTAGATTCTCACTCAAGAATCTACAGTATATAGAAATAGCTTTGCGTGAGGGTATTGGTCCTGAAAGCCGTTGATCTAATGGATTACACCAGTCGTCACCCGAAAGTGGCCGTATTACCGAGGCTATATAATGTGCCTGAAAATATGCCAGGGGATAAGCCCTTAGAGTCTCAAATCTCGCGGTTGCCTCATGGAATGTCAGGGGCTTATGAGTGTCTACATCATGCAAGTGATTATAGTATGAATTCCCTTCTCTTTCCATATCGTAAAGGGATATACTGCCTCTCCATCTTGAAAATCCAAGTTACCCAGCAACGGGAGGTAAATGGATTTGTAAGTGTTAAGACAAGATTTATGATGCAGAATATGCTAGAGGCATCTAGTTGTCATTAGTAAAGGATTGTCAAGAACCTCTGGTGGAACCTCTTGATCGTGAATGTGAAGGAAATATTTCATGGCCATAGTAGGTAAAAATTGTGATTCAAGGGACGTATTAGCATATATCTCTTTATCTTGTAGCCAATCAATCAAAAATCTCATTAAAGAGGCATGGTTATAATCTAGAACATTAGGGAAGTTTATCCCTCCATTAGATTTAGGTTGATATAGTTTCCTAAGACTGATGCGAGCCCTACCACCCTGCCATATAAATGAACGAAACAGTGTATTAATTAATTGAACATCTTTTTTAGTGAGAAGAATGGGTAATGCCTGCAACATATAAACAAGGCGAGGAAAGGTCATCATTTTAATAAGGACAGCTCTTCCAAGGTATGAGAACGTCAAATGTTTCCTACTCCGGAGCTCCTCAGTAATAAGTCGAGTCATCCGTGACACATTCATGCTATCCAATTGAGTAGGGTTTTTAGGTAAAATAATACCCAAATATTCCAAGTGTGAGGAGGCCCAGGAAAAGGAAAAAAACGAGGCCCACGGGGGAGTGAAGAAACATTGCTCTTGATTTATCTGCATTGATTTGAAGGCCAGAGATGTTGCCAAATTGACCACATTTTTGCATAATTAAATGTAAGGTATGTTGAGGGTTCTGAACGTATAAAAGAATGTCATCTGCATATACTGTGTTTGACATTTTGAGTGCCCACACGTGGTCTCCTTATTTAATGTTTTTAGTGAATTTTGCAAATAAAATTACATAAAAAGGTGTTTTTAGAAGTTGTTTGGTAGGGCTTGTGGTTTGCTCAATGTTTGATTCCAGGGGTTTATGGTTTTTTTAGGATGGTAAAAAAATTTTATTTTAAAAATATAATTATAATTTTTTTAATGATTATAAATTTTACATGAAGGCAAACTAGCCACAAAGATTAAATGCAGTGTTTTAAAATGGATGCCTGCTATTTATTTTCAATATAAGGCACCGCCCACAGCTTAAAAAAACATAAACATTAGATTTAAATAAAAATTTCAGCCCACTTTTATTAACTACTGGTTTGAAAATTGTTGGTCTATGGTCTTTGGTCGTTTTGTGCAATCGTTCACAAATCGTTCATGCACATGAACAATAATTGATAAACGATTTGTGAAGATCTTTTGATCTTTCATCTTTCAAAGACAAGTCTGCTAGTGGATGGGCAGCTTAAGAGAAAAAATTATAGAAATAATATATATTATGATTTTAATAGTAATATTAGTATACAGGATTCCTAAATAAATGACCTTTGAAACAATTTATAGAGAAGGTAAATTGGGGCTGTAGTCAGAATAGTTGAGGTTGATATAATTGGGTAGATAGCCCTAATTGTAACATTACTATTGCACTCATAATATAAATATTCTATTTACATGTCTGTATATGGGTGTGTGAGTGATTGTGTATAAATTCATAAATTGAGCCTGAATCTGTATAACAAGGGCTCCAGTGCAAGTGGCCACGGCTTTTCCTTACTCCAAGTTCCATTGTATTTCATCTGTGACTCAGTAAAGATAATTCCTGTGCCATTAAAGTCACAGCCTAGCATCTCTTATACACTGAGTGGGTTTTCAATGCATCTGCAGTGCAAGTAAAACAAAATGTAAAGAATGATACGGTACATAGCCTGCAATGAGATACGTGAAGTATACTGCAATAACCCTGGAGCTCAAAACAAACAGCAAGTGTATCAGAGTACCCACACGCACACAGATGATAAATGCAAACAGGTGGAATTAGTGCTACAAAATACCCTGGTGCGGAGACACCCACCAGACCACCAGGAATCTCCTGCAAGAGAATATGGACTTTACTCAGTGAGGGCCCAGGTCATGGCCCAGTGTAGTTGGTTCCCACTGTAAAATCAACAGAGTACTTAGCTGGTATGAAGACTCTGCCTGGAAACACCGTAGCTGGAAATGTGGGTATGGATGTGCAATCAGTGGCAGTCTTGTAGGCAGACTAGTGGTATCCATGACAGCTGGTTCTGACAGCTATTGTACACTTAGCTGGGTTTGATTGATTAAACCCTGCTGTTCTCAGTGACATTAAGACAGCCTCCACCCTGAATAGATGTGACATACATTCCCAGAATTATTTTATGTCTTCCAAGTATGCAGCAGCATAAGCCCTGTAAGCAGGGGCAGAACTAAGGGAGACAATGGATGCGCCTGCCGCCGGGCTCCAGCACTGAAGGGGCACCTCCATTGTCCACAACACATTCACCCCATGTAGGGCTGTAACTCTGTTCCCGAAGTGTACCGTCACGGCCGCCCAATACATTGGACTCCTCGGCACCTGAGAAGCCACCATACACTAGTGGAGAGTTCCATTTCTGACCATCAGCTGCCACCGTCATCTATTTATAGCCTGTCTGCATGCAAATTACTACATTACAGTGTCAGCGGTTGTGACGGGGGAGTGCACCAAATTATAACTTGCGTCTGGGATGAACTTACGCCACTGCCTGTAAGTCATTATCAGCTTATTCATGGCTCTCTGGCAGTGTCACTGTGTAACCCAAACTGAAGTACCTTATACTGGTTCAGTCCAAAGTGAAGGCAGTATTTAGCTTAGCTGCCTTGTTAAATCTAAGATGGATACTACTTGCTGTTGACTAGGTTCTCATCCAGCTTAGGCATTGAGTATGTGTTAAAATCAGGCTTGCTGATTTTCTGGCTAACCCCTCTGGGAGGGGGCAGCCAGGTTGGCGATGCAGGGGGCATGGCGGTGTTAATATTAAAATGAACCTCTACACCTCTATACCCCTGCCTGTACCTTCTAAAATCCTTCCTATAAACCTCTAAGGATGACGCTAATTTGCATACGCAGTCATACAATAAATAGAGACTCCAGACTCAGAACATGTGGTTCCGAAGCACAAAGTATTATTCAAGTAAAAGTACAGTCAGTTACACGCTATGATCTGTGTACAATTTAGCGCAAAGGAATTATACAGACCCCAAGTACAGTATACATACGCATGCGCTGTGGACCAGATCCCGGCATTCAGAAAGAAAACCTCCGTCTATCAGCATTCAGCAAGAAGACTAAAATCCCAGCATTTGAGCACACATATTTATACCCCCCAGAATAGACCGGACAATAGAGAAGTTTGTTACTGATGTCATTGGTTCCCAGGGGAGAAGTATATGTTACAGTGCATTTAACAGGCTGGTTCAAATAGACTCTCCCTGCCTCTAACAGCTGAGGGTCTTTCCCCTCCCCGCCCCCATGCTACATCCTAACAGTTGTTCCTAAAATATACATTTTGTTGCTTGTAGTCTCTGCGATCCATAACTCGAGTTTGCATGATGCGACTTCCCCACCGATAACACCGGAATACTGTAAAAAGAATACGCATCAGTACAAAACCAAACACGACTTGATTAGCATGTATAATACCTTAGTTATCAGATATCTTTATTTCTCAGCATTTAAACTAACTGAACCAACTTAAATCATGCACTTTAAAGCTTATTGAACCTTATGTGTGAATATGTAATGTGTGGGTATTCAGGGTTTGATATAAGGACGCTAGTTAACTTGGGGCAGATGCGTGCGCATAAAGCTAATAAAACAGCGGTTTCATACAGTCCTATGCATTCGCTAATATGCGACTAGTTAACAGTGCAATTGTGCGTAATGTGCGGTGTTTATGCATGAGATTCCATCTATGATGGACTTAACATATTTATATATATTTATATATATATATATACAGGTTGAGTATCCCATATCCAAATATTCCGAAATACGGAATATTCCGAAATACGGAATATTTTTAGCATGACTGAGATAGTGAAAACTTTGATTTTTGATGGTTCAATGTACACAAACTTTGTTTAAGGCACAAAATTATTAAAAATAAAGTATAAAATGACCTATAGGCTGTGCGTATAAGGTGTATATGACACATAAATAAATTTCATGTATGTACACAAACTTTGTTTGAGCCACAAAATTATTGAAAATATTGTATAAAATTACCTGCAGGCTGTGTGTATAAGGTGTATATAAATCATAAATGCATTCTGTGTTTAGATTTGGGCCCTATACCTTAGACATTTTAATATAATATGCAATTATTCCAAAATACGGAATATTCCGATATCCAAAATACCCCTGGTCCCGAGCATTTTGGAAATGGGAGACTCAACCTGTACATACATACACACACATATCATTCCTCACTCACAGTTTCAGACTGCAATGCAAATGTGACTTCCAGCTGTGAGACTAAAACTTGTTTGGATTCAGACAAATCCAATTGTGTAGATCAATGCCTGGATTATATTACAATTGCCAACAGGGATTCCCAATTTGTGTGTAGAACACTCACAGTTTCTGGTGCATTGTCTATTCTATTTAGATTTATCAAAAACATTGCCATCTGTTCTTAGCTCGTGAGTTGTAACTTAAAGTGACGCTGATCACAAAATGGCGTCTTGCAGATTCTTGTTTCTAAAATGGAGTCTAGCTTCCATTCGCAAGATGGCATCGCGCACGCTTCAATTTTAAACTGATCTTGTCTCAGCCAATTATCCAGCTTTGACAGTCCACCCTTTGATAGCGAACAACATGCTATCACAATCTGCTATTAGAATTTAATTTAGGCTTACATTTACATATTATTTAGTGTTATTATGGGATGGCACAAGGTGGTTCTTAATCCATCAATAATGTGTCTCTGGATGGAGAAATAAAACTACTATTATACGCACACTGCGGATCTTAGAAGATCATGTGAAAGGTGTGGGGATGCACCAGTCTTATAAAAACAGTCTTGAAGGGGAATTTAGACTTTACATTATCTGAGGTGTTTTAAAAATAAAGTTTCAATAATACATTCTATGCATGGCTAGATATAATACATTAAATGATGGTATTTCCTAGCTCAGGGTTGTAATGCAGTTCTGTATCTACCTCGGTATTCATACTGGCCACCATCATGATTTCATTCTTTCGTTTTACTCTATTTTTTAATTTTCCACACTTCAACACAATAGGAACACACCGGACGCATATGCCAATTATTATGATGACAATCAGTATAAGGATCAAGAATTTGCCTATGCTGGCGATCACTTCCTGGACCCATTCCCCTAGACCTGAGAACCATTTCACTCGGTTCAGCCATGACACCCATCCTTCTATCTTCTCCCCTACTTCAGCCACTGAAGCGTTATGGTTCTTGCGAAATTCCCACTTTAGCTGCAGAATTTCATCCATCTTCCGGTCTATCACCTCCTTAGGGTCGCTGGTATCATTGGTGACATAGGTGCAACATTTTACTCCAGATTGGGTGGCCAATGTTACGCAATACCCTCCAGTAACAGCAGTTAAATAATTCAACACTAGCCTGTGTTGCACCAGTTCTTTCTTGTACACTTGCAATTCTCTCCCTGTATACCTGAATGTGTCATCGTACATCTCGGTGATATTATCTATCAATTTGGCAAGTTCCTGGATATATCTAAAATTTAATGTACCCCGAGCGATCCTGGTGGGGTCCAATGCGACTAGAACTTGAAAGCCAGTTGTCTCACTGATTAACTGAGTGGCTTTATGTATGTCACCAGGTACCATATTTCGTTTGCCCCTGTGTTCATATTGTGTGTGAAGATATGGTGACGGTGTGTTTTTATGTATACCCAGCATTTCAACATGTGTGAGGGTCATAACTTCTGGGACTACTCTTCCCAGGTAACACAAACCTTTGGAACTCGGGGAGAGCCATTTATACGCTTTTCTTCCACAGATGAAATATACATTATCAGGGAGAACATAAGGAATGGTATGCATCATTATCATTAAGCACATTTCCCTTGCAAACAATCCTATTTCTGGTTCTTCCATCTGGTACATGCAAGTTTCCGGCTGTATTATTTTAGCACAATAACCATTTGGCACCTTACCAATAATTTCTTTGGTGGAACTCAATGTATACCGATACCTAAAATGTTTCCCACCAGACTTAATGGAGCGCAGCAGATCATGGTTTATGGACTCATTATCAGCTCTTTGTGAGAAGGTCATCGTCTGATTATTCCCCGTCACTTCCCAACTCCCGGGTTTATTGGGGTTGGTTGTGTTTAAACACAAAAGTGATTTATCTACTTGAAATTGATAGAGTTTGAAATGAGGTGGTTTGGATGAGAGGAATTTTCCATCCAATGTTTTCCCTTTTTGCAATTCTAAAATTTCCATGATATTCAGTGGAAATGGCACCAACCCTACGTTATGCTGTCCCTGTAGCACATGTGAACACACCCAGCAATCAGTTTGATTTAACACTTTGCCTACCATGCTATGATAATCCTCTAGAGGATACCCACCCCAGTACGGATTATATTTAGGTTGGCACCGTTGGATACAGTTCTCATCAACTAGGGACCCACAAAGCTCACAAACACAGGAATCTTCCGACGATAAACCTCCACACTTCCCCGAGTATCCGGTATGACAGCTCTCTTAACAATAACAGTACTCAGATTGGTCAGACACTCCCCTGATTGGCATTGCACTCCTCCTGACTCCACTCCATCGGCACTGCCATCAGCTCACATTTCCTTTATCGGTCCTCCATCACAGACACTTGTATCCCCAAACAGATAATCATGACAAAAACTCTGGAAAAAAAAGAACTAGGATGACCACAGCAGACCACTCCATTGCTGGAAGCACTGATCTACACATTTCTTTAGCTCAGATATCTCACCGTCACCTTTTTAATCCTTCCGGCACAAGCTCGCAATCGACAGTTCCACGTTATCGGCCTTGTCTCCGCCTTGTATCTCCACCGGTTGGTTAACCTCCCTATAGTGAGTGGAATGGACCCACATATTTTCCTCGGCCACCCTTTGTGGATGTAGTATTGTCAGATACGGACCTTTCCACCGATTAGTCAAACAACCTGAGCTAAAAAAAATTTGGATCATAACAAATTCTCCAGATTTGACATCATGACAGTTTGCATTAAATATGTTAGTTAATAACACTTTCAATTTCTGTTATTCGCATTCATCTTCGTGAGACCCTTTACAGTAACCTCATTATTATATTTTCACATGAGGCTGCCTGTTTGAACAGTATCTCAAAGGGGGGGGCAAATAAAGGAAAAGACAGTCTGGGATAATCTTAGTGTTGTTACCCATCACCTTACACATGTTCTTGGAAACGTCACCTGTAAAATAAGTCCCCCTATCATTTTTAATAATTCTAGGGATATAGTATCTGCATACAGGTTCCTGCAATTAAATCTTGTTATTAATAGCTACTGCTCTAAATAATGTCTGGGCCACTGGGTTGAATAGTATTCCGAGTAGTCGACCTCAGCCTGGCATGGGTGCCGTTTATCCTTAGCAACCTTGTGTCCTATGAGTGGGAGATAAAGCACAACAGTTTAATATCATTTAAACATAACCTAAAATACAACAATAAATCGTCCACAAATTTCATTAGAACAGATACATTGGCAGGTTGAAAAGATTGTAAACAGTCATATAAGGCCTGGGAGAAGATACTGGGGTTACCTATGAACCCATGGGAAACTTGTGTTCCTATGTGGTGTTCTTCACTTTGCAGTTCTTACTTACGTGTCCCACTTGGTGACAGTTAAAACATAATTTTGAACGGGGTGGATGAAAAGATTGTTGTGGGATTTGAGCAAGAGGGAAAGGTGGTGGGTATGGGTAAGGATAGGGAGGGTAAGGATATTGTGGGGAATATGAGTATGGGACCTGTGGTTGTGTATGATATGTGGGGTAAGGATGTGTTTGTTGTGGTGTGGGATTGGTGGGGACGTGTAATTGTTCAGGTGCAGGTGTGTGTGTGGGTGCAGGTGTGTCGGTTGGCTGTGATGTTATTGTCATTCCTTCCAGAGCTTGGATACTGACAGCCATTAGTTTTTCACTCTGGGTCTCTCTCTTCTTTGTGATATTTTTATCATGTTCTATGGCAGACTCTATGAGGTTATCTATTGTGACTCCCCTCCAGCCAGGTTGTGAGGTCTGAGCCCGAGTCTTTAAGTCGTCTCTCAGACCGTCCATGAGTACCGTGACTATCATTCCCCTGTGGTAAGTGTTATCTTTAATATCTTCTATCCCAGTGTACTGGGTGATAGCCTGCAGAGCCCGATAGCAATAATCCTCTGCAGATTCACTCTCCTTTTGCTTAATTGTGAAAATTTTGTTCCAGTTAACTACTACTGGAAAATATATACCCAGTTGAGTTACAATGTGGGAAATGTTAACCTTGGTTTACTTGGTCTGTTAACGGAACGTCACCATCCAATACACAATCCGTGATAAATTTTGTCACGTCGGTATTGCGTGGCAGACAGGCCCTTAACACCACACGCCAATCTTTATTAGTTGGCTCATGAGAACTACCCAAATTTCTCAAAAATCTTTGACATTTGGCTAGTTCCTTTTTGGGATCGGGGAAATCATTTCTGATGGAATTTAGTTCTGCTCTTGTCCAGGGACAATGCATTACTACTTCCCTCGTGGGCACTACACCGTTCGCATCTGCATTTCCATTCGGAACAGTTATCGTCCGAATGGGATGCAGACCAGTAGCGTTGCTACCTCTGACTTGGTTACCTGGCTGGGGGTTTAATCTGCTGCTGCTACGTATGGTATTAACAACTTCCTCTACGGGTGCAGAGTGTGTTAACACTTCCCTTGCTGTTACCGATGGAGATGGCGGCACCACTCGTGATTGTGGTGATGCAGCATCTATCATCTGTACAGCATGGGAAATGGCAGACATTACAATAGGCTCATCATCCATATCATAAACATTTTCTTTATGGTTGCTTAAGAGAGGGTACAAATTGCTTGTTAAATTTTTATGGGTATTTTTGGTAACTGTACTTGCACCTCCATCCACATAAGGTGGGGGAGGTGAGCGTGAACTGCTGGCAATACTCTCCACAACGCTACCTTGCCGCACGTGCGAGCCAGAGAGCGGCTCGTCCGTATTGCAATTTAGCGTCGCGGATGTATTTTCTGGCAATGCGCTCGCGACGCTAGTTTGCGTCGCTTGCACATTTTTAAGCCACGCATCCCCCTCATGCTGCCACAGTTTTAAACATTCAAAATATTTAACAATTTTCTCTCGGGAGCGCATCAAACTGATGTGATCCCGGACATTATCTAACACATTTTTATCAAAACTACCAATTCTTCCTCGTCACATTAAACCATAAATCACAATACCTTATAGCATAAGTACCGTACTTGGTATGCATGATACGACGGGCCGATCCGATCGGCGCCCCCATTAGCAGCACATCATTGCCTAACATCTCTACTGTTTGCATGGCTCCCATTCTGAGACAACTCCTACGCTTTTCAATAAGGATTTAAACCGGTGAAAGACAATCAAGATACTTTCACTTACCTGTGGACGATTTAAGTCGGCGGCGCCCACACACCTGGGTAAGATTTAGTGAGGCAACTTCCACACCTGGATAAGATTTGAAAAAGGCAACTTCCACACCCGGATAAGATTTAGTAAGGCAACTTCCACACCTATGAGAGTTTATATGTCGGCTACTCTCACGCACCTCTCTACAACAAAGACAACATGTACACCTGCTACTGTGTATAAAACGGTAAAGCTGCTTAGGCTAGACTAACCCTTGCACCTAGCCCTTAAGGATCATACGATACCCTTAACTTTGTTCAACAAATATTCACTGTTACACACTTTTTTCCTGCGCAGAAAAATACACGTTAACCCAGATATTGGTAATAGAATAAAATGTAAACCTCAATGGCTTTGTTTAAACACCATGGCAGCACAACCGGAAGTACGTATACGCTATTGTGCGACCAGCCACATAAAAAAAAAATAATGCGACTACCACACAACCATATAATGACTTTTTAACTGCATACGCAAAAGTGCATCTTTTCTGTGCACAAAACTGCGACTCAGCCGCATACTCAATACTGCAGCACCCTTTAAACGCTAGGTTCTATCAACAAAGGAAAACAAACTTTTTCCTTTCTTGTCCCTGGATTCTAGTCAGCTTCCTTTGCTCACACGAAAACGGATAGCGATGTTTCAGCACAAAGCGGTTGCAGGAAAACCCTGCATGTGGCCACTCCACCCTTTGCTGAGACATCGATAGCCGTATGTGCCGTGTGAGTAGGTAAGTGACTTCACTCGATGAGCCCCCATCTGTTAATATTAAAATGAACCTCTATATACCCCTGCCTGTACCTTCTAAAATCTTTCCTATAAACCTCTAAGGATGACGCTAATTTGCGTATGCAGTCATACAATAAATAGAGACTCAGAACATGTGGTTCCGAAGCACAAAGTATTATTCAAGTAAAGGTACAGTCAGTTACACGCTATGATCTGTGTACAATTTAGCGCAAAGGAATTATACAGACCCCAAGTACAGTTTATATACGCATGCGCTCTGGACCAGATCCCGGCATTCAGAAAGAAAACCTCCGTCTATCAGCATTCAGCAAGAAGACTAAAATCCCAGCATTTGAGCACACATATTTATACCCCCCAGAATAGACCGGACAATAGAGAAGTTTGTTGCTGATGTCATTGGTTCCCAGGGGAGAAGCATATGTTACAGTGCATTTAACAGGCTGGTTCAAATAGACTCTCCCTGCCTCTAACAGCTGAGGGTCTTTCCCCTCCCCGCCCCCATGCTACATCCTAACAGTTGTTCCTAAAATATACATTTTGTTGCTTGTAGTCTCTGCGATCCATAACTCGAGTTTGCATGATGCGACCTCCCCACCGATAACACCGGAATACTGTAAAAAGAATACGCATCAGTACAAAACCAAACACGACTTGTTTAGCATGTATAATACCTTAGTTATCAAATATCTTTATTTCTCAGCATTTAATCTATCTGAACCAACTTAAATCATACACTTTAAAGCTTATTGAACCTTATGTGTGAATATGTAATGTGTGGGTATTCAGGGTTTGATATAAGGATGCTAGTTAACTTGGGGCAGATGCGTGCGCATAAAGCTAATAAAACAGCGGTTTCATACAAAGTCCTATGCATTCGCTAATATGCGACTAGATAACAGCGCAATTGTGCGTAATGTGCGGTGTTTATGCATGAGATTCCATCTATGATGGACTTAACATATATATTTTTATATATAATAGTCTAGCCTCTTCAAGAAAGAAGAAAAAACACTCTCCAGATTTTCAGCAAGATTATTCAGTATTTAATGATTAAACCAACATAATTTGCCAACGTTTCGGTCCAATATGGACCTTTGTCAAGGCACAATAGCTTCTAAACATCAATGGTTCACTAAAAGGGAGTACATATAAACAACGTAAGCATTCATAGTCTGACAGGTCCTTTAAAACACATAAATTCAAAAATGTTATAATCCATGATCAATATGTATGTGATATAGGGAGGGGTGTGCCTCATATAACAGTAACATGATATCCAATAGAAGCCCACACTGCAAGAGACTTTTCACAGCGGTAGAAAAAAACAAAATCTTTATGCAGCAACTAGTATTGAGAATGGTTCCAGGCAACACTCTTGCTCACCCCCACACGGGTGTACCCATAAAGATTAGATGGAAGCTCCATTGTAAAATGGACCATATCATTTACATACTCATATGCCCTTGCGGTCTTTACTACGTCGGGCTCACCTCCAGGATCTTCAGGGAACGTATGGCTAACCATAGGGCGTCCATCAGAGCAGCCTACAATAGTGGTCAGTCAGATAAACCTGTTGCCCGACACTTTTTACAGATGGGACATCAGGTAGCAACCCTCAAATGCAAACTTATCGACTGGATACCGCCTCCAGAACGAGGAGGTGATAGACTGGCTTTACTTAAAAAATTTGAAAGTCGGTGGATCTACAGACTTGATACTGTGGCACCACGGGGACTTAACGAGAATTGCCCATTGGGTATCTTTCTTTGAAAAATGACTTTATCTATATAACACGGTATCAAATATTATATTTAACATTGCATTTGTCTGTACTGTTCACCTAATGTTAATTGTTTTTGTGATGTTGATCTATATACTTGCATTGTACTCTAGTCCCAGGTCCTACTACACACTAAATAACCCTTTACTCTAATGTTTGTAAATTGACCTTGTATATATATGCACATGTATGTGCGGGTATGTGTGTGTACATATGCGTTTATATATGTACATGTGGGTATGCCCGTATCACATTTTTCTACTTCAGGGTCCATAGGGTATCCACAGGATACCTTGGGGTATAGGTGTGACGTCAGTCATCGGGCACCAAAGAGTTAAGCTTTCAGCCTCCCAGGATGCACTAGGTCCACCTCCTATACCCCGCCCCCGAGCCAAGGCATCTCAATTTCGTTTGGTGCCCGGCTGTAGTCGGAGGCACCTGCTAGAGGGGGGCTTAGAAGAGCCCCTGAAGCTTTTTCTTCATGCAGCTGTGGCTGCACATCTGGATGAACAGCATGGACAGTCAGTCCTGACGTCCATGCTGTCTTCCCTACACCCCGCCGGTACCAGAACGCCGGTACTGATCCGGGGATGCTGGTGGACATCTGGGGTCACAGCTAGCGGTGACCCCAGATGTTCCGGACCATGGCCGGATTCAAGGGGGACAGAGGTAAGCAGCGGGGTCCTGCGGGGGGTCCCCGCTGATCACATGGTCCTAAGTCCCCAGGCAGGGGGCTCCCTGGGGACTGGCTGCAGCGTGGAGCCAGGCGACCAACCTGCGCTTCCACTACCCCCTGGGACAGCGGACCGCAGCAGAGCGGTAGCGCTGCGGCATCCCAGGGGTTAAATGCATGCCAGGGGAGCGCACCTTCCCTGTCTCACAGCCGGCGCCTCCCCCGCTGCACACAGCCCTCTGCACTGTGCTGACTGGCCCTGTGTCAGCGCTCCTCCCCCAGGCCAGCCTTCTCTCTGCTCCTCGGTGGCCATCTTTTCTGAAGCATGGTGAACGCTGCTGGAAGCCTGCATTGGAAGCATCGTGGTCTGGGTCCCCCCGCATACCTCTCCTCCGCTGTGGTCAGGTCTGTGTATGCAGCGCTGTGTCCTACCAGGCCCTGTGTCTGTGTAGTTGAGTGATCAGCGCTGTTAGTGCAGGAATTGTTATTTCTCTGCATTGTATGTGACTGTGCTAGCGCTGCTGCCTGTAACTTTTTTTCTAAACTGTCAGCTTTATACTGTCCCTGTTTTTTCTGCTAAGCCCTTGCAGTGCGGTGCTGCAGGGTGGTCTCTCGCCTCTTAAATATATAATTGGTGAGAGGGGTCACATACGTGGTGCCATCATGTCTGAAAGTGATTTTCCCCTCCGGCTACAGTGTACTATGTGTAAAGTACCGTTAGCGGAGGGGGAGGGTAGCGCGGAGGGCCTCTGCCGGCAGTGTTTGTCTATGGCGCGGCCTCTTACGCTTACTGCATCGGTACAGGAGCCGCCCTGGGCTTGTTTCGCTCAAGCGCTTACAGCCTTAGTGGGCCAGTTAGCTCCGCAGCCCGCGTTTACACCGATGGGTTTGTCCCAGCAGTCAGTGGTGTCGTCACCCATGCAGGGTTTCCCACGACAATTGGTGGTACCCCACAGTCTCCCTATTTCCCCGCTCCCGGTTTCTCAGGAGCCAGCGTGGGTTAACTCCCTGACGAGTTCTGTACAGCACTTGTCGGATGTGTTGCAAGGGGAGTATGTGATGCGGCCGCATAAACGGCCGGTGGCGTCTCTGTCGGCTCCTTATGAGGATGACGAGGGGACATCTGATGATGGGGAGATTCTGGATCCTTACGATCAGGAACCTCTCCATGCTAAGGACGCTGATGCTAAGTCCAAAGTATATATTCCTGGACTTATTCGGGTGGTCCGCACAGCCTTGGTGATTGAGATCGAAGTTCCCCCAGCGGCTAAATCTAAGTATGCCTTTTTCAAAGATGTGAAGGGCGATGCCACAGTCTTTCCTCTTTCGGGTCAGTTGGTGGACCATTTAGAGGAGGCGTGGAAACAGCCTGGCAAAAGATACCAGCCGCAGAGACGCCTGGCGGTGGCTTATCCGTTCGCGGATAATTATTTTGCAAAGTGGGAATCCCCTCCACAGGTGGATTCTCACATGACCCGTCTTGTCCGTAGTGCCACATTGCCGATGCCATCCATGTCCTCCCTTAAGGATGCTACGGACCGCAAGGTGGAGATCTGCCTGAAGTCCGCTTATTCCCTTGCGGGGGGGGCAGCACGGCCGGCTATGGCCATTTGCTGGGTTGCCAGAGCGATGGAGCGCTGGGCGGATTCATTAGAGGCTTCTTTTGATTCCGACTGTCCGGCCGAACAGGCAGAGTTGATTGGCAATCTCCGTGATTCGGCCACCTACATCAACGAGGCGGCCCTAGACATTAGTACTCTGGTGTCTAGGCTTTCTTCAGCAGCGGTAGCTGCTCTTCGCACCTTGTGGCTGTCCGGATCTGGATAAGATTGTGGCCATGCTGGCGGCAGCCAAATCGGCTTGTCTCCCATTGGCCGCTGCTCCTTCTGGTTCTGGACCATCGTCCTTTCGGTCATCTAGGGCCCAGGGCAGGCCCAAACCACAGTCGTTTCCTCGACAGGCTGGCCCTAAGAAATCGGTCAAGCCCCGGAAGCAGACATGGAGTACCAGACGTCCGGCCCCCAAGCCAGATGACAAGCCTGCGGCCTGACGGGCTGGGCCTCCCTTTGGGGGATCCCAGGGTGGGAGGCCGCCTGCTGCAGTTCGCCCAGTGTTGGTCGACCACTACGACAGACACTTGGGTTCTGGAGGTGGTCTCCCACGGGTACGCCCTCTCCTTCCGGCACAGACCCCTGGCTCGATTCTTCACCACGGGTCTACCATCAGACCGGAACAAGGCTACGGAGCTGCGGAAGGTATTGCACACTATGCTCCAGGCTGGAGTTATAGTGCCTGTTCCATTCTCCCAGAGGGGCCAGGGTTTCTATTCAAATCTTTTTTTGGTACAGAAACCCAATGGGTCGTATTGTCCGATTCTCAACCTCAAAGCACTCAACAGGTCTTTGCGGGTACCGAAGTTTCGGATGGAGACCCTACGGTCCATCATTCTGGCGCTGGAACCTGGGGACTACATGGTGTCATTGGACATACAGGACGCTTACCTGCATGTCCCTATTCTTTTGCGCCATCAACAGTTCCTCAGATTTGCAATCCGCAGCGACCACTTCCAGTTTCGGGCGTTACCTTTTGGCCTGGCGACAGCACCACGGGTTTTCACCAAGGTGATGGCGGTCATGGCGGCTTCTCTGCGGCTGCAGGGAGTCCGCATGTTGCCGTACTTGGACGACCTGTTATTGGTGGCAGGATCTCCAGAGCTCCTGTTACGCCACTTGGGCCTGACCATTGCACTGCTGCAACGGCACGGCTGGCTAATCAACTGGCAGAAGTCCACTCTAATCCCGTCTCAGAGGATTCTGCATCTTGGAGCCTTATTGGACTCGGGACAGCAAAGGATCTTCGTGACGGAGGACAAGATCTCTGCTTTACAGTCAAGGGTGCGCAGTTGTCTGCACAGCAGCCGGGTGTCCCTACACTCGGCGATGAGGTTACTGGGCTCCATGGTGTCGGTGTTCGACATGGTGGAATACGCCCAGTTTCACTCCAGACCTCTGCAGCACCTGATCCTGTCCAAGTGGAACGGGCTGCCTCAGTCTCTGAAGTCCCAGACGATTGTGCTCACCCCGGAAGTTCGCCTGTCCCTTGCTTGGTGGTTACAGACGACCCACCTCAACAAGGGACGTCCGTTCTGGGTTCCAAATTGGGTCCTGTTGACAACGGACGCCAGTCTTCGGGGCTGGGGAGCGGTTTTGGGTCCACACTTGTTCCAGGGCAGGTGGACGCCGACAGAAGCGGAGCTTCCCATAAATATCTTGGAAATCCGTGCGGTCTTCAATGCTCTCCAGCAGGCACATCGGTTTCTCCAGGATCACCCGGTACAGGTCCAGTCGGACAACGCTACTACCGTGGCCTACATAAACAGGCAAGGTGGAACCCGCAGTCGGGCGGCTCTCATAGAGGTCTCTCGGATCCTGGTTTGGGCGGAGCGCAATCTTCCGGCCATATCAGCGGTCTTCATCCCGGGAGTGCTAAATTGGGAGGCGGACTTTCTAAGTCACCAGGACGTTCATCCGGGGGAATGGTCCCTGCACCCGGACGTTTTTCAACTGCTGGTGGACAGGTGGGGTCTTCCAGAGATCGACCTCATGGCGTCCCGGCACAACAACAAGTTGCCGGTGTACGGGTCTCGCACAAGAGACGAAGGGGCGTCTCTGGTGGATGCTCTGTCCGTCCGGTGGACGTTCCGGTTCGCATACCTGTTCCCTCCGGTCTCCCTTCTTCCACGGGTAATCCGGAAATCCAAACAGGAAGGAGGGACGCTCCTGTTGATAGCTCTCGCGTGGCCCAGACGGCACTGGTTCTCAGACCTTCAGGGTCTGTCCGTGGTCAGTCCTCTGCGGTTGCCGCTACGACCGGACCTTCTGTCTCAGGGTCCTTGTCTTCACCCGGACCTGACTCGGCTGTCTTTGATGGCGTGGCTGTTGAGACGGCCATGCTGAGGTCCCGGGGGTTTTCCAGCTCTGTGGTGCGTACCATGTTGCGAGCTCGGAAACCGTCTTCCGCGAGGATATACCATCGCGTGTGGCATACGTTCTTCCAGTGGTGTCGACCGAGAGGTTATGCACCGCGGGAGTTTCGTCTGTCTCAGATTCTCGCCTTCCTACAAGCAGGACTAGATCATGGGCTTCGCCTTGCTTCTTTGAAGGTACAGGTTTCGGCCCTGTCTGTCTGGTTTCACCATAGGATTGCTACAATCCCGGATGTGCGCACCTTTATGCAAGGTGTTGTCCGCATTCAGCCGCCCTTTGTTCCACCTGTGGCGCCTTGGGATTTGGCTGTGGTCCTGAGGGCTCTCCAAGGACCGCCGTTTGAACCACTGGGCTCAGTGGATCTTAAATGGCTAACAGCTAAGACTGTTTTCCTTCTGGCTATTGCTTCGGCCAGACGTGTTTCTGAGTTAGGGGCTCTTTCTTGTAGACCCCCTTTCTTGGTTTTTCATGGGAACAGGGCAGTGCTCCGCACTCGGCCCGAGTTTCTTCCCAAAGTTGTTTCCCAGTTTCATGTTAACGAGGAAATCGTTGTTCCGGCCTTTAACTCACCGGGTCTTTCCGTGGGTGAGGCCTCCTTGGATGTTGTGCGGGCCTTAAGGACTTATGTTGACCGCACTTCTTCGTTTAGGAAGTCGGACGCTTTGTTTGTCCTCTATGGCTTCCGTAAAAAGGGTTGGCCTGCTTCAAAGCAAACTTTGGCAGCCTGGATCCGTATGGCTATTTCTGAAGCTTATCTTCATGAAGGCCTGCCGGTTCCTCCTTCTGTGAAGGCTCATTCCACTAGGTCTGTGGGTCCTCCGTGGGCAGCTCGACGTGGTGCCTCTGCAGTCCAGATCTGCAAGGCTGCTACGTGGTCCTCTGTCCATACCTTCGTGAGGTATTACAGGTTTGACACCTTCGCCTCTGAGGATGCTTCCTTTGGGCGGCGGATTCTCCTTTCTGCACAGGAGCGTCCCCACCCTTAAAGGATACTGCTTTGGGACATCCCCAAGGTATCCTGTGGATACCCTATGGACCCTGAAGTAGAAAATATGAGATATGGTAAGAACTTACCCTTGTTATCTCTATTTCTACGAAGTCCATAGGGTTCCACAGGACTCCCGCCCTGTCGCACCTGTGCTGCAGATGGGCTTTGCTCTGGTCACCGGTTTTCTGTCTCCCTCTGGTGAGAATGTGATTCTTGTATGTGTCCAGATCTTTGTTCTCTCTCTTCCTTCTCCTCCTCCGGCCTATGGCTTGGTAACTAACTGAGATGCCTTGGCTCGGGGGCGGGGTATAGGAGGTGGACCTAGTGCATCCTGGGAGGCTGAAAGCTTAACTCTTTGGTGCCCGATGACTGACGTCACACCTATACCCCAAGGTATCCTGTGGAACCCTATGGACTTCGTAGAAATAGAGATAACAAGGGTAAGTTCTTACCGTATCTCATATTTTAATGATTGGATATGTATAATATGCATTTATGGCATTAGATCCCTAATAACACCAGTTTAGCATTTTTTTCTGAGTTTCAGTAGCACCAATAGTTGCCCATCACTTCAAGTCCTGCCAGGGCTCACTGACAGCTATTATTATATATATCTTGAGCCACACACAAGATGGCCGCTGGCTACTGCCATACTGCCCCACTTCCTGATTATATCAGGACTCACCTGTGGCTGTGGCAATCAGGACTCTGAGACTTTCCCCTAAGCACTGGGTTTTTAAACCCTGAGCTCAGACTATGCTCCAGCACCAGGACATTCTCTGACAGACCAACACTGAGGTAAGACATCTTTTTTTTCATCTTCCAGGCTCCCACAGCCTCCTTATGCATACTGGTGTAATATATACACCTGGGGATTGTACTGCACATACCCCCATGTACTTGGCCTTTATGTATATGCTGTGTGATACATGACTATCTTTCTGAAATTGTCCCTCCACCTGGTTGCTATTATTATAATCTACATTGGGGCGCACATTCGACCCCTGTATTCTCGATACTAGTTGCTGCATAAAGATTTTGTTTTTTTCTACCGCTGTGAATAGTCTCTTGCAGTGTGGGCTTCTATTGGATATCATGTTACTGTTATATGAGGCACACCCCTCCCTATATCACATACATATTGATCATGGATTATAACATTTTTGAACTTGTGTGTTTTAAAGGACCTGTCAGACTATGAATGCTTACGTTGTTTATATGTACTCCCTTTTAGTGAACCATTGATGTTTAGAAGCTATTGTACCTTGACAAAGGTCCATATTGGACCGAAATGTTGGCAAATTATGTTGGTTTAATCATTAAATACTGAATAATCTTGCTGAAAATCTGGAGAGTGTTTTTTCTTCTTTCTTGAAGAGGCTAGACTATTATCTATGGGAACCTCTATATGAATTTCCCTAAAAACACCCCAGTATTTTGAACATTATAAATTGAGAGTGCCGGACTATATATATATATATATATATATAATCTCTCATTCCTCACTCACAGTTTCAGACTGCAATGCAAATGTGACTTCCAACTGTGAGACTAAAACCTGTTTGGATTCAGACAAATCCAATTGTGTAGATCAATGCCTGGTTTATATTACAATTTGACAGCGGTGGGAGGTGTGGGGGCATGGTGGTGTGATTGTGGCCCCACCCCCGCTATACAATGCAGAGATTTTCGGTATTGTAAAGCATGAGGCAGGGCAATGATGATGCGATTCAGCAGGAAATCGCATCATCTGGGCCACTCACTGACAACAGGTAATTGCGGGGTGTGTGGGTGGTGCAGAGTGTAGTGACTAGTCTGGTAGCCTTGCCCTCTCCTGCAGGGGGGCTGTAAGCACCGTTCGATTTTCGGGAGCCTCCCGCCCATTGCGGGAGAGTTGGCGAGTATGGTCAAAATATGGGAAGCTAAAATAAATTATAAGCTGTAACAAAAAAATACCTAATAAGTTTTAAAATAATTTGCCCCCAGTTCACATTGTTCCACACAGTGCCCATGTTAACATTATGCCACACATTGCCCCAGCTTCCATTATGCCACAGTGCCCTCAGTTAATATGACATAGTGCCTCTAGTTCACATGACATAGTGCCTCTAGTTCACATTATGCCACACAGTGGCCCTAGTTTGCAATATGCCACACAGTGCCCCCAGTGTACATTATGACACACTGCACCCTGTTCACATTATGCCAAACTTTACCCAAGTTCATATATTGACACAGTGCTTTAGTTTACATTATACCACACAGTGCCATAGCTTACATTATGCCAAGCAGTTCTCCTAGTTCACATTATGTGACAGTGTGCCCAGTTTACATTATGCCACAGTATTCCCAGTATATAATATAGATCATGCGCTCCCAATGAAATGTTATAGCAGCTTTCTTTTTTTGGTCAGGAAACTGGCCAATACGAGATAAATAAATTTAGTAGCGCTTGAGATGCAAATAAAGTAAATGAATTAATTAACAATGTATTAAATGGCAATGTGATGTTACTGCTTTAATATCAGCAACAGATTATGAACAAAGTAAATGTAAACGAAGTAATGGTGTGTTACATAGTACTGTAATGGGATGTTTCAATACCTGCAATGATGAAACACTGACAGACAAACACTCAATACATAAATCATTTATAGATGTTTGTAGCGCTTTATATTATTAAGTCCTGAGAAGGGCTTCCCCGTCACTGCCGTAGCAATGGGCAAGGTAAAATGGTCTGTTCACACTCTCCTACGGAGGGCGGCAATCAGCAATCAGGCAGTGCAGAAGGACGCGTCTCCGCGAGCATTCACTACAAGCGGCAGACTGAGACAGCGGATCTAGCAGCAGCAGCCTGTATCTAGCCGGCCCCACAGGGAGCAGGATTCTTCACAGGAAAAGGTAGGGTCAGACCATTTTACCTTGCCCATTGAAACGGCAGTGACGGGGAAGCCTTTTTCAGGACTTACTAATATTGACAGAAAGCGCTACAAACACCTGTTAATGATTTATGTATTGAGTGTCTGTCAGTGTTTCATCATTGCTGGTATTGAAACATCCCATTACAGTACTATTTAACACACCATTACTTCGTTTACATTTACTTTGTTCATAATCTGTTGCTGATATTAAAGCAGTAACATCACAGTGCCATTTAATACATTGTTAATTAGTATCCCCAATATATTGGGTATTGAAGATATTGGTGTGATTTATTGAGGTTCATAATGTTATCAATCATACTCAAATCCATTATTTGACAAATACTGCATGTCGACAGGGTACATGTCGACATGTTTATTATGTCGACTTGCGGCATGTCGACTTTGATGTAATGTCTACATGTTCACCATGTTGGCACCTATTTTAAACACTGTCCCTAACGCTAACCATAACCTTAATATTGTTGACGTTATGACTATATAGACATGTCACATGACCACATTTTAACCATGTCAATGTGTGGACATGCAGATATAATGACTGCCTACTCGTATAGTCATTGTTGACATTATAATTGATACCTATTCGTGTCTACCAAACAGTGTTCAGTGATTGACTGGTTGCTTGTTATCAATGTGTAACTGTTTGGTTAAAAAAATTTTTTTTTGCATGATTCCCATCTCTGTCAGAATCTGAAAGAGCCTCACAGTGTGCATCACACTCTGGATAACACAAAGGATGAACATACTGAGAATGGCCAAATGTACTGACTCTTGGAAGTGAAACAGGACATTGAGGGACACACTAGGATATAGGACATGGTGTGCAACATACTTGTTTTCTGTATTTGTCTGTGTCTGACACTAGATGAACACATAGTAGACACATACATGTAGCATTATGGAGCTGTATACCAGTGTTAACCAGTTACCTTGGAAGTTGAACATAATATGGAAAACATATATAGATGGGTGCTCTACAGGGTCGTAACTAGAGTGGTGCTACCTGTGCCATGGCACAGGGCACCACAGGGCAGGGGGCGCTGTTTGGGCCTGTCAGTTTTCCTGTATATTAACGTTCTCACTTGTAGCTTCCTCTTCTTTTATCCCCAGCATCTCCTGGCCTCCCCTATCTCTTCCCTGGCCCTTCCCCATGAGGCCATGGCCCTTTTTCAGGTGCACTATCTTATATCCCTATTTAAAAAATGGAGGGGGGGGCGCCAATGCTCTGTCTGGCACAGGGCACCAAAAAGTTTAGTTACGGCTCTGGTGTTGTATCTTTGTTTATTGGGAGTCGGGACTCAACTGAGACAGAGGAGCCAAAAAGAAATGTCATGTACTCAGGTCTGCATAGATTACTGACTATCAAAATTCTGAGAATGGGACAGATTTAAACATAATTGAAGATTCTGACACTAAAAGCTGAGTATTTCGTATCACTTTCAGTTGTTTTTGCATTGCATGATTTTTTTTTATCATTATCACTCATCTGTACCAATAAACTGTATTTCTATATTCTTACATTAATACTGAGTCTCAGGGGCAAATTTACTAAAGAGAGTTTTTAGAAGTGGAGATGGTGCCCATAGCAACCAGTCAGATTTTACTTAACATTTAACTAGCACCTGCTAGAAGATAATAGCTAGAATCTGACTGTTTGCTATGGGCAACATCTCCACTTCTAAAAACTCTCACTTTAGTAAATTTACCCTTCAGTGTATATTTACCAACTGAAACAGAACAAAGTGAATGACACAGTTTAATCAAAACATCTAGCATTATATTGGATTACATTGAGCTAGACTAGGCATGTCAAACTCGCGGGCCGCATGTGTACCAAAGAAGCATTTTATGTGGCCCAACCATGTGGGCCCAAATACATATATTATGCTGCCCAGTCACCCCTGCCGCGATCGGAGCTCAGCTCCAATCGCGGCAGGGGTGACTGGGCCACATAATATTTATGTTTAATCTTGGAACGCTGGTCTCTGAAGCGATCAGAGAAGCCTCTGATCAATTCAGAGGCCAGCGTTCCCAGTGATGCAGTTCGCGGGTGACTTCACCCGCGATGTGAGTGGCCTGCCCTGCTGGATCTAGTTAGATCCAGTGAGCGGCACGCGTCTACGCGGGAACGGTGGCCAGTGTGAAGAGAGGTAAGTAAGAGAGCGGTAAGTGGGGCCTGTTCTATACTGGGAGGGGACACAGCATAAGGGGCATTATTGGGGGCACTACTAGGGACATTATTGGGGGCACTACTAGGGGCATTAATGGGGCACTGCATAATGGGCACTACTGGGTGCACTGCATAATGGGCACTACTGGGGGCACTGCCTAAGGGGCTCTAATACAGGGGGCATTGCATAAGGAGCTCTTATAAAGGGGGTATTGCATAAGGTGCTCTTATACAGGGGGCACTGCATAATGGACACAACTACAGTGGCATTGCATAAGGGGCTTTAATACAGGGGGCTTTGCATAAGGGTCACTACTACAGGGGGTACTGCATTGTTTTTTTATTAATAATAACCCTGTCAAAATTGCATATAAGACTAAGAAACCGGTTTGGTGCCCCCTCCCTTAAACAATCCATAGTATTATATTTTCATATTCTGATTCTTGCCCCTGTACAGCACCCTGAAGATAAGGTCCGCTGCGGACTTGAAACGTCGGGTATGTATATACCACATACTGCCCCCTCACCGCACCACCTACTGCCCCCTTCACTTCCTGTCTCACAGCACAGCACCCCTCTCCCCACCACTCTCCCCTCACAGCACAGCACCCCTCTCCCTTTACAGCACAGACTCTTCCACCCACTTAGCACAGACCTCCCACCACCCCTCAGACCCCTTGCCCGTCTCACCACAGACCCCACTGCCCTCTCAGCACTAACCCCCCTCCTATCACAGCACAGACCCTACTACCCTCACAGCACAGACCCCCTCCTCTCACAATACAGACCCCTGTCAGCAAAGACCCCTCCCCCCTCACAGCACAGACCCCTCTCAGCATAGACTCCTCTCCCCTCAAAGCATAAACTCCCCTCTCACAGCTCAGCACCTTTCTTCCCTCCCCTCCAGCTCCAGCAAACTTCCCTGCCGGGGATTGGTGTATTTGCGCTGCGGACCTGCATAGCTCTTCTTTGAGTGGCTCCAGCCTCCTGAACAGCGGCACACAGTCGTGGAACTAGCGAGTGGTGGGCCCACGTGCAACAATATGCTTTACCCCCTCCTCCTCCATAAAAAAATAAATAAAAATAAGAGTCAGGGGAGGGTCCCTCAGGTTTCTGCTCTTACTATCTCCACATAGTAACATTAGAAACCTGAGTGGATGCTGCCATTTTGCATCCTGAGATAAAGTGAAATCTCCTCCATATGCTTCATTGTAACAGTGCTTCCTAGTGCCCAAATGATCTATGAAAAATTATGATTATCTGCTCTTAATAACACATCTCTATATACTACACCCACTCACTGATAAACATCTCGCCAACCTACTGTATCAATACTTTATATAGTACCTGTTACTCACTACTACTCACAGATACCATACTACAAACACTAAACTTCCCCTCAGTCACCAACTCTCCCTGACACATACCACACCCAGGGCCGGCAACGGATATCTTGGGGCCCAAAACAGTGATACCAATGCCCCCCCCCCCCCCAACCCCCGTATTTACCAATAAATTAATAAAAATGTTTTTACATATATATATTACAGTCACACACACAAAAAAAAATTATATACAGTGTTTCCCCGAAAATAAGACCTACCCCTAATTTTGAAACCCGGTCCAAATTAAGCCCTACCCCGAAAATAAGACCTACCTGAACTCATTTTCAGCTGGGAACGCTGCAAAGACCAGCGTTCCCAGTCATGCAGTGCGCGGGTGACGTCATGACGTCACCCGCGCGCTGAGGATCCTGTGCGGCCGCGCCTGCTGGATCATGTTAGATCCAGTCAGCGCGCAGGTGAGAGCGACATCCCGGACGGCGGCGAGTCAGGTAAGTTCACTACAGTAAGGGACACTGCTACAGGGGGGGACCTGCATAAGCGGCACTTCCACAAGGGGGCCTGCAAGGTGGGGGCATGCATAAGCGGCACTTCCACAAGGGGGGGGGCATGCATATGGGGCACTTCCGCAAGGGGGGGCCTGCATAAGGGGCACTTCCGCAAGGGGGTGGCCTGCATAAGGGGCACTTCTGCAAGGGGGTGGCCTGCATAAGGGGCACTTCTGCAAGGGGGTGGCCTGCATATGGGACACTTCTGCAAGGGGGTGGCCTGCATATGGGACACTTCTGCAAGGGGGGGGCCTGCATAAGGGCACTGCTGTCAAAATTAATATAAGACCTACCCCGAAAATAAGCCTTATGGTGTTTTTGTTAACAAAAAAAAAATAAGACAGTGTCTTATTATCGGGGAAACACGGTGTGTGTGTATATATATATATATATATATATATATACACACATATACTGTATACAAACACACACAAACTGTATACGCACACACATATATATACATACACACATATATACACAAACAAATATATATATATATATATACACTCACACATATACTATATACACACGTGTGTGTGTGTGTGTGTGTGTGTGTATATATATATATACACACACACACAGATATGCGCACACACACATACAGTACATACACTAAAATGCGCACACACACATACATACACACACATACATATCGCCCCCCCCCGTGTCCCCAGCAGTGTATCCACTCCTCTGTATTTCCAGCCCTGAGTCCCCCTTTTGTGTAACCAGCAGTGAGACCTCCCCTCCCCCCTTGTGTTACCAGCAGGGTGCCTCCCCCCGCTTCTGTAATGTGCCAGCCTTCCCCCTCCCCAGGTATTGTACTTACCTTCTGTTTACACTGTCTGTGTCTGACTCTGTTCCTCTCTCTCTCTCGGCAGCCTGGCTCCGCCTCCTCCTTCACTCTCACTGACTCACTCTAGTCTCCAGCCGCGCGGGTCTCTCTCCTCTCTCCACTGACAGCGCGGCATTAGTTAGGCTCATTAGGGGAATCTTTGAAGCCGAGGGCAGGAGATCCAGACGCGCATCTCGGAAATGACCATACGCAGCGGACTCCTGGGTTCAGCTTTACACTGCGGCACAGGATCATTAGTCCGGGGCGACACTTCAAGTTCTCACCGTAACGCTCTATTCAGCCATGTACCGTGCCTATGGTAGGGCCGGCCCTGGCTTTCAACTTTGCCTTTTCCTCTCCCCGCCTAGTAGGGGCGGGGCAGAGCCCCGCTCTGTGCTGCTATTGTAATGTGTGTGTGTGTGTGTGTGTCCTTTCTTCCCGGCCGCTGCCAGCAGCAGCAAGTCACACATTACGGTAAGTTCTCTCCAGGGCTGGATTTAGGGGGGCCTGGCCACGGGCCCCTTGGGACCCGCCGGGCCCTAGGCGGCCGCCTTGGTTGCCTAGCGGTAAATCCGGCCCTGCAACCATCCAACTAGTTGATTGGTTGGAATGAAAATCTGGTAACATATGGGAGTGACTGATGATCAGCAATTTGCTCCTAAATGCCAGAAAACAGATGAAAATGGTCGTCAGACAGGTTTGTTAAATGTTTGATCTAAACAATTTGTTCAAACAACAGTTTTTGTCCATTTTCCAGCGTTTGGGAGCAAATTGCTGACTGTCATTTGCTTTCATACCTTACCAGATTTTCATTCCAACCAATCAACTAGTTGGATGGTTGGACAGAAAATCTTTACGTGTGCATGCAGCTTTAGACCTTGTATATTCGGCCCGGTTGGTATTTTGAGTTTGACATGCTTGAGCTAGACCATTCACTCAAGAAATCCTCAATTACACATAGTAGGCTGCTAAGCCAGGCTGTGTTTGCAAGAGTGCTTATATTTGAAGTGCTTTAATTTAAAGTGTAACTAGAATTTTTAAATTGAAGCCAGAGTTATTCAGGAGTTAAACAGGGGGAGAAGAAACTAACAAATCAACTATTCCTGCTATTGACTGTTTTTAACTACCACCACACTTCCAACATGCCTATGGATTGTGCCTGTACCTGGATCCCCAATGCTGCTCACATCCCTCCTGACCTCCTCATGCAATCTGCTTATCCACTCCAACTATGCCATACCAAACGATGCAGCAAGTTGACCCCTCTAATGGACCTTGGTTGTGGCCCCCAAATCTTGAGGCTTGGTGAAATTTGGATGAACATATTGTCCTTTCCTCTTAATTTTTAACTAACCTTTCCATAAATGTTATATTACTTTCACCCAGTATCCAGCCCATCTGTGTCACCCCTGTCTGTCTGCCCCCTCCCACAAGCAGGGCCCTCTTCTCTCATGTGCTTCTCCATCACTTGATTATACTTTAATATACAACAGTACCCACCCTTGGTTGCCGACACCATGCTGCTTATCTAAGTGTTATGCAGCAATATATTAATCATGTATCTGTCCCGCATTGTTTGTACTGTTAATAACTGTTTTCTTGTGTGCTCATTTGTTTATGTACATTGTAAGGTGCTGCAAATAGAATAATTTTATCACGGCTATTTGTCTAGTCTCTGTTGTTCAAAATCGTTTAAAACTACACCAGGAGAAGCAACAATGTGATGTTCAGGTAAGTTGGTGCACCTTGGAACAGAAGAAAAATCAGAGTTATGGTATAACATACCTTAGATAACTTTTCTTTGAGGTCCGTAGGGTCCACAGAATCTACCTTCAGTATGTAGTGGAATGATCCATTTCTCCAAACAGCTCTAGCTTTGTTGCTCCCAGCATGCATTGGTCCTACTCCCTTAATACCCTGCCCCCAGCCACAGGCATTCAGTTTGTAAACAAGCCTGATGGCAAGAGACGGAAAGTGGAGAAGGAAGTACATCGCACACAAGACACTCCACAAATGAAGAGGGAATCAGTGATGCAAAAGAACATTCCAACTGAGGCCAGGTGCGTCAGGAAGGGTGCTCTGTGGACTCTATGGACCTTGAAGAAAAGGAGTTATCTAAGGTATGTTATACCATGACTCTGATTTTCTTCTTCAGGGTCCATAGGGTCCACAGAATCTACCTTGGGAACATCCTAAAACAGTTCCCTTAAGGGTGGGGATGCTCCTGCGCAGAGAGGAGAATCCGCCGCCCAAAGGAAGCATCCTGGGAGGCAAAAGTATCAAATGTATAGAATGTGATAAAAGTATTGACGTAAAACCAAGTGGCTGCCTTGCATAGCTGTTCAGGCAAGGCGCCATGTCTAACCGCCAACGATGGTCCCACAGACTGAGTAGCATGTGCTGTCACCTTGTTTGGGACAGGGAGACCAGCCTGTGTATAGACCTGAGAACTAGTCGTACGCAGCCAGCGAGCCAAAGTCTGTTTGTTTGCTGACCAGCCTCGTTTGTGAAACCCATATAACACAAAGAGCAAATCTGATTTCCTGATGTAGCTGGTACGATCCACGCAGATACAAAGGGCTCGAACCACATCCAAGGCAGCTACACCTGTAGACAGGTCTGAAGACTGACAGGACAGAACTACAACCTCCTCATTTATATGGAAACAGGAAACCACCTTTGCTAGGTAACCCGCCTTAGTACGGAGGACAGCTCTATTTTGATGAAAAATCAAATATGGAGAGCGACATGACAGGGCTGCCAAGTAAGAAACTCTACGAGCTGCGGTGATGGCGAGGAGAAAAAGTACCTTAGCTGTCAGCCATCTAAAGTTCACTGTATTCAAAGAAAGCCATCTGCAGCACCCTAAGAACCAAAATCCAATCCCATGGAGCCACCAGAGGTACAAATGGAGGTTGTAGATAGAGAACTCCCTGCAAGAATGTTCTAACATTCAGCAGGGGGGCAATTCTGTATTGAAACAAAACTGATAAAGCAGAAATCTGAACTCTCAAGGTAGCCAGGCACAGACCTAAGTCTAATCCTGCCTGAAGAAAAGCAAGTATTCTTGCAACCTTGAAAATCTTAGGGTCATATTTTCTGTGAGCACACCAAAGAAAAAATGAATGCCAAATGATAGATGTGGGCTGGAGGAAGGTTTCCTTGCCCTCAGCATCATATCAATAATGGAGGCCAAAAAACCCTTGGCCCTGAGGACGGCAGACTCAACAGCCATGCCGTCAAAGCCAGCCGAGGTAAAGCCTGATATAGGCAGGGACCCTGCACTAGCAGATCCGGCCATAGTGGCCGTGTTAGTGGACTGTCTATGGATAGACAAGTCAAGTTGGAGAACCAATGCCTCAGGGGCTATTAGTATTCTGGCGCCTTCCTGTTTGAACTTTCTGATGACAATTGGGAGGAGGGAGATTGGAGGAAACAGGTATGCCAACCTGAAATTCCATCTCACCGCCAGAGCGTCCACGATGGCAGCTGTGGGGTCCCTCATTCTGAACCCGTACCTGGGGACTTTATGATTGTTACATAATGCCATGAGGTCCACATCTGGTAATCCCCACTTGTCTACCAGCATCTGAAAGACTTCCGGATTAAGAGCCCATTCTCCAGCGTGTATGTCCTGGCGACTTAGGAAGTCCGCCTCCCAGTTGAGAGCACCTGGGATGAATATTGCCAAGATTGCTGGAAGATGGCCTGCCCACTGCAGTATTTCTGCCACCCCTCATGGCCACCAGACTTTGTGTCTCTTTGATGATTGATGTAGACCACTGCTGTCGCATTGTTGGACTGAACCTGGGCAGGCCTACCCTGTAGGAGGTCCTGTGCCAGTATGAGCGCTCTGTGCACCCAACAAAGCTCCAATATATTTATTGGTAGGTGACTTTCCTGCATTGACCACCTTCCTTGGACCTGTCACCACTCCCCATCCTCACAGACTTGCATCTGTGGTGAGAACTACCCAATCTGGCACCCATAATGAATGACCCTTGTTTAAATGCTACCAGTGGAGGGAGAGCCGAACCTCTGGTGAGATAATATAATGCTTTGGCCGGGGAAACCGCTGAAAGGTTTTCCCTGGCTGTGGCATTATCCCCCCGCTAGACAGAGTTCGGTGCTGGCTCTGGAATTTTCAGGGGACCCCTACTCGTTTTGTCCCCTGATTTTCCAGAACCAGGACCAGCTCAACAAAGCCCTGTGCTGGTTCTTAATATACAGGGGCCCCCTATGCATTTTGGCCCCTGTATTTGTAGAACCAGAACAGGCTTTATAAAGCCCGGGGCTGGTTATGCTTTTGGGGAGGGGGTGCACTTTTTTTTTTTTTTTAACACACAGAAGCCATCACGGATCTCACTGATCTGTGATGGCTTCTCTAAAACTCGCACCTTTTAATGCTACTCGCATTAAAAGGTGTCAGTTTACATAGTCCTAAACTCGCCTGCACTCGCAAATGCAGTAGCCTCGAGCTGAAAAGTTCACAGGCTATTGAATTTGCGAGTTTCAGTACAAACTCGCAGTTTTAAAAAGTGCGAGTTTGTAGTGTTACTAAAACTGACTACCTATTACATTTGGCCCTATGACTCCTGACTTCAGGAAGGCCCCAATAAACTCCCGGTAGGCCAAAGACCTGACCAGGTCTAACGGAAGGTTTGTACCCACAGAGCTCTGAAGGGGATGCCTCAGGAATGTGATTGCATAATTTGAGAAACCAGCTCTCAAACTCAGTCATCCATAGTTGTCTGATACCAGGCCTGGGAGAACTGTAAGAGTTGGCCTCCAACCCTGAGACCCCCCCAGGGGGAGGCCCGCCCCATCAGACAGTAGACTTACTATCTGGCTTGGAGGCAGGATGTTTGCCTGACCAAGATTTTTTGGGCTGATGTGTCCTGCGGGTACTCTGTCTGACCCTTCGCCCTACTCTGTAGGTGAAAGGACCGAGCTGCCGACTGCCTAAATTTAAGGATAGTCGCGGATGGCAATTCAGTCGACTTTGGTGTTGCCAGAGAAGTCATTATGTCATCCAGCTTCGGTCCAAACAGTACCTTCCCTGCAAAAGGCAAAGATTCAAGATCCTTCTTGGATCCTGCATCCGCCTTCCAGATTTTTAGCCAAACAACCTTCGGGCTGCAACCGAAGTTTCTGAGACCCTAGAAACCAAAATATGTCATGCTGAGTGTCATGGAGTTCCCTACTAAGGGGCTGGAAGTTGTGGTCCTAGGTCAAGGAAGGAATCAGGAGCAAGGGGCCTGGATGTTCAGTCTCCCCATCCACAAGCATCGGATGTTGACGAGACCTGACCTAGGGTGCGGAGTCTAACCTGCCAGGAGGTGTTCACTAGTGACACCTCCAAGCGGGATATGGGTTTCAGCTGCACCCAGCAAGCAGCTTGCGGTCCCCAAGTCAGGGATCCGAAGCGAGTAGGAGTGGATAAAGACACAGCGCTTAGGCCCACTGGGGAGATAACCTCTGTACCAATAGTAAGCACAATAGAAATGTATCCTGAAGAGGTGCTGTGGGAGACCAGAGAAAGGAAATCCACTGAGGAGTATGTTCTGTAGCTAACACTGAAGAATGAGGATATGCTGCTGACATGAGGAGGAGGAACCGTACTTGTACACTACTGTGCATACCAAGTACACAGGAAAAGGTATTCTGACACACTGCTGCACTAGGATATGACACTTGTAAATAATACACAGGCAAAGGTGTTCTATCACGCTGCCGCACAAAAATATGACACTTTAAATAATACACAGGCAAAGGCACTTGAAATGGCATAGACAGGCAAAGTTGTTCTGTAGCACTTCTGTACAAGGATATGGCACTTGTAAATAGCAAACAGGCAAAGTGTCAGGACTGCGACTATTTCAGTACATAAAGATAAACTACTTTTGCCAAAGTTACATTGTGGTCGTTGGAGGAGCTATCCTGTTTGCTGGCATGCTTCTCATTCAGGGGATAGAGTGTTAAAGTGATCATCTGTTTCCCAGGTGTCGTCAGGTTGTGGGATTCCTAAAGTGCTCATTATTTCAAACCTGATTCCATTTGGGTCACATGTTCTGAAACTTCCTATGGATCACAGACCTCTAGTATAAAGCCTGTTACTAACTGTCTCTCAGTGTCTGTGCAACTTTGCTTTCAGGTCTTTTCTTGGACTCCTGCCAAATCCCCGCTGTGCCTATGGATTGCTGTGGACTTTGTTATATTCCAGATGAACTTCTGATGCCAGTTACCCACTGCACTACTGAGCCCAGGTTCCTATTGCTTAAGTATTGCTTACTGCTCCATCACTGTGGTTTCACCATTTTGCTGCACTATTTACTTTACCTGTTGTCTTTCCGTTCCTGTGGATATTGAACTCATCCTTGTTACAGTTGTCAACTGCACCATTACAGTGTCATCCATGCATCACGGGGCTCAACCCCGCTCCGAACCCTAGCTACACTACAGGGCTCAACCTTGCTACCATCTTCTCCACATCACGGGGCTCAACCCCGCTCTGAACCCTAGTCACACCACAGGGCTCAACCCTACTATAATCTCCATGTCACGGGGCTCAACCGCGCTTCGTACTCTAGCCACATTGCAGGGCTCAACCCTGTTCCAGAATCACATCGCATCACAGGGTTCAACCCTGCTTCAATCTTTTCTGCATCACGGGGCTCAACCCCGCTCCGTACTCTAGCCACGCCACAGGGCTCAACCCTGTTCTGGAATCTCATCGCCTTACAGGGCTTAACCCTGCTCCATCTTCATTATACCACAAGGCTCAAGTTTGCTTCATCTCTCACTGCACCGCAGGTCTCGGCCCTGTCCCGAAACTATATTATTAACCAGGGCTCGCTCTGCTCCGGATTTCCATTACTACAGGGTTCTACCCTGGCCAAAGTCCTCAATGTCATCCTGAGGTGTTTGTCTCATACTGGACTCGGGGTTCCCTACCACTTTAGTTCTTGTATGTGACGAGACTGCATATATATTTGGGGATTCTCTCCTATACTTATTGTTGCATATATAAATCTCTGTGCTGTTTGAGACTTTATATGAGACCTTGCTGATTATAATTCTTTTGTGAATAAATTCTATTTTACTTTTATCCTGTGCTACTGAGTTTCATGGAAAGGTCATCCCTAAGACCACCCCAGTTTATTGTGCCTAGTAGGCCTGCCTCCCTCCAGGAGTCTCAAGTGTCGGCAGTCGTGACACAAAGGTGTTCTATCACACTGCTGCACAAGGATATGGCACTTGTAATTGGACTTTAGAATGAACAGGGAGGGTGCCGCACAGAACCTTTTCATATTGTGTATCAAATTATTACAAACCAACCATAAATTGTCCCAATACTTAATTTGTATCATAACACTTTGTTGGTGCTCCCAAAGCCCAAAGAATAATATATATCAAGGAAAAGAAAACAAGAATGGGATAAGTGTTATATCCTTTCCTATTTGTACCATATGGAATAACTGTGATATTGATATTAGGACATTAGTTGGCATTTGTGCAATTCTTCCCAGGATAAGTGCTATACCCACAGGATAAGTGCTATACCCATTTGCATTATGGAACAACTGTGGTATTGGTATAATATCTGACATTTGTGCAAACCTTCTTTGCATTATTTCCAGCATGCCTTTGTTTCTGCTTTACAGTTTACTCTACTGTTTAGAAACCATTAATCAGAACTAGGCGTGACCCTCCTTGGGGTCATCAATGCACAGGAGCAAATATATTATATCTTTTTGTAAGTGTTCTAACATTTGCTATAATTAACACTTATCAAGAAGGTTTTTTTAGACCACCTGTTACGTAATTTTTACCACTTTATCCAATCCTTGCTCCAACAATCTTAGCAAGTTTAACTCTAAAGCTGCATACACACATAATGATTTTGTTAGTGAACGATTTTCGTTAACTATTTCCTTTGAAATAGTTAACGATTTTTTTGATAAGTTATATTTTACATATTTGAATTAAGAGTGCCCCAACGACAAGCCCTTCTTGTTTTCTTTTCCTCGATATACTTGTAATTAGACACTAGGACTCAGGCCCTGATTGAGAGCTCTGAATCTGGGCGTTTTTTTTTGTTTTTTTTTGGAGAGTCTTCCCAACTCTCGTATCCCAAAAAATGATTCTTATCCTCAGGGTTCGTAGACCATTCATCTTCACTATAGATGGAGCTTTCATCACCCACGAAGTCTTTGGTAATCACTACAAAATTAGTATTTTCAAGAAATTAAGCACACAAAGATTTAGCGTGAGGAACTGTGGACCTCCCAATCTTAAGATGATGATGATGTCTAGTACAAAAAGAAGAACTTTTCTTTTGCAGTGAAGTAGTTCTTACGGGTAATTCTTGGGGAAACACACTACTAGGAAGAATAGGGTCAAATATCAAATGATCGTCAGGAAAAAGAGTATTGTCATGTACAGGATCGAATTCGGATTCAGAGTCCGTATCCAAAAGAAGAACGGAAGATCACTATGATTTGTAGACCCAGAGGATTCTGGAGATGGGCAGAGCGAAGCATAACCAATTCTGATCGTATCAGGTTGTTGGTCCCTAATAATAGTTCTTTTTTCCCCTTCCGGACAGCTTGAACTTGGTCTGTATAGTTATGAGAAGGAAGTAATGCAATGTACCTGAGTTTTATGTTTGTGGATGGTAAACTTGAACTAGAGGCTTTAACAGCGAAAGTATCAGACGGAAGCCGGTGGGCATTAGAATGGGTAGAACCCAATGACCGGGTTGAATTGGTGTTAAATAATCAGTCGTTCTCAAGGGAGATAGGCTCGGAAAATGATTCTTCCCTGGGCGAGGAGTACATTAATTCAAACAAACCATCCACATCAATAATCTTGATTCCAAGACTCTCTGCCATCTTCTGTTTGGATTCATCACCATCATGGCTCATGATGAGGTAGTTGGTTTCTTTACTAATATTTTCTTTAACTTTGCCCGCAATGGCCTCTATTGGAGACTTGAGTTCTTTTATTCCAAAGAGTCCTGAGACTCCAAAGATAACAAACGTCAGACCTTCTATGAAATTATCAACTCCATGGGGAGTCTGCTTGACTTCAAAAGCTTCAGGCCTAGATTTCAGAAAGGTTGTATCTTGTGAAGCACCTTCGAGAGTAGAGAAAGAAGAATTCTCAAACTGGGATGTATAGGTTACTTGAAGTTGCCTCCTGAGGCTTACTACTGGAAACTTCCTCCAAGGGCATGAAACTCAAAACCCTTGGGGAATGGCACTTGGAACCCACTCCTGGGATATAACATCTGAAGACTTCTCCTGAAGAACAACACTTGAAACCCTCGCCTGGGGTATGGCACTTGATTCTCCCTCTTGGGGAGAGACTTGAAACTCTCACTTGACTTGAAAAACTTGAGACCCACTCCTGGGGTGAAAGACTTGAAATTCCCTCCAGGAGTGTGCAACTCAAATTGGAGACACCATCCTGGGGTGTGAAACTTGAAACAGAGACCCCTCCTGGGGCGTGAAACTTGTAACCCCCTCCTGGCGTATGAAACTCAATGAAGGCCCCCTACTGGGGCATGAAACAAAATGAAAACCCCCTGCTGGGATATGAGACTTGAAATCCCATCTTGGGGTGTGAGACTTGAGACCCCCTCCTGGGGTATGAAACTTGAAATGGAGACCCCCTCTTGGGGAGATAAACTTGAGAACCCCTCCTGGGGTATAATATTTGGAAACCTCTCCTGGGGTATAACATCAGAAAACCCCTTTTGGGGTGAAGGACTTAAAACCTCCTCCCAGGGTGTGAGACTTGAAACTCCCACTTGGGGAGGGAGACTTGAAATTGCCTGTTGAGGTAAAAAACTTATGACCACCTCCTGGGGTGAAAGAGACTTGAAACCCCTTATTGGGGTGAAAGACCTTACACCCCAGGAGGGGGTCTAACACTAGGAACCTCCTCATGGAGCTTGATGCTCAAATCGGTAGAGACTAAATTTGGAAGTTCTTCTTGAATCTGAGCTACTTCGAGATCCAACGTGTTGGTAGCCACCAAAGTATCTGACAAGAGTCCAAGGGGTAAATTTACTAAAGGTCGATTTGCAGCATGATTTGAGGAGTGATTTAGTACTCCTCAGATAGATAGATAGATATGCTCCATATTTATTTTCCCCTTTTTTTTTTTTTTTTTTTTTTAGGGGGGCACCAAATTATAACTTGCCTCCAGGCGTCTTGGATGAACTTACACCACTGTCCAGATGTTACCTGTTTTTAAAGTACAACTCAATCAGGGTATTAGTGTGAGAGTTTTACTGCTAAAGTCTCACATTTTCTAAACTCTCACCCTATTACATTTGGCCCCAATTCTTTGTTGCTTGTTGAATCAACTACCACCTTCCTAACACAGTATTAATGTTGCTTTGTTTGGGATTCTCTATGCATTGTTGCACTAGAGGGGCTACCTTTCCTGACCTTTCTTGTATTTTCAGCTACAAACTGCACTTGATATGGTTCCCTTGGGGACTTTTGCTCTCAGCCCTCCTTTTAACATGTGTAAAACATCTCTTGGCTATCTCCCATAGACTAAATCAAAAGGGCTAAATCCAATAGAGGATTGGTGTATATCCTGGACTGCAAACATTAGGGGTGGGATTAGTGTATCCCAATCATTTCTCATGAGCTACTGGCTTCCTAAGGACATATTTTAATGTCCTGTTAAAGTATTCTACCGAGCCATGAGTTTGAGGACCATAGACTGAATACGAACAGCCTTTACCTCTATAAGATGATACATGTCTTTTATCATTTTAGACATAAGTTCATACTGCTTGAACAGCATTAAATGCCCCACCCACAGAAAAACATATTTCTAAACACTAATCTCCACTCTAGCTCTCTTCTAATCTCCTAGTGTCAGATCCATGATTTCTCTCTCTGACAGCTCCTTCCTTTTGTATATAACACTGACTATTCCTGGTGTTCTGTCTGTCCTGTCTGAATGCAACTCCATCCTGAAATTTACCAAAATGAGCGAGTGATACCTCTTCCAAACACATGTGGTAAGTCCCTTACTTTGCCACTGCATCTAATGATGTGCAACATTTTATGTGGTTCATTTAGAGATTAATGCATTTGAGCCAAATGAATGGGGCAATGAGCTGCCTAACTAGCCATTTTAAACCACTAATAAAAGTAAATATTAGATATAAAACATTATGTGGGTGACTATTTTTGGCACTAAGACGTAGCAAAAATAGGAAGTAAATGATATTCTGACATAGAAAAAGTTTTTGAAATGTTTATCTTTGGAGGATCCGTGATTTACCACCGCCCTCAATTTGAATAGGTCAGCATGCAATGATATGATGCATATGATAAAAACAAATAGCATAGTTCTGTTAAAAGTTCAACAAGAATGTCTCCAAAGAGCTGAAGGTAATAAAAAATGTGGGTGAAATATAACAATATTCCACATGATCCCTTCTGGTATTAGGCTTACTTTATAGAAGCTTAAATGAGCATGTAGTCAGGTCTTTAGATAAGGTGGGAGTGGTTGGTTCTTGTTGATAAAACAGTCCAGCAGGACAGTCTTTTCCAATGTGTGTCAATCCAAAATGATCTTTCTCACTTATGATGAACTGTGGATAAGGAGGTTTTACATGGGACGCATTTCCATCATAAACCCTGAAAATTAAATGGGAATTATTTTTCCTTCAAAAGTCCAATTAGAAATATCATATAAGTAATGCAAATAGATCAGCATGTCTTATGGTGCGTAAACACGTAGCGATGTGCCAGCGATAAGATATCGCTGGGAAATCGTTATGCACCCTCCCTGGTATGCTGGATGATCAATATTGATCATCCAGCACACCAGCAACTTACGGACGACTATAGAGATCCGCGATCATCGATCGCGGGTCCCTACAGTAACTTGCTCGAAATCGAGCAAGTTGACCGGCATGCACGGCTGATGGACGATATTGCTATCGTCCATATGTGGCCGCGCATCACTGGTCGACGTTAAGTTGGTAGGGAGCATTTAAAAGAACGATTTGAAAGATAACGGTAACGACATCGATATAGTTATCGCTCAAATCGTTCTTTTAAATCGCTACGTGTGTACGCACCATTAATGTAATAATAGCTGCAATAATAATGTAATATAGCTGCAACACATAATTTAAGTATTAACTGGAGGGCTCAATACACAATCAGAAGTGGCTATATTGTGCTGCTGAAAGTCATCCTCATCACTGCGTATCGCTGTACCAGTCCCCTAGCATCCGAAAGACATAGGCTTCATAAAAGGTGTATGTAACTCTGAATGAATCTATATCTAATTGTGTCACAATTATGTGAACTTTCCTTTACTTTACTCAGCTTAAGCTTGCCCGGGGCGGTCACCTAGAGCATCCCCAGAATCTGCTATCAACAGTGGAATGTCATAGAACAAGTGGTTTCAGCGCTTCTAAACTGTAAATCTCCAAGAGGATGTATTTAATGTGAAAGAATGAGAAAAAAAGGAAAAAAAAAAAGTACACTGTGATACATACATTTATTTTATAGGCTAATATCACATGGTTGTAAACTCACCTTTTGTAAAGCAGTAATAGACGTTGGACAATATGGCGGTTGCATATGCAACAAAATGGTATTGATTGATGTTGGAATCGTGTTTATCAAGGAATCTGTACAGAAGGATTCTTCTCCCACGGAACCTGCGGGCGCGGTTATTGCAGGGCTGTCTTAATAGCAGTGTGGGCCCTGGGTAAGCAATGAACTGGGGCCCCTACCCACCCATTAATGGGAAAAAAAAGTATGTATACTGTGTCTGGGTAACTGAGGCTGCAGCTGCCCAAAAAAGAAAAGTTGTGCAATCTTTCCAAAATTACATATATAAAACATAGTCGCTGGAGCGCTGGTGGTTGCTCCTGGTAACCAAAGGAGTGGAGTTGGAACTGAGAAGCCGTCCCTTGCAGGCAAATCATGTAACTGCAACTTTTTTGATGATAGGCTGCTGTGTATGAGCAGTGGTGTCTCTCACCCTGCCCCGGGGCTTACCGCTGCAATAATACCACATGATAGTGAGATTTTGTCAGGTTATATAATTATAGGATTGCGCAGTCATTAAATCATGTTGCGCAGCCCTTACCTTTGCAGTGCGGGTGGGTGCGCCAGTGGCCAGGTCGGCAGTCGGGATAGAGGCAGTGGCACAGTAATCTCCTGAGGACGGGTCCTGGATTCGAGTCTACGCGGCAGCGGCTGAGCGGCACACACAGCAGCAGCTCTCAAGGCAAGGCAACACTCAAGCTGCCTGGCTTGGGCGGAGCTGCTGCTGCTCGTGCATCAACCAGTCAGCAGTCACGTCTCTCACACGCAGAGAGACGTGACTGGTCTGAATAGAGGTGTAACATGAAGCCAAGGCACCTGTAGCAGGCCTACGCAACCGCGCCCCCTGCCCCCCATCCTTCCATACAGAATTTCACCATAGAGGACGTGGCAAGCATGTTAGACCCTTTTCTGCTGTATAATACATGCACAATAATTATTTCATTAGTTTAATATTTTATAAAGGTTATGAGTGAGACAAATTACAGTATATGCAGAGATTATAACAGATATAGTATGCACGTTTATATCCCCAAAGAACTTGCAGAGGAAAGGTAAGTTCAAGGACATATGTCTTTGTCCATTGCCCCTAATATGCCATCACACTTCTTCACGTGCCCTTTTTATGCCACTGAACTACTCCAAATACCCGTTTTAATGCCACCAGACTGACCAAAATTCCGATTTTATGCCAGCAGACCCATCCACATATCCTGTTTATATCACCACATTCCTCTACCTGCACCTTTTATGCCACCAGACCCATCCACATACAAACTTGATGCCACAAAACACCTCCACATGCCCCTTAAATGACCTGAGACTTCTCCACAATGTAAGTTATTACACTCGTCCACATGTCCCTTTTGTGCCATGAGACCCTTCTATATGAGACTTTTATGTAATGAGACCTTGTCACATGCACCTGGTATACCATTACACTTATCCATGTGCCCCCTTCCCATTTTCTATTCTGTAGTATTTTCTACCCCCTTGTTTTGTGTTATGCAGCAACCCCCACTACCCATTATGTATTATGCAGTGTACTCTCCTCCTCCCCTATTTTGTATTAAGTGATATTCTCCCCCAACACTCCCTGTTGTATTATTCCCCCCTCATTTTGTATTGCGCTGTATCTCCCCATCCCCACATACAATTTTAAAACACATTTGGAACTTACAAGCAAAGAGCAGTAGAATAACTCTTTGCTCCTGTACATTGTGGGAAATCACGCTGTAAAATCCAGCTCCTCCCATCCCAGCTCTGCCTCCTCGGCTCACTGTGGAAAGCAGCATCACACAGAATCACATGACTGTGACCTGACAGCTGCATCCTGCAGGAAAGGATTCAGGCACTGTGTGAGTGCCCTCCAATACTATCGGCGCCGGACAGAGCCTTCCAATACCGTTGGCGCCCACAACAGATTCTTGCGCCTGGAGCGTGTGCTCCACCGTCTCTGCACTCGCTATGCTCCATCTGAAGCAGATTGGTGGATGAAGTGGAACTGGGACTTAGGTGAGTCCTCATCACGGGGGGGGGGATGGAAGGATGGAATTTACCAACGGGCCGCGGCTGTAGGGGGGCTGGTTGGTGGGCCCCTAGAAGCTTTGGGCCCTTGGGCAACTGCCCAACAAGCCCAATGGAAGAGTCAGCCCTGCTTCAGGAGATGGTCTTAGATGATTAAATACCTTGTATGCAGAGGAAATAAGGTTCAAAGCATAGTGCAGATTAAATATAAAAAGGTTTGTACTTGTATAGGTATAATACTCACCTTTTATCGACATTTGAGACACATCCATTACCACTCTACAAAGGGTGTGTTTACAACCATTTGATATCAGCATGTAAAATTTATATAACACAGTGTACGTTTTTTTCTCATTCTCTCACATTAAATACATCCCCTTGGAGATTTACCATTGGCTGTTAAGAAGCGCCAGAACCACCTGTACTATCACATTACCCCATTGAGGAATCCTGTTGAAAGATTCTGCTGTTACCGGCTGTATACTTAATCAGTCATCCTTCAAGGAAACCTTTGCGCGCGACTGCTCTCTTCACTCCTTTACTACCAGTGGAAGCCAGGCCTAATGTTTCTGCTGTGAGGTTCACAGATGCATGAATGCATCTTAGGTATGTTTATAATCATTGATATACTGTAATTTTGAAAGTTTCAAGAAAATTGTCTAAGTAGTGCAACTAGTATATACCTAACATGGTAGACATCCCTAGAGGGAGCCTCTGCCATGGATTGGCAGCTTAAAGTGTAGGAGGATGTCAGAGAGGGACCAGCATGGTGAACAGGAGCAGGGGAATGGACACCCAGGATCATGTGGCAGGATGCCCCTACACACCTACTTGATTCAGTAAGTAGATGATAAATATTTTTTTTCTGAAATGGGAATATCCATCAGGAAGGCTTGTATCGGACTTTAAGTCTACTGAATATAAATGTTTGAAAGGAGGGTGCTGTAAGGCTGTCAGCATCAGATTGAAATCCCACATAGTTATTGGAGGTTGCACATGCATTACTCCCTGAAAATAAGCCTGCACATCAGGTGAAATGTTCTTAAATTGGATTACTTTATTGATCCAATCATGAGACTTTAAGGACTAGACTGTCCCTTGTACATAAGCCTGCAACAAGGCAGGGTGTCACGTTTTGGGTTTTTAATGGAATGGGATGACAGGCTGTAGCAGATTAGTGGTGGTATAATTAGAGGTCTACTCATAGGTGAGACCCATGAGATAAATGCCTGTGGCCTTCGGAGAGGTCAGTGACATCTGCAAGGCTCCCAGTCTGCCCCTGGAACCAATTGAGTGGAACTCAATCCCTTACCCTGGATATGAAAAGAGGCTGGGACCAGTGTTTGAGAACTCAGAGTACAGCACAGCAAGTAATTCAGATAATCGATAGCCTGCCTGGAATCTGCTAATGGATGCTGCAGACTGATTATCAGAGCTGGGTCACTGTAGCCTAAATCTTCAAAGAGGAACTTAGATCCAGCAACCAGTCGCCAACAACCAGAATGAATGTTTGTAGCAGAGACTCAGCACAACCCCCAACATTCTAGGAGAGGACGCACAAGGCAACAACCACCATCGATAGAGGTATGAAGGTATGGTGAGTAGTGAGTCCCAGAGTATGTCAGGAGCTGCAATGCAATCTACTTTCTAGTAGATTAAGTCACTGTGGCAAAAGACTTGGCACTGGAAGCACTAGTAGAGTCTTGAGATGCTCAGCAGATTTCAGAATACAAGAAGGCTGGAATGGAAGAATAACTCGCAGACGTGAATAGTAAATGAACCGGATCAGAACCGAAGGTTGCAGACATGGAACTGGAGACTTGAACCAAACTGAGACTGGAGGGAGCAGGAGCCAACCGGAATGGAACCACAGGCTTAAACTGGACTAGAACCGGAGGTAACAGGAGAGTAGCCAAAGTGCAACCAAAGGCTTGTACCAGACTGGGACGGGAGGTAACTACAGAGTAGCCAGAGTGGAACTGGAGGCTTCCACTGGACTTGGACCGGAAGTAACTGCAGAGTATCCGGAGTGAAACCGAAAGCTTGTAAGATTGAGGCAGGAGTTAACAGGATAGTAGCCAGAATGGAACCTGGGACTTGTACTAGACTGGGATCGGAGGGAACAGCAGGGTAACCAGAGTGGAACCGGAGGCATGTACCGGACTGGGACCAGAGGTAACTGCAGAGTAGCCAGAGTGCTGGGATAAAGAATTGCTGGAGTGGAATAAGAAACTTGTACCGAACTGGGACCAGAGGTAGAGCAGCAGAGTAACTGGAGTGGAACCGGAGTCTTGAAACGGGTTGGGACCGGAGGTTGAGCAGCAGAGTAACTGTAGTGGAACTGCAGGCTTGTACCGGACTGGGGCCAGAGAGAACAGCAGCCAGCCAGAGTGGAACCGTAGGCTTGAACTGGAGTGGGACTAGAGATAGCAGTAGGCAGCCGGAACCGCAGGCTTCAACCAGAGGGGGACCGGAGAGGGCAGCAGCCAGCCATAGTGGAACCACAGGCTTGAATCGGAGTGGAACCAGAGAGAGCAGCAGCCAGTCGGAGTGGAACCACAGGCTTAAACTGGAGTTGAACAGGAGATAGCAACAGCCAGCTGGAGTGGGACCAGAGAGGGCAGCAGCCATTCGAAGTGGAACTGCAGGCTTCAACTAGAGTGGGATCAGATAGAGCAGTAGCCAGCTGGAGTGGAACCGCAGGCTTGAACCAAAGTGAGACCATAGATAGCAGCAGCCAGAGTGGGACTGCAGGCTTGGACTGGAGTGAGACTGGTGACAGTATCAATAGTAGAGCCAGACTGGAGCTGGTACTTGAATACAGGCTGGTAGGCACAGGTTTGGAAGCAGCATACACTACATGGCTGCAGAGTTAATGTAGTAACTCAGAAGCAGCAACTTGCAGGAATCCAGCAGCTCAGGTTCAGGCAGTGCATCAGATGTATCACTTACACACTAGTGAGTGAGATCACTGGGAGGAAAAAAGATATTGGGCCTGATTCAGAGCCGGTCGCTATTTGCGCTCGCTCGTCCAGAAAATAGGGGTGGCTATTCAAATGAACCGTTCGCTGTTTGCGGTCTGTTCACGCCTCTAGGTCTGAACGAGCGAACAAAACTTGCGGTCGTTTTTTGGGAAACTACGCCCCCTGGCCGCTCGCATCCTACGTCATGTCCGCTATTTATTAGATTAATCGAGTACATCGAACAGGGTCTGAGCTGCTCGCTATTCTTGTGGTTGGTTTTTGCTACCACAATTTTGCGAGCAGTTCTGGCTAAAAAAAAACCCAGTGACGTGGTCAGTGACGCTGTTGTTTTAATTATGCACACCCATAAAACGCCCGTTTTGACCTTTAAGCACGCCTGCGATCGGATCTCCACTCCCCGTTTTCAAGCACCTTCCCCTGTTACCACCCACATACGCCTCATCCTGTCACTCAAATTATCAGGCATTCGCTATTTTGCGAGCACATGAATTTCGGCCGCACTGACTGGTTCGCGCATGCTTATAATGATCCGTACGCATGCGCAGTTGGGCAAACATCGCTCGGAGCGAACGAGCGGCCGCTTACGAGTGGCTCTGAATCAGGCCCATTGTTCTGACAAGGTGCTTGTGTCAGGTGCAGGCTTAAATAGGGCACTTTTGTCAGAGATAGGCTGAAGTTGTCATGTGAAGGCAGGAGGCAGGTAGAGACTGAATGCTGGTGCTTACCTGATCAGAGACAACATGGCTGCACCCATAAAATTCAGGAAATGGATTGGCAGTGCTCTGGGACCGGATAGCCCGCCTTGGTAATGCACCACTGGACAGGGTAAGAGTGCCTAAGTCCTGGTTTTGTGACACTGGGTATGCCACCTGGATCAGCTGATTATTCAAGTAATGGATGACTGACACCTCCCCTGAATCAGAGAAGGGCAAAAATTACTGCACTGATCTATTGAGCATCCATGGCCAAAAGTCAAATTCTGAATTGGCACTAATCAGCAAATTTGTGGAATCGCTATTGTCTCTCCCAGGTTTGGAACATGTATGTGTCCCTGTCTATGGGCACTGTGAACTCCTCTTGTTCAATGCTATTGGTGACTGACCTCAGCAACTCCATCTTGAGCCTGTCCACCCACATATTGAAAGTTAAGCAATTTATGGTTCACGAAAACAAATTAATGTCAGATAACCAGTAATTGAGACATGGAGGTGAGAATAACGAAACAAGCACAGATCTGGACAAGGACTTACTGTAGGCATATCCAAGAATCAGGGAACAAGATACAGGGTTACTTTCAGGCAAGGTCTGGCAGTAGAAGAGCAGGTTTCTTCTGGCAGGCATAAGCTATTACCAACAGGGAGGCCAGTGCGGCCAGAGCAGGGCCAGTAGCACAAGTCGGGACCAGGATTCCTGGAAGCTGGCGTGACGCAGTGTTCCGGTCACCTAGCAGCGGCCAGGACCCGCTGTAGCTGTGAGCAGCTGTGGCGCCTCCTAACAATGCACTATACTTCCAGGACATTAAATGTACCTCCTAATGTATGGCTATCTTTAGAGCAAAATGCTATTTTTTTTTGTCATACTGTAGACCAGGGAAAATGTCTGGGTGTGGACTACATGTGATCTAGTAAATATCCCTAACTTACAATTCCTGTCACCAGATGACAGTGGTGGAACCGACAGGCAGGCTCCCTCCGCAGGAGAAAATAAGTAACAACCTGTGCTGTGTCAACTTGAAAATATAAATATTTATAACAATACTGTAAAAGTCAATAAATATAAGTCAATACAAATGCAAAGAAAAACACATATAAGGCTAAAATAGCCATACCATTCCTCCTACTCATTACAAATTTGATAAGCCTGCATTTGTATCCCAGTCGGTGCAATGACAAATATCTTCTATTTCTCCAAAGTGCAGGTATGTGTAAAACTGCTTTTGCCAGTTTAGGATGAAGTCAGTGTAAACACATTAATGTTAAGCCAGTATATCTTACAAATTCTTTTTAGCGCGTAGCAGTCTCTCACAGGTTTCTGAGTCCCAGCTGTTCATATCTGGCTTTTATGCAAGGCCCTTGTTAACTTCTCAATCCAAAATGTAGTTGCAGCAGCAGTTATTAAACAGGTGAATCACTGTCTGTAGATTTAAGACAGCCGTCACTGGATCTTTAAATATAGTCATGAATTTCCGCATGCACCAGGTCAAACACTGTGCCATGGAAGAATTAACCATTTCAGTGGAGCATCCATTAGTAACAGCGTAAAAAGTGTCTGCCCTTGATTGATCAGTAGTTTAGAGTGGCATCTGGAATAGGTAAAATATTACCAATGTTTCATATCCTTTCATGTACTCCCCACAGCAGGCCTGAGTTGAATGATGAGGAGAGATAGAGAGGACAACTGAAGTGCACAACAACAAACTGATTGTGCACTGTAATACAGACATTCAGTTTTAAGTAAGTTGTAGTCTATTGGTAAACTGATTATAGATTACAAAACAAGAATGCTGTGTCTGCTTCGGCAGACTTGCCTCAGGAAAGTGACACAACTTCTCTTGAGGGTCCAGTACTATGAAGACTAAAGCTGGGTACAGGGCCGTAGCTAGGGTAGTGCGGCCGGTGCCATCGCACAGGGCACCACAGGTCAGGGGGCGCTGTTTGGGCCTGTCAAATTTCTGTTTATTATCATTCTCACTTGTAGCTTCCTCCTATTTCATCCCCAGCATCTCCTGGTCTCCCCTATCTCTTCCCTGGCCCTTACCCATGAGGCCATTCCACTTTTTTGGGCGTATTATGTCCCTTTGAAAAATGAGGTGGGCGCCAATGCTCTTTCTGTCACAGGGCACCAAAAAGTCTAGTTACGGCTCTGGCTGGGTACACATTGATCGATACATTGGCCGATCAATTGATTGGCCAATGTATCTGCTGCCCGACAGGCAGTTTGTACCTGCGATATGTACCCGGGACCTGCGGGCAGACACAGATGATGGTTGTTCAGTGTGTACGAACAACCATCATCTGCAGATATATCTGCAGATCACTCGATCTGTAGATATATCTGTATAGTGTGTACCCACCTTAATAGCGCTGCATATTTGGATTATAAGGTGCATGTGGAAGTGTCTGATGACCTATAAGGAGTATGTGGTAGAGTCAGATAGTATTAAGGGGCACATCGAGGGGACCAATGGCATATAAGGGAAACGTGGAAGAGTCTGAATACTTGAAAGGGGTATGTGGAGAGGCATAATAGCAGGACAGGAGCATATGAAAGAGTCTGATAGAATAAAAAGGGCATGAAGAGTAGTCTGATGGTATATAAAGAGCATACGGAGGAGTGTGTGTCCTGTCATTGCAGGGGTTCAGTCTGCTGCTCTTCTGTCGTTAGTTTTATCATTGTATCTGCAATTACATCCTTGGGGATATTTTTTGCTCTCTGTGTTTGCCCCTTGTTGGTTTCTGTTCAAGTCTGTCAACCCATGCCATTAAATCTTTTTTCTTAAATTTCTCTTTTACTTAAATTATGTAATTGCTTGAAATAATATATTAATAAATGTAGATCTCATCAACTCTGATCCCTAAATTTTATTAAGCATAGAAAAATGCTTACAAACATAATCATCCTAAAATAACGTGTTCAAAACAGGATTAATACTTAGTTTTAGTAGTTCTTTTCAATTTATATAATCCTCATAAAATTAAAGGTGGATTGGCACCTTATTTTTAGTTACTCTATTTGGTCTATTTATTTAGCAATTTGGTGACTTCTATTCTTTCCGTTACTAGTTATCTCCACCTTTGGCCAAATGTACATTGTATTGTATATAAATTAGGGCCAAGTGCTGTTATTTATATAGTAATGCTAGTAAGGGTGTGTTTACAGCCCCACACCACCTCCCTCCCCTCACAGCAGCACAGCTAATGGCTGGTCGAAGGAAGGTGACATTCAGAGGAAACCTATCCTCTGATTGGCTGCCACAGGTGGCACACACACTTTCTGGCACAGGGAGCACACGCAGGGAGCAGACACCAACAACCTGGATAACACACTTTCTGTGACACAAGGAGCAAACACACAACCCAGACCACACACACACTGCTCTGGCACCCTGCCCCGTTGCCCCTGTAACATTCCCCATGGCATCATACACAAACTCCCTCCCCCATCCAATGGGAGAGGGAGGACAGAAAGCAGAGAGACAGGGATATGGGGGAAGGGGTACAGATGTCCGAGATAGAGGGTGACAGAGAAAGAGATGACAGAGGGTGGCATGGGGCTGGAAAGACACAGGGAGGATGAAGCTGAAGAGACACGGGGCATAAGGCTGGAAAGACATACGTGAGGGCATGAGACCAGAGAGATACAAGAGAGACCATGAGGCTGGAGAGACACAATGAGGGGCATGAGACTGGAGACACACAGAGGGTATGAGGCTGGAAAGATGCAGTGAAGCATGAAGCTGGAGAGAAATGAGGGAGAAGGGGGAGCTTATGGCTGTAGAGAACACTGATGGATGAGGTTGGAGAGACTTATAGCCTCACAGGGAATGAGGCTATATGGCGAACACAATTGCTAGCAAACTGGCAATTGACAGGTCAAAAAAGCTAGTGTTTCTTATTTTCTGTGAACTGAACACTCCCTTTGTGATGGGTATCCATACCTCTGTTCACTGGGTACACACACTTTGGCAGATAGCCATGCCTCTTCATGAGGCCACTACTATTGCATTTCCCCGGTTGGCCCTATGTGCCCCAAACCCACACTGCTTCAGGCCCATATAAGAATGCTACAAAGAATTAAAACTGGAAATATATACCAATACATAGAATACGCCTGAGGTTTCCTAACGCGGTCTCAAGGCACCCTAACAGTCCAGGTTTTAAGGATGCTTGAACACAGCTGACTTAATCGGTACCACAGTCAATTTGATTTAACCACCTGTGCTCAACCATGTACATTTCTAAAACCTGAGCTGTTGGGGTGCCTTGAGGACCGCATTTGGGAACCTCTGGAATACGCTCATGAGAGCAGGTGAAACACAAGAAAATAGATCAACATGTTCATTAAATCCTGTGGTAAAACCTTAAAAATGCACCAAAGCCTGTTTTACTAGTTAGAATTTTCATGTGATATGTGAGTTTGTTTACTCAAAGGGATATTTAAAAAATAAATAAATAAATTAAAAAATAGCATATATATATATATATATTTATTTATCGATGCTGGAATGATATTTATGCTCACAAGTCCAGTGTTCAATTTATTAGTAGGGCTTGTGGAAGTGACATTTCTAGTTTTATATTATAAATAGCCTGGTGTCGAAGCCGGATGATTGGCTGAGACCAAATCTTTAAATTAATATCTGGCGACGTCATTTTGTGTCGCTTCTGACGATGCCATTTTACGTCATCAGCACGATACCATTATGTACGATGCTATATTTGATTATTAGCGTTGTGCATCTGTTTTGCTACCGCATAGTGTGGAAAGTCCAATCAAAACATATACGCACATTAGATAATACATATAAAACATACACGGCGCACAACGCATAGTTGCGCTGTACATCAAAGCAGATAAGCACAAAACACATATACGCACAATGCATACAAGCGATTTCACACAATATTCTCACACTCAAACATGCGATCACTTATAACAAGGTTCCCAAGCATTAAGGTTAATATTAGAGGTTTTATTAGCAAATACTTATGTTGTGAAATGTAATGTATATGACATTTAAGGTACATAAGCTAGTAGACATGTCATGTTTGGTACCATTCTAAATCACTGTTTATTTGCAGATCTCCGGTTCTATCAGCAAGGAGATTGCATCATGCGTCTGCAAGTTATGAATTATAGGAAATTAGTGGTTAGAATGTATATCTGTATGTAGTGTCTTTTATTAGTTTAAACCAGTTCTTCAGCGGGAAAACCACACAAAGCAACGTCTGAGGAACTGGCACATACCCCCAGTGATGCTGTATGAACTGTCCTATGACCTGCATCATACCAGAATGTCCAGGAGCAAGACCCAACTAGTTTCTTTGTTCTGTAAGGTATATAACCTGAGTACTGATTATAGTATACAGCCATTCTTCTTGGATGACCACAGGCTTCTGGATAGACGACTGTATACTGGGACCAGTGCGCACGCATATGTATCGGCTTGTACCTTTGTATTTACTTGCTTTTTGCGCTAATTGTCTAGATAACAGCGCATTATACTTTTCATTGAACAATATAACTTTTTGTGCTTTGGAATCACAATTGGATTGGAAAGCAATTATTTCTTATGCGACTTGTAGCGCTAAATAGCGACATTTGGGTATAAAGACTTAGGGGTATCAATAGTTGGGGGCTCGTAGTTTTGGAGGTCACGCTACCACGATTCGTACGATAGCATACGGATCTCGATTTCTCAACAAAGGGTGGAATAAGGCGCCATATGCAGGAAAGAACGCACTATGTTCGAAACCTGCACCATCTAGTGTTGTGAAACCGATATCCGTTGTGTGATTTCAAGGAGTGCTGACTAGGACCTGGGGCAGGAGAGAAAAGTTTTTCTTTCATTATCTGTCTTGACGCTAGAGTGCAAGTCGCACAATAGCGTATACGTATTTCCTGCATTGCTGCCACGTGTTCAAACAATTGTTCTGATAGTATTGTTGTATTGATAGTGTGATTACATTGTTTAAAACCTCTGAATCATACTGCCATACTAGAGAAAAGTCTATTTTTCTGCTCAGAAAACTAAATGTGTATGAAAGTAAATGTGTGATTGTAACGTGAAAGAGGCTACTACTGTGTGTGGGGCCTAGGCTAGGTACCATGTGTCAGTCCTAAAGACTCGGTAGGTGTTTGACGAGGCAGAAAGCTTCTGAGTGTGTACACATAGCAGGTGTATTGCAGCGAGGACAGGGATTTTGTACCTTGAAGAAAACAAGGGGTTTTCGAAATTCGACTCCCGATAGTAATCACAGAGCCCATTGATCAGTTAGGTTCTCTGGGCACTGCGACTAGACCGTACGGTTGGGTAGACCGTGATTGTGACTTGGGTTGTAGTGGAGGAAATCACTGGAAAGGGTAAGTGTTATTGGAAAACTTAAATTCTAACAGGGGAGAGATGTTATTCTGTTCCTCGTTGTGCACGCTATCCATAACGGTTAACGGGCCGGTTGTGCACAACGGGATAGGAATGCGTGAACGTAGCTCCATTGGAATCGTCCACCGGTCCACATTCACTAGTGATAGCTGTTTAGCAATTTCCCAGATGGGTCCTAAGCAGACGCTGGGAATGGCTGATGATACGCTGCTTGTGGAAGGGCCGACAGGGTCGGCAAGGCATATAATGTATACAAAGTATGGTGCATATGCAACTGCATACTGTGATGTATGGGTTAAGATGACCGAGAGATGTGTGAAACCTTGTCCTAAAATTGGCAGTTTTGATGTGAAGGTGTTTGAATAATGTTAGAGATGGCATCTGTGTGGTGAAATCTCTAAAGAAACGAGTAAAGTATAATGATTGTTTGAAATTATGGCAGCATGAGGGGAACACGTGGTTGAGTGGCGTGCTCGTGACGCTAAGTAGCGTCGCGAGCACTACACAAAAGAGTGTGCACGCAATGCAAAACAGCGTTGCGCATGCACCTCAAGGGAGCGCGCATGCGATGCTAATTAGCGTCGGGTGCACGCCGCAAAATAGCATGCACGCACCACAAAGTAGCGGTGCCAAAAGTGCAGGTATTCGCGCATGCGCACCTCCGCCGCCTATGCGGCTGAAGGTGACGATACAGCCGATACTAAAAATGATAAAAATGTAACAAGTAATTTGTACCCTATCCTGAGTAATCATAAGGAAAATGTTTGTGTAGATGATGAACCTGTTGAAATGTCAGCCATTGCATATGCAGTTAATCTGTTAGACACAGCACTGAACCTAGAAAGGAACGTGAGCCAAGCAGCTGTATCAGCAGAAGGGATCTCATCAGTTATACCAACAGTAGAAATTGATGAAGGTAATACAGTGCATAGTAGTAACAGATTGAACCCCCAGAGTACTAAGGTAAAAGTTCCCGTAGGTAACCTTAAAAATAGCAAAGTGGTAGGTTTCCATCCTCTCTGGACAATAACAGTTCCCAATGGGAATCCGGACGGAAATGGTATAGTACCCACAAGGGATGTAGCAATACATTGTCCATGGACAAGAGCAGAATTACATTCAATAATGACAGAATTTCCTGAACCTAGAAAAGAATTAGCTAAGTGCCAAAAATGTGTAAAAGATTTAGGTAATGCTCATGAGCCAACCCACAAAGATTGGTGAGTGGTATTACGGGCATGTCTTCCATCTAATACCGATGTGAAAAAGTTATCATGGATTGTGTATTGGATGGAGATAGTCTCTTAACTTATGAGAACAACCGAGGTAACATTACACGCATAGTCACCCAATTGGCCGTATATTTTCCAGTGGTAGTGAACTGGAGTAAAATTTTCATCATCAGGCAAAAGGATAGTGAGTCTGCAGCAGATTATTTCACCCGAGCACTGCTGACAATCACCCAATACAGGTATAGAAAATATAAAAGACAACACACCACAGGGAAGTAGCTGTCACGGTACTTATGGGTGATCTTAAAATCACTCTAAAGACCAGGGTTCAAACCTCTCAGCTTAACTGGAGAGGAATTACTGTAGATGCCCTCAGGGAGTCAGCTATAGAACATGATAAAAACATCCTCAGGAAGAGAGAAACACAAAGTGAGAAGCTAATGGCTGTTAGCATTCAAGCTTTAGAAGGAATGTACAAACAGCCACAAAACACATATCAACATAGCCAGCCATAAACCTCATACCACACACAACCACAAACTCTCCACGCACAACAACCTACACAGCGACAACTTTCCAACATAAGATGTTACACATGTAACCAAAAAGGACACATAAGTAGATACTGTCAAGAGAGAAATTGGGGGACAAGTAATAAGAAAATACATAGGTTCACACCAAAATGATACCAGCAGAATGTAGGAAATTCTCAGCAGTCGCCGGCTCACATAGTGGCTGTGAATGCTTTACTGGAGAATGATAGTCAGCTCTAGGGGTCAGGTCATACCTGTAGTCTACAGCCAGTCAGGTTAACTGAGAGTACTAGGGAAGAACCTACAATGACAGTAGATATAGCTGGTACAAAACTCTCTTTTTTTGTAGACACAGGGGCGATCAGATCTGTGTTAAATTCTCCATCAAATTTACAGGTGACCAACAAGACAGTACCAGCAATGGGAGTAACAGGTAAAGTGCAGCATTATCATTTAACCAAATCTGCAGAGGTTACTATTGGGCCGCTGCAAACTAAGCATTCCTTTCTTCTGGCGGCAGCGGCTCCTACTAACCTATGGGGAAGAGATTTGTTATGTAAAATGGGATGTGTCATTTACTGTACCCCTGATGGTATATTCTTAGATAACCCAGAGAAAGTTGTGCATGAGGTAAGGTATATATTGGACACTCCACAAAGGTTAATGCTTCACTCTACCGTTTTAGAACAAAGCCCATCCCAAGTAAAAGAGATGTTATCTCAAATGCCAGGTTCACTTTGGACCAAGGATGGACAGGACACTGTATTGATGGCACATGTATCTCCTGTAATGGTAAATTTAAAAAGTAATAGGCAAGCTCCAAAATCCCTCAATACCTGTTAAAGTCAGAGGTAGAGCTAGGGGTTTATCCAATAATTGAAAGGTTGTTACAACAGGGGATTTTAATTTGTACAGCTTGCCCAGCTAATAGTCCCATTTTTCCAGTGAAGAAAGCTGGGGGGAGGGGCTATAGATTAATACAGGACCTTAAAGTGGTAAACAAAGTAGTTGAGAGCCAATTGTAGTGCCCAATCCAGCTGTCATCCTCATGCAAATTCCACCATCTGCAACCCATTTTACTGTCATTGACCTATGTTCTGCTTTCTTCTCTGTCCCTCTTTACCCTGACTGTCAGTATCACTTTGCATTCACCTACAGGGGGGCACAATATACATGGACACGATTTCCCCAGGGTTTCATAGATAGCCCCAGTATTTTCTCTCAAGCCTTACAGGACTGTTTGCAATCTTTTCAACCAGGCAATGGATCTGTTCTGATTCAATATGTAGACGATTTGTTTGCTCTGATTTATTTATGTCATGTTTAAATGATACTAGACTACTGTTGCTTCATCTCTCACAGACAGGGCACAAGGTTGCTAAGGACAAATTACAGCCATGCCAGACTAAGGTTAAATACTTGGGACACTGTCTAACCCAGGGACTACAACATTTGACAACTGACAGAATACAGGCCATACAGACCATGACACTGCCGCAAAACCAATAGCAAATCTGTACCTTCTTGGGCATATGTGGATACTGCAGGATGTTGATCCCAGGTTTTTCTATTTTGGCATTACCTTTGCAAGAATTGGTGTCATCCTCAAAACCTGACCGTGTCACACACACTGAGGAAACAGAGCAGGCTTTCCTTAACCTTAAGGACAGTCTGACAAGAGCACATGCATTGGGAATACCAGATTATGAAAAACCTTTTGATTTATATTGTATGGAGGCTGATAGCTGCGCAGCAGGTGTCCTCACACAAAAAACATGGTGACGCTATTAGACCTGTAGCATACTACAGTGCACAATTGGACACTCCCAACGTGTTTAAGAAGTGTAGCAGCAATCGCTCTTTTGGTCAGTAAGAGTGAGGATGTAGTATTAGGCCATGATATGATTGCTTTGCTGAATTCTGCCCAAACCAGACATGTTTCCTAGCTAGGTTCAAGGAAATGGGAACTAGCTCTAATGGCACCTTCAAATATCTCCATTAAACAGTGCAGTACATTAAACCCAGCAACGTATTTACCGTATGTGCTTCAGGATGCACAAAGGGTGGAAAGAGGTGAGTCGCTGGTTGAAGGTGAGTTTTGCAGGTATACTGATACACCTGATTGTATGGAATATTTGAATCAGACCTTTACTGCAAGACCTGACATACGTGATACACCATTAGAAAATGTATATGTGACATTTTACACGGATGGGAGTTGTCATAGACAAACTGACACAGGAGAATTATGCAAATTTTATGCTGTTGTAGATGACGAGGATGTTGTAGAAGCTGAACCACTTGGTCCACCTCATTCAGCACAGGTAGCTGAACTGGTAGCATTAAGGAAAGGAAAGCGTGTGAGCTGGCAGAAGGTAAGTCAGAATATCTACACTGACTCTAGGTATGCCTTCGGGGTAGTTCACGATTTTGGGGCTCTTTGTGCCTGCTGCTGTCTTTTATGACAGCAGCAGGCACACCAGTTGCACACTAACACCACAAAAAAGGACTCTTGACAGCAATCCAACTACCAAAGGCAGTAGCTGTCATCAAATGTAAAGCCCATACATGTGAAGGACCCGATGTCACTGGGCAATAACAGAGCAGACAAAGCTGCCAAATGGGTAGCAGGGTTAAAAGCAAACATGCAAATTGATAAAATGATGGTTTTTCAAATGACTGATAACCAGAAATTAATTGATATGCAGAATTTGTGTTCCATACAGGAAAAGGCAGTCTGGAGATCAAAGGGATGTAGTCAGGAGTCCTCTGGACTCTGGAGAGGTGGACAAGGTAGGCTGGTTGCTCCTAAGGCATATTACCCAACTCTGGCTGAGGCAGCGCATGGTTTGACTCACCTAGGAAAAGGAGGTATGTGCAAGTTAGTCAGAGCATACTGGTGTGCACCTGGATTTTCTTCGCAAGCTACAAAGAGGGCTATGTCCTGTTGGACTTGCTTGAGGAAAAATGTTGGGAAGACAATCCCTACGGAGCCATCCCACATCCCTCCGACAGATGGACCTTTCCAAGTAATACAAATTGATTTAATCCAATTACCACCCTGCAGGAATCTCAAGTATGTATTAGTTTGTACTGATGTGTTTTCTAATTGGGTAGAGGCATATCCAGCTGCCAATAATACTGCTGTTTTTACTGCTAAAAAAATTGTTCAGGAATTTGTATGCAGATACGGTGTCCCTAGAATCATAGATAGTGATAGCGGTACTCATTTCACAGGAGATGTTTGCCAGAATATGTGTAAGTTAATGGGTATTAATAGTAGATTTCACACCCCCTACCGACCGCGCGAAGGTGGAGAGAGTGAACGGTACTATTAAGAACAAACTGAGTAAGGTCATGGCTGAAACTGGATTAGAATGGCCAGAAGCCTTACCGCTAGTCCTCCATAACATCAGGACCACTCCTAGACCTCCTCTTAATCTGTCCCTCTTTGAGATACTGTTTGGCAGACAACCTCACTTGATCTTAAGTCCACAGGATGATCTGAAGTGCAATAATGAGGTTACTGTGAAATACCTTATTAAAATGAGTAAACAGTTCATACAGCAGCAACAGAAATTGAAAATGTTGTTACCTGATATGCCTGAAACAAACTGTCATGATGTTGAACCTGGAGAATATGTTATGATCCGAAATTTCTTACGTTCAGGTTGTTTGACAGATTGGTGGGAAGGACCGTATCAAGTGTTACTGACAAGTACGACATCATTAAAAGTAGCAGAGAGAGATACCTGGGCCCATTCCACCCACTGCAGAAAGGTCAATCACCCAGAGGAGATACAAAGCGGAGTCGAGACAGGTAACGTGGACCTGTCAATTGCGAGCCTGTTCCGGGAGAATTAGAGATTGCAGTGGAACACCTGAGGTAGGGAAATTTGCAGACCACTATTCCAGCAATGGAGTGGCGGGCAGGGTTTGTGTTTGTGTTTCCTTCCAGGGTTCTCATCATACTCATTTGTTTCGGGATTTTCTATTTCTGTGACGGAGGACAGATGACGGAAAGGGGGGTTGATGGTGATATCAATGGAGTGGGGTCAGGAGAAGGAGCGACAAAACCATCTGGGCGGTGTCTAGCAAAACTCAGTACAGTAATTAAGAGATCTGTCATCCTAGAAACTCGGAGTCAGTGTGAATGTCTATTGTCTGAGGAATACTGTACAGTATGTGTGCGAACTGTGGATCCCTAATTAATAAAAAGTGCATCCAGCGATGCCAGTCCAAGAATAATCTGTATTTGGGCGAGCATCCTTTAGAGGATTACCATTCCTTAGTGGGTAAGGTTTTAAACCAGACTGAGTGTTGGGTTTGCACTCATGTGCCTCAGGGACAACATAATGTAGGTTTATTACCACTCCCGTTAAATGTCTCTGAGGTTCTTGGATTACATAAGGGGAAAACGTTGGAAGGGAAATTCGTTAAGTCCAAACCTCCAAATTTTAAGCTCCACCCATACCAAGTAGATAGAACTCTCTTATGTTTAAACTTCACCAATTTCAATAAACCAGGAAGTTGGGAGGTGACCGGGAAGAATCAGACAATTACCTCACACAGAGCTGATAATAGACCACTAGATGATAAACTTGTACATAACACTACTTACAGTGGGAGATATTTCCGGTATAGGTATACTCGTAGTCCCATCAAGGAGATGGTTGGCAGAGTACCAGTAGGGTAATGTGCAGATATTATACAACCAGAGATGTGTATTAGCCAAATGGGAGAACCTGGGATAGGATCCTTTGTCAGAGAAATGTGTTTAATGATAATGATGCATTCTATTCCTTATGTACTCCCAGACGATGTGTATTTTATATGTGGAAGGAAAGCGTAGAAGTGGCTCACTCTGAGTTCTGAAGGTTTATGTTATCTAGGAAGGGTACTCCCAGAGGTTATGACCCTTACACATGGTGAAATGCTCGGTATTCATAAAAACACACCATCACCATGTCTTCATACACAGTATGAACACAGAGACAAAAGAAACATGATACCTGGTGATGTACATACAGCCACACAGTTGATTAGTGAAACAACTGGCTTCCAAATTTTGGTAGCATTAGATCCCATCAGGATCGCTCAGGGTACTTTAAATTTTAGATACATACAAGACCTTGCTAAATTAATAGATAATATCACCGAGATGTATGATGACACATTCAGGTACACTGGTAAGGAGCTACAGGCTTATAAGAAAGAACTTGTGCAACATAGACTAGTGTTAAATTATTTAACAGCTGTAACTGGTGAATACTGTGTGACTCTAGCCACTCAAATTGGTGTCAAGTGTTGCACTTACATTACAAATAATACTAGTGATTCCAAAGAGGTGATAGACCGGAAGATGGATGAGATTCTGCAGCTGAAATGGGAATTTTGAAAGAACCATAATGCCTCATTGATTGAGGTAGAGGAAAAGGTAGAAGAGTGGTTCTCGTGGTTGAACCCTGTAAAACGGTTCTTCGATCTAGGAGAGTGGGTCCAGGAAATGGTTGCTAGCGTAGGTAAGCTCCTGATCCTCATATTGGTTGTCATCTTTAGTAATTGGCTTATGTGTCAGATGTGTTCCTACTGTGTTGAAGTGTGGAAAATGTAACGCTAAGGCAAACCGAGAGAATGAAATTATGATGGTGGTTAGTAGTAATAGTATGAATAATACAGTAAATGAAGAACTGCATTACAATCCTGAATTAGGATGTACCATCAGATGATGTATAGATTTAGCCATGCAAGAAATGTATTATCAAATGTTATTTTAAACATCTTAAATAATGAAGTCCCTATCCCCTTCAAGACTTCCTTTATAGGTTAGGTGCATCCCCACATCTTTCCCATGATCTTCCGAGATCCGCGGTGTGCATATAAGGGTAGTTTTATGTCCCTCCCAGGGGCACATTGTTGATGGTTTAATGACCAAATTGTGCCATCCCATAAAATAACATTAAATAATATTTTATAGTGTATGACTGAATAGATTAAGCCTAGAGTGTGATAGCGCTTTGGTTGCTATCAAAGGGTGGACTGTCGAAGCCGAATGATTGGCTGAGACCAAATCTTTAAATTAATATCTGACAACACCATTTTGCGTCGTCAGCAAGATACCATTATGTACGATGCTATATTTGATTATTAGCGTTGTGCGTCTGTTTTGCTATCGCATAATGTGGAAAGTCCAATCAAAACATATACGCACATTAGATAATACATATAAAACATACACGGCACACAACACATAGTTGCGCTGTACATCAAAGCAGATAAGCACAAAACACATATACGCACAACACATACTAGCGAATGTACACAATATTCTCACACTCACACATGCAATCACTTATAACAAGGTTCCCAAGCATCAGGGGTGGATTGGGCCACCAGGACTGTGGGAAGGTTCCCGCTGGGCCGGTCCCCTCTCCCCACATGCTAGGCCGCTTTAATCAGACTGAGGAGCTCTAACGGCCGCTACCATGATTGGAGCTAAGCTCCGAACGGGCAGCGGTAGTGAATGAGCTTCTGGCTGTGGGAGGGCTGCTGTGCATGCCGAGCCGCAGCAGCTCCCCACAGCCATCTGCCCCCCGGGCTGTTAAAATTGAAGCACTGGAGGGCTGCACGCTGCATGAACATGCAGGGCTGGCCCTGGGCATAAGTGACATCTGAAACTGGCCAGCATCAGCATACCTTAACATTGCTCCAGGGGACTAGAGAGGATGTGCAGTGGGGTAGGGGCGGGGCTCCTGCCTGATGAGCACAGACTCCTCAGATCAGTGTCTGAGAGCTCCGAGGAGTCATCAGACAGCAGCCCCGCCCCCACCGCACTGCTCACTGCTGCTCATCCTCTCATCGACTCCCGCCCAGCAGCACCGCAGTCATCAGACTCAGAGGAGCCAGGTAAACTTGAAAAAGGTGGTCCTGGGCTTTCCCTTTCCATTTGTGTGTGGGTGATGGGGTAGAGGGTTACAACAAAATGTGGAATAAGGTTGGGGTTAGGGAGCACAGTGTGGGTTTTGTGTTAGGGAGCATAGTGTGAGATAGGGAGCACAGTGGGATTAGGGAGCACATTGTGGGGTTTGTGTTAGGGAGCATAGTGTGAGATAGGGAGCACAGTGTGGGGTTGAGGATAGAGAGCACAGTGTGGGGTTGGGGTTAGGGAGTACTTTGTGGGGTTTGTGTTAGGGAGCATAGCGTGGGTTAGGGTGCACAGTGTGGAGTTGGGGTTTGGGAGCAGTGTGGGATAGGGAGCACAGTGCTGGATAGGATGGATAGGTTTGGGTTAGGGAGCACCGGGTGGGATAGGGAGCTATCTGGGTTAGGGTGCACAGTGGGGTTGGGGTTAGGGAGCACAGTGTGGAGTTGGGGATAGGGAGCACAGTGCTGGATAGGATAGGATGGATTGGGTTGGGTTAGGGAGCACAGGGTGGGATAGGGAGCTAACTGTGACATAGGGAGAACAGTGTGGGGTTGGGGTTAGGAGGCACAGTGTGGGATTGGGAAGCACAGTGTGGGAGTCGGTCGGGTTTAGGAAGCGCAGTAATATAATATATATATATATATATATTATATATATGATAATTCACTCCAGCAGCACTCCTCTCTAAATAAGTTAAATGGCAAAGCAGGTGCCTTCCTCACGTAAGCCAATACAGGTGGATTACGATAAACAACTTCCAAGTCGGGCGGCACTCATGGTAATAATGTCACAGGACGTTTTGTGTATATATATATATATATATATATATATATATATATACGCAGAAGAAGTAATACCAGCCCCTAGCTTTTCAGGTTAAGTCCTTTGTGAATCATGTAGCCGGTGGAGTCAAGCCAGCATGAGAGGCAAGAGAGGATCCGGCGCTGACCCTTGCGGGGAAGGGCCGACACAGAGGGTACTCTTCTGTGCCCACCAAGGTCAGCAGAGGAGGTGAGGTTCCAGTGGGAAACCCTTTCCTCATATATCTATCAATCATATTTTTCTTCATAGTTTTTTCTTTCGGAGAAAAGCTGCTGCCGCTTGTGTTTGCCCCCCAGCCTGAAAGTTGCCAGCCAGCCCCATGGGCCATTGCGGAGCACGTGAGTGACACCTCACGGCTCCGCCTCCAGCAGCCAGCGCTGGAGCCGGGAAGGGCAGAGGGGGCCGGAGCAGCAGGGCTGTTTCAGGACCGGAGCGAGCGGCCGCGGCAACTCGCACTGACACTGTGTGAGTCACAAGTTGTGTGTATGAGTGTGTGGCTGTGACTATTCATATATGTGTCACAACTTATCCATGGTGACATAGGACTCATATATATATATATATATATCACATCCCACAAGTTGTGATTATTGAGGTGATGCCTAAGATGTGATGTGATCATATTAGTATGCATCACCTAAATAACTATCACATGTGAGGTGTGTGTGTATATATATATCCTACCTGTATGTGTTGGTGTTACTTCTATATCATGCACACTGACATTTATGTAGGTTGCGCCTGTAGTATTTAGTTATTTAGAGGTGATTATGCTATTTTTAGAAAATGTGTGTCTATAGAGATATCTGTCTGTCTATATCAAACAAATAGTGCGCTAATTCTGATCCTTACAAAATTTCAAAATGGAAAAGGTCCCAGAATTGGTTGCTTTTGATGTGAACAACTCTCTCCTTCAGTTGAAGCCACCGTATCAGTCCTATGACGAAAGAATTTTGTGGCTGGCATCTTTCCAAGTAATTTACCCGAATCCACTAGCGTCACAGAAATGTCACTGCTCCAAGCATGGCTTGGTGTTGTGACGTTGACGTGTTTGCCCAGAGAAGCCTGGAGTATTGTTGGTGGTATCTCTGGTTGTCTAACCCTGACCCCTTATCTTCCCCCTACCCCACATTTCCCAGTCTAACCCTAACCCTCCCCCCCATAGCCTAACCCAGTGGCGTAAGTTCCTCCCAGAAGCCCGGAGGCAAGTTATAATTTGGTGCCCCCCTGTCACAGCCGCTGACACTGTAATGTAGCAATTTGCATGCAGACAGGCTATAGATAGACGAAGGCAGCAGCTGATGGTCTGACATGGAGCTCTCCACTAGTGTATGGTGGCTTCTCAGGTGCTGGGAAGGGGTGCCATGTATTGGGCGGCCATGATGGTACACTCTGGGTACATACGTAGTTACAGCCCTAAGTGGGGAGAATATGTTGTGGACAATGGAGGAGGTGCCCTTTCAGAGCTGGAGCCCGGCGGCAGGCGCCTCCATTGTCTCCCATAGTTCTGCCCCTGGCCTAACCCTGATCCTTCCGCCCGCATCCTAACCATAACCCTCTTCCCCACAGCCCAAAACTGGATACACATTAGATGATATGTACCCAGCACGATCTCATAAGCAATGAGACCCAGTGGGAGTGCCGACATCGGTAAGTGCATACACACTTGCCGATGCTTGCAGGGACAGAGCAACGGCAGGGGGTAGCGGAGGCCATGCTGCATTCGGCAGCATGGCATCGCTAGCAACTTCCTCAGATCTTTCTGCATATACAAAAGATCTGAGGATGCGGCGGATGACCAGCAGGAGCATGCATTGGCATTGTGCGTTCACACTGGACGATATGAATGGTTTGTTGTTCCGGTGAGGTGGAATCAGCCAAATAACTTTACATATTGTCTAGTGTGTACCCAACTGAATCCCAGGCTCCCCCCCCCCCACAGCCTAACCTTATCCCTCCCCCCTGCAGCCTAACGCTAACTTTCCCCAGTGCCTAACCTTAAAACTATCCCTCCCACTAAACCTAATACTGCTGGGATTGTGGGGGTTTTATGAGCGCCGGTATCATGACCCTCTGGGATGTCAACTACATCCCCTTTGTGTGAATTTACTATACTAGTTGTGTTTTCAACTGCCAATATTGGTACGCATGCCGTTTTTCAGTGTTTTATGATTGCAATAAATTATTTGACTCTTTGATGCACAATGTGGTGCCCCCATCTTGTGCTTTCATTTTAGAATATATAATAGTTGCGTCCAACTCAGAATCGGGCTGTATGAGGAGGAATCTCGTCCCCCTCGATAGTACACGCCCCCTCATCAGACCACGCCCCAATTAGGGCTGCTTCCAGAAATTCCCCGGGCTGGTTTTTCATCCCAATCCGCCCCTGCCAAACATTAAGGTTAATATTAGAGGTTTTATTAGCAAATACATATGTTGTGAAATGTAATGTATATGATATTTAAGGTACATAAGCTAGTAGACATGTCATGTTTGGTAACATTCTAAATCACTGTTTATTTCATCATGTGTCTGCAAGTTATGAATTATAGGAAATTAGTGGTTAGAATGTATATCTGTATGTAGTGTCTTTTATTAGTTTAAACCAGTTCTTCGGCAGGAATACCACACAAAGCAACGTCTGAGGAACTGGGACATACCCCCAGTGATGCTGTATGAACTGTCCTATGACCTGCATCGTACCAGAATGTCCAGGAACAAGACCCAATAGAAATCTGTCAACTAGTTTCTTTGTTCTGTAAGGTATATAACCTGAGTACTGATTATAGTATACAGCCATTCTTCTTGGATGACCACAGGCTTCTGGATAGACGACTGTATACTGGGACCAGTGCGCATGCATATGTATCGGCTTGTACCTTTGTATTTACTTGCTTTTTGCATTAATTGTCTAGATCACAGCGCGTTAAACTTTTCATTGAACAATATAACTTTGTGCTTTGGAACCACAATTGGATTGGAAAGCAATTATTTCTTATGCGACTTGTAGCGCTAAATAGCGACATTTGGTTATAAAAATTTAGGAGTATCAATAGTGGCAAAAATGGATAATTTATATTCTTCAGTGGCCTCGGACAAACCTGTAATATGTGTATTAGTCATGTAACCCTGGTTAAGGGTTAAAATAAGTACTGTACTCATAAATGATTGTAATATTTATAAATGTACAATTTGTGAGGTAAAATGAGAGGCAGCCGCCGGGGTGAACATGGAGCTGCTGTGAAAACAACGGCGGCTATCTATGAAGGAAGGGCTCCAGATGATATGAGGTGAGCATCACTGCAGACAGGGGAAGCCGTGGTCCCAGGGGTGTAGCAGCAGCGGTGGTCCTAGCGGCAGAGCAGCACAGGGGGATCGGCAGTGACCAGAGGCTGTGAGTGGGGTGGAGTCGCCGCACTTCTCCGCATCTGACAGGCTGCATTCCTTGAAAGGGAAACGTCCACAACGAGGTGAGGCAGAGGCAGCAGTGTAGTTATGGGCAGCCAGAGGTGGGGATCAGAACCTCATACAGAAGTAACAGATCTGCAGGCGAGCTGCCCTGGGTCCTAAACACCTGAGAGATTAGCTTCACAAAGGGAATGGTCAAGACCAAAGACCAAAGGTTCTTGTCTCAATGTTATGCCTGACAGTTAGAGAGCGTTGAAAGCGGAGGTTTGGAAATGCTGAGCAGTATTAAAGGGGTTAAACGGAATGCAGCATAGTGAGTACCCATCACACAGCAGGCATTCAAAGATTCTCCATAAAAGTGGATATTAATATATATGCAGTATTTGAGAACGTAGATGGGGGATGAATAGAACGTTAGGAAAGCCCAGATACCATCTTAGAGTGGCGTTCTGGTAGGGGAATAACTACTAATAACACCTGGAGATATATTCATCTATGAGATTACGGCTATTCAGATGTCACATTCAGATAATAATCATAGGCGAAACTAGACATTTGGTAATGGGTGGTCCCAGTTTCAACCCTTAGGGCCGCCCCATAAATCACATTATGCCAAATAGTAGTCCCCACAATTCACATTATACCAAGGAGCAGTCCTCAATTCACATAATGCAAAGAGTATTCCACACAATTCACATTATGACAATTAGTAGTGCTCAAGCTTAATTTTATGCCAAACAGTGGGGCCCTCAATTTATTTTATGCCAAACAATAGTGATCCCAATTAATTTTTTTGCCAAAACAGTAGGGCCCCCAATTAATTGTATATAAAACATTAGTGTCTCCAATTAATTTTATTAAACAGCAGCACCCCCGATTTATTTTATGCCAAATATTAGTACCCCCAATTCATTCAAACAGTAGTGCTCCTAGTTCATATTATGTCAAAAAGTACTGCCTCCACTCAAATTATGCCAGACAGTAGTGCTGACATTTCATTTTATGCCACACCAAGGGCTCTATTTATTAACATTATTTTTACTAAAATAAAGTGAAAAAGGGTGTTTTCACACCCTTTTCACATTATTTTAGTTTCACCTGTAGTTATTACAGGGCAATTGGAGTAGAATTAGTAAAATTCTACTCCAACCCCCAGTATCACTTATTTTTAGTAAAGCAGATCGCATTTCCCATAATTGTAATGGGAAATGTGATCCGACCACAGTTACTAAAAATAAATTGTAAAAAAATACCGGGGGAAGCCCTGTGATAATAACGCCACCTGGAGGTGGCGTTATCCAGGGTCTCCCCCGGTTACCCGGCTCCCACTCTGCTCTAACGGGGAGAGCAGAGGCGGGAGCCGGTACCAGTAATCAGCTATGTGGTCTAAGCAGACCGCAAGCTGATTGCTGTAAAAAAAAGAAAAAAAAATCAAACATTTTTTTTTTTTACTTACCTGAATCCAGGGACCGGTGATCGGGCCTCCGGTGACGGCTCCTCTCCGGTCAGCTGGTCTCCCACAGTGCACTGGGGCCCGGTCATTAGGTGATCGGGCCCCAGTGCAGTATGGGAGATCACCTGATCGGGAAGCCTGGAGAACATCACCGGAGGCCAGGAGGATGCAGGTAAGTGTAATGAAGGGAGGGGGGTCGCGGGGGGGGGAGGGGGGGGTTGCGGGGGTCCGCGATCGTGAGGGGCGGGGCTTAGCATTGGTGGGGGGGTAGTAGCGGTGGTCGGTCGGCGCATGCGCGGTCTCTTAGTCGCTGTATTTTTTCCGAAAATACCACGACTAGAGAGCGGATGGGATCCGCAGGGACAGAGCTTTATCGCAAGCTCTGTCCCTGCAAGGGATTTATAGTAAATCCCTGTGATATTGCCTGAATTCGCAATGCGAATTCACTCGGTAATATCACACTACAATCCGCATTCAATATGCGGATTGTAGTAAATAGAGCCCCAAGTGTCTGCTGCTCATTTTATGCTAGCCACACAGAAGGAAGTGCAAGCCTACAGGTCTGTTGAAAAAAAAAAAAATTATCAATGATTATTTAAATTACGTCTACCTGCTGCAATCTGAGATATTATACATTTAATGAGACAGTTCTATGGATCAAGAAATCTGTAGAAACATGTCAAAATAAACAGAAGTCCACCATCCACATTGCTTTTGGATGTGGCAATCCTTACAGTGCATCAGTATAGAATATACTGTGGTAGGACTAGGCCCAATTAGCCATTACATGCTAGATGAGCCCCTCGGACACAGATCAAGACTCATTTTTTATCCAGTCTGAACTAGGTGAATGATTATCTAGGCACAGACCCAGCCTGGGCATTATATGATATTTTGCAATTACACACACAGAACAAAGGACCTCATTCAGAGTCGGTCGTAGCGGCCGCATGGTCGTACGCATCCAATGTTTTTCTTTCTGCGCATGCGCACGTCTAGCTGTGTGCATGTGCGTACGAGCTCTACCGATGCAAAATACTGTCGGTCGTAGGGCTTCCGAAACGGAAGTGGCTTGCGAAAGTTGATTGACAGGAAAGTCCGTTTGTGGGTGTATACGGGGGTGGTGGTGGTCTGCAAACGGAGGCGTGCGTCATCGTTTCCAGGCGTTTTAGGGGAGTGCATAAATTATCTGCTTCGTACGACCATGGACTGCGAATGCATGACAACGTCACTCTATGAACAGGATGATCGTCCAGGCTAAGGTAGGCAAGAAGCGCCCATAAGCCGCAACAGTACAAACGTTAATCCGATGTTACTTGTGATGTTTCTAATTGGAACCACACAAACCAAGCAGCTAAGACTGGTGCATTGTAACTATTAACACTGCTAATTACCTTGTAAATGATTTCACTTGCGTGTGCATTAGGGAATTCGTAACACAACTGTTTATTTGTGCTTTTATTAACTTAGTTTTTTCAGGCATTTTTTAAAACATATAGCATTGTGTTTTGCGTAGCAGCCTTTTCAGATGCCATACTTTTTAAACCATGTACACATTGATATAGTTACATTTAGACATTTTGCTAATAAAATTTTTTTTTTTTTAGGAAATTAGCCTTTAATCACAATTTTAGTTACAATTGTTATGGCAACATTTGCCTATAAATAAAAATAAAAAATAAAAAACAATTGTAAAATTACAAAAAAAAAAAAAAAAGAGCTTGAGACATTGGTGACAAGACATATGGGGACTGGACAAGAGGTGAGGGAGGAGATATCCAGGGCTACTTGCGTCGTTTGGGCCGGCTTGGAGGAAGAGGTAAGCTACGGACAGCCGACTGGCGTGTAACCCGCCGACTATCCTGGCCAGAGGTAGATGGTATTTCCTCAGGCCTAGGCATAGGGCTTTCCATACTTGCGGGGGTGGCTGTTGGGCTGCCAGAGGTGGTGGTCCTGGGGAGGAAGGGAGTCTCGCTCCATCATGGCAGGTGGGTTTACCTGCTCCTGGGTATTGGCCCAACGATCTATGGCCCCAGCAATGGTCTCCAGGGCCACCTCCACCCTCACCAGAGTGGTCTCCATCCTCAGAAGAACACATCTGTTCTCCTGAGTTTGGGAGACCAACCTGGTGAGGAGAGGCACTGCTCGTTCCGATGGTTGCCCTGGAGTAGACTCCACAGGGTCCCCAGATGGAGTACTTGGATCCTCCCCTGCAGAGTCTCCATCTGTGCTGGACCCAGACCTGACCTCAGGAGCAGGCACTACCTCCTCTGAGTCTGGAAAAAAAAAAAAAATTGTATTTTTTATAAAAAAAAAAACACATACACGTTTTAGCTTTATACTTTTTTGAGTCCAAAAAATATTTACATTCTTACACATGTGGAGCGTTGAAGTCGGCCATGTCAGTGTCCATAGTGGACACGCTGACTATCTCTTCTTCCATCACACATCCCTGAGCCAACGTCTCCAACCTCGTCAAGGTCAGCTCCTCAGGGATGGGACCACCACCTGTCCCCGCAGCATGGTCCACCCTACTCCGGAGCTTCCTCTTCAGCTGGTATTTGAAATCAGTCCATCTGATAATGTGATTTGCCATTTTTTAAGGGTTAGTTTATTTAATTAAGATCTCGCTTTTGACTTCAGTACACTCACAATATCATTTTTTTACCTTTTTTTGACGACTTTCATGGTTCTGTGGGTTGTCTCCACAGCATTAACAGCCCTGGATATCTCCTCCCAAATCCTGTCTTTGGCTCCAGCCCCATATTTCTTGGGGCATGGACAAGGTTATCCATTGTCATGGTCACCAATGTCTCAAGCTCTAGCCTTGAAAACGGTGGATTTCTGGGCCTTGGCCTGCTTGGCCCCGCCTCCTCCTCCTCTGGTGGTGGTAGTGGATTCCCAGCACCTACAATATTTTTTAATTTTGAGAATTTAAAAAATGCATTTTTGGAAGATATGAACTCTTATTGTGTTTTTAAAAAAATGTGTTTAACACTTACCTGCCTCATTTGTCCTCTGCCCACCATGCTCCTCGTTTGCCATTTTCAAAACTTGTGAGAGAGCATGAAGAATAGTGCTTTTGATGACTATTTTATAGATGTGAGCGCATCCCTGGATTGGTTACCCATGCATCCCTATTTTCCTACGTACAATGCACACCTTGCCTGCATTCCGTAATCACTGCGTGGGTTGTCCGAGATGTGAGTGCATCCCTGGATTGGTTACCCGTGCATCCCTATTTGCCTACATACAATGCACACCTTGTCTGCATTCCGTAATCACTGCGTGGGTTGTCTGAGATGTGAGCGCATCCCTGGATTGGTTACCCATGCATCTCTATTTGCCTACATACAATGCACACCTTGTCTGCATTCCGTAATAACTGCGTGGGTTGTCTGAGATGTGAGCGCATCCCTGGATTGGTTACCCATGCATCCCTATTTGCCTACGTACAATGCACACCTTGCCTGCATTATTCAATCATTGTGTTTTTTTGGGCCTTATTTAAGGCAAAGCCAAATGTTCCCTTACTTGTGGGTTGTAGTTGGAGTGATTTGTGGTGCAGTAAGGGATTGCTAGTGTTTACAGTGTTTGGAGTTGTTTGAGTGGTGCTTGTGTGTGTTGTTTGAGTGGTGCTTGTGTCAGGGTTCAGCCTAGGATCGGCCTCTCTCACCTCCTTGCCGGCTTCCCCTGACTTCCTTGCGGTCAGACGTCTGGTGCAGTGATGGATGTGGGGCTGAGTATTCTGCCTTAGGTGCTTTTTGCGAGCTTTCATGGTCGGCTGTGTGTGCTGGGGATCGGAGTTCCCATCATGGGCATCGCCATGACAGTTCCTCTCATGTGACAGTACTCCAAACCTATGGTAGCATGATTTCAGTCAGCTGATGCTGTGCTCCAGTAATCTGCTACCCCTGGGTATAAATCCGCCTCCAGAACTCCAGGAAGATGCTGTTCAACTTTGTTATTCCAAGTGCCTGTGTTACTCCCACTGTTACTTTGTGCTAAATCCTTCAGCGTGTTGCTTCAGCCTGCTCACAGTTTCCCAGTTTCCTGTATTAGCTTCCATGCTAAACTTTATTCTGAGACTTTAGCTTTCTCACAGTACTTCAGTGTTTCATGTCCCTTCCCTGTGTGTCTTTGTATATATGCTGCTAATTCTATTGCAGCTTTCCTGTGGCTATTACCCTCTATCACTGAAGTGTCAGATTACCTACTGGTATTAATTAGCTCACAGCTGGACCCCCCAGCACATGTCTGTGTCAATCTGCTCTGTGTCTTGTCAGTGCAAATCTGCACTTGCAGTTAGCACTCTCCCAGTGTATGCCTATCTTCTCTATATGTCTTGTCTGTGCAATCTGCACCTGCATATATAATTATTCCCAGTATTTTGCCTTTGCCCAGTACCAGCATTTCTAGCTCTCCCAGTATTTTGCCTTTGCCCAGTACCAGCATTTCTAGCTCTCCCAGTATTTGGCCTTTGTCCAATACCACATTTCTAGCATTCCCAATATATTCCTTGAGTCCACTCTACTCTTGTATGTGCAATCCCTAGTATATGTTGTGTTTTCCTGCATATTTAGCAAACTCCAGTACCTGCCTGTGTCCACATCTCCCTGAGCTGCTGAGCTAGTCAGCTCCTGGATTTCTTAGTGATTCTTAGTATTTTCTCAGTAATCTCATGCAAGCCGGTGATCAGGATTTCTAATTGTGTTCCAGTGTATCTCCAGTGTTCTAGCAATAACTTAACGTAATATAGTTCCGGTCTTCTGCCATTCCCAGGTACCTGTCCAGAGGGACGCGACCTGCTCACTTGGTGCAGCGGAAAACCAAATCCCAATTGGAGGGGTCACTGGAGAAAACCACTAAGTGAGTTAGACTCCGCGCCTCTGGGCAGGTCTAGCCAAACCTGGGTTCGGCCGCAAATAGGAGACCTAGCCACAGTCACTCCGATAGTCACCTGAACCCCCCGGCTCACCGTCCTCCACAGAGGATCACTTTCACAGGATTGTGACAGTTTGTGTGTGTTGTTTGAGTGGTGCTTGGTTTTTTTTTTTTATTATTTATTTTATTTATTTATTTTGATTTGGGGGGTGGGTTTTTTCTTTTTTTTTTGGTGTTCCATTTTTTATTTTTTTTGGGGGGGTTCCATTTTTTTTGTTTGTTGTTTTGGGGGGTTGGGTTATTTTTTAATTTTTGTTTGTCCATACATTTTAACAAACCCGGTTACATTGTGTGTTTGGGTGGATGTGTTTTTGGAGGAACAAAATAACAACGTTCTTTGCAGACTCCAGTAAGTGTGCCAGCCTACTGCAAGCTGTTTTTTTATTTTTAGGAATTTAAAACAAAAAAAAGGACATTATTGAAACAATTATTGTCATGTTCTATTGTTTTGTTTTAGGTGTTTAACAGTCCAGTTTGTACTGGATTCAGGTAAGTGTCTATTTTTAAAAACCTAAAAGTTTGTCGTATTTAATAATAAAATGTTTTATGCTATCTTTTTTACATTTAATAATGCATTTGTGGTTTTTATTGATAAAACAATAATTATGTTTTAAATTTTTTATATTGCCCAATTTCAAAGTTAAGGATTGTTTTAATAATAATAATAGTAGTAATAGACGTGTTTTTTTTTCAAAATATTATTTTCTTTTTCTTCCATAAAATAAAAACCCGTACACAAACAACACCTGTAGGGGTTCCCAAAGATGGCACAGCCTGACCCTGTAAGAATATGCACCATTATTACTAAGCTAAGTATTTTTTGAAAAATATTGAAAATTCTTTCTCAACACCACTTATTTTTTTAAATTATAACTTTACAGAGCAATGTGGGCCAGCTAATAGTGGCCATGTTGCCCCCCACCAACCTTCTTCAGCCTCCTCCTGGGCGTAGGCATAGGAGGCGTGCAAAGTCCAAGATATATAGAACATGTGTCACCCTTTTTGGAATGCCTGATGATGTGGTTGTAACCACTTATCGCCTGCCTCAAATATTATCCTAGACACTCTTTCAATAATAAAGAGTGATCTAGAAAGTCAGATTAACATTCCTACAGCAATCACACCACTTACACAGTTTTTGGCGGTGTTACATTTCTGTGCCTCAGGGTCCTTCCAAACCACTGTGGGGCTGGTGGGTGGCCTCTCCCAGCCTTCATTTTCATGGATCCTGAGGCATGTGCTAGATACATTCTTCAATCATATAGCACATTTTATTAGTATGCCTTTGGATACGGAAGCCCTTGATGTGGTAAAGCAGAAGTTTTTTGAGATTGCAGGCTTTCCACACGTCATAGGGGCAGTGGATGGCACTCACATAGCACTTCAGCCCCCTGCATGCAGGGAACAAATCTATAGGAACTGTAAACATTTCCATTCGCTAAATGTAATGGTGCTATGTGATGCCTCCCTCCAGATCCTCTCCCTGAATGCCAAATTTCCCGGCTGCAGCCATGATGATTACTCCTTATTTGAATCCCACACCAGGGCCACAAACTCAATATAATGCCGCGTTTACTGCCACCAGGCAGGTGGTGGAGCACTGTATCGGCCTTTTAAAGGGCCGGTTCCGGTGTCTCCATCACTCTGGTGGTGCACTCATGTACTCGCCGGATATGGTTTCTCGCATTGTGGTCCTGTGTGGGATTTTACACAACATTGCAATAAGGAGTCGAGTACCCATGCAGCCAGAGGATGGCTTGCCAGAGAATGGCCCCCAGGAGGAAGGTGTTGTGATGCTGTCGGGGGGGGGGCCAGATGCGATTCTGTGGTTTCAAGATTTTTTAGGTAATAATTTTTTACTTTATTTTTCATTTTACACTTAGAGCAAATGTATTTTAAGGTGAACCTAATTTTTTTATTTATTTATTTATTTTTTCTCAAAAATCCAAACACTTTCCGAAACTGAGAAACTAATGGAACCCATTGGCAATACCCTGTACTGTTTTTGGACAAATAACAATTTTTCCAGATATACCACCACATGTTTAGTTAATTTTGATAAAAAAATTTATTTTGTATGTTAAAAAAGCAATATTATGTTTCAGTTTAGCTTTTGTTGTTTATGTCTGACTAAGCAAGATATTTTAGTTTATAAAAACCTGAGGCCATTTTTTTGTGTGATTCTGTGATGAAATGCTTTTTACAATTAAAAGCATGTTGGCAACATGTTTGTTATTTAATAAATGTTTTACCAAAAAAAAAGGTTTGGTGTAAATGTATTTCGAAACCCATTTTGAGGTGGATAATGTAGGGCAACCCCAAACAAAAAAAAAAAACATTACTGAAAATGTTGTTAAGGTTAAAATAAACATTTTTGTATTAGTTACACTATGGAAAGGCACCCAGTTTTGTTAACAAAGTATTTGAAATGCAGAATTACACCATTTAATTTTTATGAAAAAAGAGGACAAATGTTTTTAGAACAAAAACTTTACTGGAATTGTAAACAGTTTGAAATGTACAAAGGGTAAAAAAAATCTAAAGCCGCTCCAGACTCCCCACAATCCGCTGTAGGCAGCAGTAGGCCTCCAATAGATGGCCACTTGTTCGAGTGAGCTCCTCTCATATTCCAACAAGTATGTTGGTTAGATCTGTGGACAGAAAAATGTATTTGTAGGTTAAAAACATCTAAAAAATGACCCACATTTTAACATTAAACATTATTCAATGTCCCAAACAGTGGGTAGACACAATGATGTTAGGGTGTGTTTTAAAGTTTACTCCACACAACATTATTATTATTATGTCTAAACTTTTATGGTGTAAAAACACTTTGAAACCCTAACTATATGCCATAATCAAAAATACCCTAGGGTGATTTATAAACAACTGGGAGGTGTATTCCTAAGTCATGATGGCCATATCCTTAAAACACACTGCACGTATTCACTTCTAGAATGTTCTTTATAATCCAAAACTACAATGTGTTTGTTTGCTATGGCTAGCATCACGTTTCCTAATGAAGTTACATCTTAGTACATTTTAAACACAGTGTACACAACATTAACAAGGTTAGTCTGGTTCCTATCACCTTCCCAAGTTCTGTGACATGTTTTATTTAAATCTAAAATACAAATCAAAATGTAATCAATTTTGACACCAAAAAAAAGCATTTTGTAAACCCCAAAAGGCATAAATTTTTGGGCACCCCCCCAAAAAAAGGGCCCAGGCACAAAACATAAGCACAAAATATTGAGTTACAGGATTACTGCGCAATGATTATGACACCCATACTGTAAAAATGAAAACAAACACACAGCCAAAATATTTTAAAAAAACATGGATAACAACAACACTCAAAAAAAAAAAAGTAAAAAAGCATAATATAAAAAAACACATACCATCAGAGCCCGGCAAGGAAGCAACCATACCATCAGAGCGTGGCAAGGAAGCACCCGATGGAGATGGTGCTGGAGATGGAGATGGCGAGAAAGTTGGAGTTGGTGGAATGGTGGGAGGGGAAATGGACAGGAAAAAATCCAAGGGAGGGGATATTTGGGTTGAGGACTCGGGCACGGGAGTGGTGATTTGGGATGAGTGGGCAGGGGAGGGAGGAATACTAGAGGAGTTTTGGAAGAGGGAAGGAGGGTTACTGGGGGAGTATGGTGGTGGGGAGGGAGGGCTGGGTTGAGCGGATGGGGAAGGTGAGGGGGAGGGCTGCAGGTTGGGACCTGAATTGCGGCCATTTCTGTGGGCCCTTCTCTGTCTCCGCTGTGATTCTAAAATTTAAAGATATTAAAAAAATCTAAGTTTAGTTTTCACTTTCAGCTACACAATACAAGTACACTTTACACATTCAGGACAATAGGGACAACATACAGGAGGGTTTGTTTACATTTAATAAAAGAAATGGAAAAGGAACAGACATTCTTAACAGTCCACTAATTTTAACATTTATACAAACGCATACTTACGTCTGCGTAATCGCGCCCGCAAATTAGCCAAAAGGACTGGCGACTGGTGGTGCAAATCGGACCACCGCCTCTCTAGTTGCGCTATATTGCACCGAAATCCCGCACGACGAAGGGCTCTCCTCACCTCCGCATAGGCCACACGCTTTAAGTGGTTGGAAATGGGTGGCTGGGCGTTTGTAAGCCGCCTGTCCAAAATATTTACCAGGATCGATAATTCCCGACGGGTAAAGGCCGCTGCTCTCATGATGGCAATGGCCGATTTTACGGAAAACATGAAATATACATGGGGTAAAATAAAGATGATTGGCTAAAATATTTACTCAGTTTCCTAAAAAACCCACTATTGGACAATCCTTTAATCATGTGACCCGAAAAATAAGATCAGATTTGATTGGATAAAACATGCAGTGTGCAATTGCAAACATAAGAGTGCAAATGATCCTAACGCAAAATGTACATGGATTTTTAAAGTTAACACAATTAGCAACAGTACATTCACAGATAATAAACATTACTTTGTTTTGGAATTTTTAAAAAAAGAGAACGGGGAAAACCCTCACAAAAAATACAATAAAGTTTATTGACACATTAAAAAAAACTGAATAAAAAGAACAGCAAGAGTTAAACACTCTTAATTAGATAATTGACAACAAGCTAATAACAAGCTGTTCGATAGTCCATGTAAACATGACATGTGACCATCAATACAACACATACGGCTGCAACCATCACAACATATTTAGCATACAGCGACTGACAGCGCTTGACTACGACTATCTCGTTTGTTCGATCAGATCAGTCGGTAGCTAGAGGAGGTGCAGTGCTAATGAATGAGCGTCACTTTGTTTATGATCGACCAGCCGTACGATCGCTTCCGTTTATGATTTTGTGGCCGTAGCCCGTACGACCGTGCGGCCGCTATGACCGACTCTGAATGAGGTCCAAAGTCCCTCCAGGGGATTTGAGCACTGAAGAACTTCTAGACTGAGAAAAAAAAAGCCAGACTCCTATTTTTATACTCTGAGAGCCCTGTAAACGTCACACAAAATGTGACTATTGCTAAATCTTTAAAGCCAATTTGTTTTCTATAAATGAGTAAAAAAAAAATTGTAAATCTACTCTACCCTGGCAGTGGTTAACTCTAAATTCTGGCAGTAGTTTCAGAACCTTATTTGACACTAGTAGTGCATTGACCTCTTATTTCCCCACACTAGACACCATATACACAGAGGCCCTCTTAAAGGAAGTCACATGCTCCTACCCACTGCATGCACCCCCCAGCACAACAGCCACAAGACATACCAAACGCAGTCACTGCAGTAGATAAGTGATGGATTTTGCCCACCCTACCCCCCTGGCCACTGGAGAAAGTTCCAAGCCACCACAACTTAATCCATAACTTCCCTTCAGGAGAGAGAAGGCCCTGAGCCAGCACAACACACCCCCGCTGGGGTGTTATTGTCACACAGCTGTCAGTGCACATGGTCTGAGAAGAGAATGAGCCTCCCTGTGACTGGAGGACCAGGGTGCTGCTGCCATGATTTCTATGGTAAGGAGAGAGACATGGAGGAGAGAGAGAAATGTGAGAGAGATGGGGGAGAGCAAGAGACGACGAGGAGAGAGAGAGATGGGGAGAGAGACGTGGAAGAGAAAGAGAGATGGGGAAGAGAGACAGGGGGAGTGAGAGGAATAAAAACTCTGCAATAGCTAGTGACCTAGCAAATGACGGGTCCAAAATACTAGTATAATAATCTACATATCAGTGTGTGCTGGGAGCTGTGTTATTCCTAATCATTTATCAATATACAGTCCCTTCTCTATATAATAATAATAATGCCACATATCAGTGTGTACTGGTAGCTGTTATTCTTCCTCATATATCACTGTACAGTCACCACTACAGTAAATAATAAAAATTATTTTTGTGTATGCTAGGAGTTGATAATTAAATTAATACCACCTCCCTATACCAGAGGGTCACTTACCAGCCTGCTTTCTTATGCTAGTGTCAAAGTCCCTTTGACATCCCCCTTAAAAAAAATTATACTGTTTTTTTTGTGTGTAGTGTACTAAATAAAAATACACCTTACCTGTATGGTGATTTCTCTGCAACAGGGAACCTCTGAAAAAATTGATCCTCCCTGGAAAGACAGTGTCTTCAGTCGGTATTCACTATTAATGTGGAGATCACATGGTCCAGAAGATGCCTGTTTGTGTAGGAATGTAACCAATGTCATTATCATACAACAGAGGTTCCACCAGGCTCATGTCCCATGTCCCCTCCAGCCTTTTTCCTCCATGTGTCATTCCATGCCTCCTGTGTCCCTCGAGCTCCCAGTATAATTCCAGTCACATGTCCTGTGTCCCCTCGAGCCCCCTGGTCTTTCCAGCTACATGCTCACCATGTCCCCTCCAGCCCCGTCACTCAGTCACATGCCCCATGTCCCCTCGATCACTCCAGCCAGGCAGTTACATGCCCTGTGTCTCCCCTCCAGACCTCTCTGTCACTAAAGCCACATGCCCCATGTTTCCCCTCCAGCTCTCTCTGTAACTTCAGCCATATACCCCTGTCTCCCCTCCAACCCTCTCTGTCACTCCAGCCCTATGCCCTGTGTGTCCCCTCCAGTCCTGTCACTCCAGCCACATGCCCTGTGTCTCCCCTCCAGCCCCCGCTGTCACTCCAGCCACTTGCCCCATGTGTCCCTTCTAGCCCCCTGTCACTCCAGCCTTATGCCCTGTGTCCCCTCCAGCCACATACCCTGTGTTTCCGCTCCAGCCCTGTCACTCCAGCCACATGCCCTGTCTCCCATCCAGCCCACTCTGTCCCTTCAGCCACATGCCCCATGTCTCCCCACTAGCCCTTTGTCACTCCAGCCACCTGCCCTATGTGTTCCCTCCAGCCATATGTTCTGTGTGTCCCCTCGAACCTTCTGTCACTCCAGCCACATGCCATTTGTCCACTCCAGCCTTCTGCCCCATATGTCCCCTCCAGACCTGTTACTCCAGCCACTTGCCCTATGCCCCCCTCCAGTTCCCTTTCACTCCAGCCCCTTCTTTCACTCGAGCCACATGCCCTGTGGCCCCTCTAGCTCTGTCACTCCAGCCACATGCCCCCATGTCTCCTCTCCAGCCCTGTGTCACACTAGCCATATGCCCTGTGTGTCCCCTCCAGCCCTCTCACTTCAGCCATATGCCCTGTGTCTCCCCTCCAGTCCTCTCTGTCACTCCAGCCATATGCCCAATGTGTCCCCTCCAGCCACATGCCCTTTATGTCAACTCCAGCCCTGTCACTCCAGCCACCTGCCCCATGTTTCCCCTCCAGCCCTGTCACTCCAGCCACATACCGCATGTCCCCTCCAGTTCCCTTTTTCACTCCAGCCACATGCCCTGTAAGTCCCCTCCAGCACTCTCACTCCAGCCACAAGTCCACTCTGTCACTTCAGCCACATGCCTCGTGTCTCCCCACTAGCCCTTTTTCTCTCCAGCCACCTGCCCTATGTGTCCCCTCCAGCCATATGTCCTGTGTGTCCCCTCGAGCCCTCTGTCACTCCAGCCACATGCCGTTTGTCCACTCCAGCCCTCTGCCCCATGTGTCCCCTCCAGACCTCTTACTCCAGCCACATGCCCTATGCCCCCTCCAGTTCCCTTTCACTCCAGCCACATGCCCTGTGTCCCCTCCAGCTCCGTCACTCCAGCCACATGCCCCATGTCTTCCCACCAGCCCCCTGTCACTCCAGCCACATTCCCTATGTGTCCCATCCAGCCCTCTGTCACTCCAGCCACATGCTCTGTGTGTCCCCTCCAGTCCTGTCACTCCAGCTCCCTGCCCCGTGTGTTCCCTCTGTCAATTGTATTCCTCTGGCTAACTGCCCACCCTCTCCTCTATAATGTTAGAAAGTGCCTGTGAGCCTGTCACAGTCTCTGACTCGCACTTTTGGCAACGGCGTCCACACCCCCATGTGTTATTGCTCAGCTCCTCGACTGGCTCTTCCTGCTACTAATCAGGAATGCAGAGAGTGAGCACATGCGGAGTGACGTAATGAAGTCACATTGCGCTCGTACATGCTCTGAAGGCATGGGAGGCAGGGTTAATAGGAACTGGAAGACCTGGTCCTCCCAGGGCTGGGCCCGTCACAGGCAGTTATGCAGGCTAGTTAACCCTTCCCGGGGACGTTAATCAAATTAATAAATCCTGGGGATCAGCGATCTGGCTAATGGGTGGTCCGGCGCACCCCTGGACCACCCCTTAGTTTCGCCTATGATAATAATAACTGCATGCAACGATTAAGCATAAATGAGCTCTGGAAGTGATGCTCTACACTAGAGAGAAAGTGAACATACATGTGATTAAAAATATAGCAACTACTGTATCTAAGGACCTGATTCAGAGCCGCTCACTAGATGCGATTGCTCGCATCCAGCGTATGCAAATTTTTCAAAGTGACGACATGGGAAGCGATCGCTCACCAAAGCATAAGCACACCCACTTTATATGCAGACACTCATAACCATATGTTTAAGATGCCCACTAACGCACATCATCTCCAGGAAGTGTATTAAAACATTGGTACATCGAGCACTATCAGTTGCGAATGCAGTGCTTGCGGTTGCCTTACCCTTCCGCAAGCACCGCGAGGACTTCAGTGTAAAAAACAGGCATGTGACATGTACTGTGACGCTGCCTGTTAATTATGCATGCCTTAAAAATGGCGTTGAAACACCGAGGCACTTGTTGGTAATAACAGGGCCAATTGGATACCCAATTGCTCAGGTGCGTTTGCAGGAGCGAATTTGTTTAATTAAACCATTTACTGCTGCTGGATTACTAAACATGTGTGATTTGTAAATTATCCAGAGACTAGTATTTTTGGATACTTTTGTATAAAATAAAAATAAAAAACCCGGCCTAGGTATTTTTAAAAACCAGTAGAAATGTGGTGTTACTGTTACCCATTGAAATGACAATGGATGTCAATAACTTAAATCTAAAAAAAACATATTGTTTACCCTGCAAAACATACAAAATCAGTTGTACACCTTGGTTCAGAATGTGGTTATCAGTGAATAATGACTCTGTGGTTTAACTAAACCAAGTTTTCATAACAAAACAAGGTACATATCCATATAAAAAAAAAAAAGGTGCCAGTCAATTGTTCCTCAATAACGAGATGATGTTGCGGAAGCAGCCATCCAGGCTGGATAAATGGAAGCGGGCCTCTTCCGGCTCCTGAATCATCAGGTCGGACAACATCCGGGGATCTGTTGGGAATGTAACAAATTATTAAATTTTTCTAAAAAATTTGGCCAAAAAACAAAAGTATTAGAAACAAAAAAAACCCCCAAAACATCAGGGGTGGGCACTAAGCTGACCTCTAGCTGAAAGATAAGTACACATCCGTACATGCGTAGCAAAAGATTGGGCACATTAAATGTTGCAAACTGTATCAGGGGCTTGCTGCACAATGTAGTTATGGCTTGGTTACAAATGCATAAACTAAATTATGCTTTTTTTCAAACACAAAAACAGTTTTAAAATTACATATATGTACACCATTTAAAAAAAACAAAAACATTTTGGTGGGGAGTTTGACTGGGGCGGTACACCTGTCAAACCGTAACGCAGGTGTCCTAAGGCGAGCTCAGGGAGGACAGAAACCTCCCGTGTATCAATGCTAGTTTACACATTGAAAAAACATATGACTACACATGAAATTGATGATAACATACACAGAGAATAAAATTCAGAGGAGTGTTCTAGGGAGGGAGGGGTAATTTGGGAGGGGAGGGGGGAAGGAGACATTTGGGAGGAGTGGGCAGGGGAGGGAGGAGTCATTTGGGAGGAGTGGGAAGGGGAGGGAGGAGATATTTGGGGGGAGTGGGCAGGGGAGGGAGGAGACACTTGGGAGGAGTGTTCTAGGGAGGGAGGGGTAATTTGGGAGGGGAGGGGGGAAGGAGACATTTGGGAGGAGTGGGCAGGGTAGGGAGGACTCATTTGGGAGGAGTGGGAAGGGGAGGGAGGAGACATTTGGGAGGAGTGGGCATGGGAGGGAGGAGACACTTGGGAGGAGTGTTCTTGGGAGGGAGGGGTAATATGGGAGGAGTGGGCAGGAGAGGGAGGAGACATTTGGGAGGAGTGGGCAGGGGAGGGAGGAGACATTTAGGAGGAGTAGGCAGGGGAGGGACTTTGCCGAATGGGCACAAGATTGGCGAGTCGGGCTGCCCTCCTCCTCGCTCTCTGTATCCGCTGTTGTCCTAAGTGAAGGATATACTTTGATGAAATTTTGTTTGTTGTTTGTTCACTATGATTTTAAACATGAATTTAGCATAATCATATTTTCACTAAGTAGACACTGTTTTTTAAATAAAATTTAATTAGGTTACATACTCTACATAATATAAATTACAGTAGGGCCATACTGTGCAATAGTTGCACATACATTACTGATTAATATCATATTTACAGTACAGTAGGGCCATACTGTACAATAGTTGCACAGACATTACTGTTTCTAACATTAATAAAAGTACAGTAGGGCCACAATAATTTTTTTATAAATTGCTCATTTTAATAAAGGGGCTGGAAAATCACACAATGTGCGCTGTAAGATATTCCTAATACCAGCTGTATCTGTGGCAGCTCACTAGAGGGTTCTGTACCCCACAATCCAAAGAAGAAGAAAAATGTATAGTAGAGCACTCAGACTGACACAGTTGATGAGTCTATAATGCTCTTTTATTAAGATAAATTAACATATAATACAAATGTACTAAAACCATATATTCCAATAACAGTCAAAAACGTCTATAAATATAGTGTTGCTTAATGAACAGATGACGTATACTCTATATGAATAGGTATCATCAAAGGGCCCAACTGGTAAATAAATAAAAATTAGACAACGAATATATCCTCATTAATAGAGAGGATGGTATACTCTCTTGGGTCCTTTGGTATTAAGGAGATACTAAATATTGAATGTTGAATGTTAAGGTTCAAGAAGCAGTTACAATGTCTCGATAATGATATAAGCCAATATGGGTGAAAAACACTCCTAGAATGCTGGTTCCATAGATAATATCCTTTCAATCGGCAGGTTGGTTCCAAATGAAGCACTCTGTGTGTAACACAAACAGCTGCTATAATAAAACCTCAAGTCCTGGCACTCATGAAAGGCGGCTCTAATGGCAGAACACCACTGGTACCTGATGATCTTTATTAGCTCTGGATATCAGCCCTTCACGCCAGTGAGTGGTGGGGAGCTAGGTGTATTCGGTATGGACTCGCTGAACGGAGCTCTCAGCAGCATTTTAATGACGAATACGTAGACGTAAAGAAGCCAGAAGGTCAGGTGAGCGGCGGCACAAGTCGGACTACCGCCTTTCCAGCTGCACAATGGTCCTCCTGTACCCCGCCATACGCTTGTATTTTTTCACGGTTGGGGATGGGGGGACTAGAGTGCCCAAGCGACGGTCCATTACCTGGACCAAAATGGCCAGCTCATGGCGTGTGAACGCTGCTGCTCTCATGATGGCAATGATGATTTTGACAGTAAACATAATTTATACAGGAAAAAAATAAATAAAAGATGATTGGCTAGTTAAGTTTCATAGATCACATATGATAACTTCTATTGGATACTGCATGAGTCATGTGACATGAATATTTCATAATATTGCGAGTTATGATTGGCTCCATGCGTTTAGGTGCGACTGCAAAGTTAAGGGCAAAAAATAACCATAGATATCAATACCGAACAATTAGAAAAATGCACTTAGTAACATGAAAACATTTAAAAGAAAAGAACAAAACCACCCCAAAAAAAAACGAAGGGTTAAACCAAAAAACCAAAGCAAAGAAAATAACATTTGGACAATAAAGTTTATTTACATACAAAAAAAAGGGAACAAAGCCAACATTTGGCCAACACTTAAGTTAGTTAATTAAATAATTGACATCAATCGATTAACATATGCTATAGGATAAACAGAGAGACAATCGAAACATGACATGTTTGCTGTTGAAAAGTATTCTGCGTGCGCAACCGCCCAAAAAAATACAAAAAACGAGTGGCGTGTTCGCTAACTGCTGTTGCTCGCTAGCTAGAGGAGGAGCATTGTAGATTAGCAGAGCGCACGCTCTGAAAGAGGGCCGCCCTCCATAATTATGGAGCGTCCTCCTGGACGTTCGTATAGCTGTGGGTCACCACCCACAGCCTATACGAGCGTGCAGTTTGATGGCCGCGATGTTCTTGACCATCGCGACCATCGCCACTGCGAGCCGGAGCCTGCGGTTGAGTTTTTCAACCACAAGGCCCGGAGTGATTTTGGCTCTATCAGAGCCAAAATCACTCCCACTGACATCAGTAGTGATGTCAGTGGGCCGGCTTCTGACGGTAGGCGTTCCCTTGGGAACGCCCCCGTCAGGGAGGCATGCCCCCGGCACGCCCACCAAAGGGGGCGTGCTGTCAATCAACATCGACAGCACGCCCCCTTTGATCAGACACAACGAGCGAAGGAAAGTCCTACGCTCGTCGCGTCTGGCGCATGCGCACGACGGAGCTCCCGCCGTCGTGCGCATGCGCAGTGCACAACATCGACCCACTTGCGAGCGGACAGCCGCTTGCGAGTGGGTCTGAATCAGGGCCTATGTCCATTATTACAGGCAGAGGGTTAAAGAGTTATAGGACGCTTTTCAGCGTTTTTATTAAAGTAATTTTAATATAAGAAATATGAACATTTATGCCCGTATTCAATTTGAGGCGAAAAGTCCGGACTTTTCGCCTGCTGGACTTTTTGCCTCCTTTGCCTGTTTTGCAGGTGGAAAAGTATCGCGCGCGTCCCCGCTTATCCCCGTATTCAATTTGTAGGGAAACGGGACCCGGCAAAATTGGAACAGACGAAAAGTCTTGTAAATTTTCAGGAAATCATCCTGGCACCCCCCTTAAAGATGTCCTGACAAGGGGGATCACTATGGGTACCCCCAATTTGGCCTGCTGAAGGGAAGTCAGGTTTTTAAATAGCCGCGGCAGGTGCCTGTGAAGAACAGATGAAGAATAGCATTTAGCAATTTTTTGGGGAAAAAATAACTATGCCTATCAAATTTTGGGTACATGGAAATGGATGCAAGCATATTTTTAACTCCCTAAAAAATGTTTTCAAAATTCTTCAAAGATGCACATGCCGCTACCACCTGCAATGAAGAAAACACCTGCCGCATACTTGGGAACCCCTCTGAAAGCAATTTCACTATTTTAGAAGTGTGTCCCTTATTTGTTTATTACCCCCAAAATCAAAGTAAATTTTTTGGGGTGTCCTGAACGCTTATTTATTTTTTATTTTTTTACATTACTTTTAGGGGACATTCCCAGGGATGCAGACTATTTTTTTTAAGCCTGCACCCCTAAACACCAATTCTGCACTTTTATTACATGGAGAAGAGTTATCCCCATTTTTTAACAAAGACTTTTCTCATTGGTGAAAAGTCTTTGAAATTGAATGCAGGGATAATTGAAATAGGTGAAAATTACGTCATCGCCTCAAATTGAATATGGCCCTTAGAGTGTTAAGGTATAGTAATGTAGTTGTATCTGTTACATATGTTTACATGTTTCACTAAAACAGATACTGGAGGTATGCTCATTGTAATATTTATATTTTAGTGTATATAAAAACCTAATACCCGTGTATATGGTAATGTAGGTAATTATTCATTGTTATAACTTGTATATGATTTAAGTATGATAATCATCTATATTAAACTGAAAGTCTACTTACCTGTATTATTCAAATTAATATTACTTATTCGTACATTTACATAATAGGGTTTTTCCAAGTATCCCTGACTGAGTACCGATACTTGGGTGGAGGCATTGATCTAGAAAGGTACACCACTTAACGTCGGGTTAAAGGTGGACACATATTAGACACCAGAGCCGTAACTAGACTTTTTGGTGCCCTGTGCCAGAAAGAGCATTGCCTTCCCCCCCCTCATTTTTCAAAGGTACATAATACACCCAAAAAAGGGGAATGGCCAAAGGGAGAAGGGCCAGGGAAGAACTATGGGAGGCCAGGAGATGCTGGGGATGTAATAAGAGGAAACTACAAGTGAGAATGATAATAAACAGAAATTTGACAGGCCAAAACAGCGCCCCCTGGCCTGTGGTGTCCTGTGCGATGGCACCGGCCGCACTACCTTAGCTATGGCACTGTTAGACACCATGGTACTTAGTAACTTAGGGCTGTATTCAATTAGACGCGAAAAGCCGTTTTCAGTGAAAACGTTTTGCCGATGACGTCATTTCGCCAGGTGGAAAAGTATCGCCGTATTCAATTCCAAATACTTTTTGCGGACAAGAAAACACAATGCAATGTAATAAGCGAAAAAGATTTACCTATGAATAGGTGGTGAAAAAAGTGCAGAATTGCAGTTTCGGGTGCAAACGTCGGGAAACCACTCAGCACCCTTTGGACAGCCCCCCAAAGCATAACTTACATAAAAAAATGAAGAACACACCAAAAGAAAATCAAATTCGGGGTACAAACTTAAGAACTAGTGAAATAAAGCTTTTGGGGGGTCTGCAAGTATGGGGGAGGTGTTTTTTTGATTGCAGGTGCTTGCCTAAGGTGCGTTTTTTTTTTTTTTTTTTAAACTTCACTTTTGCGATTTTTAACCATGTTTGCACTCATTTTCATGTACTCCAAGTGTGCTTTGACTAGTTATTTTCTCCAAAAAAACCCTTCTAAATGCTATTCTTCACCACTTGTGCAAAGACGCTAATTAACAGTTATTGAGAGCATTTAAGTACCCCATATATCTTCAGCAGGGCCATTCAGGGGCATCTAGATTGATCCCAAATGTCAGTGCATCTTTTGGGGGGTGTCAGGCTGATTTCTCCAAATCTGACATCACTTTTTGCCTGTTTTAGCATCCTTTGGAATTGACTAATGCGAAAAGCGGGGCCACGCACAAAAAGTTTTCGCGTCCAAAACATGCGAAGTCAGCGAAAAGTACATTCCGTCGAAGGCTGCAAAATTATCGCAGCTAATTGAATACGGCCCTAAAGGGGGGTTACAGCCATACAGTTAGGTCCGTATATATTTGGCCTCTGACACAATTTTTGTTATTTTAGCTGTTTAAAAAAACATATTCAAGTTACAGTTATTTAATGAATATGGTTTTAAAGTGCAGACTATCCGCTTTAATTTGAGGGTATTCACATCCACATTGTAGGAAAGGTTTAGGAATTACAGCTGCTTTATATGTAGCCCCCTCTTCTCTTTTTCAAGGGACCAAAAGTAATTGGACAATTGACTCAAAAGCTGTTTCATGGGTGGTATGGACCATTCCTTCATCATTTCTTTGTCAATCAAGATGGCAAAACATCTGGAGTTGATTCCAAGTATGGTATTTGCATAGGAAGCTGTTGCTGTGACCCCACAACATGCAGTCAAAGGAGTTCTCAATACAAGTGAAACAGGCTTTACTTAGGTTGCAAAAACAAAAACAAACATCATAGAGATAGCGGGAACCCTAGAAAATTAACAAATCAATAGTTTGGTACATTCTGAAAAAAAAAAGAATGCACTGCTGAGCTCAGCAACACACAAAGGCCTGGACGTCCACGAAAGACAGTAGCGGTGGACAGAGCCGTAACTAGACTTTTTGGTGCTCTGTGCCAGAGAGAGCATTGGCGCCTACCCCATAAGATAGTGCGCCTGACATAGGGACATTGGACCTCATTCAGAGTCGGTCGAAGCGGCCGCACGGTTGTACGCCACCGGTGTTCGCTATACTGTGCATGCGTAAAGTTCGCAATGCGCGTGCGCAAACTAGCCGCTACAATCAGAAATTTCTCTCTCCTTGAACACAGCCAGGTCGGTAGTTTGAGTGACAGTTTGAGGCGTTTGTGGGTGGTAACAGGGGAAGGTGCTTGAAAACGGGGGAGTGGAGATCCGAACGCAGGCATGCCTAATTATGCGAACGGCGTTTTATGGGAGTGCATACGGTTTATGGGAGTGCATAATTAACAAAGTAGCGTCATGGCACATGTGACATGGGAGGTTTTTACACTGACATGATCGTAGAGCTTAAGAGAGGGTATGGTCAACCTTAAGCTCTACGACCAGTTCCGATGGTTCCCGATGGTCTCGATTAACCCTTATATGCCTGGAGATGACGTGCAATGCGTACGAGAAGGGGGCGTATTTTTTTTAATTCCGACTGCTTCCTCCCCTTGGTCGGCCAGCTACCGATCCGAACTTATGGATGCAACTTGCGAGGGAATCATTTGCATATCCAGCCCCTTTTCCCTTACGACCGTGCGGCTGCTTCGACCGACTCTGAATGAGGTCCATAGGGCCATGGTCTCATGGGGAGGGGCCAGGGAAGAGATAGGGGAGGCCAAGAGATGCTGGGGATAAAAGAAGAGGAAGCTGCAAGTGAAAATGTTAATAAACAGGAATTGACAGGCCCAAACAGCGCCCCCTGCCCTGGGGTGCCCTGTGCCATGGCACTGGTCGCACTACCCTAGTTACGGCCCTGGTGGTGGATGATAACATTACCCGCTTCATGGTAAATAAATTCCCTTTTGCAACATTCAGCCAAGTTAACAAAACAGCCTCCAGGAGGTAGACATACCATTATCCAATCTGCCATAAATGCAAACCATGCATAAGCCTCAAGAATAGAAAGGCCAGATTATACTTTTCAAAAAAACATGTAAAGGCAGAAAGACCCACAAACAAACAACTGAAGACAACTGCAGTAAAGGCATGGGTAAGCATAACAAAGCAGGAAACCAACAGTTTGGTGATGTCCATGAGTTCCAGACTGACTTCAGGCAGTCATTTCATGCAAAGGATTCTCTACAAATTATTACAATTTTACATTTTATTTATGATATGTTAATTTGTCCAATTACATATAAGCATCTGAAAATAGGAAACTGTATATAAACAATGGTTGCAATTCCTAAGTGTTTCATTTCAATTAAAGCTGAAAGTCTGCACTTCAATTGCATTTCTATTGTTTAACTTCAAATCCATTGTGATGGTGCCAAAATTCTGAACATTGTGTCAGTGTCCAAATATAGATGGACCTAACTGTAATTGCAGTCAACAGATGTTGCATTTACAGCAGGGTTTCCTAGCTCCTATAAGTACATGTTTCCACAGGTGTATTTAATAGTGATTAACACATTTTAAAAGATCTACAGGTGGTACTTATTACTTGTGATTGTGTGAGGAGACCTTAAAAACATGCATGGTTAGGGTTCTCTGGGGCCCAGAGTTGGAAAAAACTGATTTACAGAATGAATATTAAAATGGGGCATTGGCATCCCTGTTTAATTCCATTTGTGAGAAAGATTTTTCAGAGAGAACCCCATTTACTTTCACGTGGGTGGTTGGGTAGAATTTTTAAATATTGAAGAAACTTAGAAATTCAGAAGTAATGTCAAAGGTATTGATACAGATCAATTGACCATACAATTTCAATTATTTTTTTAATGCTATATGTGACCTCAAATCTTGGGTTGAAGCCTATTTGGTCTGGATGGGAGGGGAGCAGAACTTTGACATCAGTCAGTTATTTGGAATGGACAATATTGTTACTTAAGATTCAGCTACCATTTGGCACTTAGGAATTCAGAGTGATAGATTAAGAGATAGCTTAATCCAGAGGTTCCCAAACTCTACCATTACAGTCCACGTTTTAAGGATATACATGCTTGAACACAGGTGACTTAAGTAGTACCTCACTCAATTTGATTTAACCATCTGGACTCAAGCATGGATAACTGTTATGAGTCGTCGTGCCAGAGCTGAGAGGGTTATCAGGCAAAGACAACCACAGTGAGGTTTGGTCCAGGCTGATTGCTCCCAACTGGGAAACCTCTGTGAACATGCTGCACTCAGCTGCTCATAGTTGTAATTACCAGAGGCTGGTCTTGTTTGCTCACATGGGATTTGCTCTGACTTCAGTTATAGGGCAGCCAGCCCATTCCCGCCTTGCCAGAGATAGTTTCTTGTAGAAGTCTTGCATCCGGTCTCTGTTCTTGTATCTTCTGTTTGGTATTCCTGGTTCCTGTCCTGGCTCAGCCTTGCATTACCTGTACCTGTTGCAAGCATACCTGGAATATTCATTGTGCTGCAAATCCAATTTGCAAGCCATTGGTGTTGTGTACTTTTGCTATTCCATCCTGCAATATATGTACATATCTCTTGCTGCTATTATACTTTGCAAAACACAAGCAGATTATTATATTGCTATTCCATTCTGCATTATATGTTATGCTGCAATTCCGTACTGCCAGCTGCTTGTGTATCTGAGTTTATTGCTATACCACCTTGCAACATATCTGTTTGTGATTGTCACTATTCTATGTAGTTGTGTTTATATGTCATTGTCCGCAGTGTGCACTGCTCTGTGGTAATTACCCAGTGATATTATAACTTGGTATTGCTGATATTTATGCTACCTACCTATCACTGTGCATTCTATCTTGCTTGTCTCCATGACTGCAGGCTGCTCCATGGTCAATATTACCTTTGTACTACTACTCCAGTTTTTCCTTGTGAACTCCTGCTGTTTGTATAAGCCCTTACTGTCAGGGGTTAACACCTGGTGGCATCCTAAGTACCGTTGAGTGTGTCATACTCTATGGGAACAATGGGCAGTTGCTATAGGCAGAAGCCCTCCCTAGAGTGACTCTAGGGGACTTATGCAAATACAGGGAAGATTCATTACAATATCATTAAGACCTGGACTGTAATGGCGAAGTTTGGGAACCTCTGCTTTAATCATTAGTGCTAGCAGTTGTTGCCAAAGTAGAGTTTAACCATTTCACTTGCAGAGGCCAAGTTCCACTTATTCACCACAGTGAATTGAACTTTACAAAAAACATATTTCCTTTATCCTAACGACTGATAAGGACTCCTGGCAGTCATCAGACCAGTGTTACGGTTCACGCACGGTTGTGTAAGACCTCTAGAGCCAAGGAGAGGATCTTCCACCAATAACAGCCACCCGTTGTTCCTTAGTGATTTATACTTACACCGGTACTTAGGTGGCCATCTGGATTTAAGCCTCTTACACAACCGATGAGAGACTGCAGGACTGCTGACTAGAAACAAGGCAGAGCTGAGGGGTGGCAGTCCTTCCATTACTGGAACTAGCTGGAGTGAGGCTGCAGGCAGATAGTTACTTGTAGAGATGTGAAGGACAAGGTTCACTAGCAGCGGCAGATAATGAAGGGCTCAGGTATGTCTTAGGACTATGGTGCAGCTAGGTCATCAGGCAAGAAGCCGGTAGACAATTAATACAAGCTGCGGAGCAGGAGTGACCTGGACTGTGATACTGCATGATTTACAGACTAGGACTAGACAGACAACTGATGCGGCAGGGCCGCATTATAGGCTATGACAGGACAGACAGGAAATGCACTGTAATGTGGCTGGACCACTAGCTGAAGTAACAGACTAGGTTCACGGTGTGGCCTTGCGGTAATGAGCTGCAAAGACACAGACAGAATTCCAGCTGCCTGCAACAGCCGTAACTGGAATCAACGCATGATGCAGCATCCCAGTTGCCTAATACGGCTGGGACCTGCCACCAAGATGATCTGCTGCCGTGGATCATAGTTGCCAGATTTGGAAATGCCATTGTACATAGTAAAAAATAAATCTGAATAGAAAATGTAGGGGGAGGGACTTTAAGTGCCTCTACCTCCCAACCCCACCTAGAAAGATGGGGCACCCTTATTTGAAAAAGGGGAGTCCCCTCCTATTTTTGTTTTATAAGATTTTAATTGAAGCATAAGCATCACAATCCAACAACAAAATTAGCAAAGACATCACATGATGAGATAAGTACAAAAGTCAAGATGAAACAGTGATATCTCAAGAAGCAATAAAAGATGTTGCATATTACATGTAATGGAAATCCGCAATACAATTGTAATAGCATGCAAAGCATACAGTATAAAGCATAATGTGATATCAAACTTAAACAATAAAAAAAACATTGCATATGACATACTGTACAATGGAAAACCACAATAAAAATTTAATAATATGTAAAACATGCAATATAATGCACACTATGATGCTACGCTTCCTCCACTAACAATTTCTAATTTTCCAAACCAAGAAAAAAGGGGGTAGCCACGGCTTTCACCACAGACTACTCCCCCCAATTTTTTTTTATACAATTCACTATATTATATACTAAAAAAATTTACTAAGCGATAACAACTCAGATATAATGGCCCCAGATGCCAAAACCAGAAGGTTGTGAAAGTGTATAAAACAGAGAACGGGGATGAACAATTAAACTAATCGATCCTTCTTTTAATTATCAGCAAGCCCACTTAAGTAACCTAACATAAAGAGGCCATTGAAGCCCCTATGTAATTTAAACAGCATTTTTGGAGCCTAAAAATAAGTATATATATATATATATATATATATATATATATATACTGTATATATATATATATATATATATATATATACTGTATATATATCAGCTAATATAAATTGGAAACTGTTAAGCATTTAAAAGTCTTCTAAGCGGACTATAGCAATAATCAGATTATTGGGGGGTGAATGTGGGCAGCATACCTAGGTGAATACATATGGACAAAGTTTATATGGTAATACAAATCGAGAAGAGGTACAAATAAACAAAAATGTACCATTAGAAATAATACTATAGAGAAAAAAAAACTAAGATACACATTAACATTACCTCATCTAAGTAGCAACACGTAAACATAGTAAGCAAATGGAAAATGTACAATAGAGTGTAGGCACATAATACATTAATTGGAGAATAATATTTAGTAAGCTTCGTAAACTGGGTGGCATATACAGTCAGGTGCATAAATATTGGGATATTGACAGAATTTTCATATTTTGGCCTCTATTCACCACCACAATGGCTTTGAAATTAAACAAAGAAGATGTGCTTTAACTGCAGACTTACAGATTTAATTTGAGGGTAATTACATCCATATCAGGTAAACGGTGTAGGAATTACAACGGTTTCTATATGTGCCTCCCACTTTTTAAGGGGCCAAAAGAAATGGGACTATCAACTCAAAAGCTATTTCATGGACAGGTGTGGGCTATTCCCTTGTTATTTCATTATCAATTAAGCAGGTAAAAGGTCTGGAGTTGATTCTAGGTGTGACATTTGCATTTGGAATCAGTTGCTGTCGACTCTCAATATGAGATCCAAAGAGCTGTCACTATCAGTGAACAAGCCATCATTAGGCTGACAAATCAAAACAAACCCATCAGGGAGATAGCAAAAACATTAGGTGTGGCCAAATCAACTGTTTGGAACAGTCTTAAAAAGAAAGAACGCACCGGAGAGCTCTGCAACACCAAAAGAAGACCACGGAAAACAACTGTGGTGGATGACAGAAGAATTATTTCCCTGGTGAAGAAAAACCCCTTCACAACAGTTGGCCAAATCAAGAACACTCTCCAGAAGGTAGGTGTATATGTGTCAAAGTCAACAATCAAGAGAAGACTTCACAAGAGTGAATATAGAGGGTTCACCAAAATATGTAAACCATTGGTGAGCCTCAGAAACAGGAAGACCAGATTAGAGTTTGCCAAACAACATCTAAAAAAGCCATTACAGTTCTGGAACAACATCCTATGGACAGATGAGACAAAGATCAACTTGTACCAGAGTGATGGGAAGAGAAGCGTATGGAGAAGGAAAGGATCTGCTCATGATCCAAAACATACCACCTCATCAGTGAAGCATGGTGGTGGTAGTGTCATGGCGTGGGCATGTATGGCTGCCAATGGAACTTGTTCCCTTGTATTTATTGATGATGTGACTGCTGACAAAAGCAGCAGAATGAATTCTGAAGTGTATCGGGCAATATTATATGCTCATATTCAGTCAAATGCTTCAGAACTCATTGGACGGCGCTTCACAGTGCAGATGGACAATGACCTGAAGCATACTACAAAAGCAACCAAAGAGTTTTTTAAGGCTAAAAAATGGAATGTTATGCAATGACCAAGTCAATCCCTTGACTTGAATCCGATTGAGCATGCATTTCACTTGATGAAGACAAAACTGAAGGGAAAATGCCCCAAGAACAAGCAGGAACTGAAGGCATTTGCAGTAGAGGCCTGGCAGAGCATCACCAGGGATGAAACCCAGCATCTGGTGATGTCTATGCGTTCCAGACTTCAGGCTTTAATTGCCTGCAAAGGATTTGCAACAAAGTATTAAAAAGTGAAAGTTAGATTTAGGATTGTTTAGTTTGTCCCATTACTTTTGGCCCCTTAAAAAGTGGGAGGCACATATAGAAACCGTTGTAATTCCTACACCGTTCACCTGATTTGGATGTAATTATCCTCAAATTAAATCTGAAAGTCTGCAGTTAAAGCACATCTTGTTTGTTTCATTTCAAAGCCATTGTAGTGGTGAATAGAGGCCAAAATATGAAAATTCTGTCAATGTCACAATATTTATGCACCTGACTGTATACAAAGAGATAACTCAGTATTCAAGTAACAGTGTATCGATAGTAAAAAGAAAGTGAGCATATGTCTAATACCAGCTGGGCAATAGAGTATAAGCAAAGAATAGTTTATTCATCTGAGGGTCCCTGAACTAAAGATCGAGCATATACAGTGCTGGTGCCTTCAAGGGCAAAAATGGTATATTAGGCCATTGTCAAGGACCTAATATTGACCAAAAAATTAGTTGGCCTAAACTCAGGAGTATCTACAGCTCTGTCGAAGCTTATGCATGTTACACTTTGAAATTTGCACAATTTGCCAGTGACTCTTCTTTATGAAGAGTACCTTCTAGTTTCAATATGATTTTATCTATCCATCTGTCAATTTGGGGCAGAAGAATCTGGACAATGGATTCCACCAGCTCAGTAGCAAAAGAGGAATGTACCAGAAGCATTGTCATACATTATTTTGATTAGTGAAAGCGTACATTATTCTTTACTAGTGCACAAGTATAAATTGGTACAGGAAACCAAGTACAATATGTTATTACACTTTAGGGGAGAATAGCACATAAACAATATCTGGGCTCTCTAAAACATAATGGAAATAATTTGAGGTATTTAGGCTGTGTCTTAGATGCCTAGTGGAAATGGTAGTGTGGTACCACAAAGATTAAAGGGAATTCTGTACAGAAATCTGTTAATACAGCAAATCCAGTAAACACTCAATAAAAAATAGTATTAAAAGTGGTAACAATCAATGTGTAACTGGTAAAGTATAGCCAGTGGTATAAAACAATATGGTTAAGCCAAAGCACAGGAATTATGGTATCACATAATAAATCACTGAGTGGTCAGTCTTTGAGGGGTAGGAAGACTCACAGCAGGCAGTTAAGGTAGCGCTGAGACAAAAACTGCATCACAGGTGTTAACAGAGAAGCTGTACCACACTTAGGAAGGCCTCCTGTGCCCCACAATCAGTAGTAATATTGAGGGAATAGAGAAGAAATGGGGAGGGTAGGCTATAATATGGAGCTGGGTGGAAGGTTCGGGGAGGGCAGGGTACACACACCAGAAGGGTAGGAAACAAGAGAGGAAACACTAAAAAAAGATGAAGGGTATTGAATAATGAAAGCAAAATAGGGTATCAAAGTTAATATCTGGATGTGGGGGCAGGGCCGTCTCTTCCATTGGACTTGTTGGGCAGTTGCCCAAGGGCCCAAAGCTTCTAGGGACCCGCCAACCAGCCCCCTTGCAGCTGCGGCCAGTTGGTAAATTCCATCATTCCATTCCCCCCCTGTGATGAGGACTAACCTAAGTCCCAGTTCCACTTCATCCGCCAATCCGCTTCAGACGGAGCGTAGCGAGGGTGGAGCCGGTGGAGCACACGCTCCAGGCACAAAAACCTGTTGTGGACGCTGATGGTATTGGAAGGCTGTGTCCGGCGCCGATAGTATTGGAGGGCACTCACACAGTGCCAGAATCCCTTCCTGCAGGATGCAGCTGTCAGGTCACAGTCATGTGATTCTGTGTGATGCTGCTTTTCACAGTGAGCCGAGGAGGCAGAGCTGGGATGGGAGGAGCTGGATTTTACAACGTGATTTCCCACAATGTACAAGAGCGGAGAGTTATTCTACTGCTCTTTGCTTGTAAGTCCCAAATGTGTTTTGAAATTGTATGTGGGGATGGGGAGATGCAGCGCAATACAAAATGAGGGGGAGACATAATACAACAGGGAGTGTTGGGGGAGAATACCACTTAATACAAAATAGGGGAGGAGGAGAGTACACTGCATAATACATAATGGGGAGTGGGGATTGCTACATAACACAAAACAAGGGGGTAGAAAATACTACAGAATACAAAATGGGAAGTGGGCACGTGGATAAGTGTAATAGTATACCAGGTGCATGTGGCAGGGTCTTATTACATAACAGTCACACAGGGCCGGACTGGTCATCGGGCACTTCTGGCAAATGCCAGAAGGGCCGATGGGCCGATGTGGCTGCCGCTGAGCACAGGCTTACCAGGCCAGCACCGCAGTGTTCAGCGATTACCTTTACAGCGGCTGCATCAGTGCGTAATGACGTCATGATGTCACGACGTGCCCATCGGCCATGCAGCTGAAGGCTCCTGCGCTGCCCGGTGTTAAGTGCAGCCGCGCCATGACGCGCCCGCATTAAGACGTCATGACGCGGTGAGTTCTATGCGCGGTGGGGGCGGGGCTCCTGTGAGCTGACTACAGGGGGGCTGACTGGTGCGCGACAGGTGCTGTGACACCATTCTGTGATCCACTCTCCAGTGGAGTGTCACGTGCGGCCACTGCCGCGATGATGTCATGACGCAGCAGGCCCAGCCCAGGTATAAAAAAGTGTGGCGTGGGCAGTTATCTGAGTGGTCTGGACCGGACCAACGCCATCTTCAGACGGCATGAGCTGCTGCTGACAGCCTGACACCAGCTGAGACTGCAGACAAGACCCCCAGACAATCATGTGTGCAGTCACAGTGAGTGTGCACAATTTTTATTTTCCTTGGTGTGGTGGGTGGGCTACATTGTGGGGACTACTACTGGGGCCACCGCATATGGGGTACTACTACTGGGGGCACTGTATAGGGGGGGATACTACTACCACTGGCAGTGCATGGGGGGACCACTTCTGGGGGCACTACTGAGGGGGACCACTACTGAAGGCAATGTATATGGGGGCCACTACTGGGGGCACTGCATAGGTGGGGCGGCTGCTACTGGGGGCACTGTATGCGGGGGCTGGCTGCTACTGGGACACTGTACAAGGGGGGGTGCTACTAGGGCACTGTATAGGGGGGCCACTACTAGGGGCAATGCATAGTGGGGACTACTACTGGGGCACTGCATAGGGGGACTACTACTGGGGGCACTGCATAGGGGAGATCTGTATATGGGCTACTGCATTTCCCCTATTCCTTCTCTCTTTCCCAGCTTCCCCTCTTTCTCCTATGACTCACCCATTTCCCCCTCTTTCTCCTCCTCTCTCTCTCCCATCTCCCCCTATTGCTCCCCTCTCTCTCCCGTCTCCCCCTATTGCTCCCCTCTCTCTCCCATCTCCCCCTATTGCTCCCCTCTCTCTCCCCCATCTCCCCCTATTGCTCCCCTCTCTCCCATCTCACCCTATTGCTCCCCTCTCTCTCACGTCTCCCCCTATTGCTCCCCTCTCTCCTGTCTCCCCCTATTGCTCCCCTCTCTCTCCCATCTCCCCCTATTGCTCCCCTTTCTCTCCCGTCTCCCCCTATTGCTCCCCTCTCTCTCCCGTCTCACCCTATTGCTCCCCGACACTCTCTCTCCCATCTCCCCCTATTGCTCCCCTCTCTCTCCCCCATCTCCCCCTATTGCTCCCCTCTCTCTCCCGACTCACCCTATTGCTCCCCTCTCTCTCATGTCTCCCCCTATTGCTCCCCTCTCTCTCCCGTCTGCCCCTATTGCTTCCCTCTTTAGTCTTTCCCTATTCCTTCTCTCTTTCCTAGGTTCCCCTTTTTCTCCTATGTCTTTCTAGCTTCCCCAATTCCTCCTTTTTCTCTCGGCTCAACCTGTTCCTTCACTCTCACGGCTCTCCCTATTTCTGGAGGAATGTGAAAAAATATATATAATTATATAATTCTATAATGTAATATGCCCATAAAAATAAATAAAGGGTTACAAAAGGTTAAAAAGAGAAGAAATCTAGTTCATATATTGATGAGACCTAAAAAGAAAAATTAATTAGTAAATGTTTAAAAGCTCCTAGAGTCCCGATGGAGGTAATCATGTACAATCCTCTGAAGGTGATTGTGACTATAGGATCTAGCCTCCCAAGTTTGTTTATAATATTTCTATTTTCTAATATTTGTAATGTGCAAATATTCATGTTTGTGTATGTGAATAGAGAACACTATTGCGTGACATAACGTGAAAAAGGGACACGACTGTCTGACAAAAGGTGAAAAAGGGCACTACTTTGTGATGTAACATGAATAAGGGACACTACTGTGCAGTGTAGTATGATGAAGGGACACTACTGTGTGACGTAATGTGACTACGGGGCACTACTGTGTGATGTAATGTGAAAAAGACACTACTGTGTGATGTAACATGAATAAGGGACACTACTGTGCAGTGTAGTATGATGAAGGGACACTACTGTGTGACGTAATGCGACTATGGGGCACTACTGTGTGACGTAATGTGAAAAAGACACTACTGTGTGATGTAACATGAATAAGGGATACTACTGTGCAGTGTAGTATGATGAAGGGACACTACTCTGTGACGTAATGCACTATGGGGCACTACTGTGTGACGTAATGTGAAAAAGACACTACTGTGTGACGTAACGTGAAAAAATAGGTGGCTACGCCCCTTCCCAGCGAGACCACGCCTGAATTTTTTGGGGCGTGCCTTCAGCACGCACTCTCCCTGCTTCACCTGTGGATGGTGGCACATGCTCTTTTGTCAAAATGTGTAGTTACGGCTCTGCTTTGTTGCGCATAAATGTGTCCTCTGTGTTCAGCACCCCTGCCCTAAAAAAGTCCTACAGTGAACACTATCTACTACACCTGCTAAACTAGGGCTTGGGAAAATGCCTTCCCCTTTCTTTGTGTATGACCTACACCAGTGAAGTGCCAGCTTTACCTATAGATATCTGTCTGGTGGGAAAGATAATCTGGTCCATTTTCCAGTATGTAGGAGCAAATTTCTATAGTTTGCTCCCATACATTCACAGATTTTCTGTCACACCACACGAATTGGACAGATATATCTATAGGTGTCTGCACAGCTTAACAGAACCAACACAATACTAAATGTTTGACTCCCATGCAGGATGTGCTCTGTTGTATGTATGTTGTATGCATTTTAATAGATAATGATGTGTACTTGTCTGTTCTAATATTAATTATATATGTAAGAACATAGACTAAGAAGTGGGAGGGGTCAGGAATAGTAAGGGGAGGAGTCTATGCCACAAGCCAGATGCTGACGCAAGGTCGGTTTTTGTGCTCTTTAAATGCCAGGGCCTATTTTTAGTCCCAGTCTGGCCCTGCAGTCACATATGGAGGGGTCTCATGGCACAAAAGGGACATGTGGACAAGTGTATTAACTTATGTTGTGGAGAAGTCTCAGGGCATTTAAGGGGCATGTGGAGGTGTTTGGTGGCATCAAATTTGTCTGTGGATGGGTCTGGTGGCATAAAAGGTGCAGGTAGAGGAATGTGATGACATAAACAGGATATGTGGATGGGTCTGCTGGCATAAAATATGCATGTTAATGAGTCAGGTGGCATTAAAGGGGCATTTAGAGGAGTTCAGTGGCATAAAAAGGGCATGTGGAGAAGTGTGATGGCATATTAGGGGCAAAGACATATGTCCTAGAACTTACCTTTCCTCTGCAAGTGCTTTGGGGATGTAAACGTGCAACCTATATCTGTTATAATCTCTGCATATACTGTATTTGTCTTACTCATAACCTTTATAAAATATTAAACTAATGAAATAATTATTGTGCATGTATTATACAGCAGAAAAGGGTCTAACATGCTTGCCACGTCCCCTATGGTGAAATTCTGTATGGGAGGATGGAGGCAGGGGGCACGGTTGCGTAGGCCTGCACCAGGTGCCTTGGTTTCATGCTATGCCTCTGTTCAGACCAGTCAGAGGACCTTATTCAGAGTCGGTTGTAAGCGGCCGCTCGGTCGTACGCACCCGATGTTTCCAAACCACGCATGCACACGGTTAGTTATGCGCATGTGTGTACGAGGCTTTGCAATCCAAAATGCTGTAGATTGTACGGCTTCCGAGCAGGAAGTGGCTTCCGAGAGTTGATTGACCTGAAAGGCCATTTGTGGGTGTTGACGGGGTGGTGGTCTGAAAACGCAGGCATGTCTCAGTGTTTTGAGGGAGTTTTAGGGGCGTACATAATTTACCTGCTATGACCGACATAGAAGGCCGGATGTAGTAAAAGGTCACTCTGCAGGCAGGTTCGAGGCCTGGCATAGAGCTTGAGGTTGGGTACGTGCTCTCGCAAGCCCCAGAGTACAATCGATACTATGGAATGTTATTGATGTTAGGATTGATGTTTCTATTTTGAGCCACACAATGCAAGCAGCTAACAATCGTTTGTTTAAGCTAATAACACTGCTAATTGGCTTGTAATTGATTCAGCTGCGTTAGCATTAGCGAATAATAAGAATAAATAAATTTCATGGGGATGGCTAATTCTGTGCGTTTTTTTGTTAATTTTAACATGCATTTAACAACAACACAACATTATTATTCCAAAATCTGGGTTTAAAATATTTTTATTTTACAAATGCACTACCAGTATAACATGAACTAAATGACATTTGAACAAGCTGCCGCAACCATCAGAAGAAAATTAACATACAACGACTGACGATTGACTCGGTCACTAGCTGCTATCACTCGCTAGCTAGAGGAGGTGCATTGTTCACATATAGGCGTCACTTTGGTTGCGACCGACCGGCCGTGCGATTGCTTCCTTTTTCAGTTTCTCGGTCGTTAGGCGTACGACCGAGCGGCCGCTTACGACCAACTCTGAATGAGGTCCCGAGTCTCTCTGCGTGTGAGAGACGTGACTGCTGACTGGTTGATGCGCGAGCAGCAGCAGCTCCACCCAAGCCAGGCAGCTTGAGTGTTGCCTTGCTTTGAGAGCTGCTGCTGTGTGTGCCGCTCAGCCGCTGCCGCGTAGACGCAAATCCAGGATCCGTCCTCAGGAGACTCCTGTGCCACTGCCTCTGTCCCGACTCCCAACCCGGCCACAAGCACACACACCCGCACCGCACTGCAAAGGTAAGGGCTGCGCAGTATAATTTAATGAATGCGCAATCCTATATTTATATAACCCGACAAAATCTCACTATCATGTGGTATTATTGCAGCGGTAAGCCCCGGGGCAGTGTGAGAGACACCACTGCTCATACACAGCAGCCTATCTCCAGTGCTGCTCGGGGATATTTATTTACTTCTGGGGAAGTTCCAACTCCTTTGGTTACCAGGAGCAACCACCAGCGCTCCCGCGCCTATGTTTTATATATGTAATTTGGAGGATTGTACAACTTTTCTTTTTTGGGCAGCTGCAGCCTATCAATTACCCAGACACAGTATACATATTTTTTTTTCCATGAATGGGTGGGTAGGGTCCCCAGTGCATTGCTTTGCCCAGGGCCCACACTGCTGTTAAGACAGCCATGTGTGGGTGAGTAGTGTAGCAGGTCGTCGCAACACTGCATAGGATTCACCAGTCTCAGACGTAATATAAGGAGTAAGTCCAGGGCAACCCTGACAGCACACATCCGCCGCGAGCCACGAGGAACACTCCGGGACAAGCAGAGAGAGGGACCGATGTCCTGCACCAGAGACTGAGTAGGTAAACAGCGGGAGCAGTAGGTGTCAGGATGCTGCAGCCAAATTCAGATGCATCCACACGCAGCAACATAAAGTAAATATGCCAGCAGACAGGTTTTGATGCTCCATGCCCCACAGTCAGCAACCACCGCTTCACAGATGGATGGAGGAGGTTGAGGGGGACATCAAAGAAAGCCAAAATCCCTCTATAATGGGCATACAGCTCACTCCCCTGGTAAAAAAGAAAAAATTCTTAGATAAATAAATAAGAATAATGAAATGATTGGCAATAAATGGACAGTTCTTATCTGAGTCAAATATCAGCACAAAGTTCATGAGAAAGAGGAACCACTTCCCAACACGTTTCATCCGTAAGACTTCTTTTTATTGCCAATCATTTCATTATTCTTATTTATTTATTTATATAAGAGTTTTTTTGTCTTTTACCGAGTACTTCATTTAACATCTATGTTATGAAATTTTATCCTATGAACTACTATACTAATAGCTTACTTTTAATTTTTTTATTGTGGTCATAAACTCCATTCATTTATCTATACCCCTCTTAGCGTTATGGATCTCATGTTTTAAACCATATTTTTAGACCCAGTAGTATTCTTTTGTATTTTTATTTCTTTTTTCTCTCATGTTAAATGCACATCACTGTTTTACTTTTTATATATTGTCTAGAATAAATATATTTTTATACTTATATGTTCACCACCACCTTGTTTATTTATTATCCACTGAATTACTATTTATTCACTTGCACTTTAAAACCATATTAGAAGGCACAGATGCTTATCAGTTGATATAATGATAACTGCTTATCACTAAGTTATGTGTATTCACTTGCTTGAAACTACAGTCGCTAAAAGCAGTACACCCATCTATATACTATTTAAAGCATCTATCATCTACTATCTTTTTCTATCTAGCTTCTTATACTGTTTAAGCTGACACCCTGATACACAATGGGAGGGCAGTTTCTTTATACCTATTAACATATATATATATACTTTCCAGTATACACTTACATAGGTGTTTTGTGTTATATTTGTTTTGTATTGAGGGGGATTGTTATCTGTTATTGGCGCCATCTTATCTCTACTTACACACACACACACACACACACACACACACACACACACACACACACACACACACACACACACACACATATATATATAGTCAGGTCCATAAATATTGGGACATTGACAGAATTTTCATATTTTGTCCTCTATTCACCACCACAATGGCTTTGAAATGAAACAAACAAGATGTGCTTTAACTGCAGACTTTCAGATTTAATTTGAGGGTAATTACATCCAAATCAGGTGAACGGTGTAGGAATTACAACGGTTTCTATATGTGCCTCCCACTTTTTAAAGTGGCAAAAGTAATGGGACAAACTAAACAATCCTAAATCTAACTTTCACTTTTTAATACTTTGTTGCAAATCCTTTGCAGGCAATTACAGCCTGAAGTCTGGAAAGCATAGACATCACCAGACGCTGTGTTTCATCCTTGGTGATGCTCTGCCAGGCCTCTACTGCAAATGTCTTCAGTTCCTGCTTGTTCTTGGGGCATTTTCCCTTCAGTTTTGTCTTCATCAAGTGAAATGCATGCTCAATGGGATTCAGGTCAGGGGATTGACTTGGCCATTGCATAACATTCCACTTTTTAGCCTTAAAAAACTCTTTGGTTGCTTTTGCAGTATGCTTCGGGTCATTGTCCATCCTCACTGTGAAGCGCCGTCCAATGAGTTCTGAAGCATTTGACTGAATATGAGCATATAATATTGCCCGAAACACTTCAGAATTCATTCTGCTGCTTTTGTCAGCAGTCACATCATCAATAAATACAAGGGAACAAGTTCCATTGGCAGCCATACATGCCCACGCCATGACACTACCACCACCATGCTTCAATGATGAGGTGGTATGTTTTGGATCATGAGCAGTTCCTTTCCTTCTCCATACTCTTCTCTTCCCATCACTCTGGTACAAGTTGATCTTTGTCTCATCTGTCAATAGGATGTTGTTCCAGAACTGTAATGGCTTTTTTAGATGTTGTTTGGCAAACTCTAATCTGGTCTTCCTGTTTTTGTGGCTCACCAATGGTTTGCATCTTGTGGTGAACCCTCTATATTCACTCTTGTGATGTCTTCTCTTGATTGTTGACTTTGACACATATACATCTACCTCCTGGAGAGTGTTCTTGATTTGGCCAACTGTTGTGAAGGGGTTTTTCTTCTCCAGGGCAATAATTCTTTTGTCATCCACCACAGTTGTTTTCCGTGGTCTTCCGGGTCTTTTGGTGTTGCTGAGCTCTCCGGTGCGTTCTTTCTTTTTAAGAATGTTCCAAACAGTTGATTTGGCCACACCTAATGTTTTTGCTATCTCTCTGATGGGTTTGCTTTCATTTTTCAGCCTAATGATGGCTTGCTTCATTGATAGTGACAGCTCTTTGGATCTCATATTGAGAGTTGACAGCAACTGATTCCAAATGCAAATGTCACACCTAGAATCAACTCCAGACCTTTTACCTGCTTAATTGATAATGAAATAACGAGGGAATAGCCCACACCTGTCCATGAAATAGCTTTTGAGTTGATAGTCCCATTACTTTTGGCCCCTCAAAAAGTGGGAGGCACATATTGAAAGTGTTGTAATTCCTACACCGTGCATACACAGGGGCCAAACATCGACCTGCTTGCGAGTGCCAAGCGCTCGCGAGCGGGTCTGAATCATGCCCTAAGTCCCTCAGGCGCCACTCCGGATGTTGAAGAGATGACACTCACTGCAACACGTGTGCATCAGTGGCGGAACTCCCAGAGACAATGGAGTCATTTGCCGCAGGCGCCAGCGCTGAAGGGGGCACCTGGCTTCATTGTCATCCGGCCACTGCTGAGGAGGAGCTACATGGAGAAGGAGCTCCGCTGATCAGTGCTCCACCTCCAGTGGCGTAACTATGGAGGATGCAAGGGGTGCGGTCGCACCTCCTGCACCCTCCATTTGCTGGGCACCTTCTGAGAGTTTCCAGCGGGTGCCTGCTCCTTCTCCCCCCCCCCCTCCACGGCAGCAGCGGCAGCTGGAGCTCACTACTGAGCACCGGGTCCCGCAGTGCACTATAGGAGTGATGTCATGATGTCACTCCCATAGTTCCGAGGAGCAGGCGCCGGGGACGGATGACAGCAGGCACTGAGCGGGGTTGAATGTAAGTATTTTTTTTATTTGTGTGTATTTGTGTGTGCACGCGGGGGAGCATAATACTGGGGGCATTACTGGGGGCACTACAGGGGGCTTAATACTGGGGGCATTACAGGGGGCACTACAGGGGGCTTAATACTGGGGGCATTACAGGGGGCACAATGCTGGGGGCACTACAGGTGGCATTACAGGGGGCTTAATACTGGGAGCACTACAGGGGGCTTAATACTGGGGGCATTACAGGGGACTTACTACTGGGGTCACTACAGGGGCCTTACTACTGGGGGCACTACAGGGGGATTAATACTGGGGCATCATATGGGGGCACTACAGTGCCATTACTACTGGGGGCATCATATGGGGGCACTACAGGGGCTTTGCTATTGGGAGCACTACAGGGGCCTTACTATTGGGAGCACTACAGGGGCCTTACTACTGGGGGCACTGCATAGGGGGACCACTACTGGGGTTACTGCATGTATCTTGCCTCCGGGCACCTGGGACGAAGTTACGCCACTGGTGTATACAGTATATATGTGTGTATATATATATATATACATACACACATGTGTGTGTGTTTTATATATATATATATATATATATATATATATTGGGGATGTGCGCCGACCCCCGTGTTTTGTTTTTGGATTGTGATCTGTATCTCCTTTGTGTTTTGGAACTGGATCTGCAAAATCACCCTTGCGGGTTTTGGTTTTGGATCTGGATCTTTTTTCAACAAATTATAAAAACAGGTAAAACCACATAATTTGGGCCTGTTTTTGTTCCTACAGTATTATTAACCTTAATAACATTTATCCCCAGTCATTTGCAGTCAATTTTGACCACCTCACAGCTCACAATATTGATTTTTTTTCATCTAGGTTAGGCCTAGAGGCAAAATGTTACATCCAGCTAGCTGGCTGACTAAACTAAGCAACAGCAGTGGGCGGCACTAACATGTGGCCATTTTTAAAAAATGAAAGGGGCATACATGAGATGCTGAGTGTGGCCATTACAATTTCTGAACATTCATAAACAACCAAATTCAAAATGTCAGGCAGCAATGCCCCAAACAGCACATAATACAGAGAAAATAGGTGCAAGATAGAATAGTCCTTGATATTATGTTATATATGAAACAGGAATTCACAGTTTAACAAACCAATCATTTCAGCGACAGGGACTGCCAATTGTGGCTGAAATGATTGGTTTGTTTGGACCCCCATAAAACAAGCTGCCAATGTGCATTGGACATGTCAATTATCCCATACACAAACTGGCTTTACATTACAACATCTGATGTCGTCGTTGTCATCGTCCTCATCATCCCCATCAGTGTGTACATCCTCTTCCCACAATATTAATTCGCTCCCGCCGGAATCCATCAGAGGCGCCTCTATATTTTTTTGATGTAATTGTTGGTAGAGGTCTTCCTCGTGGAATTTGTAATTCATTTTAATGAACATCATCTTTTAAATATTTAAAAGTGCAGAATTGGGGTTTAGGGGTGCAGGCATAAAAAAATAGCCTGCACCACTGGAAATGTCATTTAAAAATAAACTGTGTCAAAAAAAGTAAAAAAAATAAAATAAATCGTGACACCCCAAAAATGTTTACATTTTGGGGTAAAAAAAATAAAATAATGGGAACACGTTTTTAAATAACAAAATTAATACAGTGGAGGTTCACAAGTATGCGGCAGGTGTTTAAAAGAATGCGGGTGGTAGCGGCATGTGCATTTTTGCTGAATTTCAAAAAATAACTTTAGGGATTTAAAAATATGCTTACCCCCATTTTCATGTGCCCCAAATTTGATGGGACTAGTTATTTTCCCCCCCAAAAAAATCTAAGTGCTATTCTTCACCACTTCTTCATAGCCGCAAATATGCACCTGCCATGGCTATTACAAACCCCGACTTCCTTCAGCAGGAAAAAATGGGGAACCCACAGTGATCCCCATGCCTAGACATCTTTAGGGGGGTCCCAGGCACATTTCCCGAAAATTCCCATTTTTTTTCGTAGATCCAATTTTGCCGGGTCCCGTTTTCGCTCCTTTTAAATTGAATATGGGGATAAAGCGGGCACCCGCCTGATACTTTATCCCCAGAAAAGCTCTGATGTGGAACGAAAAGTCCAGCATGGACTTTTCGCTCCCTAATTGAATATGGCCCATAGTCACGGTAGACATGTCACTATTAGTAGGAAGTTCTCTCAGGCCCAACCAGATGTAATTTTTTGGTGACTGATCTGCATGACCAGCAGGGATTCTGAAGGGAAAATTTTGTTTTTTCCTGCCAGCCGCAGAAACACGAAGGAGGCTCTATGCATCTTTTCAGATTTATGTCTGTTGGAAAAAAAGACACAAGGTATGACTTAAATTTAGGATTAAGTATTGTCGCCAAAATATATTGAACTGATTTAAACAGATTGACAACCCTTGGATCCTTGCGAAGCAAATCAAGGGCTTGATCCACCAGTCTGACATACTTAGCAGACTCACTTCGTTTCAGCTCCTCCTTCAGTTTCTCCAGCTGTTTTTGCAAAAGTCTGATGAGGGGAATGACCTGACTCAAGCTGGCAGTGTCTGAACTAACTTCACGTCTGGTAAGTTCAAAGAGTTTGAGAATTTTGCACAACACGGAAATTATTCTTCACTGCGCTTGAGTAAGGTGCATTCCCACTCCACGGCTTATGTCCTAGGCCGTTGTGTAGCCCTGGATGGCCTTTTGCTGCTCCTCCATCCGCTGAAGCATATAGAGGGTAGAATTCCACCTAGTTACTACTTCTTGCTTCAGCTGATGGCAGGGCAAATTGAACAGTGTCTGCTGATCATGCAATCTTTGACAAGCAGTTGCCGAATGTCTAAAATGTCCCGAAATTTTCTGGGACACCAAAAGCATCTCCTGCACGCCCCTGTCATTTTTAAAAAAAATTTGCACCACCAAATTAATTGTGAGAGCAAAACATGGGATGTATCCAGATGTAGTGCTCCCACAATATTGCTGGCATTGTCAGAAATCACAAATCCCGAGGAGAGTCCAAGTGGGGTAAGCCATTTTGCAATGATTTCCCTGAGTTTTTGTAAGAGGTTCTCAGCAGTATGCCTCTTAGTGAAACCAGTTATACGAAGAGTAGCCTGCCTCTGAATCAGCTGGCATTTGGTAGATGCTGCTGTTGTAGGCAATACACCTACCCAGTGGGCTGTTATAGTCATGTAATCTTTAGTTTGCCCTGTCCCACTTGTCCACATATCAGTGGTCAAGTGGACAGTGGGTACAACGGCATTTCAAAGGACATTAATAAAGTTTTTTTTAATGTCCTTGTACAGACTGGGAATTGCTGTTCTAGCGAAGTCAAATCTAGGAGGGATCTGGTAGCGGGGACACAGGACCTCAATTAACTCTCTAAAACACACTGCATTAATGGCAAATACTGGACATACATCTAATACCAGCATAGCTGTTATGGCATCAGTAATCCGCTGTGCAACGGGGTGACTGCTGTCATACCTGTTCACTCTTGCAAAGGATTGTTTGACAGTTAATAGTTTGGTTACAGTACTACAAGTAGTCTTCCTCCTGGTCCCCTTCTGGGATGAAGATCCACTCAGAGCAGCAGCAGCAACAGGCGTAGTCATCGAGGAATCACGGATAGGAGAGGAGTCAATCATGCTTATAACATTGGATACATAAGGACTACTTCCGATGATGAATGAGGATGTTGATGATGCAGGTGTTGGTGGTGGAGATCGAAGGCACTTGGATCCCACAGAGAGGGAGCAGGTAGGTGACACTGGACTGATTGTTAAATTTTTAGTTTTGGAACTTGGCGGCATACACTTTGGAATTTGATGAATGCGCTCCAAGTGATGTAACAAGGAGGTTCCTAAATGGTTAAGGTCCTTACCTCTACTCACTCTTGCTTGGCATTGGTTACAGATGGCTTGACAACTGTTGTCCGCATTTGGTTGGAAATAATTCCACACGTGAGAAGTGGATCTTTTGTCTTTTGCCCGGGCATGACAACAACATTGGGCTTTTTCATACCATGGGCAACAACTGTTGCCTGACTTACACAAACGACATCCTCGGCATCAACATCCTCATCATCAACATCCTCATCATCCTTAGCGGCAACTACCGAAATATCTTCCTCATCCTCCATGTACAATCCACAGAAGCATCCTCGATGACTACGTCAGCAATATGTTGACTACCCTTCCCCACATTTACAGAGGGCACACAAATGTTGGAAGGAGGATCCTCAAGTACACTATTTGAAAGGTCTGGCTCACACATGGCAACTGCGGACACACTTGCACTCTCCTCTGGGATTTGTGATTTCGATTTCTCGGAGCACACAGTTGGTTCTTCCGGAGCTGTTTTACTCGTCTTCTTCTTCTTAACAACTTTAATTTTTTTTTATAGTACCACCACTACTACAACAAGCAGAAGGGCTATCATCACTAGAACCGCCAGTCATAAATAAATGGCAAGGCCTTATCCTTTCCTTGCCACTTCATGTAGTGAATGGCATATTGCCAATTTTTTGTTTATCTAAAGTCAACTTGCCTTTAGTTTTTTTTTCTTTAATAAAGTAAAAGTTGCTTTTTCATGTCCATGGCCTGACAAGCCCTGGGGCATCAGCCTTCATAGAGGATGAGGACGTTGACGGCCTTGCATCATCATGACTGCTGCCAGCAGCTACAACATATGGTTCTTACTCTCCTGTCATGTGACTGCCCTCCATATTCACTGCGGTCTTGCAGCAGAGTCACCAAGCAAGCAGCAATAGTGTAGCCAAGTTGTGGCTAACGCACACGCACACACAGAAAAAAAATACACTTTTTATTATATATATTTATTTTTTTGGTCCAGAACTTGGGGCCCGGAGCACCCCTGACGGAGACAGCAGTGATTGACGACACAGGCAGCACTAGGTTGCTGTCTGATAATAAGTGCGGCTAATGCACACACGCACACACTGAAAAAAAAATACACTTTTTATTATATATATATATATATATATTATTTTTTTTGTCCAGAACTTGGGGCCTGGAGCACCCCTGACCGAGGCAGCAGCAATCAACGACACAGGCAGCACGCTACCAGCCCAGATGGACACAGCACAGCAGCCCAGATGGACACAACAGACAGCACCATGCCAGATGGACACAGCAGACAGCACCAGCCCAGATGAACACAGCAGACAGCACCATCCCAGCTGGACACAGCACCAGCCCAGATGGACACAGCAGACAGCACCATCCCAGCTGGACACAGCACCAGCCCAGATGGACACAGCACAGCAGCCCAGATGGACAGAACAGACAGCACCATCCCTACACTACCCACCATCCCTGTTCACTCTCCACAGCCGGAGTGAAATGGCGCTGCTGCGGAGTGAAATGGCGCCTTATATAGAGGAAATGGTGCTTTATATAGCGGAGACGAAAGCTCGCAAGCCGCGACATTTTGTCTCTGAGGTTTTCCCTCGGTTTGAGATCCAGGGCCGGCGGGGGAACCGAACGCACATTCGGTTCTTGCCCCAGATCTCTAAATTCAGGTGGGTTTGGATCTCTGAGATCCAAACCCGCTCATCTCTCTCTCTCTCTCTCTCTCTCTCTCTATATATATATATATATATATATAGCAGGCTGTAGTATAAGGGTGACACAGGCAGGGGATATATAGATGTACTGTATATGGAGCGTGCAGTAAATATATTTAGATAGAGAGATGGGGTATATAGAGAGAGGGCTAGGGGAAGGGGGGTCTCAAGAAGCACTCACCCCAGAGAAGGCACACAGGGACCTCCAGGCATGCTATTCATGGTTCTACTTGTCCAGCACCACCTGACTGTCTCTCATCCGGCAGCGGGTCCCCTCTTCTGGCATCACACAGAGCAGCTGCTCCCCCTGTGCCTGGTGGAGAGTTGATGTGGACGCTGATGGCTTTGAAGGGCAGCGAGAACACTCCTTAGAAGAATCTCAGGTGGTGGCTGATGGCACCTGTCAGGTGGCAGCTGTCAGCACCATGTCCACATGCCTCATGGGTTGTTGCAGCTGGGGCATATACAGTCAGGTGCATAAATATTGAGACATTGACAGAATTTTCATATTTTGGCCTCTATTCACCACCACAATGGCTTTGAAATGAAACAAACAAGATGTGCTTTAACTGCAGACTTTCAGATTTAATTTGAGGGTAATTGCATCCAGATCAGGTGAATGGTGTAGGAATTACAATGGTTTCTATATGAGCCTCCCACTTTTTAAGGGGCCAAAAGTAATGGGACTATCGACTCAAAAGCTATTTCATGGACAGGTGTGGGCTATTCCCTCGTTATTTCATTATCAATTAAGCAGGTAAAAGGTCTGGAGTTGATTCTAGGTGTGACATTTGCATTTGGAATCAGTTGCTGTCGACTCTCAATATGAGATCCAAAGAGCTGTCACTATCAGTGAACAAGCCATCATTAGGCTGAAAAATCAAAACAAACCCATCAGAGAGATAGCAAAAACATTAGGTGTGGCCAAATCAACTGTTTGGAGCATTCTTAAAAAGAAAGAACGCACCGGAGAGCTCAGCAACACCAAAAGTAGAGGCCTGGCAAAGCATCACCAGGGATGAAACACAGCGTCTGGTGATGTCTATGCATTCCAGACTATAGTCTGTAATTGCCTGCAAAGGATTTGCAACAAAGTATTAAAAAGTGAAAGTTAGATTTAGGATTGTTTAGTTTGTCCTATTACTTTTCCCCCCTTAAAAAGTGGGAGGCACATATAGAAACCATTGTAATTCCTACACCGTTCACCTGATTTGGATGTAATTACCCTCAAATTAAATCTGAAAGTCTGCAGTTAAAGCACATCTTGTTTGTTTCATTTCAAAGCCATTGTGGTGGTGAATAGAGGCCAAAATATGACAATTCTGTCAATGTCCCAATATTTATGCACCTGACTGTATTCTATTATCCTCACTACCCGGCGGCCCCGGGTGCCTTCAAGAAGTACCTGCTGTGCCCCTTTCTCGGCACCAGTGGCAGTGGCTTTATGCTGCTGACTCATGGGCTAGTTAGCCGCTAGAAGGATGTATTTCATTCTCAGCAGCCTAATGGAAGTGCCGGCCCTGGCTACTCAGACCCATCGCAGAGTGATTGACAGGAAGTGCCGTTTGTGGGTGGTGACCGGGGGGGGGGGGGTGGTCTGCAAAATGCAGGTGTCCCAGTACGTTCGCATGCTGTTTCACGAGTGTGCATAAAGATCCACTGCAATACCATACGCAGCTGGTGGTCTCATAGAGTGCGTGGTTGTTAGCAATTTCTGAGTACGGTCAGGGCTTGTGCAACTGTGAGTAAGGCTGTGATGGTACTCGATTGTACTGATGGTTTCTCTATTCTGCTAAGTATTATGGATGTTTGCAATGTAAAGTGGGCGTCCTTATGTAGTGCCGAGTTTGCACTGCGATCGCAATGGATTGGCATGCTATCGCAGTTGAACTGTATGCGTATGCAATATTGCGATTCGTAGTGAATCAGGCCCATTGTCTAGTGATGACCTATGATCAGCGGACAACGCTACACTGCACTATGGAAAATTTATGTTTTCCTATCTGGGGGAGGGCATGATGTGCCCTCTCATCCCCATAATGACATGGCATCTTTGTGTGCACCCACATTTGAAAGAGGGGAGCCCGCTCTTTCCAATTATGTTGCCCACTAGTAGCTATTGTGTGGTGAGGTTATGGAGTGACACAGGAGGAATGGGAGGAGAAATGAGGGGGGCTCAGGCTGCTGGAGAGACTTGGGGGGTAAGCTGAGGCAGAAAGGGTGCTGTCATCATGGCCGCAGTGCCCCCTGAGCCGCATCCTGATTGACAGGCTCTGGCGTATGGAGGCGGCGTCAGGCTGCTTTCCTGGAAACCGGGGGTGTCGTCCCATTTCCTGGGAGTGCTGAGGCCAGGGTCCGCATGGTAGGATGCAGATTTCCTGGCCTTGCAAGTGGCCAGGAGCTGGCCAGGCTGTGTATGCTTGAGATTACGCAGCCTGGCCAAAGCAGCAACCATTGCGATGGTGATCCGAAGCAGCATCTACGGACGCTGCACTCAGATGCCAGCAGGAGGTGTCTATTTTCTACAGACACCTCTTGCTGTATTTGAATTTTAGTTGGACAGTATTGCACAGCAGCTTCTTTGTGGCTGTGCAATACCGTCCACATCTGAATCAGGCCCTCTGATGGTTCCTAAGGCTTGTATGCCTTTTGATACTTAAGAGGACTGGGTGTAATATGTTTAAGAATCCTCACACCAGAAGACATTCCTTCAGAAACAAATGAAGCTCAGCTACGATGGTCATGTGAGCAATGTCTGATTACATTTTGTTACGTAGGTACAGTACATGCTAATGTGAAAGTATGCAAAAATTTACTTTTAATGTTTTCCACTTTGAATTGGAAATTCTTGTGCATAATAACACCAACCTTTGTTGGTATTTGCATTGCTTAGAAATAGTACAGGAAATTCCACTGAAGATAATTTAGAGACTTTGCCTTTCTTAAAATGGGATTCCTGTATCAAATTTAAATCATAAAAATTACATTTGCTTGTGGTTTCTTGCATTCATATATTAAAAGAATAAAATAAAACCTTTTTTTATGGTGAATTTGTATTAACAAAGAGACAATTCATCTTTTCTCAGCAGAAAACTTGTATTTTCTTTGGGCTCGATTCAGACCCGCTAGATGCATACGCTCATACTCATAGTATGCAAATGCGGAAAAGTGACGGCAAGGCAGGCGAACACATGGCAAGGCATAAGCACATGTCTTGGCGTGCGATCGCTTTGTGTATGCAGATGCTCACCAGCCTGTCTTAAGATGCCCACTTGCGCACGTCATCTCCAGGAAGTGTATGCAACCATCGGTACATCGGGTAACATCGGGAGCATTCGCAGCGCTTGAGGTTGACTATACCCTACCGCAAGCACTCCGTAAAAACCAGCCAGATGACGTGTATTATGACGCTGCCTGTTAACTATGCACGCCTCTGAAACGGTGTTAAGAGATGCTCAGATATGCATGTGTTCGCACCTCCACTCCCCCGTTTCTAGTGACCTGCCCCCAATGGCGGGCTGGGCCGGGGGGCAGGGTGCCATGTGCCCCCTGGGCCGCAGCGTCATGTGGGCCGCGGGCAGTCTGTGTCACTGTGACACAGACTGCACCGCGTGTGTAGCGCTGACCGGACGGAGTTCGGTCAGCGCTACACAGCACAAACACACAGCCGCCGGCTCCGGCAGCTGTGTGTTTGCTTTAGCAGCTGATGAGAGTCAGACAGACTCTCATCGGCTGCTGCTCCCACTGCCAGAGCCAGACATCTTCCGGCTCCCGCAGTGGGTAATGGGAGTGATGCGTCACTCCCATGACGCGTCACTCCCATAATGCAAAGCGGCGGACGGAGGAGCTGATCTCGGCGGCGGGACCAGGAGCAGGTGTCAAGTGTGTTTTTTTTTATTTTTTTATTATGTCTCTACTGCGGGGGGGGGGACTACTGGGAGCACTACAGGGGGAGAATACTACTGTGGGCACTACAAGGGGGGGAATACTACTAGGGGCACTACAAGGGGGGGAATACTGGGAGCACTACAGGGGGGGAATACTGGGAGCACTACAAGGGGGGGGAATACTGGGAGCACTACAGGGGGGGATTACTACTGGGGGCACTACAAGGGGGGGACTCCTGGGAGCACTACAGGGGGGGAATACTACTGGGGGCACTACAAGGGGGGGACTCCTGGGAGCACTATAGGGGGGGAATACTGGGAGCACTACAAGGGGGGGACTCCTGGGAGCACTACAAGGGGGGGACTCCTGGGAGCACTACAAGGGGGGGACTCCTGGGAGCACTACAAGGGGGGGACTCCTGGGAGCACTACAGGGGGGGAATACTACTGGGGCACTACAAGGGGGGGAATACTACTGGGGGCACTACAAGGGGGGGAATACTACTACTGGGGGCACTACAAGGGGGGGACTCCTGGGAGCACTACAAGGGGGGGACTCCTGGGAGCACTACAGGGGGGAATACTACTGGGGGCACTACAAGGGGGGAATACTACTGGGGGGGAATACTACTACAAGGGGGGGAATACTACAAGGGGGGAATACTACTATTGGGGGGACTACTGCTACTGGGGGCACTACAAGGGGGGACTACTACTACTGGGGGCACTACAAGGGCAGGACTACTACTACTGGGGGCACTACAAGGGGGGACTACTACTGGGGGTACTACTACTGGGGGGGACTACTACTAGGGGCACTACAAGGGGAGGGGACTACTACTAGGGGCATTGCATAGGGGCGAGGGGACTACTACTAGGGGCACTACATAGGGGGGAGGGGACTACCACTGGGGGCACTGCATCGAGGGACCACTGCTGGGGGCTCTATATAAAGGGCAATAGTGGGGGTACTGCATAGGGGGAAGACTACAACTGAGGCCACTATTTAAGGGGCACTGCATAAGGGTTACCACTACTGGGGGCACTATATAAGGGGCTTACTACTGGGGGCACAAGGGGCACTGCATATGGGGGATCACTACTGGGGGCACTACTCGAGGCCTGCATAAGGGTGTCCTCCTGTGGCACAGGGTGGCACTGCATATGGGCACTATGACAGGGGGCTGCCCCTAATCTTTATTTTTACCTTACATTAATCCCATATGGACCCGCCTCCTCCATAGAACACTTGAGGGTGGAGGGGCGCCGTAGCATGCACGTTCTTTTGGGCACCCTGGTTACACGCTACTCCTCTGCCAGGGCCGCCTGCATGCATTTGCCCCCCAGGCTAAAAGTTGCCAGCCAGCCCCTGTCACCACCCCACAAACGGCTTCTCCTGTCACTCACTCTGCTGGGCTGTCTATGCTCGGCGAGCGAACGCTTCCCAATCTTTCACAGTGGTTCGCGCATGCGCACGCGCACTGCGATGCATACACATGGGCACAATGCAAACCATCGGCAGCTACGAATGAACGCTTCTTAGCATCCGGGTCTGAATCAGCTCCTTTGACTCTTAAAGCTTGTGTAGCAGATGCTTGACTGTGATATGAGAACATTCCTATTTTACCCAACGTTCAAATCAAATCTTGATTACCCTGCCATATATTCATGAGGGATATTGGGAGTGTTTGTGATAAACAATTTGAGTGGACCAATTGGCTTAATGATAAACCTTCTCGATCAAGCTAAATCCTAGTGTTTACAGAAAATCACACCCATGCCCACCTATATTTTTTATTTATACTTTATTTTATTCTGTTAATAGTAACGAAAGACCACTTCTCTAAAAGCATGAGAAAGTAATATTTTTATATAGCAAAAGCCGAACATGAGCTAAGGCTGATGATTTGGGAGTCTCTCTGTACCTTGGGAGACTCCTTTTGACCAATTGAGATGTAGTGAGCATCCCGGCGTGCGGGATGCTGACGGGCGAAATACCGGCACCGAAATCCTGACAAGTCGGGATTCCGGCACCAGAATCCCGACCGCCGGCATCCCGGAGGTAAGTTTAAGTGCGGTGTTAGAGTTAGGCATCAGGAGGAGGTTTAGGCACTAGGGGGGAGGGTTAGGTTTAGGGTACAGGGAGGGGGAGGTTAGGTTTAGGCACTAGTGCGAGGTTAGGTTTAGGCACTAGGGGGGGTAGTGTTAGGTTTAGGGTGCTGGGAGGGGGCGATTAGGTTTAGGCATAATGATACTGGATCAGAACCTCTATACACACCTTCCTATACCTTCTAATGTCCTGCCTATACCTTCTAAGGATGACGCTAATTTGCGTACGCAGTCATACCATAAATAAAGACTTAGACGTGGAATCTGTGGTTCCAAAGCACAAGTGATATTCAGGTAAAAGTTCAGACAGTTACACACAATTGATCATGACACAATTTAGGCGCAAAAGGAAATTATACAGACCGCAAGTACAGTATACATACGCAGGCACTTCCGGACCCAGAGATAGGCATCAGCAAGAGACCCTCGTCATTCAGCATGAAGACTCAGAACCAGCGTTCGTGCACTCATATTTATACCCCCCTAGAATATACAGGACAATAGGGAAGTCTGTTGCTGATATCATTGGTTCTCAGGGGTGAAGTGTTATGTTCTGGGTTGCTTGTGGACCCGGGGTGATAGCAGGAGCGATCACAGAAGCAGATTTAAAAATAAAACTAGGACTTTTAATAAGTGCTTGAGTAGACATATAATGTGGCAGTAAATAAAAGTCCAGGAAAATATAAATGTGCACAAGAGTTCTGTGGTGGGAGCAAAAGGGTTAATGTCCAGGTAGAAAGAATTAGAGCTGTCCAGGTGTGCAGGTAGTGAAACTGAAAATAATCAAGCCAGGTTTGCAGGTAGTGAACTGAAAATAATCAAGCCAGGTTTGCAGATAGTGAACTGAAGCGCAGGATGTCAGCAGGCTCAGGCACTCAGGTATGGGCAAGGGTGATGGAGGTAGCGGGGTAGTCCAGTGGGAACTAGGAGCAGACAGGCAGACTGGCAGACAGCGAATTCACAGGAACAGGAAAGCACAGAGAACGCCCTCTCAGCTAGGCTGAGATACACGTTGCACTGGCAAAGAAGGAAGGCACTGACCCTTCCTAAATACCCCATGCTGTGCTGTTACTGGCCGGAGGGAACATGTGACTCACCAGGATTGGCCAGCCTCATCACATGGCCAGAAGGCAAGATGGCAGCGCCCATGCCAAACGGAATGGAGACGCCGCCAGGCCTCACCAGCGCAGAGTGACAACAGGGCCGCACAACAACGCGCGCAGCCAAAGCCCCCCGCCAGACACCAGCTCCGCCACCAGACAGCCCGCGCCACAACGACCTCAAAGGTAACACCCGCCTAGCGCCATGCTGAAATACCCTGGCCGTGACAGTACCCCCCCTTTTGGGGTGGCCTCAGGACACTCACCAGGCTTCTCCGGATGGGCAGAATGGAATCTCCTGATGAGCGTGGACATCACGAGCATTGGTCCAGCAACGTTCCTCTGGACAGTAACCTTTCCAGTCCAGCAAATACTGAAGATGACCTCTGCGCAGACGAGAGTCCAAGATCTGGGCGACTTCAAACTCAACTCCTCTCTCCGTCTGGACACGAGGAGAAGCAGGTAGAGCATTATGGAAGTTATTCAGGACTAGGGGCTTTAATAAGGAAACATGGAAGGAATTGGGAATTTTTAGGTATGGGGGTAACTGTAAACGGTAGGCCACTGGATTAATGACTTCTGTTATGGTGAAGGGACCAATGAAGCGGGGTGCGAATTTCATAGACGGAACTCTTAGACGAAGGTTCCGAGTAGACAACCAGACCTGGTTTCCTACTTGCATGCGTGGAACTATTCTACACTTCTTATCGGCCTGGGTCTTATAGCGAGAGGATGCCTTCAACAAATCAGACCGTACTTGAGTCCAGATGGCAGCAAAATTCCGCACCGTGTCCTCCACAGCCGGAACATCGAAAACAGGCAGGCTTCGGAATTCGGGAACACGAGGATGAAGGCCATATACAACCTGAAATGGCGTTTGGTTAGTTGACGAGTGGTAGGAAGCATTGTGTGCAAACTCAGCCCACGGCAGCACGGCAGCCCAATTGTCCTGGGAAGATGACATAAAAATTCTTAAGAAAGTCTCTAGATCTTGATTAACTCTCTCGGTGGAGCCGTTGCTTTGCGGATGGTAGGCCGTGGAAAAGTTTAACTTCACTTGAAGAACAGAACACAAAGCCCTCCAGAATTTTGCAGTAAACTGCACACCACGGTCAGAGACAATTTCAGCAGGAAGGCCATGTAGACGAAATATGTGTTGGATAAACAACTGTGCCAGGTCAGGGGCAGAAGGTAACTTCTTCAACAGTATATAGTGGACCATCTTAGAAAATCGGTCTATTTCAACCCAGATAGTGTTGAAACCTTGAGAGACTGGCAGGTCTGTGATGAAATCCATGGAGAGATGCGTCCATGGACATGATGGAGTAGGTAATGGAAGCAATTCCCCAGCTGGAGCTTGTCGTGATGATTTATGCTGGGCACAGGAGGAGCAGGAAGAGATAAACTCCATTATATCTGCCTTCATAGAAGGCCACCAATAGTGTCTTTTCAGGAACTCCAAGGTCTTCCGAGTGCCTGAGTGCCCTGCAAAGCGAGAGGAATGTGCCCAGGTGAGAAGCTGCTTCCTTAATTCCGGGGCCACAAATGATTCTACCGTAGGAGGCTGAAGTTGTAATGCGGTGAAAACTCTTGATTCCAAGACAGGGGTATTGCTTTGATTTTCAGATTGATCATCACAGAGGAGAGATCTCGATAGGGCATCAGCCTTCTGATTAAGTGCTCCAGACCGGAAGGTCAGGGTGAACTGAAACCTGGCAAAGAATATTGCTCAGCGGGCCAAACGAGGACTCACACATTGGAGGTTTTTGAGAAATAGGAGATTTCTATGGTCCGTAAATACAGTAAATGGAAACTTGGCGCCTTCTAGCAAATATCTCCATTCCTTCAACGCCAACTTTACAGCTAGTAGTTCTTGCTCACCTATGGCGTAGTTCCTTTCGGCAGGAGAGAATTTTTTTAGAAAAGAACCCACACGGATGGACTCGGTTGTCCTCATAACGTTGAGACAAGTCTGCTCCCACAGCTTCAGATGATGCGTCTACTTCCAACAAAAAAGGCCTGTCCAGATCGGGTTGTCGAAGAACTGGTGCTGAGATAAAGGCCTGTTTTAGAAGATGAAAGGCAGACTCTGCCTCAGGTGACCATTGGGCAGGATTAGCACCTTTGCGGGTCAAGGCTGTAATGGGAGCCAGCAGTGTAGAAAATCCCTTAATGAAGCGTCTATAATAATTTGCGAAGCCCAACAATCTCTGGATGGCCTTCAGTGTCTGAGGTCGGGTCCAATCCAGAATTGCCTGTACCTTCTTGGGGTCCATTTCTAAACTGGAGCCAGATATTACATAGCCGAGAAAAGGTACACTGGGCACTCCAAAGACGCACTTCTCCAGTTTGCAGTAAAGGTGGTTTTCTCTCAAACGGGTCAAAACTTCTTTAACATGTTCTTGATGTTTAGCCACAGAGGGTGAAAAAATCAGTATGTCATCCAGATAGACAACAACCGAAACATATAACAGATCCCGGAAAATCTCATTAACGAAACTTTGAAAGACAGCAGGGGCGTTACACAATCCAAAAGGCATTACTAAATACTCGAAATGTCCATCTCTGGTATTAAAAGCGGTCTTCCATTCATCGCCAGCTCGGATACGAATGAGGTTGTAAGCCCCTCTTAGGTCTAATTTCGAAAAAATGACAGAGCCCTTGACCCTATCAAACAACTCAGTAATCAGGGGAAGAGGGTATCGATTCTTTACAGTAATGTCATTAAGGCCTCGATAATCGATACATGGTCTTAGACCACCGTCCTTCTTGCCAACGAAGAAAAACCCAGCTCTGGCAGGTGAAGTAGAGGGGCGAATGAACCCCTTTGCCAGGTTGTCCCGGATGTATTCGGTCATGGCTTGAGTCTCAGGCAAGGACAGTGGATAGGTATGACCACGAGGTGGTATCTTATCAGGTATCAATTCAATTGGACAGTCCCATTCCCTATGAGGGGGTAAGATATTTGCTTGTTGTTCAGAGAAAACATCAGCGAACATCTGATATTCCTTGGGAATGGCAGAAGAAACTAATGGAACTGTCTTTCTCACAGGTCGAATTTTTGGAAGACAGGATCTCTGACAGTCCATACCCCATGACAGAATCTGCATAGAACTCCAATCAATCCTGGGATTATGTTGACGTAACCAGGGTAGACCAAGAACAATTTCTTGAGAGGCCTCTGATATCACCAGGAATTTTAAGAACTCAGAATGAAGTGCCCCAATTCGGACCAATACTGGTTGAGTTTCTTTGGTGACTATCCCGTTAGTTAGAGGGCGTCCGTCTATAGAGGTCAGAGAGATGGCATGGTTGAGAGACAAACAAGGAATCTGAAATTCATCTATGAAACTAGACGTTATGAAATTTCCGGCTGCTCCCGAGTCGAGTAGAGCAGTAGCAAAGACAGGTTTGGGTTTAAGATCCAAGGCTAGGGTAATCGTGAAATCTTTAATTTTTGGAGACGGGTTCATAACTCCTAACTTGATGTCTCCAGGGTCAGTTAGGATTTGGCATTTCCCGGTTTACGGGGGCAGGAGATCAGCAGGTGACCGGACTCTCCGCAGTACAGACAGAGGTTCTTTTGCATTCTTCTCTGACGTTCTTCTTTAGAGAGGTGAGTATGATTCACCTGCATAGGCTCCTCTTCAGTAGGGTAAGGAATGGGACGGGTAGAAATGGAGGGGGTAAATGACCTTTGCCGGTCAGTTCTGTTTTTTTCAGCCTGACATTCCCTGAAGAGTAGGTCAACTTTGATACACAACGAAATCATGTCGTTCAGATTAGTAGGAAGCTCTCGAGTGACTAGATCATCCTTTAGTCGGTCTGACAACCCATGCCAGAAGGTCGAGGTGAGGGCTTCCTCATTCCATTTGAGCTCTGATGCTAAAATTTGAAATGGCACGGCATATTGACTGACAGGACGGACCCCCTGTCTCAGTGTCATCATGTTTGATGATGCTGATACAGTACGCCCAGGTTCATCGAAAACCACTTTAGTTCTTGCAGTTAGAAAGTTGTCAGGCTGCAGGGTAAAATGTATGTCACACTGATTTAGGAAACCTCGGCAGAGTTTAGGATTGCCGTCAAATTTATTTGGTAAAGGAAGACGTAAGCGGGGAGATGATCTGCCTCCTGTATTCCCAGACGCTGATGCGGATGTAGATGCTGGTAATTCAGGGGTAGAAAAGGAAGTTTGCAAACTATCCTGTCGCTTGGACATCTCTTGCAGAAATTTAGCCATCTGATGCTGCATGTTTTCCAGATTTTCTAAACGACCAGAAATGCACCTGAACAAATCCACTCCTGACTCCTGATCCGTGGCCGGCTCCATGGGGCCAGTGCAAACTGTTATGTTCTGGGTTGCTTGTGGACCCGGGGTGGTAGCAGGAGCGATCACAGAAGCAGATTTGAAAATAAAACTAGGACTTTTAATAAGTGGTTGAGTAGACATATAATGTGGCAGTAAATAAAAGTCCAGGAAAATATAAATGTGCACAAGAGTTCTGTGGTGGGAACAAACGGGTTAATGTCCAGGTAGAAAGAATTAGAGCTGTCCAGGTGTGCAGGTAGTGAAACTGAAAATAATCAAGCCAGGTTTGCAGGTAGTGAACTGAAAATAATCAAGCCAGGTTTGCAGATAGTGAACTGAAGCGCAGGATGTCAGCAGGCTCAGGCACTCAGGTATGGGCAAGGGTGATGGAGGTAGCGGGGTAGTCCAGTGGGAACTAGGAGCAGACAGGCAGACTGGCAGACAGCAAATTCACAGGAACAGGAAAGCACAGAGAACTCCCTCTCAGCTAGGCTGAGATACATGTTGCACTGGCAAAGAAGGAAGGCACTGACCCTTCCTAAATACCCCATGCCGTGCTGTTACTGGCTGGAGGGAACATGTGACTCACCAGGATTGGCCAGCTTCATCACATGGCCAGAAGGCAAGATTGCGGCGCCCATGCCAAACGGAACGGAGACGCCGCCAGGCCTCACCAGCGCAGAGTGACAACAGGGCCACACAACAACGCGCGCAGCCAAAGCCCCCCACCAGACACCAGCTCCGCCACCAGACAGCCCGCGCTACAACGACCTCACAGGTAACACCCGCCTAGCACCATGCTGAAATACCCTGGACGTGACATGAAGCATCTGTTACAGCACATTTAACAGGCTGGTTCAAACAGACTCTCCCTGCCTCTAACAGCTGGGGGTCTTCCTCTTCAAGCCTCCTGTATCATCCTAACAGTTGTTTCTAAAATAAACATTTTGTTGCTTGTAGGCTCTGCGATCCATAACTCGGGAATGCATGATGCAATCTCCCCAGCGATAACACAGGAAACTGTAAAAAGGGTACGCATCAGTACAACTCCAAACATGACTTGTTTAGCATGTATAATACCTTAATTATCAAATATCTTTATTTCTCAGCATTTAAACTAACTGAACCAACTTAAATCATATACTTTAGAGCTTATTGAACCTTATGTGTGAATATGTAATGTGTGGGTATTCAGGGTTTGAAATAAGGATGCTAGTTAACTTGGGGCAGATGCGTGCGCATAAAGCTAATAAAACAGCGGTTTCATACAAAGTCCTATGCATTCGCTAATATGCGACTAGTTAACAGCGCAATTGTGTGTATTAATGTGTGTATGAGAAATGGTGAAAGATGCAAACGCATGTTGCTATTAGTATTATCGCCACATGTACTAAAATGTGAGTTTATCTAAAATGGCGCTTAGGCGGCCATTCGCAAAATGGCATCTTGCGATCTCATTTTCATTTTCAAGAAGGTGCAACATTTTACTCCAAATTGGGTGGCCAATGTTACGCAATACCCTTCAGTAACAGCAGTTAAATAATTCAACACTAGCCTGTGTTGCACCAGCTCTTTCTTGTACGCTTGCAATTCTCTCCCTGTATACCTGAAAGTGTCATCGTACATCTCGGTGATATTATCTATTAATTTAGCAAGTTCCTGGATATATCTAAAATTTAATGTACCCCAAGCGATCCTGGTGGGGTCCAATGCGACCAGAACTTGAAAGCCAGTTGTCTCACTGATTAACTGAGTGGCATTATGTATATCACCAGGTACCATATTTCTTTTGCCTCTGTGTTTCTATTGTGTGTGAAGATATGGTGACGGTGTGTTTTTATGTATACCCAGCATTTCAACATGTGTGAGGGTCATAACTTCTGGGACTACTCTTCCCAGGTAACACAAACCTTCGGAACTCGGGGAGAGCCATTTATACGCTTTTCTTCCACAGATTAAATATACATTATCAGGGAGAACATAAGGAATGGTATGCATCATTATCATTAAGCACATTTCCCTTGCAAACAATCCTATTTCTGGTTCTTCCATCTGATACATGCAAGTTTCTGGCTGTATTATTTTAGCACAATAACCATTTGGCACCTTACCAATAATTTCTTTGGTGGAATTCAATGTATACCGATACCTAAAATGTTTCCCACCAGACTTAATGGAGCGCAATAGATCATGGTTTATGGACTCATTATCAGCTCTTTGTGAGAAGGTCATCATCTGATTATTCCCCGTCACTTCCCAACTCCCGGGTTTATTGGGGTTGGTTATGTTTAAACACAAAAGTGATCTATCTACTTGGAATTGATAGAGTTTGAAATGAGGTGGTTTGGATGAGAGGAATTTTCCATCCAATGTTTTCCCTTTTTGTAATTCTAAAATTTCTGTGATATTCAGTGGAAATGGCACCAACCCTACGTTATGCTGCCCCTGGGGCACATGTGAACACACCCAGCAATCAGTTTGTTTTAACACCTTGCCTACCATGCTATGATAATCCTCTAGAGGATACCCACCCCAGTACGGATTATATTTAGGTTGGCACCATTGGATACAGTTCTCATCAACTAGGGACCCACAAAGCTCACAAATACAGGAATCTTCAGACGATAACCCTCCACACCTTCCCCGAGTATCCGGAATGACAGCTCTTATAACAATAACAGTACTAAGATTGGAAAGGCACTCCCCTGATTGGCATTGCACTCCTCCTGATTCCACTCCATCAGCACTGCCATCAGCTCACATTTCCTTTATCGGTCCTCCATCACAGACACTGGATATCCCCAGACTGACCAGGATAGTGAACACTCTAAAAGAGAATATGAAAAGGAACACAGCAGGCCCATCCATTGTCACAACAAGACCTGCAAATTTCACTCAGTTCAGGTATCTTACTACGACCTTTTCAATCCTCCCGGAACAAGCTTGCGAGCGACAGGTCCACGCTATCAGCTTTGTCTCCGACTTGTTTCTCCACCGGTTGATTGACCTTTTTGCAGTGAGTGGAATGGACCCAGGTATCTCTCTCGGCCACCTTCAAAGATGTAGTACTCGTCAGTAGCAACTGGTACGGAACTCCCCACCGATCAGTCCAACAACCTGAACGCAAGAAATTTCTGATCATTACATATTCTCCTGGTTCAACATCATGACAGTTCGTTTCAGGCATATCAGTTTCTGCTGCTGTTGCTTTAACTGCTTACTCATTGATATAAGATACTTCACAGTTACCTCGTTGTTGCCCTTTAGATCTTCCTGTGGACTTATAATCAAATGAGGTTGTCTACCGAACAATATTTCAAATGGGGACAGATTCAGAGGAGGTCTAGGAGTGGTCCTATGTAGGACCAAAAGTAAAGCTATGGCCATCCAAGTCCAGTCTCTACCATGATTTTACTTAGCTTATTTTTAATAGTCCCGTTCATCCTCTCTACCTTGGCGCTGGCTTGCGGTCGGTAGGGGGAGTGAAGTCGGCTATTAATATCCATCAGCTTACACATATTTTGAAAAACATCACCTGTGAAATGGGTTCCCCTGTCACTCTCAATGATTTTAGGGATACCGTACCTGCATACAGATTCCTGAACTATTTTCTTAGCATTAATCGCAGCAGTATTAGTGGCCGCTGGGTAAGCCTCAACCCAGTTAGAAAATACATCTGTGCACACTAATACATACTTAAGGTTCCTGCAGGGTGGTAATTGGATGAAATCAATTTGTATCACCTGGAAAGGTCCATCAGTCGGTGGAATGTGGGACGGTTCGGGAGGAATCGCTTTCCCTATGTTCTTTCTCAAACAGGTCAGACAGGACATTGCTATCTTCTCTGCTTGTGAAGAAAAACCTGGTGCGCACCAGTATGCCCTCACCAACTTGCACATACCCTGTTTACCCAGATGAGTCAGACCGTGGCCAGGCTGGGGTAATATGCCTTGGGGCTACTGGCTTACCATGTCCGTTCCTACAGAGCCCAGAGGACTCTTGGCTTCCAAATGGATTTTTCCTGAATTGAACACAAATTTTGCATCTCAATTAATTTCAGCATATCAATAGTTTGAAATTACATAATTGTTTCAGTTGGAAGAAACATTTTTAACCCTGCTGCCCATTTTGCAGCTTCATCAGCTCTGTTATTTCCCAGTGACACCGGGTCATCCTCACATGTGTGGGCTTTGCATTTAATTACTGCCACCGCTTTGGGCAGTTGGATTGCTTCTAAAAAATGTTTTATATGTGGGGAAAGTGCAACTGGTGTGCCTGCTGCTGTCATAAAATTTCTCAGATGCCATAGAGCCCCAAAATCGTGCACCATCCCGAACGCGTACCTCGAGTCAGTGTAAATGTTAGCAGATTTGCCTGCTGCCAGTTCACATGCTCTAGTCAGTGCTACTAACTCTGCCACCAGGGCTGAGTGAGGAGGACCAAGAGGTTTAGCTTCTATGATGTCTGTGTCATTTACGACAGCATAACCTGTACATAATTCACCTGTGTCTGTTTGTCTATGACAACTCCCATCCGTATAAAAAGTTACATCCACATTCTCTAATGGTGTGTCATGTATGTCAGGTCTAGCAGTAAAGGTCTGATTCAGATGTGTCATACAATCATGCGTATCATTGTCTGCCGAACTCACCTCCCGCCAGCAACTCCTCTCCTTCCACCCTTTGTACATCATGTTGTACATATGGTAGGTATGTTCCTTGGTTCAGCGTACTGCAACGTTTAACAGTAATATTTGCAGGAGCGATTAGAGCTAGTTCCCATTTGGTGAACCTAGCCGAGGAGACGCGACTGGTTTGAGCTGAGTTCAACAGAGCAGATACAGCATGGGGAGTGTAGACAATCATATCATGGCCCAATACTACGTCCTCACTTTTACTCACCAATAAAGCGGTAGCTGCTACACTTCTCAAACAGGTGGGGAGTGATCTTGCTACCGTGTCCAATTGGGCACTGTAGTATGCTACGGGCCTACTGGCATCACCATGTTTTTGTGTAAGGACACCTGCAGCACAACCATCGGCTTCCGTACAATACAAATCAAAAGATTTTTCATAATCAGGTATTCCCAATGCAGGAGCTCTTGTCAGACTATCCTTAAGATTGAGGAAAGCCTGTTCTGATTCCTCTGTGTGTATGACACGATCGGGCTTTGAAGAAGAGACTAATTCCTGTAAAGGTAAGGCCAAAATAGAAAAACCTGGGATCCACATTCTACAGTATCCACACATTCCCAAGAAGGTACGAATTCGCTGTTGATTCTGCGGCAGTGTCATGTTTTGTATGGCCTGGATTCTATCTGTTGTAAGGTGTCGTAAACCCTGGGTTAGGCAGTGTCCCAAATATTTTACTCTGGATTGGCACGGCTGTAGTTTGTCCTTAGCCTCCTTGTGTCCTGTTTGTGAGAGATGAAGTAACAAAAGTTTAGTATCATTCAAACATGACATAAACGAGTCAGAACATAGCAATAAATCGTCCACATATTGAATTAGAACAGATCCATTGACAGGTTGAAAAGATTGTAAACAGTCGTGCAATGCCTGGGAGAAGATACTGGGGCTGTCTATGAAAACTTGGGGTAATCGTGTCCATGAGTATTGTAACCCTCTGTATGTAAAGGCGAATAGATACTGACAGTCAGGATGGAGAGGCACAGAGAAGAAAGCTGAACAGAGGTCAATGACAGTGAAATGGGTTGCATTTTGGTGGGATTTGCATCAAAATGACAGCTGGATTCGGCACTACAGGGAATTGGCTCTCTACTACCTTATTAACACCTCTAAGGTCTTGTACCAGCCTATAACCCCTCCCACCACTCTTTTTCACTGGAAAGATGGGACTGTTGGCTACTCTAGCTGTACGTACTAAAATTCCTTGTTGCAATAATCGCTCAATTATTGGAAAAACCCCTAGTTCTACCTCCTGCTTTAGTGGGTACTGGGGAATCTTTGGAGCTTGCCTTCCGCTTTTTAAATTTACCATTACTGGGCTTACGTTTGCCATTAATCCAGTGTCCTGTCCATCTTTAGTCCAAAGGGAATCTGGAATTAGGGACATTTCATCTACCTGTGATGGAGTTTCATTTAAAATTGTAGAGTGATACATTATCCTTTGAGGAGTGTCTAACATATCCCACACCTCGTATACCATTCTCTCTAGGATATCTAAAAATACACCATCAGGGGTGCAATATATAACACATCCCATCTTACATAACAAGTCTCTGCCCAGTAGGTTAGTAGGAGCCGAAGCCAGGAGAAAAGAATGCCTGGTATGCAACAGCCCAATAGTAAACTCTGTGGACTTTGTTAAAGGATAATGTTCAACTTTACCTGTTACACCCATTGTTGGTACTGTCTCGTTGGTCACCTGCAAATTAACGGGAGATTTTATCACCGACCTGGTCTCCCCTGTGTCTACAAGAAAAGGATATTCAGTACCAGCTACATCAACCATCATGATCGGTTCTTCCCTTAGTACGTCCCGTTAACCTGATCATCTGTAGACTGCAGGTATGACCTGACCCCTAGCGTTGGCTACCATTCTCCAATAAAGCATTTACGGCTACAATTGGAGCTGGTGCCTGCTGAACATTTGCTGGCCTCTGAGCATATCCGTTATGGGGATATCCAGGTCTTCCCTGATGTGGGATCCCTACTCCTTTTACTGTACAGTTTCTACTAAAGTGTCCTGTTTGTTTACACCTCCATCCACATAAGGTGGGGGAGGTGAGCGTGAACTGCTGGCAATACTCTCCACAACGCTACGTTGCCGCACATGTGTGCCATTTTGCGGCTCGCCCGTATTGCAATTCAGCATCGCGGATGTATTTTCTGGCAATGTGCTCACGACGCTAGTTTGCGTCGTTTGCACATTGTTAAGCCACGCATCCCCTTCATGCTGCCACAGTTTTAAACATTCAAAATATTTAACCTTTTTCTCTCGGGAGCGCATCAAACTGATGTGATCCCGGACATTGTCTAACACATTTTTATCAAAACTACCAATTCTGGGAAACGGTCTAACACTCTTCCTCGTCATATTAAACTATAAATCACAATACCTTATTGCATAAGTACCGTACTTGGTATGCATGATACGATGGGCCGATCCGATCGGCGCCACCATTAGCATCACATCATTGCCTAACATCTCTACTGTTTGCGTGGCTCCCATTCTGAGACAACGCCTATGCTTTTCAATAAAGATTTAGACCGGTGAGAGACAATCAAGACACTTTCACTTACCTGTGGACGATTTAAGTCGGCGGCGCCCACACACCTGGATAAGATTTAGTTAGGCAACTTCCACACCTGGATAAGATTTGAAAAAGGCAACTTCCACACCCGGATAAGATTTAGTAAGGCAACTTCCACACCTATGAGAGTTTATATGTCGGCTATTCTCACGCACCTCTCTACAACGAAGACAACATGTACACCTGCTACTGTGTATAGAACGGTAAAGCTGCTTACCGAGCGGCTAGACTAACCCTTGCACCTAGCCTTTAAGGATCATACGATACCCTTAACTTTGTTCAACAAATATTCACTGTTACACACTTTTTTCCTGCGCAGAAAAATACACGTTAAACCAGTTATTGGTAATAGAAAAAAAATTTAAACCTCAATGGCTTTGTTCAAACACGTGGCAGCACAACCGGAAGTACGTATACGCTATTGTGTGACCAGTCACATACACAATAATGCGACTACCACACAACCGTATAATGGCTTTTTAACTGCGTACACAAAAGTGCGTCTTTTTTTCTATGCACAAACCTGCGACTTAGTCGTGTACTCAGTACTGTGACACCCCTTTAAACGTAAGGTTCTATCAACAGAGGAAAACAAACTCTTTCCTCTCTTGTCCCTGGATTCTAGTCAGCTTCCTTGATTCACACGGAGACGGATAGCGATCTTTCAGCACAAAGCGGTTGCAGGCAAACCCTGCATGTGGCCACTCCACCCTTTGCTGAAATATCGATGGCCGTATGTACCGTGTGAGCAGGTAAGTGACTTCACTACGAGCCCCCAACTAACAATACTAGATCAGAACCTCTATACACACCTTCCTAAAGTTCCTATACCTTCTAATGTCCTGCCTATACCTTCTAAGGATGACGCTAATTTGCGTACGCAGTCATACCATAAATAAAGACTTAGACATGGAATCTGTGGTTCCAAAGTACAAGTGATATTCAGGTAAAAGTTCAGACAGTTACACGCAATTGATCAAGACACAATTTAGGTGCAAAAGGAAATTATACAGACCGCAAGTACAGTATACATACGCAGGCGCTTCCGGATCCAGAGATAGGCCTCAGCAAGAGACCCCTCGTCATTCAGAATTCAGCACGAAGACTCAGAACCAGCGTTCGTGCACTCATATTTATACCCCCCCAGAATATACAGGACAATAGGGAAGTCTGTTGCTGATATCATTGGTTCTCAGGGGTGAAGCATCTGTTACAGCACATTTAACAGGCTGGTTCAAACAGACTCTCCCTGCCTCTAACAGCTGGGGGTCTTCCTCTTCATGCCTCCTGTATCATCCTAACAGTTGTTTCTAAAATATACATTTTGTTGCTTGTAGGCTCTGCGATCCATAACTCGGGAATGCATGATGCGATCTCCCCACCGATAACACCGGAATACTGTAAAAAGGATACGCATCAGTACAACTCCAAACATGACTTGTTTAGCATGTATAATACTTTAGTTATCAAATATCTTTATTTCTCAGCATTTAAACTAAGTGAACCAACTTAAATCATATACTTTAGAGCTTATTGAACCTTATGTGTGAATATGTAATGTGTGGGTATTCAGGGTTTGAAATAAGGACGCTAGTTAACTTGGGGCAGATGCGTGTGCATAAAGCTAATAAAACAGCGGTATCATACAAAGTCCTATGCATTCGTTAATATGCGACTGGTTAACAGCGCAATTGTGTGTATTAATGTGTGTATGAGAAATGGTGAAAGATGCAAACGCATGTTGCTATTAGTATTATCGCCACATGTACTAAAATGTGAGTTTATCTAAAATGGCGCTAGGCGGCCATTCGCAAAATGGCGTCTTGCGATGTCATTTTCAAGATGGCGTCTTGCGGCCAGTTGCAAGATGGCGTCGCCGCGATTAAATTTTAACCTGAACTTGTCTTAGCCAATTATTCAGCTTCGACAGGCACTAGGAGGTCAGGTTTAGGCACTAGCGGAGGGAGTGTTAGGTTTAGGGTGTGGGGAGGGGAAGTTTAGATTTATGCACTGGGGGGGTTAGGCACTGGGGAGGGAGGGTTAGGGGTAAGGGTTAGTTTTACCTTCTGTCCTTATGGGTGTTGGAATTCTGACTGTCGGGATGCCGCTGTCGGTATTCTGACCAGCGGCATCCCGACCGCCAGGATCTCATACCCAACCCGACCAATCATAGTCCCTCAAAACTCATCTATTTACTGAAGCCTACCACAACTCCTTCTAACTATTCAGCCCCTACAATACACAACTCTACTCCCCTCTCTCTTTATATGTCGACCCACAAGCACTCTTGAATGTATACTCTTGCAAGCAGGACCCTCTCACTCTCTGTGGTATCTACATAATTATGTAATTTGTATATTATAATTATGTAAAATTGTAAATTTGTCTGTTACTGTCCTGTATGATCCCACTTGTATATATACTTTTGTTATATGTTCCTTCCACTATGTACGGGCTCCTAAAGGGTCCCTGTCCAGCACATGTAACCTTAAGCAGGAAACAGCTATATTGCTTCCAATGTGGCAATGAGAAGGGAGCAAATGAGAAAAAAAGGCAGCTATGTCTGTCCTTGGATTTACTGGTAAGTAATTAGGTTCTCCCTGACCTATTTAAAGAGGGTGCCTAATGCTTCAGCTCCCTTGTTGATGTAATATGTCTGTATATGAATTAGAGTGGATAACATTTATTTATACACTGTTGCCACTTGAACTAGACCCCAGATGAGATCAGCCTGGAATGTCCCTTGGTCGGCAGAGGAGATGGGGATGGCAATTTCTTCCCTGAAATGTGATAAAGCCCCTGATGGTTATTTTAACAATTTATTTGCAATGTTCCATGAAATAGTAATTCCAAGTCTGGTCGGAGTGTTTGAGGTGAGTACCTCCTCTGGTGTTTTCCCTTCAGAGATGCTCTAAGCTCGAATTGTGGCCATCTTTAAAATGGGAAACGACCCGACCCATGTCAAAAATTATTGCCTTATTGCATTGTTGAATACCAATATTAAACTTTATGCAATAATGGTTGCTAACAGGTTGAACCCCCTACATCCTCAACTTGTTAACCATGATCAAGTGGATTTTGTTTTTGAGGAGATGGGCTCCAGACAAGATCTGTCGGGCTCTCAGTGTCATCGAATTTCACGTTTGTTCTGGGGACCCACTTATGCTCTCTCTGGATGCAGAAAAGGACTTTGATCGGCTGCATTGGTGCTATATGCAATCTGTTTTATGTAGCTTGTTTCTTGGATGCCATATTAACCTCATATTCATCCTCCTCAGCTTGAGTATTTGCTAACTGCTTCCTTTCAGCTAACTCTCTCATTAGCAATGGCACCAGGCAGGGGTTTCCTCTGTCCTCTGAGCCAGGGCTATTTTTCTAGAAAAATATGTTCATGAACTGTGGGTGGAGCTACTGGGGGTGTAGCTATAGAAAAACAATTATATATATATATATATATATATATATATATATATATATATCAATATATATATATATACAGTCAGGTGCATAAATATTGGGACATTGACAGAATTTTCATATTTTGGCCTCTATTCACCACCACAATGGCTTTGAAATGAAACAAACAAGATATGCTTTAACTGCAGACTTTCAGATTTAATTTGAGGGTAATTACATCCAAATCAGGTGAACGGTGTAGGAATTACAACGTTTTCTATATGTGCCTCCCACTTTTTAAGGGGCCAAAAGTAATGGGACAAACTAAACAATCCTAAATCTAACTTTCACTTTTTAATACTTTGTTGCAAATCCTTTGCAGGCAATTACAGCCTGAAGTCTGGAATGCATAGACATCACCAGACGCTGAGTTTCATCCCTGGTGATGCTCTGCCAGGCCTCTACTGCAAATGTCTTCAGTTCCTGCTTGTTCTTGGGGCATTTTCCCTTCAGCTTTGTCTTCATCAAGTGAAATGCATGCTCAATTGGTTAAAGCACATCTTGTTTGTTTCATTTCAAAGCCATTGTGGTGGTGAATAGAGGCCAAAATATGAACATTCTGTCAATGTCCCAATATTTATGCACCTGACTATATATATATATATATATATATATATATATACACATATATATGGTATTTAGAATATAAGGCACTCAAAAGAGCCTTTAAAATAAAACTTATCTTAAGGAAAATTAATTTTGGTCCCGGACATTATGTCATAATGAGAGGTTCAGGAACTGAGTTCCTCCTTGTTGCTGCTGAAAAATAGTCCCTCTAATATTCGTCCTTGCCATGGAACTATTGGCTGAGAAGATACCTCTTTCGGACTCTATTAAAGGACCTGTAGTACAGGAGTCTCCTCATAAACTGTCTCTTTGCTCATGACGTGTTGATTTTTGACCTCTACCTATTTTTTATTCTCTCTGTATTAGATTCCTTCTCAACTGCTTCCTATTACAAACTTAGGGCCTGATTCTGTAAGGATCATAATTGCAAAGCTGCACTCAGGCTATAGATATATGATGTATGCACTCAGGCAGCTTTGCAATTGCAATCATTTGCAGATATTGTAATGCACAGGAGGCATCACGCCCCCTGTGCATTACTTAACCGAGCTGCCTTGTTCAACGCAGCATCGGTTAATCTGTATACCATCGGTCGGCTAAGTGACCCATAGGGTCCCGCAGCCAGCCGCCACAGTTTAGCGGAAAAGGCCAGGAAATCTCCGCCACCCAACGGAGAACCTGGCCTCTTCCCTCCCCCCAACAGCGGCGACACGCCTCCGTTTCAGGTAACAGAGACTGTCGCCGCCCCCAAATGGCAGCAGACTGCCAATCACTGACAGTCTGCTGCCAGTTTACAAGTGTACTCACAGACCTGTTCTGCATATGCGCAGAACAGATCTGGCGCCTGAGCAGATTCCCAAACATCGGAATCTGCGTTCAGCAGTGCACTAGCGTGCACTGCTGAATCTGGTCCTTAATACGTAGTTGACGGAGATCTCCGTACTCTACAAGTAACCTACAATTATGATTGTCAGAATGTTTCTCTTAGTTATTTAAGCATCTTGCTTGCAGATGATTTATTGTATTGTAACTACAAAGTACAAACCTCTGCTGTGCAAACGGGAGGTCTTCACAAAGATGGAATTTGTAGGATATTTGCTATTAAAATGACATTTTCCCTAAAGTGCTAGAACAGTTAAGTGGGAGATGCTACCCAAATCACGCAGGGGCCTGGCATTCCTGAATTTTTAAATGTACCAACTTGCATGCATGGTCAGATATGAGATTGGTTGCCCACCTCTAACTTCAAACTATAAGTTGTGCTGGAAATGGATCTGCATGGTGCAGTTTTCTGTAACCTTGAGGTTGCCCTGCTGCAAATTGATTATCTTAGCCCCCCATGTGGTTGTTCTGTGTGCCTGACGGGCTTTTTGACCTCTGGTTACGGAGGAACAGAAGTCCGCGGCCCACTGAAGCCACGGCCTGGCGTGGCTGTAACCCAGCTCCCAGACTACCGGTAGTTTTTGTCTCCATCTCCCTACCTGGACTCCCGCTTCAGTCCGCTGCCGCCTGATGGAACACGCGGGGACACTGTTGGTCGGGTCTCCGCGGCCGCACATTACTATGGAGAGTATCCTGTGATGGGCAGTGAGACTCCTAGGAGACACGCTCCTACATGCTGCAGGCGCCACCTTGCAGGAATTCTCTGCCGGCCTCTCCCCACAGTGTCAGTTTCTGCTCTGCAAGTCCTCATCGTTTCAAAGTGACACTCTTCTTATCATATGCTGTTTACTAAGAACATATTCTCTGGGTGAGTGAGCCTTCTCTATACCTGCAATTTGTGGATATCACTACCCTGCTGCCATTTTATACAGGCTATCATCTGACTGTCTTTATTCACCACTATTAGTTGTTCACCATTGAGCAGTACAGATAGTAAAGGTGACAAGAATATTGTTATATTTTACTTTTCTATACTTGGATAGTTATATGTCACTTTTTCTGAAGTTCTATTGTGCTACTGGATTCTTCCACAAGGTGGTGCCCTCATTCTTTCCTCTGAATACTTTCTTAGTTGAGATGTAAAGAGTTAAGCACATGTGACCACGGCCATTTCTGAGCAATATAATCTGGACCACGAGCAATTCTTCTGGTGAAGCTTATAATTATTCAATACATGGATAAATTCATGGCCCCACCATCTACTCCCAAGACGCAGCGTGCCAGGGGGAGCAATAAACGAGTGGACCAAGCCACAGACAATGTAGATGACACACATTCTACACCTGCACCTGCTACCTCAGACACCAACACCACAGGAAGGAGGCCCGACACCTGCTCCGCTCTCATATACGGAGATTGTCAGAGCCATAAGAGAAACCATTGAACCGCTTTTACAAAAACAAGCAGATAAATTCATGGGGGGCACTGGCTGATTTTAAAACACAAATGGCGTCTATTTCCCAACAGGTGTCTGAAAAAGAGAATAGTATAGGTGTTAATTTTCATGAACTCTTGGAATGGAAACAACAAGTTTCTTCCCTGACATTCACTCAATTACAGTTGCTGTCTAAAGTAGATGATCTAGAAAACAAGTCTAGGCACAATAACCTGCGATTTCTGGGCCTTAAAGAAACAGTTAAGGGCTGAGACCTTACTAGATTTCTTCAATCGAACCTTCCGGAGTTACTTGGCATCTCGCCAGAACTGAATACACTGGAACTTGAACGTACGCACTGTTTAGGCCTCTTCTGAGACTCTAATAATACTCGCCCCAGGGCTGTCATATTCAAATGTCTGAATTTCCCTCACAAAGTCCTTATATGGTCGACTGCACGTCAAAAAGGCCCAATTCGTTGGGAGGGCCAACGTATTATTTTATTTTAGGACTATTCAGCAGAAGTCGCCAGGGCACGTAGAAATATGTCTCCTGTTTGTTCACAACTTATCAAATCAGGGACACAATTTGCTCTCCTATATGCGGCTAGACTTCGCATATTTGCCTCTCAGGGAGCTAAAGATTTCACGGAAGTTGATGATGCCCAAGCTTTTCTTAGGAAAGAGGAGAGAGAGCTGCCGGTTCATCTGAGATGGACCATAACGATTGATGTTTTGATGTATTCTTCCATGTACCCCGATATCTTTACCAGGTATTGCCTTTATATTTCAGATACCTATTTCATCATATGCTTAATGTTGCTATTTTGAATCTCTCTTCAGAATTTAATTTCTCTACTTGGGTCCAACTATACGGTTATAGGCTGTCATAGTTAACAAGATGGCTATGGTTAATGTCTTTTTCTTTGTATTGTTAAATTTTTTCTTAATATGTTTTTTTTACATGCTTTTATTTTCACTAGTCTCTAATTTTCATATCTGAATGTTGGCAATATGTATATTCTCAAATTATTAAGTCGCAATGCTTATTGGTTGTTTTTAGTGCTCTAGATGTCCGTGTCACTTTGGTTGTAACTGCCATCTATTGGCCCTCTGACAAGGTCATTAATGAGCAGTTTCTAGCCTACTACTGTGTACATTATCTAATACTAGTTTTGTGTTATGACTTCCCACCTTAGATTCTGTACATGGAATGGATTCAACTCCGATAAAGAGGAGACGTATCTTGGCATATCTCAATATAGTTAAATCAGATGTTACGTATTTACAGGAAACCCATCTAACCCCATCTGAACATGCTAAATTGAATATATTAAACCATCGAGTCTTAGCCTCTTCTTCCTATTCCTACAAGGCCCATGGTGTGACACTATTAATCCGTAGGGGTATTCAATATGTTATCCACTCTATTGATGCAGGCCCATGTGGTCGATATGTTATGGTTGATGCCACATTAGATGGCACTAGATATTGCCTATGTAATGTTTATGGTCCCAATCTCTACGATAGATTGGTTTTTTTTATGGGATTAACAAATTATATTCCTTTACTGATTCCCAAATGGTATTAGGAGGAGACTTTAACTTGGTTGCCTCTCCTGTTCTGGACAGGAACATTTTTTCTCGTTCTCCCTCTAAACAACCTGAAATAGGGCTTAAATATATTGCCACTGAGCTAGATCTGTTGGCTATGTGGAGGGTGAGACACCCAACTGAGTTGGAGTATACATATTACTCAGCTACTCATAATGCATTCTCTTCACTTGATTCTTTTTATTTATCTAAATCACTGTCCCCCATGGTCCTGGATACAACCCATATCCATATTGGATCATGCCCCAGTGTGGATAGATATGCAGGGAAAGTTTCTTTTGGGGTCTTCTACCCAATGGCGATTCCCGGCAAAACTTGCCTCCTCTCTTAAATTTTGGTCAATGTTAGAGACTGCTTGGGCTACTTATGAAATGAATAACCAGGCACATACAGATAACCCATTTTTATTTTGACAAACTGTTAAGGCAGTGATAAGAGGGGACATAATTTATTTTATAAAAAAAATATAGAAACGATCCAAGATGCAGCTTATAGGTCTACTCAAACTTTCCTAACTGATGCTTTCTAGGCCCTGAAAGTTTCGCCTTCACCACTAACCAGAGCTACATATAATTAGTGCAAACTCCATTTTGACCAAATCCTTACTCAAATGGATGATAAATCTATTCAATTGGGTAAACTACATTTTTTCAAGTATGGCAATAAACCTAGCCGAAAATATATAACACAGTGCTTATAACTCCCAATTCAAAATGGGTATTAGAAGGAATACATAAAATATATATAATGATTATTCCTGAGCTCAGATTTTAATATCAAAATAAAAACATATACATTTAAAAATAGGAGCAATTGGTCCTTGTTTCAGTGAAATATAACACGGAATGGTACACAAAGCAGTAATCAATAATCAAGCCCACATGGAATGATGGTATATATACATTGATAAGCTGGAGTCCCGAGTTTTTTGCCCTCCGTAAACGGAGGTCTCCTTTTTGATGCTTAATCAGTGAGGGAATGGTGTCCCAAAATCCTGTGGCTATTAGATAGTATTTAAGAATGTCACGTTAAGCAGAATCTGATGTAATCCAGCAGATGAAATAACCGCTGTATGCTCACCATCCACTGAGGTCCGATAACCTGGGAAAGGTGTAGTGTGTTTCACAGGCTAAATGGAATCCCATGAAAGGAAGCCTGTGAGCGAGAGTTGATTTGCTCTCTGTGCGGCTGAATAATGAGCCGGCTTATTGCTGTAGCTGAGTGGACAAGGCTGGCGTGACGGACGGGCACAAGAGGTGAAGTCCTGTTACCTCATGTACAGTGGTGGCCCGTATAAAAAGGCTGTGTGTCCAAATCCAAATGAGCTGCTCCAAGGATAGGTCCAAAGAATAGTTGTGAGAAAGTGACAATGACTGACGCGTTTCCCCGTGGCTCCACCCACGGCTTCATCAGAGGCTAGACAAATAAAATAAACCTAGCCGACTTCTCTCGAATATGTTGCGGGGAGGGGAGATAGATCACATAATAATATTGCAGCACTCAAAGACGAGCATTCAACCACGCATTTTAAGGGGGAAGAAATGGGTATTACCAAAACCTTTATTCACAGGAACCAATTGCAATTCAACAAAAGCAAAATTTTTGGGATACTATTACTCTACCACAAATTTCATCTACACAGGCAGAGAGTCTTACAGGTAGAATTACTACCCTAGAGGTTGATCGAATCATTAAATCACTCAAAGCGTTTAAAGCTCCGGGCAGGGCTGTCTTAACAGCAGTGTGGGCCCTGGGCAAAGCAATGCACTGGGGATCCTACCCACCCATTCATGGGAAAAAAATGTATGTATACTGTGTCTGGGTAATTTATAGGCTGCAACTGCCCAAAAAAGAAAAGTTGTGCAATCTTTCCAAAATAACATATATAAAATATAGGCACTGGAGCGCTGGTGGTTGCTCCTGGTAACCAGAAGAGTGGAGTTGGAACTGAGAAGCCGTCCCTTGCAGGCAAATCATGTAACTGCAACTTTTTTGTCCCCAGAAGTAAATAAATATCCCCGAGCAGCACTGGAGATAGGCTGCTGTGTATGAGCAGTGGTGTCTCTCACACTGCCCCGGGGCTTACCGCTGCAATAATACCACATGATAGTGAGATTTTGTCAGGTTATATAATTATAGGATTGCGCAGTCATTAAATCATGTTGCGCAGCCCTTACCTTTGCAGTGCAGGTGGGTGCGCCTGTGGCCAGGTCGGGAGTCAGAACAGAGGCAATAGCACAGGAGTCTCCTGAGGACGGGTCCTGGATTTGAGTCTACGCGGCAGCGGCTGAGCGGCACACACAGCAGCAGCTCTCAAGGCAAGGCAACACTCAAGCTGCCTGGCTTGGGCGGAGCTGCTGCTGCTCGCACATCAACCAATCACGTCTCTCACACGCAGAGAGACGTGACTGGTCTGAATAGAGGTGTAACATGAAGCCAAGGCACCTGTAGCAGGCCTACGCAACCGCGCCCCCTGCCCCCCATCCTTCCATACAGAATTTCACCATAGAGGACGTGGCAAGCATGTTAGACCCTTTTCTGCTGTATAATGCATGCACAATAATTATTTCATTAGTTTCATATTTTATAAAGGTTATGAGTGAGACAAATACAGATATAGGTTGCACGTTTACATCCCCAAACAACTTGCAGAGGAAAGGTAAGTTCTAGGACATATGTCTTTGCCCCTAATATGCCATCACACTTCTCCACATGCCCTTTTTATGCCACTGAACTCCTCTAAATGCCCCTTTTAATGCGACCAGACTCATCAACATGCATATTTTATGCCATCAGCCCCATCCTGTTTATTTCACCACATTCCTCTACCTGCACCTTTTATGCCACCAGACCCGTCCACAATGTAAGTTATTACACTTGTCCACATGTCCCTTTTGTGCCATGAGACCCCTCCATATGTGACTGTTATGTAATAAGACCCTGTCACATGCACTTGGTATACCATTACACTTATCCATGTGCCCCCTTCCCATTTTCTAATCTGTAGTATTTTCTACCCCCATGTTTTGTATTATGTAGCAACCCCCACTACCCTTTATGTATTATGCAGTGTACTCTCATCCTTCCCTATTTTGTATTAAGTGGTATTCTCCCCTAACCCTCCCTGTTGTATTATGTCCCCCCCTCATTTTGTATTGTGCTGTATCTCCCCAACCCCACATACAATTCAAAACAAATTTGGAACTTACAAGCGAAGAGCAATAGAATAACTCTCCGCTCTTGTACATTGTGGGAAATCACGCTGTAAAATCCAGCTCCTCCCGTCCCAGCTCAGCCTCCTCGGCTCACTGTGGAAAGCAGCATCGCACATGACTGTGACCTGACAGCTGCATCCTGCAGGAAAGGATTCAGGCACTGTGTGAGTGCCCTCCAATACTATCGGCGCCGGACAGAGCCTTCCAATACCATCGGCGCCCACAACAGATTCTTGCACCTGGAGCGTGTGCTCCACCAGCTTCGGCCTCACTACGCTCCGTCTGAAGCGGATTGGCGGATGAAGTGGAACTGGGACTTAGGTGAGTCCTCATCACGGGGGGGGGGGGAATGAAAGGACAGAATTTACCAACTGGCTGCGGCTGCAGGGGGGCTGGTTGGCGGGCCCCCAGAAGCTTTGGGCTCCTGGGCAACTGCCCAACAAACCCAATGGAGAAGACGGCACTGGCTCCGGGCCCTGATGGCCTTAGTGGTGAATTATTTTAATCTTACGCCCTCGTATACTGGAACCTCTAATTTATTTAATTCCATATTAGATGGTAGATCCCTCCTTTTGCATTTTAACTGAGCTACTGTAAAAGTTCTTCCAAAGCCCTCATCATACAGACCTATCTCTCTTCTTAATGTGGACTATAAACTGCTGACAAAAATATTAGCAGAGTGGCTTAAGGTGATTCTCCTGTCCATCATATATCAGGACCAAACTGGGTTCATATGGGGTCAGAGTTCAGTCACTAATATTAGGAAGCTTTTAACGGTATTTCAATCCTTACAGGACTCCATGGCGGATGTTACCAGGTTTCTACCGTCTCTAGATGCTGAGAAAGAGTTTGACCTGGTAACCTGGGATCTTCTGTTTGAATCATTACATCGCTTCGGCATAGCCCCTCTTTTCACGGAGCTCTTACTTTCTTTATATTCTTTTCCCATTACCCGGGTCCTCACTTACAGGTTACTTGTCACCAATTTTCTGTATACAAAGAGGGACGAGACAGAGATGCCCACTTTCCCCACTCTTATTTGTGGTTGCCCTTGAACCATTGGCGATAGCATTGCAACAAAATCCTGACTTTAAAGGTATTACAATTAGCGATCAAGAATGCAAATTATCTTTATTTGCAGATGATATGATGCTCTTTATATCAGATCCTTTATATTCCATCCCTGCAATTTTAGATACGATTTCCTCGTTTAGCTCTTTTGCGGGTTACTGCATTAATATAGATAAATCTGAACTACTTCGTATTAATGCATCCACAGCCACAAGTTAGCATACCTTTTGCAGACATTGCCCATTACACTAACAAAGGCTGATCATTTGTATTATACGCACATTTTTTTCAAATTTTTTTACATTTATATGGAAATACCAGAAACCTAGGATGACTCGTTCTTACCTACCAAAAATCAAGGGAGGATTTAGTGCCTCACATGTGGCTGCATTTGCGAAATCTGCCTTATTTCGATATATAGCTGATTGGTTACTAGGTACCGATCATTGTACTAATCTTGCCCTGGAGGAAGCCTTATTTCACCCATATGCCCCAGCAGCTTTATTACATACTCCAAAAGCACAGCTTCCCTTGATTTCCGTTCCAATATTTTGATAATGCATGGTTAAAAATTAATTCACATTTAAAGACTAATCCCTTTTTGTCTCCTTATATACCTTTATGGGGTAATCCGACAGTTCTTCCCTCTCTTAGCAATCCCTGTTACAGGCGTTGGTGCAAGAAAGGCATAATGTCCGTCAAAGACGTATTTGACTTGGGTGGCATTGTAAGTACATTTGCACAGTTACAGGACAAATATGGCCTTCCCAGTTTTCATGTTTTTGCAGACATGTCACTATGTTCAATCATCAGACAATCCCTTATGGATCTCAGATACCCCAGATATGGAATGGGATTGAAATACCAGCTCAACAGCCGCTGGTTCAAATCCCGACACTGAGAGATCCCGAAGGGCGTTGGTAAGTACTCTAACCCTCCCCTCTCCTCTCCCCCCTAACTCTCCTTTAGGGGTGCCTAACCCTAACCTCCCCTCCTAGTGCCTAAACCTAACCTTCCCGGAGAGGTGCCTAAACCTAACGCCCCCCTCCCCGCACCCTAAACCTAACCCTTCCGGGGGGCTGCCTAACCCTAACCTCCTCCCATAGTGCCTAAGCCTAACCCCCCTTCCCCTAGCCTAACCCTAACCTTCCCCAGAGGGGTGCCTAACCCTAAGTTCCCCGGGGGTCCCTAAACCTAACCCCCCCATCCCCGGGCTAAGTGTTATACTTACCCGTCAGCGGACAATCGGGATGGCAGGGGTCGGTACTCCGGCGTCGGGATTAAGATAGGCGTCGGCATTTCGACGCCTATCTTAAGTCCCTTGTTGGGCAGGTCCAGTCGGTATTTAGACCGGAGGCATTGTGTCCACCAGTCTATTAACTACACCCCCCCAGATAGACATTCTTTCTTTATGTAGTCTGACTAAATTTAAAATACGTCACCTTTATTGTTATTTCATAGATTTGATCTTGCAAGCTTGGTCTACTATTTCACAGGCTTGGCACACGGAATATACCCGAGTTGCCTGACTTTGAGTCAATTATCGCAAATTTGGAGTCTGTTTTACCTAGCCTTAAATCAGCACGGTTACAGGAGATCCATTTTACAGTACTATATTGTACATATATATCTCCTGCTTATAGGAAACATTTTGTACCACAAGCCACTGGGAACTGTATCAAATGTAATTATTCTACTGCCTCTCTCTCTCATTACCTATGGTATTGTGGAAAGATAAGCACGTTCTGGAATAAAATTTTATACTATCTAAACTCTTCATTAAAACTTAAATTATCTAAGAACGCTGATGCTTTCATCTTTCCTGATTTCTCTGGGAGACAGACTCTTCTTTGGACCTGTGGAATCAATTAATCCTCAAACACTGGATTTGACGATCTTAACCTACTTTGAATGAGTGGACGGTTGCTATGTTGGAAGCGTTTTGTTGTGAAAGAAGTATGGCTATCCTATTATTGAAAAAGGAGTGATAGCTTTTTTAAAAAGTGGGAACTTTATATATAGTGTTTACCTACCCAAACTCAGACTAATATTTGGAAGGTCTTTGAAAACACGGAATGGTTCCTGTTACGACAAATCACTTAACATAATCTCCCATCTTATTTTCTCTGTTATCCGTCTCTTCTGTTTTGGTTGTTATTATTATCCTTTATTTATATGGCGCCACAAGGGTTCCGCAGCGCCTAACAAGTACAAAAACAAAGTACAGAAACAGTACAGAAAGAGTTGAACAGAACAAGAAAACACTAACATCCAGTATAAGACATTGCAGGACAAGTACATGGTATGTAAACATTGCTGCAACAGCAGCAGGATGGCAAAAGTCAAGGGTTAGATGCTGTTATAAGGAGTATAGAGTAGATAATATAAGTAAAGGAAGGAAAAGCACATGAGGGAAGAGGGCCCTGCTCGTGAGAGCTTACATTCTAAAGGGGAAGGGCAGACAGACAGGGGTGACACAGATGGGGTAGACAGTGAGCATGGAACAGAGGGTTAGGATGACAGATGGGTGGATTCCTATTAGAGATGAGCGGTTCGGATTCTGTGGAATCCGAACCGCTCCGAACATTGGGGATCCGAGTCCACCCGAACCCTGTTCGGGTGTTCACCGCCTGACTCGGATCCCCGTTCAGGGCCGAACGGCGGCCGCCTGATGTCGGATTCTCACTAGAGAATCCGACATCAGGTCTCCTCGCGTGTAGGGCAGAGCGCAGTGATAGCGCTCTGCCCTACACAGACACACAGCCGCCAGCGGCAGCTGTGTGTTTGTTACAGCAGCCAATGAGAGTCACACAGACTCTCATTGGCTGCTGCACGGAGGGAGCCGGCTGGAGCTCACACATGAGCTCCGTCTTCCGGCTCCCTCCTCAGCGTGTGACAGAGCGGACGGCGCGGGAGCGGGGATACAGGTAAGTTTTATTTTTTTTATTTTTTTACTTGTCAAAGGTCCGGGGGCGCTACTGGGGGGGGGGGTCTGCACTACTGGGGGGCTATACTACTGGGGGGGCCATACTACAGAGGGGCCTGCTACTGGGGGGGCTATACTACTGGGGGGGGGTCTGCACTACTGGGGGGGGGTCTGCTACTGGGGGAGGCAATACTACTGGGGGGGCCATACTACAGAGGGGCCTGCTACTGGGGGGGGCTATACTACTGGGGGGGGGTCTGCTACTGGGGGGGCCATACTACTGGGGGGGATCTGCACTATTGGGGGGCCATACTACAGAGGGGCCTGCTACTGGGGGGGGGCTATACTACTGGGGGGGTCTGCACTACTGGGGGGGGTCTGCTACTGGGCAGGGCTATACTACTGGGGGGGCCATACTACAGAGGGGCCTGCTACTGGGGGGGGCTATACTACTGGGGGGGGTCTGCTACTGGGGGGGCCATACTACTGAGGGGCCTGCTACTGGGGGGGGGCCATACTACTGGGGGGGCCTACTACAGGGGGGGCCATACTACAGGGGGGGCCCATACTACAGGGGGGGCTACTACTGGAGCAGCCTACTACTGGGGGGGCCTGCTACTGGGGCAGCCTACTACTGGGGGAGCCATACTACTGGGGGGGCATACTACTGGGTGGCATGCTAATGGGGGGCATACTACTGGGGGGGCCTGCTAATGGGGGACATACTACTGGGGGGGCCTGCTAATGGGGGGCATACTACTGGGGAGCATTCAACTGGGGGCACTGCATAGTGGACCGTACTACTAAGGGGACTGCATAGGGGGCACCACTGCTGGGGGACATTGTGTAAGGGACACCGCTACTGTGGGCATTGTGTAAAAGGGTCACTACTGTGGGCATTGTGTAAAAGGGGCACTACTGTGTGTCGTAACATAAATAAGAGACACTACTTTATGGTGTAATGTGAATCAGGCCCTATGTGCGGTGTAATGCTAATAAGATTGTGCACTGTGACTCCTAGGGCCGTAGCCCACTTTGTAAACAAGTACTGTGACTCTGCTGGCCGTACCCCACTGGGTGGGTGCACTACTTTTCATTTCTGCCACTGCTGTGTGGCAATGTGTCATAGATGTGCTTTATACTGTGGTGTCTGTGTCGTTGTGCCGCTGCTTTGTCGCTTAGTAACCAGTCAGCTCACTGCAACCTTTGGCCAATAATGTTGAAAACAATATTATAAGCTGTGATATGGTCTAAATTGACTGGAAATTAATGTTATTGAGGTTAATAATACTCTAGGAAGAAAAAAAAGACCAATTTATGTGATTTTAGCTTTTTTTGTCAATTTTTGTAAAAAAATCCAAATCCAAATCCAAATCCAAATCCAAAGCCAGTCACCGCAGTTTGGCAAATCCAAATCCAAATCCAAATCCGGACGACGAATTAGAACCAAATCCAAATCCGGCAAAAATGGTCCGGCGCACATCCCTAATTCCTATTTTACATTATGTGAGCAAGTAAGATGGAGTAAGATTTACACCTTTGATATTCTACTATACATTTTTGTCGGTGTCTGTGGAATTATTCTCCTCCCCTTCCCTTTTCTTTTAATAGATCCCCGTTGCGAAGCGGGTCAAATAAAATATAGAACCTAGTAGGTTCTACATTACGAATTCTATATTCTACATTATGGTATATTATGTCATTTTTACATATTGCACATAATTATTATAATATTTTAGTGAATTTATTTACATTTATTCTATGTGTCTTTTGGAATATTTCCCATTTACTTCTGCTCTGTGGGATTAATCATTTCTCTTAGTTTTTGGTTGTTACTGAAGGTTATCCTTCATTCCCCCACATTCTATAGTACAAAAAACAAAAAATGGATAACAGCAATTTTATGTTTATTTTATTTCAAAAAACAACACGGTTTATTATTACAATGTTGTATTGTATTTCATTTTTGAGATGTATGTTGTCCATTTTCTCTTTGCTGTTCAATAAACAGATTTAAATATATACAAAATTCTGTGATCCACTGCACTGCTGCATTTGAGGACGCAGTCATCGGATCACTTGCATGAACATCGGTCATCTGTGTAACCCTCAGGTTACTCAGGATGGCTGTTAAATTCATGCAACCAGGGCCAGTGAAGCTGCATCAAAAATGCAGCCACAGGCTCGGCATGCTCAGAAAATGGGGCAGACACGCCAGTTTTCTCGTACGCTGTCTGTTGCCACCTCTCCCTCCTCACCTCGAGTGAGAATTTTTGGAGCACCCCACCCTTCCAATAACAAAAAACACACATTGCCCCCCCCAGGAAAAAAAACAAATTTCTCCCACAGAAAAATAACAATATCCTTGACCACATCATATGCTAAAATACATCCTTGTTCTCTCTCCCTTCATACCCTGCACTACATCCCAATACTAAGGGGTATATTTACTAAAGGTTGCTTATAATCGACATCAATGTTGTGTTTTTGAGGCTAAATCACACATTTACTAATACTTAAAAAAACAAATAAAAAATTGTCCGTTAGTGAACACGTGATTTAGCCCCAGAAACACAACATTGATGTTAATCTATTTTAAATCGATTAAAATCGACCTTTAGTTCATATACCCCCAAATCTCTGTACTACCACGCTGACACCTCTATACCCTGCACTACATCACTGACGCTTCTACGCCCAGAAAAACATGTTCTGAAGTGGGGAGACATCAGGGCTGTCTGTGTTACAAGTGTCCTAAGATTGAGAGGTCACCAGGACTGTCTATATTACATGTGTCACTACTGTGTGTCATAGTTGCCTACATTTGCTGTCTCTTCCCCGGGAGAAGCCCTGGGATGAGAGGCAGGTGGGTGGCGACGGGGACGGGGCCTGATGATTCACGGCATTAAGCCCTGTCCCCTCACGGTAAAATGCCCGCAATTGGCTTAAATTTAAATAGGGGGCAGAGCAAAATTATGCGAATAATGTAGAATCGAGTCATTAAGCGCCGTCCCTTGCATGGAGACCTGCGATCGCCGCAGAAATTCTCCTAATTCTGCCCACTTCACTAGGAAGTGGGCAGAATGCAGGGGAAATGTCTACCCTTCCGTGGGTGCGGGGGGTTACCTGAAAAATCGGGAGCTTCCCACGAAAACCGGGAGGGTAGGCATGTATGCTGTGTTTGCATCTTTACCGAAATGCAACACAGAGGCACAAAATTAGTTCCATTTTCTCCTTCATCCACTAGGGGACACTGGAGGACTTCATGACAGTGGGGGTATAGACGGTGCTGAGTGGAGCTGGCACTTTAAATTTATATGAAGTGTGGCTAGCTCCTCCCCTCTATACCCCCCTATAGGCCAGTATTAGTTTGTGCCCGAGTGGGAGCAGGTCACAGAAAAAGGATCTCTCCTGCTAGGGCTAGGATAGGTTTAAAAAAAAAAAAAAAGAATTCCTAATCTGAGGACAGACGGGCAGTAACTGTAACTGCCTGTCTGCTACGCGGGATGCTGCCGGAGGGGACCCACTCGCAAGTGCTTGCACTTCGCCTGGGGTCCCCGACACCTGAGACCTCAGTCTCATGCAGCGCACATTGCGGACCCCTCAGTCAGAGCCAGCCGCCGGCAGCAGCAGCAGGAAGCCTCCAAGCCTCAGCATCTCCCTGTGAGTACAGCTGGCTCCCTGATTTGCATGGCAGCCAGCTTATTGCTACAGTAGATGGCCCCTATACACCGGCAAGCTGGCTCCCTGATTAGCAGGGCAGCCAGCTCAGCGCTTCAATAGGCGGCCCCACAGCGATCCGTGCCGGCGGCTCAGCCACCGGCGCGATGTTAGTACAGCTGGCTCCCTGATTAGCAGGGAAACCAGCTTAGCGGGATCAGAGGCGGCTTCACATTCCAGAGACGCGCCGACGGCAGCGCAGCCGCCAGCACGTCTCTGTGTCAGTACAGCTGGCTCCCTGATTAGCAGGGAGCCGGCTTAGCGCTACAGAGGCGGCCTCACAGACCCCCCACAGAGCGCGCTGACGGCGGTACAGCCTCAGCGCATCTCTATCATTACGGCTGGCTCCCTGATTAGCAGGGAAGCCGGCTTAGCGCTACAGAGGCGGCTTCCTGTATGCACCGGCTCCCTGACAAGCAGGGTAGCCGGTGTTTTCCCGGCATTAGGTGGCTCAGCAATACTGCACTAAGGCAGTATATATATAAAAGTTATACTGGGTAAACGCGCCAGTGTATAATAACGGCGCTAGAATGCGGGGGCCAGAGCAAAGCTCCAACTTCCTCCTCCTGCCTCCCATCAGCCCCAGCGTGTCACTGCATGCAGTTTGCTGGCGGCCATTACAGGGAGCGGCAGCGCTGGACAGCCTACACGGGCCTGTATGTATCACAGCAGGGGTTTAGGCTGATGTAGACAGAGAGCATAATAATAATTAATCTTTGCCTGGCTCTCTGGCACTGCTAGGAGCGCTGTGGTGGGCAAGTGTGACTGTCTCCAAGCTCTCTGTACCCCAGTATACTGTTTTTCTTACCCTGTCACTTAACCTCTTTGTGTTTTGTGTGGGGTCTGTATGTAGCATGACTGGCAGGTCTAAGGCTTCGCAAAAGTTATTTACCTGCAAAAAGTGTGGAGTAAAATTTACACAGGGACAGTCATCTACCTCCAGATTGTGTGACGGTTGTTATACGGATCAGCAATCTGCAGAGATGTCAGAACCACCGTCTTGGACGCAGGTTACATCTGTTATGTCCTCTCTCTCGGCTGAACTAGAGGCTTCTCGCAGAGAAAGAGAGGCTTATAGGTCAGCTGCTACAGAGGAACCAGCATGGGCGAGATCCCTAGCTGTTTCTATGGAGGGGATTTCCAAAGCCATGACAATGGCATCCGCTCCGCAGGTCTCTAAAAAGAGATTGTTACCCTCAGTCCTCCATTGGGATGACCTGGAGGAGGAGGAGGATATGCCCGAATTAGAAGAGGGTGAATATACCCCAGATTCGCCTAAAGAGCCTCTGGAGTCTGATCCTGAACAGGTATCAGAGGGAATAGAAGCCTTGATTGCTGCAATACGACAGGTATTGCACATACAGGAAGAGGACTCAGGTCCTGCAAAACAGTCTTTCTTTCTTAAGAAACAAAGACAAGCTACGGCTTTTCCTATATCGGAAGAGCTGGATTCCCTTCTAACGACAGCCTGGGAACATCCAGATAAAAAGTTTCAGATGTGCCGGCGTTTATTATCTTTTTACCCTTTTCCAGCAGATAATAGAAAGGCTTGTGAAACTCCCCCTACGGTAGATTCATCTGTATCGCGATTGTCAAAAAAGACTACGCTCCCTGTTCCTGGAGTCACGTCTTTAAAGGACACGTCCGATCGGAGACTGGAGAGCACTCTTAAGTCCATTTACACCGCTGCAGGGGTGACTCTTCGTCCAGCGATAGTTAGCTGCTGGACTAACAAGGCTATCGAAATTTGGGCTAAGCAATTGGAGGACGGAATGAAGGATCAACTACCTATGGAGGAACTCATTCCGTTAGCAGAACATATAGGTGAAGCGGCAGCTTACCTTGGGGAAGCGTCTAAGGATGTTTGTTCTATTGCCTCCAGAACTTCAGCTCTGGCAATTTCAGCACGGCGGGCGCTGTGGCTCAAAACTTGGCAGGCTGACGCGGAATCCAAAAAGGCTGTGGAAGCACTTCCTTTCACTGGACATGTACTATTCGGGGCAGAACTAGATAAATGGATATCTCAGGCTACTGGAGGTAAATCCACTTTTCTATCGTCTGCAGCTCCTCCACCTAGACGATCTTACTCAGGACCTTTGTTTCGGTCCTTTCGGGCCCCGGGTCATTCACGTGGTCGTTTCAGAGGATCATCAACGTCTCGTGGTACCAGAGGTCGGGGTAGAACCGCAGCCACCAGAGGCTCGAGTCTACAGGAAGTTAAGTCCACTTCTAAACCCAGTGCATGACGGGCTTCCCTCTCACCTGGAGGACCCCAGAGTGGGAGCGTGTCTTTGGAACTTCAGAGAGGTCTGGATGGAAACCTGTGCGGACGCTTGGGTCCGAGATATAATAATTTGGGGCTACAAGCTAGATTTCTAACTGCAACCCCCGAATCGTTTTTTTACCACAGGTTTGCCAGTTTCCAACGACAGAAGTGTGGTCTTAGAGAAAGCAATAGACAGGCTTCTGTCCATGAAAGTGGTAATCCAAGTCCCCAGTCATCAGAGGGGAAAAGGATTTTACTCCAGTCTTTTTGTCGTTCCGAAGCCGGACGGCTCGGTCAGACCCATTCTAAACTTAAAGGATCTCAATCCATACTTGCGGATCTTCCGGTTCAAGATGGAGTCTCTTCAGTCGGTAATTGCAGGCTTGGAGGAGGGCAAGTTCATGGTATCTCTAGATATCAAGGACGCCTACCTGCAAATTCACATTTGGCCACCTCACCAGGCTTTCCTGATATTCGCAGTTTGGGATTCACATCTCCAGTTTCAGGCCTTGCCCTTCGGCTTATCTTCGGCCCCACGGGTATTCACAAAGGTTATGGCTGTGATGATAAGTCTCCTTCGGAAACAAGGAATCACTATTATTCTGTACCTGGACGACCTACTCCTGAAGGCGAATTCCAAGGATCAACTATTACAGGACATCAACGTGACACACAACCTCCTCATTCGTCATGGATGGATTCTGAATTTTCCCAAATCGCATCTGCAACCGACACAGAGATTGCAGTTTCTAGGAATGATCATGGACACCGTGTCTCAACGGGTGTTCCTTCCCCAGGACAAGATAACTTCCATTCAGGAGATGGTGAGGTTGGTCCTTCGACGTCGGCAGGTTTCGGTTCATGCATGTATCCGACTTCTGGGGAAGATGGTAGCAGCCTTCGAGGCTGTTCAGTACGGTCGTTTTCACTCCAGACCTTTTCAGCTAGATCTACTATCACAATGGTCGGGATCCCACCTGTTTCTTCACAAGAGAGTCCGTTTACAACCCAAGACTCGGATTTCCCTACTGTGGTGGCTAAACTCAGTTCACCTTACAGAGGGAAAGAGATTCGGGGAGTGGAATTGGACGCTTCTTACCACGGATGCAAGTCTAAGAGGCTGGGGGGCAGTAATTCTAGAGCATCACTTCCAGGGACGCTGGACAGCACAGGAAACGAGTCTTCCAATCAACATATTGGAATTAAGAACAGTTTTCTATGCCTTACGGACAGCAGCTCACTTTCTGAGGGGCCGAGCAGTCAGGGTCCAGTCCAACAATGCCACAGCAGTGGCATACATAAACAAACAAGGTGGCACCAGAAGTCGTGCGGCCATGAAGGAAGTCAGCAGGATTCTGATCTGGACGGAAAGCTACGCAAGGTCAATTTCGGCAATCTTCATTCCGTGCATCGAAAATTGGGAGGCAGATTACCTCAGTCGTCAGGATGTGCATCCAGGAGAATGGGCTCTACATCCACAAGTGTTTCAACAGCTGGTCCAACGATGGGGTCTTCCGCAGGTCAACCTCATGGCATCCAGGCAGAACCATCAACTGCCCATTTACTGCTCTCGAACAAGGGATCCACAAGCGGTGGCTGTGGATGCACTGTCAACACCATGGCGGTTCCAATTCATTTATCTATTTCCTCCATTTCCCCTTCTCCCTCGAATCCTTCAATGCATCAAGAGGGAACAGGCCAAGGTCCTGCTGATACCTCCGGACTGGCCTCGCAGAGCTTGGTACTCCAACATTCAGCTCCTGTTGGTAGACAATCCTTGGCCCTTACCACTCAGAGAGGATCTGCTCCTTCAGGGTCCTTTACTCTATCCAAACTTAAAGCAGTTACGTTTGACGGCGTGGTTGTTGAAAGGGCCATCTTAAGACGTAAAGGGATACCTTCCAAGGTGATTCCTACGATGCTTAGAGCCAGGAAGGAAGTTACTTCCAAGCATTACCATCGTATTTGGAAGGCATATGTAACCTGGTGCGAACGTAGAGTTCTGCCTTCTACGGAGTTCAGTCTTCCCAGATTTCTGCTTTTTCTGCAAGCAGGTCTCTCAACAGGCCTTCGGTTGGGATCTCTGAAGGTACAAATTTCAGCACTCTCTCTCTGTTTTCTTCCAAAAGAAATTGGCCTTATTACCGGACGTGCAGACTTTTCTGCAGGGTGTGTTTAGATTACAACCACCCTTTGTTCCTCCTACAGCTCCATGGGACTTGGACTTCGTCCTGTCTTTCTTGCAGTCTTCACTGTTCGAGCCTTTGGAGTCGGTGGAATTGAAGTATCTTTCATGGAAGGTGATACTTCTGCTGGCTCTAGCTTCCGCCAGGAGGGTGTCGGAGCTGGGAGCTTTATCATGTCGTCCACCATATTTGATATTTCATGAGGATAGAGCTGAGCTGCGCACCAGAATAGATTTTCTGCCTAAGGTGGTTTCGGCCTTCCACATCAATCAACCTATTGTGGTTCCGGTTCTTCCACAGGATTCTCCTTCTAGTAGATCCTTGGATGTGGTTAGAGCTCTTCGCATATATGTAGACAGGACGGCAGCCGTTCGCAAGACAGATACTCTTTTTGTTTTGTATGATGCTGCTCGTCCGGGTTGGCCAGCTTCCAAACAGACACTGGCTAGATGGATTCGTCTGACCGTACGACAGGCGTATATGGCCTCGTCTAGGGAACCTCCATCTTCCATTACCGCACATTCCACTCGCTCAGTGGGTGCCTCGTGGGCAGCTGCTCGAGGCGTTTCTATGGAATCTCTATGCCGGGCAGCTACTTGGTCAGGCCGGCATACTTTTGTTCGGTTTTACAGATTTGACACCTTTGCAACTTCTGCAGCGCAATTTGGTTGGTCTATTTTGCAGGGTTCTCATCGCTTTCCCACCCCTGATGGGAGCTCTGGGACGTCCCCACTGTCTTGAAGTCCTCCAGTGTCCCCTAGTGAATGAAGGAGAAAACAGGATTTTGGTACTTACCAATAAATCCCTTTCTCCGATTCCACAGGGGACACTGGACGCCCACCCTGCGCTGTTCTTCCTGCCACACCTGTTATGCCTGTTGGCGACATGTTTGTTTAGGGTGATGTTATGAATGTTAGAGACATGTTTGTCGTCTCTTGTTTCATTCTATGTTACTTTCTTTTCACCTTTCAGTTATGTGTACTTTCGCCTCCTCCTCTTCTGTCAATCTTTTTTCTCTGCTCCCCTCGGGCACGGTTGTAATACTGTCCTATAGGGGGGTATAGAGGGGAGGAGCTAGTCACACTTCATTTAAATTTAAAGTGCCAGCTCCACTCAGCACCGTCTATACCCCCACTGTCTTGAAGTCCTCCAGTGTCCCCTGTGGAATCGGAGAAAGGGATTTATCGGTAAGTACCAAAATCCTGTTATTTGAAAAAAAGACACAAAAATACAACAGCCCTATAACGAATGTGTTCGCTACATCCCTTTGTCTCATTTGTTATAATATTGTTTTTCCCATGACCAGAACACACAGCTGCTCCAGCAGACGGGCTTTACTGTATGTACTGGCAGCCAGCAGGGGGAGCCTGTGCATGGTATCTGTAGTCATCATGACAGATACAAACAAAGGACAAGTTATATAGGGACTAAACTACAACTTCAAGAATGCTTCTAACCAGGAAGAAACCGCCGCCGCTGATTGGCTGTTGTTGTGACTGGTGGACACTGTATAGCTGCTGTATAATGGCTGAATAGTGCGGGCAAATCAGCCGCACAGCTGCTCCACACCACCTGGTACATGGCAGGTTATGGAGTCCAGGCATGCAAGTTTCTGGTCCTGGTTGCATTGGCCGCACTGCGCACCCATAGTGTGGCGCCTCTATGCGGCCGCTCCGCCTGAACGACCCTCCATTGTTATGTTGATTACCCAGCTGCATGACACTTTTCTCCTGGAGACTTCTTTAAATATATCAAGTTCAGACACTGGATCCAATCTCACCCACTCTTGACTCCTTGTTCTGGGGACATTCCTCCACACATTTTTGCTCATCTCACTTCCACCACACACGAGGGTGGCATAATGCACTGGTACAATCTTTAACTATCTGAAAAAGTCCCGACAACATTCCTGCTTAACTTACGTTGTGGCAAATCTGGGTGTGCAGATGGAGGGAGGTTATTCATCACCAGTTTTAAAATGTCTAAGGGCCTGATTCAGAGATGGATGCCATGGCGATTACGGCACTGTGTCTGTCATCCTGCTTCCCCATCCTCAGGTCCTGGTGGCTCCTATTGCGGCACAGCGTATGTGACATCATGCTGTTACTGCCATGAAGAGGAGCCATGAAGAGGAGCAGGCACTGTACAGAAGACAAATAAGGTGAGAGGTGGCTAGAGGGACACAGGTAAGTGAGCTGCTAGAGGGACAGATGGGCAGATGAGCTGCTGGACGAACACGGGGGTGAGCTGCTGGAGGAACACAGGTGCAGTGAGCTACTGGAGGGACACAGGAGCAGTGAGCTGCTGGAGAGATACAAGACTAAGCTGTGGGAGGAATACAGGGGGTGGTGAGCTGCTAGAGGAACACACGGGGCGGTAAGTTGCTGGAGGGACACGGGCAGTGAGCTGCTAAAGAGATACAGGGGGTGAGCTTCTGGAGGGACACAAGGGGTGATATGCTGGTGGGACATGGGGTATAAGCTGCTGAAGGGACACAGGGGTAGTGAGTTGCTGGGGGGATACAGCAGGGTGAGATGCAGAAGGGACACGGGGGTGAGCTGGAGAGATGCAGGAAAATGATGCTGAAGAGATGGTGTTGGAGAGAAGATGCAGGAGGGTGTGACGCTGGTGAGATGCAAGGGGGGATGGCACTGGTGTGACACATGGAGATGATGCTAATGAGACACAGGGGGGATGGTGTTGAAGAGACGCACGGAGGCATGACACTGATGAGGAGGGATGGTGCTGGAGACACACAAGGGGGATGGTGTTGGAGAGACGTAGAGGGGTGGCATTGAGGATACACTGGGGAGATGGCGCTGGAGAGATGTAAAGCTTGTGAGACTCGGGGTGGCTCTGATAAGTAGCAGGGGGGGAGACTGTGTAGAGATGCAGGGGGATGGCACTGGATAAACGAGGAGGATGATGTCTCTCCAGGATGTTTATCAGGGAAGTTCACATTTTGCTCTGCCCAAAACTTATATTACTATGTATTATCTGGTTGAACCTCTGCTGTATGAATCTGAAATTTTATTTCTACATAAACAGCTACCACATTATCTCCTATATCAGAGGTTCCCAAATTTTTTTGAATCACGGCGCCCTAGTGTATCAGCATTGTTATCATGGCACCCCTAAGCCAAAAGTTTGTTATTGAGAAATTCAGAAAAAAATGTAGTAAAGTAAAGTATATTGTTCTTAGCTGTTATCCTTAGGGTCAGTTATTTGGTGGTGGACAGGTTTGCGCTTCTGTTTGTCCACATATTTACATTACATTGACCATAAAGAATTTGATTTGGTGCTGGACCACCAGCCTGAGGCACCCCTGCAAGTGTCCCGAGGCACCCCAGGGTGCCACAGCGCACAGTTTGGGAACCAGTATCATATATGCATACTGTTTACTGGCTCAAGATACTGTCTGCCTAGGGAATCTATTTCTTCAAAGATCCATCATTGCAGAAAAACCACCATAAAGGGAAGAAAGAACTCAAGCTTGGAGATCCATAGAGGTTGCAAACAAAAACAAAAAAAACAACAACAACAAAACAATGGAGCACCCAAGTGACAAAAACTTGCTTATAAAAAAACTCAGGGCATGACTGAAAAATAACTAAGAGTGACATTTATAGCATAGAACTATTTTTTTCTTTTTAAGTGACCTAACGTAGTCTCAGCTGGTCACAAAAGTGCTAAAAAAATAGCATCTAAAATGAACTTCACACTATCATAGCGCCTAAAGCTTCTGGGGTCTAAGCGCCCCTCATGCCACGGCCATTTGCTTAAAATTTTCCTATACACAACAGTGTGTGTGTGTGTGTGGGTGTACATGGTATTCATCCCAGTCATATTGAGGTTTTACCTTATTTGTGTTTTCTTTTGTAGTGTGTACAGTATTTTTGTACCAATATAAGTATAGAGCCAGAATTTTATAGAACAGTTTTCAAGGGGCATTTGTTTTTGTTATTTGCCCTGGGCTCCATCAACCCTAGTCTAAGAGTAGCTCCGTTTAATGTGAGAAGGGGGGTAGGCAGCAAGGGAGATGAGTTACACAACATCTCCAGGACCACTTTAAGCCTTAAGTAGCCCTTTTTTTTAACAAGTTTACTTTTAGATTTTACAAAAATAAAATAGTACAACTATATGTGCACAGGCAAAGAGAAAAGTATTTGGGACAGAATAGCATGGTATCATATTGACACATATATCAACAAACTAATCCAAAAAAAAGAAAAAAAAATAGATATAGTATAGAAAAATAAAAGTTATTATATATCAAAACACATATTTGAATAGATGGTATACAACAATACGAAATATAAGATTTTCAGAAAATATAAGTGGGAAACAGAATCACTTAGGAGAGAGATGGAGAAAAAAAGAAAGAGGAAAAAGAAGGGGAAGAATATGTTGGGGGGGACAGGGAAAGTAGGGAGGAGACCGAGTCCAGGTTTATATTGTATATTGGGGAAGCCTGATTAAAAATCGTGATAGCAGAATGAAAAGAAAATAAATGAATAAATAATATAAGTAAATTATGATCGTTAAAGTAGTCTGTTCGAAAAGCCTGAGGGCAGGGTTCCATGTTGCGTGGTGCTATTATATAGGAACCAGTCACCCCAAACTACGAGAAACTTATGAGAGGTGTTGTGGAGATAAGATGATATTTTCTCCATGGCCGCCACGTGCCAGATTTTATTTAAGAGTTGTTGGCGAGGAGGAGGGTCAATATCTTTCCAGTGCCTTGCAATTAGACATCGAGCTGCATTTAAAATATGTGAAGAGAGCTTATCAGCATGCGCGTTAAGGCCCTCGAGTGGATAGCCAAGGAGGAAAGACCAGGGAGACTTAGTCAGTGGTACTTTAAGAATTTCTGAAAGGAGAATGGTAACCTCATCCCAGAAACTGGCTATTTTAGGGCATGATCACCATATGTTTATGTAAGTACCTATCTCGCCACAACCTCTCCAACATCGGTCAGAGGCTAGATGATAAATTCTGTGCAAACGGGCAGGTACCAGGTACAATCTATAATAGGTTTCAAGAAGCAAAGGGGGGGGTGAGAGCCGCACAAGATCCAAATATTAAGGGATATAGAAATAATGAAATAGATATACCAACATAACAAAGATTAACATAGACCACTAATGGTAATAATTTGATTGTCGGCGGTGCTCCCGAGAGCCAAAAGAGTACAATCAGAACAAGTAAAGGAGAAAAAGCAGACTCTTGTTGGGGGCACTCATTATTATGTAATATGAAAATAATTAAAACTTAGCGTTTAATATCACTATTTTAGAATAAATTTGAACACACAAGCAGGGAAGCAGGCAGCGGCAAGGTATTTTCCTGGATGTGAGACCCGCTGTTCCTAGCTGCGCGCTTCCCTTTAACAGTGCACTCTACACGGGGAAGCCGTTCCATGACTCAGGCCATCGCCTGACAAAACTAGAGAGAGGGGGGATCCCACTATTATCATTGCGAGCCCTCGACACGATCCGCTGGCAGTCGTACATGGAAGCAGGTCTCAAGACATGGTGGCTGCATGGATATCTGACAACTTGTGGCGCCATATAAAGGATAATAATAATAATAGTGGAAAAAGAATAACTGAATCAGTATCCATCTCTACGGATAGATAAGTATTAATGGTTAATTGAATTTATTATTATGTGGCAATGTTGCTAAAATATATGTGGGGAACATGATTGATATCCTCAACTAGCATTTCATTTGTATCACAATACATGTTGTCAATTATAGGTATTATGAAGGTCTTCAAACCTATTTTTGCATACTAATGTGAATGTTAATTTGCGCTAATTAAACGGCATGCTAATTTATTATCAATGCACTTACGATATACCAATTTATTGTTAATGCACTCACGATGTACGGTTGCTTAACTACAGTAACACATTGCTGTGTAAGTAACATGTGTTAACTAAATGTGGCTCAGTAGATGTTACGTATTGTTGTGATAAACATCTCTAACGATATATACATCTACTTAGGACACAGTGATTTGAATCTGTTACATATTGTAATGAAGCTGCAAAATTGCAGAAGTGTATTCCATTTCAATTTATGATCAGAGTTGTTTAAAATTGTGGAAGTGTGTTATCTTAGCAATAGTGAATCATTACTAGGATGCGTGGATTGCTAGTAGATCTCATGTTTAGTCTCCCATATCAACACATTACATTGTAACTCAATTGTATTGCTAGGCCTAGTTATCTGGCTTTGGATACGGTGACCAATAGCTGTTACATGCTATATCTGGACTGTAATGTTGCAGAAGTGTATATTGGTTTTCAAGGCTATAGGATGTGCATGTATTTGTAGAAGTGTGCTGTTTTGGCAACAGTGAACTACTGTTAGACTGTTTTGATTGTTATCAGTCTGGTAATATATCTCCATTATTTTGCAGCAGGGCATTATGTCAAATGTAGGGAGATTGTGACTTATGATTTACCCTCCTGTGTATTAATGTACGTTATATGTTTATTGTGTGTTCAAATTTATTCTAAAATAGTGATATTAAACGATAAGTTTTAATTATTTTCAGATTACATCATAAGGAGTGCCCCCAACAAGAGTCTGCTTTTTTCTCCTTTGCTTGCTCTGACAATCTATAATATACCTTGTAGGCATTTGCCTTAATTAAGGTGGAAATAGAAGACTTGGATACCCTCTCCCATACCACAGACCATGTGTCCTCATCAGGTGGACTCCCCAGTTCATGGCCTGGTGTATCCGGTAAGTTAACATAAAGTTAAAGGTTATAAATGACAGACATAATACCTTTCATGAGAGGGTTGTGGAGACACAAAGGCTCATAAGATGTTAGAGAGCTATCAATTGAATTATTGGGGAGAGAGTTAATGAAGTGTCGTATTTGAATATAAGTAAAAGTGCTGACAGAAGATACATCAAGTTTATTCTGTAAGGAACCCAGAGGGGCGCATCCACCAGAATCAAAAACATCAAATACCACCCTAACCCCACCCTTAATCCATGAAGAAAAACGGGTGAGGTTGAAACCCGGGGTAAATGCTGGATTCGACCATATAGGAGTAATGCGGGATGGATAGGAGGTAATGTTAAAATGAGATTTACAGTAATCCCATATAGAGCATGTAAAGGAGATAACTGTGTGTGAGCGAGCAGATTGAGGGCCTGATTCAGACCCACTCGCGAGCGCTGAGCGCCTGCAAGCGGGTCGATGTTGGCCAAGTGCGCATGCGCACGAGGGAGCCGGCTCCGTCGTGCGCATGCGCGAGACCCGCATAGCGACGGGCATGCCGTCGCTATGGGTCTCGCTACAAAGGGGGTGTGCTGTCGATGTTGAGTGACAGCACGCCCCCTTTGGTGGGCGTGCCGGGGTCGTTGCTGCCCAGACGGAGGCGTTCCCATGGGAATGCCTGCCGTCTGGGGCCGGCCCCACTGACATCACAAATATCAGTGGGAGTGCTTTTGGCTCTGCTCCAGGGCTTATGGCAGACGAGACCCTACCACAAGGGTCTCGTTGCAAGCCCAATGGTCGTGATGGTCTTGACCATCGCAACCATCTTTTTGGCCGCTCGCTATAGCTGTGGGTGGGCACCCACAGCTATACGAGCGGCAGGAGGCCGCTCTAAAAAAAGAGAGGGAGGGCACTGATTCAGAGCGAGTGCTCTGAAAGAGCGTCCGGCTCTGAATCAGGCCCTGAGGCCTATCAGGTGTAGCCAAGCCTACAATAGCAGACATAAAAGGGATATCGCACGCATTAGCTTCAACTTTCACCCACTGGGGTGTCTGGGAAGATGCAAACCAAGCTATTGCCTGACTTAAATGGATTGCATAGTAATAAAGGTTAACATCAGGAAACCCGTTGCCCCCATTGGTGCCATTGGTGGTGTGACGGAGAGTCAGAAAACTGATGTGGGGAGGCCTGGATTTCCATACAAATTGGACAAACAACCTGTGTAATTACAATAAAGTTGATTTAGGGACAGCAACAGAGAGGGTCTGGAAGAGGTAGAGTAGTCTAGGCATAAGGTTAATTTTACCTGCCACTATCCTACCCAACCAGGAAATTATTAGATCTCGCCATCGGAGGAGGTCCAGTTTAAGTTTTTTAAGCATGGGGGGAAGTTCGCAGAGCAAAGGGTGTCATAACTGTTATATAAACTCCTAAATATTTAATTTTAGAGGGGTGCCAGGCAAAGTTATAATTGTGACGCAGGAGATCCAAGGCCCTAGGTGATATATTGAGTGCGAGAGACTCAGGACCTCATTCAGAGTCGGTCGAAGCGGCCGCACGGTCGTACGGAAAAAGGGGCCGGATATGCAAATGATTCCCTCGCAAGTTGCGTCCCTAAGTTCGGATCGGTAGTTGGCCGACCAAGGGGAGGAAGCGGTCTGAAGACTAAAAAATACGCCCCCTTCTCGTACGTCATCTCCGGGCATATAAGGATTAATCAAGACCATCGGAACTGGTCGTAGAGTTTAAGGTTGACCATACCCTCTCTTAAGCTCTACGATCATGTCAGTGTAAAAACCTCCCAGGTCACATGTGCCATGACGCTACTTTGTTAATTATGCACTCCCATAATCCGTATGCACTCCCATAAAATGTCGTTCGCATAATCAGGCACGCCTGCGTTCGGATCTCCACTCCCCCGTTTTCAAGCACCTTCCCCTGTTACCACCCACAAACGCCTCCATCTGTCACTCAAACTACCGACCTGGCTGTGTTCAAGGAGAGAGAAATTTCTGATCGTAGCGGCTAGTTTGCGCACGCGCATTGCGAACTTTACGCAAGCGCAGTATAGCGAACATCGGCCGCAACGACCGACTCTGAATGAGGTCTTCAGTTTTAGAAATCTTATAGCCCGAAAGTGAGCCATAGTCAGCCAAAACTTGAAAAAGTTTCAGAAAAGACGTATGGGGAGAAGTTAGGGTTAGGAGTACGTCATCAGCAAAAAGAGACACTTTGTATTCAGCCTTTCCGAGTGAAGTAACCCTAATATCTGAGTCAAGGCAAATTTGCGCTGCAAGGGGTTCAATGACGAGAGCAAAGATCAGGGGTGACAAAGGGCACCCCTGTCTAGTGCCATTGGTTATAAGGAAAGGGGACGAGAGAAGACCATTCACCGAGACCCTAGCTGAAGGTGTAGTGTATAGGGCCTGGTTGCCCTGGAGAAAATTACCACTTAAGCCAAAGGCCCTCAAAGTTTGAAGCATGAAGGGCCAGCAGATCCGGTCAAAGACCTTCTCAGCATCCAGGGAGAGCACCAGGGCTGGAGTTCGAGTAGAATTGATGGGAGTGAATGAGACTATTAACTCGCCTGGTACTGTCCCTGGCCTGTCTCCCCGGTATAAAGCCAACTTGATCGTTATGGACTAAGCTAGGCAATACTGCGTTCAGGTGGTTGGCAAGTATCTTTGCATAAATCTTAACAGTGAGATGGGTTTGTAATGAGCACAATTGGAGTGGTCCTTACCCTCTTTGGGAATAAAACTAATCCTAGCCTCAAGGGCTTCCTTGGAGAAAGAACCACCAGACATCACACCGTTGAACACCGCGGCAAGTTGGGGGGAGAGTAAGGAGATAAAGGATTTATGGTAGGTGGCTGTAAAGCCGTCAGGGCCAGGTGCCTTGTTGGCCTTAAGGTTCTTTATCACTTCCGAGATCTCCTGCGCCTCAATTGCAACACTTAAGGATTTAAGGGCCGATGAGGATAGTTTAGGTAAATGACAGCTGGCTAAAAAGTTTTGTACAGAGGGCCTGATTCAGACCCGCTCGCGAGCGCTGAGCGCTCGCAAGCGGGTCTATGTTGCCCAAGTGCGCATGCACACGAGGGAGCCGGCTCCATCGTGCGCATACGCGAGACCCGAATAACGACGGCCAAGCCGTCGTTATGGGTCTCGCAGCAAAGGGGGCGTGCTGTCGATGGTGATTGACAGCACGCCCCCTTTGGTGGGCGTGCCAGGGGCATGGCTGCCCAGACGGGCCCAGACGGAGGCGTTCCCATGGGAACGCCTACCGTCTGGGGCCGGCCCCACTGACATCACTAGTGATGTAAGTGGGAGTGCTTTTGGCTCTGATAGAGCCAAAAGCACTCCAGGGCTTGCGGCAGCGAGACCCTACCGCAGGGTCTCGTCGCAAGCCTGATGGTCGCGATGGTCTTGACCATCGCGACCATCATTTTGGCCGCTCGCTATAGCTGTGGGTGGTCACCCACAGCTATGCGAGCGGCCAGGAGGCCGCTCCAAAAAGGAGCAGGGACGGCCCTGATTCAGAGCGAGCGCTCTGTCAGAGCGTCCGGCTCTGAATCAGGGCCAGAGTCCACAGCAGGTAAAGAGCTACCTAAAGAAGCCGAAAGGTTATATAGGTTAGTATAACATTTACGAAACTCCTCGGTAATGTGTGAGGGATCCCTGTTAGATTCACCTGAGTAAGATTTAATCATCAGAACATTGTTCTGCGAAAGTTTAGATCGTAATCTAGACGCCAGCATTCTATCAGCTCTATCCTCTTTTTTGTAAAATGTTTGATTAAGCCATTTAAGAGAAGTCTCAGCTTTTGCTGTAAGAAGGAGGCCAAGTTCTCCTCTGGCAGCTGCAAGGTTACGGTAATCATCGGCCAAGCCTGAGGTTTTGTGGATTTTATCTAGTCGAGTAACGAGATCCATGAGTTCAAGAAGTCACTTCTAGCCCTCCTAGCAAGAGCCACTGACTTAATCAGAGACCCTCGGATCACTAATTTATGGGCATCCCAGAGAAGCTGGGGAGAGATAGTAGGATTGGAGAGAGAGAGAAATATTCTGTAATTTCAGAGGCCAACTGTGACCACAGGGCAGGATTCGCAAGAAGCCTATCATTAAGGCGCCACACATGAGAATGATTATGAGGAAAAGGAGATTCAATAGCTACTGTAAATGGGGAGTGGTCTGACCAGGTGCTGGGGTGAATGCTGGCATCTAGAATTAGTTTTGCAGGGTTAACTCCAAGAAAAATCATATCTAGCCTCGTGTTGACATCGTGAACAGGCGAATAGAAGGTAAAATCTTTAGCAGTAGGCTCTTTCACGTGCCAAGCGTCAAATAGGATGTGTTGGGAGAGAAACTGTTGTAAGGCATCAGAATTAGCACGGACAGAGCTAACCGATGAGCGTGTGAGAGGCTTAGATCTATCAAGCCGTGAAGCTAGGGTAGTGTTAAAGTCACATGCCACAACCACTCTACCTCTTCTATGTTCGGACAACAGAAAACTAGAGTGCGAAAAAAGTGTGGTTGTGCGTAAGAGGCCCTTTTTAAAAATAAAAGAGATTGAGACACAAATATTGGGAACATGAATACAAAGGCTTACCAAACCAAAAGAGAGGAAAAGAGAAGATATAATGGTTTAGTGGACTAATGGGTCATAATAATATGTTCTGTAATCATATATATCTGAGAAAAAAAGAGGTAGAAGATACATAAAAAATTACTTTTATTAATAAATTTAAAACGTAATGTTTAGACTTGGGGCGAAATACATTTAAAAAAAAAAATTTCTAAAGAAAAAATAGAAAGTAGAATGTGACAAAAAAAAAAAATATATAAATTATATGATTAAAATACTTCCTGTTACTGCCGGTGGTTAAGATCCTATTATCATATAGTATGTTTCCAGCGTTATTAATATGAATATCTTTATTACTATCTAAATAAATCTGTTAAGGATACTTTCTCTAGAGTAAATCCAAGTAGTTTGTTATATCAACATTTCTGTTGTATACTGATACTAACACATACACGTAACACACGGTGTGGTTATCATACCCACTATATAGATTACCCGTGTATGGTGTGCCTGTCGCCCCTTAGCATTGTAAGGGTGACTGTGCTGACTTCAAGGGCAGCTGTTTCTCTAAATCCCAATTACCTTGGAGAACGAGTGTCATAGACAACACACGCAATAGCTATTTACTAGTATCTATTCTGTTACTCTCTAAGATTATACAAATTCTAATACATATGTAACAAGTCTGAGGGTATTCATTTTTGTATCTGTGCTGGATCTAAACAGGGTTTTTCTTAATGAATACAAAGGCATTTCCAGGAGTAAAGATAAGACGTACAACATATGATAGTAATTGAGATAAGCGCAAAATAAACAATATCCACAGCCACAGTGTTAGCAGAAAATCAACAAAATGTCAAAACTTCGGCCATTTCTCTAAATTTTCAGTTACAAACAGACATGACCTTCTCTGGAGTGGAGTCCAGAGAAGGTCTGAAATATCTTGAACAAACAAAAAAAATTAAAACCATATGCAGGTTATGGGAAACAATAAAAAAATAAAAGGAAAAACAATATAGGAACAAAAGTACGTAGAAATGAATATGATTAGGTGAATATATGGAAAGGTCCCAACAGAAAAGATGGTTTAACAAGTATATTCCAATGTCCCATAGAGGCATGATAGGCCCTAAAGTAGTAGTAGAACAAATTCTGTCCAGTATGAGAAAAATTACACAGGGACAATTCAGATGAGAGGGCGCAGAAGAAAGAGAGTGGGAGTTTATATGAATAGTAGAATGATGTAAAAAATAGATGTTTAGGTGAATATAACAGAAAGGTCTCAGTAGAAAGGTAAGTTGTATATTCCAATGATAGGCCAAAGCTTAACAGTAGAAGAAATAAAGGACATCAAATACTAAACAGTAGGAAAAAGTTACAAAGACACAAATTGGCTGAGTGTGATTGAAATGGTTTAGAGGAAAAGTGTGATGAGCAGCCACTCCGTGTATAGGGAAAACACCCACGGGGAAGGAAAATATAAGACAAACACAAAGTGCAGACCAATGTCTTGAGTTATGGAGAGACCGAGTAGGCATTTGAGGATGTGTAACTAAAGTACTCAGGAGATAATAGGTTTGTGCTCTTCGATAAGCAAGTACAATTTCCATTTGTACAGGTGCAGAGCCGTGGCACTGGTGGGACTATCTGAAATGTGGGCTTGGACTAGAGAAATACTGCCAAAATGCTCCTCCCTCCCAGTGGGTAAAAATTGAGCACTGCTGGGGCTGGGACCTTGGACAAAGTTGGGATAAACGAGTTACAAAGAGTCTGCACCTTAACACTAATGGAAACCTCCACAAGTCCTAAATTAGCAAGTAAAGGAGGGAAGGGGGGACACAATATAGCAGTGGGTACAGTGCCATTGTCATTATAATCAGGGACATAGCTGATAAATACTAAGTCTGGGTCAGACCATATAAAAGAAACCTCAGAATCACCTACCCCCCTGAACCTGGGTATCATGGCTGGTGGCATGGTCAGAGAAAGGGTTCAAGGGAGGACAATAGGCGGTCAAATTGTTTATTCATTTCAGGTAGCTATATTTTTAGCAGCTCTGCCGCCACTATATCAGCGATCATTGCAGGCTCCAGCGATGATAGCATAACCGCCATTATTATTCAAGGGCAGAATTAAAGTGTTCACTGTTTTTTTTTATCTTCATTTCTATATTTCTCCCCTTCTGAAGGGAAAAGGAGCAAAATCTGGAGAACAGCCTCTCCTAGAAGGAAATCAGAAAAATATAAGCTCTGTTATAGTTACAGATAATTCTACAAAGCTACTGCAATAGTCAGAGAATAAAATGACACCACAAGGTGGCGCTAAAGCTACAGCAACAGTAGTGCTATTGCGAGTAAATGAAAAGCCAGACTTAGGGCAAAATTTACTACGTTTCGTGTTGGAGCCGTGTTGATCAGAGTATGAAAACGGATCAGATCAATTGAATATGGGAGTTTTGTATCCTGGTAAATCCAGAGATTTACTAAGCATACGTGATTCACAGAACCGTGTTTTCCGATGGTGTATGTATTCGTAGTTGTGAACCGTGTTTTACTAGCGACTTCACAAACACTTCTGTATTCTTCATTGTTTAGTTTGCGGTTTGGGTTTTTCAATTGCGGCCGCAATAGAAAGAATACAGGAGTGCGCGTAAGTCGTTTTTGATTGGTTGAAAGTGTCAGAGTGGGAGTGACATGCCTGAGCCATATAAAAACGCCCCAAACCTCATGGGTTTAGTGAGAGGAGTAGGGAGAGGTTAGTGTTTAGTGGAGGTGTGTTGGTATTGGTGTTATTAGCGATCTCTGGCACATGCGCCCCTGCGATGTGCCGGAGAGCTGCCGGGACCTGTGCGGTGTACAGTGGATATTTGTAAAAAGCGTCTGTCTGACATTAAGTGGAGGGTGAAGTCAAAGATGGGGAAGGAGGCCAAGTCAGCAGCTGGTACAGGTGGAGGCTCCCCCTATATTGCCACCTTCCTGTATTATGAGGAACCACTGAAGGTTTTGATCCCGCCTGAAGTCGTGCGTAGGACGTATGTGTGGGACACTGATGAGCCTAGACAGTCTGGTAATTATTTACAATCAATTTTTAACATTCAAATCTGTGATACTGAGTATTTGGTTTAGTAATGTAAATTTAAAATGTACCAGCAAAATTAAGTGTGTTAAATCTCTTACATATTTGCAAATATATGTACAATGTGGCCTAAACATGCAACTCTGCAGGTGGGGTTTGGCCAGTTAATATAATATGTAAATTATGAGGGGTTTGGTGATATGTTGGGGCAATTGCATTGTTTTATGAAAATTAGCCTTGCTTTGTGGCCTACATGCTTAAGCACCCTTTTTTATTATCTGTATTTTAAAAATATTACCTGATGTGGTTCAATTTTTTTTCCAACATGCATGTGGGAATGTGAAGCAATCTGCTACTGTACAGTTGCATAGCATGTCTGTCATTTATAATTCATTTCCATTTAGGAATATGCATTATGTAATATAGCCAATTGAAAATAACTGCTTATTCAGGTGTTGTTACCCAAAACAGTCCAGCATTGCCAGACACACTGAAATCATTTTGAAAATTCCATAATAAACAACAATAAGTATTTAAAGGCATGCTGGCACTTATTGTTCCACAACAGATGAAGAGGCACTGCTTAAGAAGTTGTGACTTTACATTCATTAAAATTTTCACTACAACATGTAAACTGACTGCACTTAAGAAACTATTTGTGTGTGTTTAAATATTTATTTTGCCTAGTCCTTTATTGGAATCCCTTTTTTATGCAGTACTGGAACCTAACAGTAATCATCAATTATCTGCATAAACTTCTTTTAAACATAGTCCAATATGTTACATAATTGTTTACATTCCAGAATATCTGTATCAGTACAGGTCATAAATTATGTAAACTTAATAACAATAAATGCATACACGTCATTGTGTGCCAAATGTAAAATATCATAAATAGCCCAACAAGGACATCTTTCACACAATACTCAATGTTCTGTGGTTTCATTTGTTTTAGGTCAGTTTAAAAATTGAAATTAAACAATGGTCTCCTGCACAGGCTCTCAAACTCGGTCCTCAGGACCCCAAACAGTTCACGTTTTTCCAAGTCTCCTCACAGAATCACAAGTGAAATAATTAGCGCCACCGGTGGATCTTTTAAAATGTGTCAGTGAGTAATGAATGCACCTGTGCACCTACTGGGTGACCTGCAAAACGTGAAGTGTGTGGGGTCCTGAGAACCGATCTTGAGCACCACTGGTCTTCTGCATCTGAAATATGTAAGTAAATAATAATTTATTTACAGATCACACATATGCGGTGACCATTGTCGGGGGGAGCCAACTAGTTATGCGATTTGTAGCCCATAGGCCAGTGGTTCCCAAACTGTGTTCCAGCACCAAATCAAATTCTCTATGGTCAATGTAATGTAAATATATGGACAAACAGAAGCACAAACCTGTCCACCACCACATAACTGAGCCTAATGATGACAGGTAAGCACAATTTACTTCACGTTACATCTGCACTAAAAAAAAAAAACCTGAATTTCCCAATAACAAACTTTTGGCTTAGGGGGTGCCGTGAAAAGAATGCATATACACTAGGGCGCCGTGATTCAAAAAAGTTTGTGAACCACTGCCATAGGCTACAGTGGGTAGCTGCGGGAGCCAATCTTCGGAATGCATCACATTCCGGAAGTTGGTAAATATGGTAATACTGGTGTGTCTGGCAATGCTGGACTGTTTTGGGTAACAACACCGGAATAAGCAGTTATTTTCAATTAGCTATACTACATAATGCATATGCATCCCCCTTAGAAACCTATGGAGGTGCAGCTGTCGGCGGGAATTGAGGGATCGCAGAAGGTATTGGAGATATCTGCTGCAGACCCTCTGTCATACATTCGGGGGATACAAAATATTTGCGGTTACCCCTGACAACGGGTGTTTCGGGGAATAAGCCGCAAATATTTATTTAAAAATGGACCTATTCATTATTTAGAGATGTACTGTATATTAAATTGCTGCAGTGTCCAGATGACTCCAAACTGTCTACGCAAAATTTGTCCCTCTCGATCAAAGCAGTCTTGGCGTGGTTGTAGGTTGTATTCTGGAGCTGTCATGTACATCTTCGCTTTTGGAAAGCCATAGCAGACCTTATACTTAAGATTTTACATCTCTTGGCCTATCAATGGACATTGCATTTCTACAGTGGTACCCAGCCGTACCCTAATATCATAGCTATGCCTCGCCTATATATTTATAGCGGCTACAGGGGACATTTCTCAGTTATGGAAACATACTTTGGCTCCCTCTCTTTTCATGGTTGTAACTGTGAGGAATATTCAGCGTAGCTTCCAAATGGAAACATTACACTGCCCCTATTCCAACTCTCCCATTATAAAGTGGTTCAGTTGGCACTAGTATATTACGGAAGAGGGGTTGGTCTCCTTAATTTCAGGTTAGCTTGCTTTGTCTAATGCTGGCCATACACTAGTGCCATTTCGGGCCGATTGCCCAATTTTCGACGCGTCGTACGATGAATCGTGTGTAAATCCTGTAGTTTTTAAGGTAGGATATGATCTGATGCACGCTCCCGCCGCTCTTAAAACATATTCTCAATGAACCATCCCTGCTTCTGTGTTTATTTTATTAAAGACAGATGCATGCATCACGGATCTCCCTCACCCGTGCGTGCATCAGTCTTTTTTTTTTTTTAACAAATGACGCCGCTCGGACGGACGCACGATGCATCGGGGCTAATGATCATATGAACATCGTGTGTCAAAAGCACCAAATCGTGCAGCCGGGACTGCCAGGGAGCTGCCGGGGAGTTCAAGGGAAATCGTAAGATCAATCTTATCTTATGCTGGTCGTACTAGTGCAAGGGTGGGGAACCTTTTTTCTGCCGAGGGCCTTTTTGACATATATAACATTTTTCGCGGGCCCGGTACAGGCTGCGCTCCTCCTTGAGACGTCACACGGGGAAGGTGCCACAATCGCCATGGATTACAGCAATGCCCGGAGTATCCTAAGGATGCTCCGGGGAGCTGTAAGGGCAGTGGTGTGAGTCTGAAGTATTCTAAGGATGCTCCGGGCGGCACTGCTGCATAGATTCTGGCTGCAGGGAGCCATTATAGGCACCCTGCTGGCCAGATGAGGCTAGCAGAATACAGCTTTGAGGGCCAGACCAAATGATTCTGGGGGCCTTATACAGCCCCCGGGCCTGAGGTTCCCCATCCCTGTACTAGTGTATGGCCAGCTTAACAGCCATGCTATTTAGATCACTTGTAACATGTTCCTCCTGCCCTTAGGTATTTATTATTTATGCTATGTATCCATCTCATTGACTGTGTGTGTACTGTTTCTGCACCCTTTTCATTCTCCCTTATTTTTTGTATTGCATTTTATCTTTGTATTTTGTTATGTACACCTATTTACTTTTTGTTATCAATAAGTACTAATAATATGAGATATGGTAAGAACTTACCCTTGTTATCTCTATTTCTACGAAGTCCATAGGGATCCACAGGATAACTTGGGATATAGGCGATGGCGGCAGACATCGGGCACCTCAGAGTTAATTTTTCAGCCTCGTAGGATGCACTGTGGTCCCTCTCCTATACCTTGCCCCCGAGCCAAGGCAATCCAGTTACGTAACAAGCCATAGGCCAGAGGAGGAGAACAAAGAGAGAGAAGAAAGTCAGGAACACACAAGAATCACATTCTCACCAGAAGGAGATGGAAAAACCGGTGACCAGAACAAAGCCCCTCTGCAGTACAGGTGCGACAGGGCGGGAGTCCTGTGGATCCCTATGGATTTCGTAGAAATAGAGATAACAAGGGTAAGTTCTTAACATATCTCATAGTTTCTACTTCAGGGTCCATAGGGTATCCACAGGATACCTTGGAGATGTCCCAAAGCAGTATCCTTTAAGAGTGGGGACGCTCCTGTGCTGAAAGGAGAATCCACCGCCCGAAGGCAGCATCCTGAGAGGCGAAGGTATCAAATGCATAATACCTCACAAAGGTATGGACAGAATACCACGTGGCTGCCTTGCAGAGCCAAAGGTATGGACAGAACACCACGTGGCTGCCTTGCAGAGCTGAACAGCAGAGGTACCACGACGAGCTGCCCACGAAGGATCCACAGACCGAGTAGCTTTAAGAGAGGATGTTACAGGAAGGCCCTGTAAGCCTCAGAAATCGCCATGCGAATCCACCCTGCCAAAGTCTGCTTAGTGGCAGGCCAACCCTTCTTACTGAAACCATAGAGGACAAACAAAGAGTCCAACTTCCGAAATGAATTGGTACGGTAAACATAAATCCTTAGAGCATGTACCACATCCAAGGAGGCCTCACCAGCTGAGAGGTCAGGGGTATTAAAAGCCTGCACTATAATTTCCACATTAATTATTGTGGAAACTAGATACCACCTTAGATAGGAAACCAGGGCGAGTGTGAAGCACCACCCTGTCCCTATGAAAAATCAGAAAGGGAGGGCGACATGAGAGAGCCAAATCCCAAGGAGCCACTGGTGGAACAAAGGGAGGCTGAATACGAAGTACACCTTGTATAAAGGTGCGGACATCAGGAAGAGTAGCAATCCTACGCTGAAACCACACTGACAGGGCAGAACCTTGCACCTTTAGGGAAGCAAGGCGAAGACCGTGATCTAAACCCTCCTGTAGGAAAGCCAAAACCCTGGATATTCCAAACACCTGGGGATCATAGCCTCTAGGGCGACATCATTCAAGAAAGTATGCCACACTCAGTGGTAAATTCTTGCAGAAGCAGGCTTCCTAGCTCTAAGCATGGTGTAAACTACAGAGCTAGAAAATCCCCATGACCTTAAAAGGGCTGTCTCAACAGCCACGCCGTCAAAGACAGACGACCCAGGTACGGGTAATGGCAAGGACCTTGCGACAATAGGTCTGAACGTTGAGGCAACAGCATCGGAGTGTCTATGGAAAGACTCTGAAGATCTGAGTACCAGTGACGTCTGAGCCACTCTGGAGCTATCAACAGGAGCGTGCCTCCTTCTTGCTTGAACTTCCAAAGTACTCGAGGAAGAAGGGAGAACAGAGGGAAGAGGTACGCAAACTGGAAGGTCCACCGGACCAGCAGAGCGTCTACCAGAAGAGCCTCCTCGTCTCTTGTTGTTGACCTGTACACAGTCAGGAGACCATGAGGTTTATCTCTGGAAGGTCCCACTTGTTTACTAGGAATTAAAACACCTCCTAGTGAAGAGACCATTCCCCTGGATGCACGTCCTGACGGCTGAGGAAGTCTACTTCCCAGTTGAGGACTCCTGATATGAACACTGCCGAGACGGCTGGGAGATTGCCTTCCGCCCAAGCCAGAATGCAGGACACCTGTGTCAGGGCCGCCTGACTTCTGGTTCCTCCTTGGCAGTTTATGTAAGCCACTGTGGTGGCCTAGTTTGACTGGACTTGCATGGGTTTTCCATGAAGAACTAGTTTAGCTTGCTGAAGGGCTCTGAATACCGCTCGAAGTACCAATATGTTGATTGGAATAGCAGATTCTGCTGTCGGCCACCTTCCCTAAAGAATTGTGGACCTGTCACAGCCCCCCAACCTTGGAAACTGGCGTCCTTCGTCAGGAGGACCCAGCCCGAGATCCAAAAGGGGTGTCCCTTGTTGAGGTGGGACGTCTGTAGCCACCAAGCCAGAGGCAGCCGTACCTCTGGAAAAAGCACCATTGTCAGTGTCTTTATCCGATGGGGCAACCCATTCCATCTGAAGAAGATCAACTTCTGCAGAGGTCTGGAGTGAAAACTGAGCATACTCTACCATGGTGAACTTCGACACCATGAATCCCAGTAACCTCATTGCCGAGTGAAGGGACACTCGGCGACTCTGAAGACAAATATGAACCTTTGCTGTAACACAGAGATCTTTTCCTCTGTCACAAAGATCCTTCGTTGTCTGTGAGGAACCACTTCCAGTTTATCAGCAAGTCGTGATTCTGCAACAAAGATATTGTCAGTTGCAGATGGCCCTGAAGTACCCCCATAGACCCTGCTAATAGCAGAAGGTTGTCCAGATAGGGTAACAGGCGGACTCCCTGCATCCGCAGTTCGGCTGCCATAACTGCCATGACCTTGGTAAACACCCGAGGTGCCATGGAAAGGCCAAAGGGCAGTACCTGAAACTGAAAATGTTGATTGACCACTGCGAACCTGAGGAACCGCTGGTGAGCTAAAGCAACTGGGATATGCAGGTAGGTATTCTGAATGTCCAAGGACACCATAAAATTCCCAGGCTCCATCGCCAATATGATGGAACGCAGGGTCTCCATTTTGAACCAAGGGACACTCAAAGACTTGTTGAGGGACTTGAAATTGAGAATAGGCCGTTAGGACCCATTGGGTGTCAGAACCAGAAAGGGGTTGGATGTAAAACCCTGTCCATCTCAGAGGCAACGAAACAGGCACTATAACCCCTGCTTGGAGCATAGAGTGCTGGAAAACCTTCTGCGGAAGGAGAGGGCGTACCCGTGAGAGACCACTTCTCCTACCCAAGTGTCTGTAGTAGTCTGATACCAGCACTGGTCGAACTGTAGAAGTTGGCCTCCCACCCTGTCGTCCCCCAGGGGGAGGCCCGTCCCGTCAGGCTTAGGGTTTACCAGCAGATGTGAAAGCCGGGCATCTGGTACGCCAAGCCTCTTGCTTTGGCTTGGTAGTCTACCTGGCCCCTGACGGTCTAGGAAAGGACTGTTCTCTGGACTTACCCTGGGCCCAACAGGGCCAAAAGGAAAAAGTCCCAGACCCTGAAGGAACTTGGGCCGATGGTAGACATGCGGAATTAGCTGCTGCCAAAGTGCTCACAATTTTTTCCAGATCAGGGCCAAAGAGGACCTCACCTTTAAAGGGTAAGCATTCCAACCCTTTCTTGGAGTCCTCCGCCACTGCTGCTGAGGAAATTCTAGAAGTGAGGAGACCTATAACCAAGGCTGCCTCATTAACATATATGGATCCAAGGCATCTGCCCCCTGTTCCATTCTCTGGCTACCCAGCTTAGTCATAGCTGGTCTGGAAGCATATGCACTTCCAACAAAGTACCACTTTGCGATATGTAGCAGTCGAGACAACATAGGCAAGGTTGCAGTACTCACTAGGCATGTAATGAACTACAGGAAATGGATAACCTGCAGCTAACATTCCTTTTGATATCACTGACAAAGGGAATTCCGCAGAATACCCTTTGCACATAAAAGTTTCGCACCCAAGAAACCTCGCATTTGCGTAAAAGTCTCGCTTTGGCGAAAAAATATTGCGCTGGCGAAAGTTTCGCTTCGGTGAAAAAGTATCGCGCAGGCGAATCCCAGACCGCCTACCTAGCATGGCATACACGCAAAAGTTCATCGCCGAAGCAAAGAGTAGACGAAAGGGCGCCATATGCGGATTCCGCCTAAAGCGTGCCCCATGTTGGCTTAAGGGAAATCCCTGTAACATGGACTGGAGGTAGTAGTCAGTCTCTGTACAAAGGTAGAGAGAGAGACACTGCTGTGAACACTGCGTGAACTACGAGGGAGGGAGAATTACTGTTTCTCCTCACGTACCTGCCTCATAACAGGTAGAGTGGAACAGCAGGGTGTACGTCATACCTGCAGGCACAACCGCATGGTAATAGCACACAGCATGCACTGGGTATAATGCGACCACATAGTGCATATATATATATATCTATATATATATACACACACACACATTATAGTAGTAAAGCAAAATAATAGTCCTGTCTGATGCTTTTCAAGCCGCAGGAACTTACTGCATAAATATGGCAGAGTGCAATACCAATTCTCACAAATACATATTTTATATAAATGTGAGAAACCCTCAGTGTTCACATCATGTTTACACTCTCAGACATGATGAGTGTAAACGATGTGTATGTGACGCACCACACAGAAAAACACTTTTCATTTTAACTGTGAGGCAATAAGCACCCATCAGCACCGCACCGCAACGGAGAGAAAGACAAGGATACTAAAATGGCTGACAGTCAGAAGTGAAGTACAGTCAGACAGCGCTAGCATATAGTCACATACAATGCAGAAATAAATCACCTGCACTACAAGCACTATGATCAACTACGCAGACACAGAGCCTGGTAGGAAACAGTGCTGCATACACTGACCTCATCGGAGGAAAGGTATGCGGGGGACCCGGACCGCAATGCCCCTGTATCAGATTCCAGCAGCGTTCGCCAATTTTATAAAATGGCCGCCGAGGAGCTGATAGAAGACAGGCCCGGGGGAGGAACACTGCCACAGCCCGCCAGACCGCTGTGGAAAGGCACTGTGCAGCGGGGGAGGCGCCGCCTGTGAGACAGGGAAAGCACACACCCCTGGCATGCTATTAACCCCTGGAACACTGGAGAAATTTCCATACTGCTGCAGCCTGCTGTCCCTGGTGGTCTAGTGGAAGCTGAGGATCAGTACCTTGCTCCACACGCAGACTGTCCCCAGGGAGACCCCTGCCTAGGGACAAATAAGACTGTGAATCGGCGGTAACCCACAGCGGGTTCCCGCCGCTTACTGGCCACAGTCTGGAATACCGGGGTCCCCGCTAGCTGAGCCCTGGTACCCGCCTGCATCAGTACCGGCGTTCTGGCCCGATGGGGTGAAGGAGCGGCAGCATGGACCTCTAATTAGCCTGTCCATGCTGCCCGCTCATATCATCGCAGCAAAAGCTGCTGGAAGAAACTTCAGGGGCTGAACAGCCCCCCTCTGAAGAGGTTATCCGACTCCGAGCCGGGCAGCTACGAAACTGGATTGCCATGGCTCGGGGGCGGGGTAGGGACCCCAGTGCATCCTGGGAGGCTGAAAAATTAACTGAGGTGCCCGATGTCTGCCGCCATTGCATATACCCCAAGGTATCCTGCAGATACCCTATGGACCCTGAAGTAGAAATAAAAAAAAATCATAATAAAGGTGCATTGTTGCATAGTATATTAAGAAAATAAACTTTTAGCCTGCAAGTTCTATGAGGATGTATGGCACTGGAAGTTATGCTGCTAGCAATAATGTAAAAGTGAATGGTAACAGTCACTGACACACCACTGATGATGAGTGTGCTGCCAGACCCGGTGCCCCGGTGGTGTTGCAGTGATGACCCTGTATGATGTGACGGAGAAGGAGGAGGAGTAATAATAAGAGTAGGTGGAACATTGAGGGGTCAGGGTAGCACTGCAGCCGCCGTGACTGTGTACCAGGAAGGGAGCTGCCTCCTCCTCCTCGCTGCCCGGGAATAGAGAGAGTGACCTGGCGACATGGTGCTGGAGATCATCGCTCGTGTCATCAAGGTGCAGCTTCCCGCCTACCTGAAGAGGCTGCCCGTGCCTGACAGTATCGCCGGCTTCATCAGGCTGACAGGTAACAGGGGCGGGTGCCGGCTCCGGGTCAGGCCTGTTGCATAGTCAGGTTGACTAGTGTCCGGGCACCGGGATGAGTCCTCCAGACTCAGCAGCAGGACGGCGGCATCATGTGCCAGAGCACTCATGTCACATGTATCCACCACATGTATCCACATGTGACATTGCATGTTTCTTTTGCTGGCAGTTCAGATGGGGGAAGTATGCCAGGCGCACGCAGTGCTGACTACATTGATATTCGTTTATAAAATTGTTTTGCTATCAAGAATAATACTACAACATTGAACTTTGTAGGTTCCGAAAAGTGACCTCCCATATTCATAACACTTTGCATCAAATCGCGCCCTCCCAAAAGCTAGTGACACCCCATAGTGTTCTCTACACAGTGACCTGCGACCCTTGCTTGCTTTATTCTCCTGGTGCAAACATAGTGTAATGTAAAGGTGGTTCTGTGGGCAGTAAGCGCCATCTATATAAAGCTCCTTGCCCTCTAGTCTTAAAATCACTACTTAACTAGTGAAAGTTTGTAACAAGATATGAAATTGGAACAGATTAGTAACAATAGCCACATGTCCACCTGCATTTACGGCTCAAAGTGGTGCACCAGCGTCTTTAGACTGCAAGTGTACAAAAGAGTGTCCACCATTGCCACACCCACAAGTTTAAACATTTCTTACCACCACCACAATTCCCATCTTCTAGCCTCTTCCGCAGCTGCCGGAGCTATAAATCTGACGTCTTTTCTGCCTTGACCGCTGCCGAACTGAATACTCCGCTTGTAGGCATCTTACATCAGACTATGGAAGCGTGTGATTGGCTCACGTCCTGCGCCAAATTTAAACTGCCGCTGCCCTCTGCAGTTGCTTGATTGGTGCTGGGAGCAGACACACTGTCCCAGCGCTGGCTACTGTGTCCCACTGGTGACACATCTCTACATTACGCCACTGCACTTCTGGTGCTGGGATCTGACACTTGATTCCAGCGCCAGCTCCCTCCACAATGCCTGCCAGGCCTGCCCATGATAATGCTTCAATGACTCCTAATTATAGTGCAGCTAAACTACAATCTCCAAATACAGTACGTGACCTGTATGTGGAAAACTTCAGTAATGCTGGCCATACACGCTATAATTATCGGGGCGATCCGCCGATATATTATTATTATTATAATTGTAGCGTGTGTGCGGGCGACCGAGGGTTAAATATTGCTCGGTCGGGCATGCAGGATTGTCCAGCATGCCCGTCCGATGCGATATTTACCCGGTAACTGTCGGCCGCATCGGGCAGTGTATGCCAGCGCGGCCGACAGACAGACATTTCCTGTGCTCCTTCCTACGGAAAGGAACAGGGAAATGTCTCCTCCCCCGGGGGCGGAGCGCGGATGTCGGGCTATACACTGTGAGATTTCTCTCACAGTGTATGCCGCGGACATCTGCGGCTGGCAGCCGGCCAGATAAAATGTCTGTCGGTCTGACAGACATTTTATCTGGCTGTGTATGCCCAGCATTATTCATAGTGAAAAAGCTAGAACATTGATGGGCAACAGGCGGCCCTCCAAGCCTTCACTTTCAACCCACAGCTCCTTCCTGCTTTGTTGTGATATTTGTTTTATAATCTGTAAAACTTGTTTGAATTATCTGTTGATATGTTGCTACAGTAGGTGCATATTTCCTTGATTAAATATAAAAACGAGCTATAGAGATTAAGAGGTATGTTCCCTTTGTGCCAATGCGGCCCGAAGTGTATCAGGTTGCCTATCGCTGAGCTAGAGCAGTGTTTCCCAAACTCTGGGCCTGATTCAGACCCGCTCGTGAGCGCTGAGCGCTCGCAAGCGGGTCGATGTTGCCCAACTGTGCATGCGCACGACGGAGGCGGCTCCATCGTCCGCATGCGCGAGACCCGGATAGCGACGGCCAAGCCGTCGCTCTGGGTCTCGCACCAAAGGGGGCGTGCTGTCGATGGTGATTGACAGCACACCCCCTTTGGTGGGCGTGCCGGGGGCATGGCTGCCCAGACGGAGGCGTTCCCATGGGAACGCCTACCGTCTGGGGCCGGCCCTACTGACATCACAAGTGATGTCAGTGGGAGTGCTTTTGGCTCTGATAGAGCCAAAAGCACTCCAGGGCTTGCGGCAGCGAGACCCTACCGCAAGGGTCTCGTCGCAAGCCCGATGGTCGCGATGGTCTGGTTACCCACAGCTATGTGAGCGGCCAGGAGGCCGCTCCAAAAAGGAGGAGGGTCGGCCCTGATTCAGAGCGAGCGCTATGTCCAGCTCTGAATCAGGGCCTCAGTCCTCAGGGAGCACCAACAGCAGTAACATGCGGTGAGGTCAATGGCTGAGGAGGCACACATGTATAAAAACAGTTTTAATATCAAAACTCTGGAGTATGATACGAGAGGCTCTGACTGCTCGTCCATGACCAATAGTGCATGTTTTCCAGGTCTCCTCACAGAATCACAAGTGAAATAATTAGCTCCTCCTGTGTCAGCCAATAATGAATACACCTGTGCACCAACTAGGAAAAATAGAAACCATGTGCTCCCTGAGGAATGAGTCTGGGAAAAACTGAGCTAGAGCAGGAGTGGGGAACCTTTCTTTCTGCCGAGGGCCATTTTGATATATAACATTATTTGCGGGCCCGGTGCAGGCCACGCCCCTCCGCGTGACATCACACAGTGGTGAGTCCACAATTGCCGGTGATTACAGCAAAGCTGTAAGGGCAGCAGTGTAACCCCTAAGAATGCTCCAGGCTGCACTGCTGCATAGATTCTGGCTGTAGGGTGCCATTCTAGGCACCCTGCTAGCCAGCTGAGGCTATCAGAAAAAAGCTCTGAGGGCCAGACCAAATGATTCCCCGTGCCTTATACGGCCCCCGGGCAGGAGGTTCCCCATCCCTGAGCTAGAGGAATCATAGATGCACAGCAATATAACATGCTGCATGTGTGCTCTTCACATGGTTACATGAACCCTATTAGAATTGTGAATGCATCTGTGAGGACATATCGGATGTGCTTTTTATATGTGCGATTCCTTAATCTGATGATCAAAATGATTTGAAAATTATATAACCTCAAAACCTGATGTTAGGAGAACAACATTCCCCTGCAGTTTTAAGGTATATGCAGAGGACAAGCCCCACTCCTCCATAGTGAAGGGATTAAATATATTATCTGGAATTTCCTTTGCATTGCAAACTTATAGTTAGGGTTAGCCTGCGGAAGGGGTGGGTTGGGGTTAAGGTTAGCCTTTAGATACTTAACGAAAATTGCCATCATTTTCACCATTGGGATTCCGCTATAGGCATCCGACCATCGGGGTGCCGTACCCAACCCGAAAATCTCACCTGCTCCATCCTCCATTCTGGTGTCCCTGCAAGCCATGAAGGCTCTAACCCAGAGGTTCCCAAACTTTTTTGAATCATGGCGCCCTACAGTGTCAACATTGTTTTCACAGCACCTCTAAGCCAAAAGTTTGTTATTGAGAAATTCAGAAAAAAATTTAGTAAAGTGAAGGAAAATGTGCTTACCTGTCATCCTTAGGTTCAGCTATGTGGTGGTGACAGGTTTGTGCTTCTGTTTTTCCACATACTGTATTTACATTATATTGACCATAGATAATTTCATTTGGTGCTGGACCACTAACATGAGGCACCCCTGCAAGTGTCCTGAGGCACCCCTGGGTGCCACGGCTCTAACCGCTGGAGCAGGAGACTCACTCTCCTTGGGTGCAGTTATCCTATGTCACCCATGCATTGGTCATATACAGCAGCGTTTAAGTGGACTTGTTAACAAAAATGTCATTTATTAGTATTAAGTAAAATACTAAAACCCACACATTTTTATTTTGCATGGTCCACAGATTATTCAGGAGACAATCAGAATTGTATTATACCACAACAGGTTACCAAGATTACATGCTAAGAAAGAATTCCATACTATACTAACACAATATTTATAGGAAAATGAATGAGCTAACTTCAGAAAACATGATTATCACAAATAGATCCTTGTATGTACGCATGGGGACCCCACTTCAAACATGATTTCATTTAGGTTCAATCATGTATCCTAGAATGCAACTGGTAGGGCTTTTCATCACCCACCCACTTTGTGTGTGGCACAGTTGTTCGTATTCTGCCTAAAGGTGCGTGTACACAGTACGATTAAAATGGACGATATGAACGATAACGATATCAATCATATCGTTCATATGGTGCATTTTTCGCCCACCAACTACCTGCGATGTGCGGGCATGTATGATCGATATCGACCATCGCCCGTGCATGCAGGCCAACCTGGTCGATATCTACCAGGTTACTATAGGGACCTGCGCGGGTCGTTATAGTCGGTGGTGTGCTGGATTATCGATCGTCCAGCACACCTGGGAGATCGAACAACGCTATCATTAACGTTGTCGATCGTCCCGTCTGTATGCACCATTACAGCACTTGAGGTTTTCAGTTCAACTGTATGTTCTCCCTGCATTTGAATTGGTTTACTCTGGGTCCTTCAGTTTCCTTCCATACTCCAAAAACATACTGGCATGTAGGTTGACTAAGGACTATGAATAAAAGTACACACTTTACAGCACTGCACAATTAATTACACTATATAAATTATAATAATAATTTAGCTTCTTCAGTCTGAACTGAAATAAATTATTCCCATAATAACTTTGGTCAGTAGATGGCACTGCTTCTTTAAGCATAAATGTGAACTGTATTTCTTAACTGACAGGGCCTCATTTAGCAACGATTTTGAACATACGCAAGCAGTGGTAAAACTTGTTGCGCATGATAATGGTGCTTTAGCCAATCAGCTCCTAACTGTCATCTGTTTGAAAAATTACAGTTGGGAGCTCATTGGCTGGAGCACCATTTATCATACACGAGTTTTATCACTGGTTGCGTATGATAAAACAAGTTGATAAATTGGGCCCATTATTTTAAAGATTTCAAAGTGGTTTTAGATAATATTTAATATGATCTGTGTTAGTATCAATGATCCACATACAAAGTTATGGAGACCATCTAAAAAATCCAAAATATACAGCAGGTTATTTTGCAGCATTTGCATTATTTTAACAGTTTCACTAAGTCTTGACTTAAATCTACTTAGAGGAACTTGGCACTAAATGGACACAGGAATAAGATTTTTAAACTGGCATAGTCGCATAGATTTTTATCTTAATTCAATGAAAAAATTATAATAATAACAATAAAAAAAATTGAGGGACATTAAGTGGTTAAAGGCTAACACCAGCATTCATACATTTTACCTATTGACTTTTATAGCTCAAATTTTGTAATTTTTTTTTTTTTTTTCAATATAAGTCACACGTGTTTAAAGGGCCTATATATCACGTCAAAAAATAAAAAAAATTGTGGAAAACTGCAATTTCTGCATAATTATTTGAATTGTTGCCATGTACTAATAGCATAATGCAGAAATCTCTTTCAGAGTGCTAATTAGCACTGCAGATCGCATGTCTCCATTATTATCAATGGGGACTACGATCTTGGCTATATGTACCAAACTCTAAAATACAAAGCTTTTCAGAGTTTGGTTCCATTCAGATGTTAGACAGTTCTGCAATTATTAGTACATGGGTTTCTAAATTTTTTAAAATAAATAATCCAGTCCCTATAATGAAATCAGTTTGTTTTGACCTTTTTTCTCCAGTTTCAGAATGGCTGCAGATATTGCCCTTCCTGGGTGTCCTCGCGCTGCTGGGCTACCTTGCAATTCGACCATTCCTGCTGAAGAAGAAGCAACAGAAGGACAGTTTGATTAATCTTAAAATCCAAAAGGAGAATCCTAAAGTAGTGAATGAAATAAATATAGAGGACCTGAATATGACCAAAGCTGCATACTGCCGATGTTGGCGCTCAAAAACGGTGAGAGAAAGGTGCAATGAAATTACAGCTAGGTGGAGAGGAGGCAAAGTCAAAATGGCAATATCCCATGTATATGCATCATACAAACTAGTCTTTTAAAATAATTCTTAATCCCATCACCTGTAACTAACCAAACTTTCCTAGAGTGCAACCCTGCTTCTGACAATACCATCTTTGCATGGGGAAGCCGATGGACTGAATCTTGACTGTTGGCTTCCTGACTGTCTAATCCCGGCAACGGTTAAATGACAAGCATCGAAACCCCGACGCCTGTCATTTGCCCTACGCCGGGAGCCCGACACCCGGCTTACCGATAAAGGTAAGCCAGGCGCGGACAGCCGCTGGGGGGGGAGGGTTACGTTTAGGGTTCCCGGGGGGGACATAGGGTTAAGCAAACACCCCCCCCCCCCCCCCCCCCCCCGGGGGACTTAGGTTTAGGCGGCGGGGAGGGGGAGGTTAGGGTTAGGCACACCTAAGGGAAAGTTAGGGGGTAGAATAGGTTAGTCAATACTTACCTTTCGACGATCGGGATTTTCCTGCTGCCGGGATGCTGCTGTCGGGATTTGTAAATCATACTGAATCCCTTTGCATGATACAATTTATAAAATGTGTCTTAATTTTGTTTGATAATGCTAAGCAAAGTGTTGACATTCCTGCAAGGCCTACTAGACACTTAATAAACTCCATGATTTTACACATCTGATCTTGCTTAAAGGGGAACTTAACCAAATATAATGCTCCTTTTACCCAACTAGTATAACTGTGAGGGTGCCATGACCTGTAGTCCTTACAGCTGGAGCTGCAATGTATACTTGTAACAAGTGTGTTACTAAAATCTGTTTCTTCTGTAGTCTTCCATGGCATCTATACTATGGGTTAGTAACCCAATCCCTTGGGGTAGAGACAGGGAAAAGATCAGTCCGCCCACTTACCTTACAAAGGCTAACTCCATGGGGACCGCTAGTTGCAAGCTCAGTGCAAACGTTGTATGTAGATAAGGCATGATGGCTCTGTGCATGCTCACCCATGTGATGCAGGTCAGAGGTCTTCAAAATGGCACCACACTCCGGGAATGGAGCTGCAGTTACCCTCTGACTTCCTTGTTTATTGCTACAATGGACCCTGAGCCTTTTCCCTAATAGCTAGTCAGCGCCCCTGCAAGGTAAGCCCTTATTAGGGGCACTCATATGCTAAATATCTAGATTAGTCAGTATAGTTTTTTTATTATTATTATTATTATTATTAATGAAAGTGTTGTCTTTAAAGTTACTGTGAAGATAAAGCTCTTTTTAAAAAGAAAAAAAATAAATAAAGCATGTAAGAGTTTGCAGCCTGTGATAAGCCTAGAGCTGGGTACACACTATGCTGGCGGATCCACCAACACAGCATCCGGTCAGGTAAGTTATACAGATTTACCGATTGGCTGCTCTTTGTGTGTTTCCTGGCATCACAACTAAGCTGGCATTTGAATTTTCCCACCCAGTTGAGCTGTCAGTCACCGGCGTTCCCTGCAGCGCGGTACGGGCGGTTGGCTGATCACCCGTACACACAGCCAGATGCACCAATATATCGGCCATCTGCTGTGTTGCAGGGCTGATGCAATATGTCTGTGAACAACGCTGTGGTACACACCTGCCGACGTGCATGCGATATATCGCCTGTTCGTTTGAATGGCTGATATATCCCCCAATGTGTACCGAGCTTATGCCTGCTGATAAAGATAATGTAATTTGTGTTCCACCTCAGTCTTCTAATCAAAGGAGTTGTTGGAGTGGATGAAAAAGTATTTTGTTTCAAACAAAATCTGGCATTGCAGAGTTCGTAAGCTGGGTACACACTAAACGATGTGTACCCAGTGTGATGTCGCTAGCAAAGGGACCCGGCGGAGGTGCAGGCATCGGCAAGTGCATATACACTTACCAATGACGGCAGGAGCCATACTGCATTTGGTAGCATGGCCCCCACTAAAGATATCGCCCGTCTGACCTGTGTGCTTTAAATTTTCACCTGCAACCCGCCGGAAATCGCCGCTGCTTCGTAAATAAAGCCCAAGGTGTTAAAAAAAAAATGGCAGAATCTGGACAAACAACAGTGTAATATGTCTATGATAGAACGTATGTACCCTGTTAAAGATGAGGAACGTCTCCCCTGGTGTGCTGTACCTAAATTGGATGCAGCTGTTGCAGGGCTGACTTCAAGAACTACCATACCATTGGAGGATCGAGGCTCCTTTTTAAAGATCCAATGGATAAGAAAATGGAGGGTTATCTTAAAAGGTTACTTACCTCAGCAGGGGTTCCAAAAACAAGGTCCTCAAGGCACACGTAAGGAGCATACACACTAGACTATATGCTCCCTGAGCGATATTGTCTAGTGTGTCCCTGGCAGGGTGTGCTCAATGTCGTTCGTGACATTGAGCACACCCTCTGAACGATATCGTTCAGCGCCGGGATCTCTCCCCCAACATGCAGCAACCTTACAATATCGTCAGGTTGGCCTGCATGTCTGCCTGATGAACGATAAAGATGAACGACCTGCGGGAATGCGCATCGCTCATCAATCATCGTTATCGTTCATCATTTAGGTAAAAAAAGGACGATAAAGTGAACTATATCGTTCAGTCGTCCACTTTAATTGCCCAGTGTGTACGTACCTTAACAGTCCAGGTTTTAGGGATAGCCATACTTGAGCACAAGTGACTTAATTAGTACCTCAGTTATTTTGATTTAACTATCTGTGCACAACCATGGATATCACTAAAACCAGGGCTGTTAGTGTGCCTTGAGGACCGAGGTTGAGAAACACTGCTCTACAGTAACTATGCTCAGGCATGGCAGTAACATCAGTCTCTAGAGCACTTCTTGCTGATACTGCCTTGAAATTTTTTCATCAATATTGTTAAAAAATGTAGAGATAATGCAGAGACATTATTAGATGTATCATTCTCTGTGAGATATGTGACTTCAGGTCTGGTGACTAGAAGAAACCTTTAGTTACGCACATTGTAAAATAGATTGGTTATGCTTCCTTTTAAGGATCTCTCTTGTTTGGTATAAAATTAGAATCCATGATCCAAAGATGAGTGGTCGGAGATCAGATATATCCACCTACTTTCTCAGCAAGACAACAATACAAGTAGCCAGAAGCTATAGAACCGGTTGCCAGTATGTCGGACACTATTTTACAAGTACATCAGGGCATTCCTGTTGTCAGTATAACAGAAGGCCTGACTACGAGCCAGTATTAAGACAATGTGCAGCCTCAAATCCCTATTTCTGCAGAGAGCAGACTGCTAAAGTTTGAGAAAATTTAAAACAATCCATTAGGGCAAATGTGTGTTGGATGTTGTCAACCACGGCTACAAAATACAGTGGTGCTTGAACGTTTGTGAACCCTTCAGAATTCTCTATATTTCTGATGAAATTTGGCCTAAAACTACCTCAGATTTTCACACAAGTCCTAAAAGTAGGACTTGTGTGCTTTGGGTTGTTGTCTTGCTGCATGACCCACCTTCTCTTGCGATGCAGCTCATGGACAGATGTCCTGACACTTTCCTTTTAGAATATTCTGGTATAATTCAGAATTCATCGGCCCATCAATGGATGGCAAGTCGTCCTGGGCCAGATGTAGCAAACCAGGCCTAAACCATGATACCACCACTGTGTTTCACAGATGGTATGAGGTTTATATGCTGGAATGCATTGTTCTCCTTTCTCCAAACATAACTCTTCTCATTTAAACCAAAAAGTTCTATTTTGGACTCATCTGTCCACAAAACATTGGCCCTCATTCAGAGCCGTACGCTCTGAGCAGAGCGCACGCTCTGAATGAGGGCCGGCCTCCATAACTATGGAGCGTCCTCCTGGACGCTCGTATAGCTGTGGGTCACCACCCACAGCCTATACGAGCGTGCAGTTTGATGGCCGCGATGGTCTTCACCATCGCGACCATCGAAACTGCGAGCCGGAGCCTGCGGTTGAGGTTTTCAACCGCAAGGCCCGGAGTGATTTTGGCTCTATCAGAGCCAAAATCACTCCCACTGACATCACTAGTGATGTCAGTGGGCCGGCTTCTGACGGGAGGCGTTCCCTTAGGAACGCCCCCGTCAGGGAGGCACGCCCACCAAAGGGGGCGTGCTGTCAATCAACATCGACAGCACGCCCCCTTTGAACAGACACAACGAGCGAAGGAAAGTCCTTCGCTCGTCGCGTCTGGCGCATGCGCACGACGGAGCTCCCTCCGTCGTGCGCATGCTCAGTGCAGAACATCTACCCACTTGCGAGCGGACAGCCGCTCGCGAGTGGGTCTGAATCAGGGCCATTGTTTCAATAGTCTTCTGGCTTGTCCAGGTGATTTTTAGCAAAAGACAGGTTGTCCACACACACCTGATTGTCATCCTATAGATTGAAAATACCTCACTCTAATTTTCACCTTCAAAATATCTACTAAGCCTAAAGGTTCACATACTGTAGCCACTCACAGATATGTGAAATTGGATCATTTACCTAAAAAAACAAACAAACAAAAAAAAAACCTTGTCTTAATTTTCTTGTCTCATTTGTTTAATTTGTTTCTCTTTACCTACTTTTAGGACTTGTGTGAAAATCTGAGGTAGTTTTAGGCCAAATTTCAGAAGAAATATAGAAAATTCTGAAGAGTTCACAAACTTTCAAGCACCACTGTAGAATTCAATCAAGTGCCCAAAAAGAATGTAATGGTCATATCAAGAGCACCACTACTTTCATTAGAGCACAAGGCTGGGTGACTGATGGTGTAAAGGTTGAGTGGACGCTACTACAGAAGAAAGGTCTGTTTGAAGTCATTAAAATACTTTTACTTGCAAGAAAGAAGTCTCATTAGATGCCTGTTATAGAATGAGGAAAACATTAATTTCCTGGGCTAGAAAAAAGTTAAATCCAAAAAAAGCTGAATTCTCTCAAGTTTTAGAATTTCTACTGAGCATTCTTCTGGACAGAAGACTTGCCTCAGAAGAATTACTAACGAATCTTTGAACCAATAAAGAAATCCAGTCTCCAGCTACAGAGGCCCATTTATCAACAAGTTTTATCATACTTGCTACGTATGATAAATGGTGATCTAGCCAATCAGATCCCAACTGTCATTTTTCAAACAGATGACAGTTGAAAGCTGGTTGGCTGGAGCACCATTCTCCTACACCAGGGATGGGGAACCTCAGGCCCGGGGGCCGTATAAGGCCCGCGGAATCATTTGGTCTGGCCCTCTGAACTTTTTTCTGCTAGCCTCATCTGGCTAGCAGGGTGCCTAGAAAGGCACCCTACAGCAATAATATGCAGCAGTGCCGTTTGGATTGTCTTTAGGACACTGCAGACTAGCACACCGCTGCCCTTACTACCTGGAGCGTGCCCTGCACCGGCCTGCAAATAATCTTATAGAGATAGATAGATAGAGAGATAGATGGATAAATATATATATATCTATCTCTATCAAATTGGCTCTCAGCAGAAAAAAGGTTCACTACCCCTGTCCTACACAATGAGTTTTAAACTTGTTGCATATGATAAACCTTGTTGATAAATGGGCTCCTACGTCTTTTGTGGCACCATGGGACCTAATATGAATTTCTTGGTTGTCTACCCCGTTATGGCCTCTGCAAGATGTTTCCTTACGGTTTTTATCACCTAAAGTGGTTTTCTTGGTGGCAATCACTTCAACCAGAAGAGTAAATCCAGGTACACATTAGACCTGTATGCAGGTCCGACGGGCGATATCGTCACTGAGGGCGGGGTCGCTCCAAGCATCGGCAAGTTTGTATGCACTTGTCGAGGCCGGGTCCCATCGCTAGCGAGATTGTGCTGGGTACATATTGTTTAGTGTGTACCCAGCATAAGTTAGCTGCAGGCCTTATGTGTCAAAGAACTGTTCCTTAATATTTTTCCGGGCAAGTTAACGTTGAGAACCAACCTGGTATTTGTACTTAAGGTGGTATCTTCTTCTTTCCAATTTAATCAAGAAATCACTTTACCATAGTTTTTTTTTTTCTCAACCTAAGCGTAAAAGGGAAGATAAGTTACATACAGTGGACCTTTGGGGAGGAACCTGGACTGGATACGCTAATTTTAAAACGTAATAAAAGGTGCACACTCTAAGCACTAAGAACACTGATAACCAAAATTTTTATAGTATATTATAGGTTCTTAGTGCATGTTTGGTCAAAGATGTATGCCCACTTACCATGTCAAGGTGAACCTCATCAAGTGGGTCCCTAGTATCCCAAATACTGATACATTATATAAATGTAACCAGGACTTCCTTGGAATGGGAACTATTATAATGTGTAGATTGCAAGGCAAGGACCCATTCTAATTACAAACGCCTAAGGGCAGGTGGGAGGAGTGCTAGTCGAAGCAGGAGTCTCAGCCTTCAAGTGTACAATATATACACAAATACAAAGTAAAAAGGGGAGGGGGCTGGACTGCACTACCTAGTTTTATTATAATTATGTTGATTATTAGTGTGTTCAGAGTGCGCACCTGCATTTTCTTTTTTCTGTAAAATACACTGGACCTTGTAAGAGCCATCTCAATTTATTGGTCAAGACTCCAGGATATCCAGAAGACAGAACACCTCTTTAACCACTTGCCTGGCATGGTCGCAATTTTCTAACTACACCAGGCAGTTCTTTATCTGAATGGTTAAAAATTAGCGGCCAGATCAGATAAACAGTAACGGTGCATACAACACACATAACGATTATTTCACCGATTTAACTATAACCACGTCGTTATTGTTCGATCGTTGAAAAAAATCATTCAGTTTCTGAGTTATAACGATGAACGATTATTGTTCATGCGCATTCCCGTTTGTAGTTCATTCTGACTGACCAACTGAACGATTTTCATTAAAGGAAGTTACAATAATCGTTTGTAGTTCTACAAAAAAATCGTTCATTACACTTTAAAAAATCTGACAGAAAATCGTTCATAAAATCGTTGGTAACAAAATTGTTGTGTGTGTATGCACCTTAAGGGCGGCTGCAGGAAGAGAATCTTTCTGCAGCTGCTGCTCTTAGAGGGACCTTCTGGTCCTCTGCTTGCCTGCACCCGCCCCCAGTGTCTGCTGTGCTGCTGATCAGTCAGCAAAGCAGGACCACCTACCCAGCCACTGGAAAAAATAAATTAACCTCCCCCTCACCCCCTTAGTGTACCTGAAACCGGTGTCAAAATGAGTCGCGATGTTTCCAGTGTTTAAACAATTATTTTTTTATTTTTTATTCTATTTAATATTTGTAAATAAAAAATCTCTTTTTTTTTTTTTTAATGAAATAATTTTGGATAAGTTTGAAATAGATGTTCCTCACCTAATTAACTCATAAAAAAAACCCCCCAACAATTTGTGAGCGGTTTTTAGAAAAAAAAAAATAGTCAAGTGGTTAAACTAACTACACACTATACGACTATTTGACAATAATCGGGTGATTGGTTTAATTTATTGTATAGTGTGTATGAACGATTGTTTTAGCGTTTCACGGATAAAATTGTTAAAAAATGTCCACAAACGCTTTCTTTCGTTTATCCGTCAGCTAAGAACGAAAATCTCGGCCTCAATTTTCCGATATCGAGCATTGTGTGCATTTTTGATAAACTTCTCATGTTTCCTATGTTTTCCTGTTACTGTCATCCTCCTTGTGGACCTACAAATGCAAAATGAGTAACTTCTAATAAAAAATTGCATAATGTGTAGCACAGATATTGGGGCTGGCAATTTGCTAAAAAGTTGCCCCGTTTCTCATCCCGAACAAAGAAAATCTGACAGTGTATAGCTAGCTTTATTCTTTCTGCAGAAGTAAGAAAGGGTTTGGTACCAACTAAATAGAGCATCTCCAGGTGGCTCGGGGGATGTAGTCGGCATCCCGGCATGCGGGATGCCGACGGTCTGAATACCGGCGCCGAAATCCTGACAGGTCAGGATCCTAGGAAAAGAATCCCGACCGCCGGCATCCCAAAGGTAAGTATCTGGAGGTTAGGTAGTGGGGTTAGGATTAGGCATTAGGGGGAGGGTTAGGCACTGAGTAGGGAGTGTTAGGATTAGGGGGAGGGGGTCTTTGGTTTGGGGTACAGGAAGGGAGGAGGTTAGGCTTAGGCACTAGGGGGGAAGGAGGGTAGGGTAGGGGTTAGGAAATCGCTCACCGTGTGATCCTATGGGTGTCGGGATTCTGGCTGTCGGGATGCCGCTGTCGGTATTCTGATTAGCGGGATCCCAACAGCCGCGATTTCATACCCAACCCGGCTCAGGGAACATATTCTCTTAATCTATAATAAAGAAAGATCCAATGTAGCAGAGGTCCTAAAGGCACACACTACAAAAGCAGTGTCCACTTCGTTGGCTCAAGCATCTTTGAAGGATCTCTGCAGAGCAGCGACATGCTCCTCTATTCATACATTTACCAGTCATTATGCAATCGACGTTTCAGACACTTTCTTTGGGGGATGTAGTCGGCATCCTGACAGCCAGGATGTCGACATTCACAATACCTACAGCGGCATCCCGACTGTCAGAATAACAACAGATTGCAGGGTAAAGTGGTAGGGTTAGGCTACAGGACGGGAGGGTTAGGAATAGGCTGTGGGGGGTGTGGGTGGTGGTAAGGCTTATAATACAAAAATCGGTTGGGATTCCGACTGTCGGGATGCCGCTGTCTGTATTCCGACTGTCTGGATTACATACTCAACCCCACTTTGGAAGTTGCGGGCTTCAAGGGGCAACAGAATAAACTGTTCAGATTTAAGTATATACCTTGAGTCTCTGGTTATTATAGCCCTCTCTGTATACTATTGATTGGGTACATCCCACAGTATGGCTGCCATGGAAGACAGAAGGAAAAAGGTTTGGTATTCTTACCGATTACAGACTATCCCCACTGCCTGTGTTTCTTTTAAGATCTATATGATTTGGCCTAACTTGGAAGAGACACTCAGAGACTAGGAGGAGCTACTGTATTAGGGAAAGTGGGTGGTCTGATCTTTTCCCTGTCTCTACCCCAAGGTAATGGGACACTAACCCATAGTATGGCTGCTATGGATTACTTCAAAGAAATGGAATTACAGATAAGAATAGTACGGTGACGAAGGTTGTCAGTCATGACCCACATTTATTTATCTAAAAGTATGAAATAAACACAGATGAAGCCTGTTACACTCGTCATCCAATCGTGTTTGCATTGACTGTGACAATTGTTTTGGGCCTAATAAAGATTTTGAACTAGCTTGGGCCCTGATTCAGAGCCGGACGCTCTGACCAGAGCGCTCGCTCTGAATCAGGGCCCACCTCCATAAATATGGAGCGTCCTCCTGGACGCTCGTATAGCTGTGGGTCACCACCCACAGCCTATATGAGCGTGCAGGATGATGGTCGCGATGGTCTTGACCATCGCCAGTGCGAGCAGAAGCCTGCGGTTGAGTTTCTCAACCGCAAGGCCAAGAGTGATTTTGGCTCTATCAGAGCCAAAATCACTCCCACTGACATCACTAGTGATGTCAGTGGGGCCGGCTTCTGACGGTAGGCGTTCCCTTGGGAACGCCTCCGTCTGGCAGGCACGCCCACCAAAGAGGGCGTGCTGTCAATCAACATCGACAGCACGCCCCCTTTGATCAGACACAACGAGCAAAGGAAAGTCCTTCGCTCGTCGCGTCTCGCGCATGCGCACGACGGAGCTCCCTCCGTCGTGCGCATGCGCAGTGCACACCATCGACCCACTTGCGAGCGGACAGCCGCTCGCGAGTGGGTCTGAATCAGGCCCTTGGTCTTAAAGTAAACCATCAAATCAACTGTAAAATTGTGTGTGTTAGTGTATATATCTTTCCTGTAAATTAAACAGCCACACATGTAGAATGCTCTTCTGAGGTTTCACTTCTGGAAATAACAATCAGCTCTTGCAATGTCATTACCACATTACTTGAGCACATGTCTGACATATAGTTTATGGTGATTAGACACTTGGGGCCAAATGTAATAGGGTGAGAGTTTAGAAAATGTGAGAGTTTAGCAGTAAACTCTCGCATTGGTTGAGTTTTATCTTCAAAATGGGAAAACATCTGAATGAGATTTTAAATTGTGAGAGTTTTTTAAGTCTAAAAAACATGCAAGTTCGCTCTGTTACTTTGTTTTTGGACACTATTACATTGGCAAAGTTTAAAAAGTGTCAGAACCTCTCACTTTTCTAAACTCTCACCCTATTACATTTGGCCCTTGATATTTTAGCAATTTTACTGCTCAATAGTGTCAACTGTGCAATGTTGATACAAGTGTGTTCATTCCTATAATTCAATTTACTGCTGTTTGTTATACTGATTTAAGTTTTTTATTTTGTCATAATGTGTAAAATAATTTTTGTTAATTTGGTCAGAAGACTACACATTTGTGCTTCTAATGTATTCACTTTATGAAATGTAGCCACCTCTAATCAGTAATGTGGGCGTTGGCTTGCTGTACAGAAGGAATGGGTTGTCCAAAAGCTGACAATCTATTTATTAAAATAATTTGTCATTTCTACTTCAGGGTCCATAGGGGGTCCACAGGGTTGACCTTGGGGTATAGCTGGATCTGGAACCACGGGCACCACGCAGTTAAAGCTTTGCTGCTCCCAGGATGCACTTGGGTCCGTCCTCCTCTATATCCCGCCCCCGGCCACAGGCACCTCAGTTTTAGTTGGTGCCCGGCCGGAGTCGGGTCACCCTGTCGCAGTGGGGCTGCAGGAGCAGCCCCTAAGCTTTATTTTAAAAGAGAAATTTATTTATTTTTTCTACTTTTTTTTTACACTTTTAGAGCGGCAGCATCAGACTGTCCTTTAGGACGTCCACGCTGCTGCTCCTTCTCCCCGCTGGCGCCGCGACGCCAGTACAGCTCTGGGGATCGCGGCGGGACCCCAGAGCCTGTACTAGCCAGGCTCTGGGGACTCCCTTGACTGCTGCCGGACGCGACGGGGATCAGGTAAGCCGCTGGTTGCCGCGTGCGGCGGCCCGCGGATACTTTGTATGCAGTCAGAAGCCTCCGGTCTCTGGGGACAGACCGGAGGCGCTAGCGGCGGTGGCGGGCTCCCCCTCAATTGAGGAATACCCCGCGTGTCCGCTAGACCACCAGGGTAACAGGCTGGTAGCGGGACCGGCAACCCGGGGGTTAATTGCTAGCCAGGGGAGGCAGCCTTCCCTGTCTAGCGGCTCCTCCCCTCAGCTCAGCGCGCCTTTCAACAAGCAGTCTGGCGTCGCTGAGCTGCTCTTATCTTACGGCCACTCCTAGTTTGAGGTCTCCGGCGGCCATCTTTACTGGCACATCGCAGACTCCCAGGCGGTATCAAGTGGACCGGTCCCCCTGTGTACCTCTCCCCTGCTAAAGGACAGTGTACACAGCGCTATAGCCTTCCCAGACACTGAATCTGGGCGGTTGATTGTAGCGGAAGGTGCAGTGAGTACTAACTTTTCTGCATTGTATGTGACTATTGCTAGTGCTGCCTGTCTGTGACTTACTCTCCTTGCTGTCAGCTTATAACTATCCCTTTCCTTCTCCTACGGCCTGGCAGGTGTGTGGGGGAAGGGCGTTTTTCTGAGACCCTCACTTATATAAAACACGTATTTGTGGGGTCAGTCACATACTGTTGTGTGCTACACAGTACCATATCTGGGCTGTTGTGTCGCATACTGGTGAGTGCGCGGGTGTTAAAACCGTAATTCCTCTGGTGATACCTATTTCTTGTGATTTACGGTATCATGTCTGATGAGGAGACTGAGCGCTCTGTGGCTCCTGTGCTATTTTCCTGCAGACGCTGTGCTGCTGGAGTTGATGGGGAGGACTTATCTCAGGATGGTCTGTGCGGGCGGTGCCAGCTGGTACCGGGCCCCTCCAACCCCCCTGTATCACAGGACCCTCCTTGGGCGATGTTTTCACAGGTGCTGGCGTCTATTGCGGACCGGTTATCGGTCCCATCAGCGGTCCCTTCTAGGGCGTTGCCGCAGCCCACCATCCCCCATTCCCCGGGTGTTCCACAAATGTTGCGGTCTCCCCCCGGGGCCCAGACTGTGGGTCCTTACTCGGGACTGCCTGTGTATGTGCAGTCTTCCCCAGGGACACGTCATTCTGTAGTGCCTTTGCAGAGTTTTGCTCCGACGGCTCCTCCGCCTTGGGTGGATGTTCTCTCCAGCTCCATACAGAGTCTGGCGGCTTCATCCTCGGCGTTTCAGTCCATGTTGCAAGGTGATGTGCCACCAAGGGCGTCTAAACGTCCGGTTGTGAGTTCACTAGCTGCGCAGTTGTCGGACTCGGAAGTGTCCTCAGATGATGGAGAAATCCATGAGGACTCTGACTCTGATGTCATGGGGCAGGAGGTGGAAGCTAAGTCCTCCATTAATGTTCCAGCCTTAGTTAGGGCGGTGCGGGCTATCCTACATGTTGAGGATGATGCGCCAGCTCCTAGGTCGAAGTTTCCTAATTTTAAAAAGGCCAAGGTGACTTCAACTGTGTTCCCCCTGTCTGATCAATTATCGGATCATATGGCGGCGGCCTGGCAATTACCCAGTAAGAGGTTCCATCCACAGAAGAGGTTGGTGGCGAACTATCCTTTTCCTGAAGCTCATTGCAGGAAATGGGAGACTCCGCCGGCGGTGGATTCCCACGTTACCCGCTTGATCAAAAGCGCGACGCTGCCATTGCCGTCGATCTCCTCTTTGAAGGATCCCACGGATAGGAAGGTGGAGACTTGTTTAAAGTCCATTTATTCTCTTTCCGGGGCGGTGGCTCGCCCGTCCATGGCTATCTCCTGGGTGGCCAAAGCCATTGAGGCATGGGCCAATGCCTTGGAGGATACCTTTCCTGATGAGGCTCCGGATATCCAGAGAGCGTTAGTGGGGCAGATGCGGGATGCAGCTTCCTATATTGGGGAAGCGTCTTTGGATGCCAGCCTGCTCACTTCTAGGGTGTCTGCTGCAGCGGTGTCTGCTCGGCGCTCCCTGTGGCTGAGGTCCTGGAGGGCTGATGCAGATTCAAAAAAGGGTCTGGAGGCCTTGCCATTTAATGGTGATTTACTATTTGGTCCGGATTTGGACAAAATAGTGGATACTTTGGCTAAGTCCAAGTCGGCTTTCCTCCCTTCGGCCTCTGCGCCGGCTAAAGTGAGGAGTTCTGCCTTTCGGTCCTTTCGGGTTCAGGGTAAGGCCAAGGGCCAGTCCTTTCCGAGACATTCGGCGACCAAGGCCGCACCCAAGCCCAAGAAGCAAGCATGGAGTGCTCGGCGCCCTTCTTCCAAGCAGGAGGATAAGCCTGCTGCCTGATGGGACGGGCCTCTCTCTGGGGGACCCCAGAGTGGGAGGCCGACTTCTCCAATTCGCCCAGTGTTGGCACAATACCACCACGGATGCCTGGGTTCGAGAAGTAGTCTCTCAGGGGTACGCCCTGTCTTTTCGGTTCAGGCCGCCCCAGCAGTTTTTTTGTACGAGTCCTTCTCTGGACAAGACCAAAGCTGGTCAGATTCAGGTAGCTATAGAATCCTTGCTACAAGCAGGGGTCATTGTTCCCGTTCCGCAGTCTCAGCGCGGGACGGGGTACTATTCTACTCTGTTTCTGGTACAGAAACCCAATGGTTCTCATCGCCCTATCCTGAATTTGAAGTCTCTGAACAGATACCTCAGAGTTCCCAGGTTCAGGATGGAAACGTTACGTTCCATCATTCTGGCGATGGAACCCGGGGATTATATGGTCTCCCTCGATATCCAGGACGCCTATCTCCATGTGCCCATAGCACCGGCACATCGGCGGTATCTGAGGTTTGCTATCCTGAACCATCACTACCAATTTCGGGCGTTGCCTTTTGGCCTTTCCACGGCTCCGAGGGTGTTCACCAAGGTGATGGCAGTTATGGCTGCCCACCTTCGGGGTCAGGGTCTACGTCTGTTGCCGTACCTGGACGATCTTCTGCTGCTGGCGAGCTCCCCGGAGGTGCTTCTTCGACATCTCCACCTGACCATTGCTTGTCTTCAAACACACGGGTGGTTGATAAACTGGAAGAAGTCCTCCCTGATTCCATCACAGCAGATGGTTCATTTGGGAGCCCTGCTGGATTCTCGTCAGCAACGGATTTTCCTGACTCCGGAGAAGGTCTCCTCCCTGCAGCTGCGTATACACAGTTGCCTGAGCAGTTGCCGCCTGTCGGTCCATTCAGCTATGAGAGTTCTGGGGTCCATGGTGTCGACATTCGACATGGTGGAATTTGCCCAGTTCCATTCCCGGCCCCTGCAGGGGCTGATTCTATCGGAATGGAACGGGTTACCTCACCGGATCCGCTCTCAGATGCTGGTGTTGTCCCCGGAGGTTCGGCAGTCTTTGGCTTGGTGGCTTCAGACGGCGCATCTGGTCGAGGGGCGCCCCTTTTGGATCCCGGACTGGGTCCTGCTCACGACGGATGCCAGTCTCCGGGGTTGGGGGGCAGTGACCGGCTCATTATCGCTTCAGGGTCGTTGGTCCACGGAAGAAGCACTTCTCCCCATCAACATCCTGGAACTGCGGGCTGTGTACAGGGCCCTGCAGTCGTCCGGCCCCGCTCTTCACGGAAGGGCGGTTAAGGTGCAGTCTGACAACGCCACCACGGTGGCGTACATCAACCACCAAGGGGGAACTCGCAGTCGGGCAGCAATGTCGGAGGTGTCTCGCATTCTTGCTTGGGCGGAGTGTCACGTTCCAGTGATCTCGGCAGTCTTCATTCCCGGAGTCCTCAATTGGGAGGCGGACTTCCTCAGCCGTCACGACGTGCATCCCGGGGAATGGTCGCTTCACCCAGAGGTGTTTCAGCTACTCGTGGACAGGTGGGGGCTGCCGGAGCTGGACTTGATGGCCTCCCGTCACAATCACAAGTTGCCCGTTTACGGGTCAAGGACAAGAGACGCAGGCGCCTGTCTGGTAGATGCTCTGTCGGTGAAATGGACGTTTCACCTGGCGTATCTGTTTCCTCCGATATCCCTGCTTCCTCGGGTTCTGCGGAAATTCAAGCAGGACGGCGGCACGCTCGTGCTGGTGGCTCCGGCGTGGCCCAGACGTCCTTGGTACTCCGATCTGAGGTGCCTCTCCATCGACGCTCCGTACCTTCTTCCTCAGCGTCGGGACCTGTTGTCTCAAGGGCCCTGCCTTTACCCGGATCTGGGTCGGCTGTCTTTGACGGCGTGGCTCTTGAGACAGCCGTCTAGGGGTTTCTCCAGTTCGGTCATTGGTACCATGCTTAGGACACGCAAGCCTGCTTCCGCGCGGATTTACCACAGGGTGTTGCGCACTTATTTTCAGTGGTGTGAATCCAGAAACTATGATCCGCAGGTGTTCCGGGTTTCCAGAATCTTGGAGTTTCTTCAATCGGGTTTGGACCTCGGCTTACGCCTGGCCTCTCTGAAGGTTCATGTGTCTGCTTTGTCCGTGTGGTTTCAGCGACGGATTGCTACACTGCCAGACGTTCACACCTTTTTCCAAGGTGTTCTCAGGATCCTGCCTCCCTTCGTGCCTCCGGTGGCTCCGTGGGACTTGGCGGTGGTACTGCGGGTCTTGCAGGGTCCTCCTTTTGAGGCGCTTGAGTCGGTGGAGCTCAAGTGGCTGACGTTTAAGACCATTTTTCTCCTGGCAATTGCTTCTGCCAGGAGGGTTTCAGAATTGGGGGCGCTTTCCTGTCGCCCCCCTTTTCTGATTTTTCACCAGGACAGGGCGGTGCTCCGCACTCGTCCTGAGTTTTTGCCCAAAGTGGTCTCAAAGTTCCACATTAATCAGGAACTTGTTGTGCCAGCTTTTCAGTCACCTGATCTTTCCGCTGGTGAGGCTTCCTTAGATGTAGTCCAGGCACTTAGAATCTACGTGGACCGGACTGCTTCGGTTAGGAAGTCGGATTCTTTGTTTGTCCTCTTCGGTTTTCACAAGAGGGGTTGGGCTGCCAACAAGCAAACGTTAGCCCGTTGGCTTCGTTCAGTTATTTGTGAGGCTTCTGCACAGGAGGGTTTACCTGTGCCAGCCTCTGTTAAGGCTCATTCCACTCGCTCTGTGGGTCCCTCTTGGGCTGCTAGGCGTGGCGCCTCCGCTGTTCAGCTGTGTAAAGCGGCTACTTGGTCTTCAATTCAGACGTTTTTGAGGTTTTATGCGTTTGACACCTTCGCCTCTCAGGATGCATCCTTTGGGCGCCGGGTACTCCTTTCAGCACAGGAGCGTCCCCGCCCTTAGTTGAACTGCTTTGGGACATCCCCAAGGTCAACCCTGTGGACCCCCTATGGACCCTGAAGTAGAAAACAAGAGATATGGTAAGAACTTACCTTTGTTATCTCTGTTTCTACGAAGTCCATAGGGTCCACAGGGCGCCCGCCCTGACGCACCGGGCTTCAAATGGGCTGTGTGGCTGGTCACCGGTTTTCCGTCTCCCATTTCTGTGAGTATGGTTTCTTGTCTGTTCCAGTCTTCCTTCTCTCTGTTTAGTCTCCTCCTCCGGCCTTAGCTGCTTACCAACTGAGGTGCCTGTGGCCGGGGGCGGGGTATAGAGGAGGACAGACCCAAGTGCATCCTGGGAGCAGCAAAGCTTTAACTGCGTGGTGCCCGTGGATCCAGATCCAGCTATACCCCAAGGTCAACCCTGTGGACCCTATGGACTTCGTAGAAACAGAGATAACAAAGGTAAGTTCTTACCATATCTCTTGTTATTTGCATCACTAACGAATTACCTCCTTGCCCTTCCACATGTTCTTCGACATATCATTTCAAGCACTCTCCCTCCACATTGTAGGTTAAACTAACATTATATATAGTACAGCATTTGTACCGAACCAGAGCAAATCTATCTAGTGCAAGTCAGAATGGAACAAAGTATATGATTGCTTGTTATGGTTTCCAATGTTAATGTGTCCTTTTAAGTGCAGAAGCTGTTATATTGTCTCCTGTTACTGTGGATAACAAATCAAAGAGAAACCCAGCTGTTTTATCCATCACAATCACAGGGCTGTTGTAAAATAAGCTTCAGTCTATGGGTCTATCCATGCGGGTCACAGGTTGGACACTACTGGTTTAATAAAACATACTATGTTGACACAATCACAGATCCATACCTTGTGAAACTACTTTTTGGTGTCTATACAGGCTTTTAGTGGGTATGTTAACATTTGAATATTTTTCTATTGGCTTTTCAATGTTCTGCCTTTGTTGTTCCAGTGGTACAAGCTCTTTTCTAAACTACTAAGTGAATTCAAGTTCTTCTTTTCATTTGCTTACTGTGCCTGTGACTAAAAAGAATATGTAAACATCTAAAATTAGGCATTTATAGAATGATTGTTTAAAATTTATTTATGTGCACTGTGCATTGCCGTAGAAATAGAAAAATATATATTTTTATCAGATGTGTGGTAATCACAGAATATATGGGCTATAAAATATTAGGGATTCACCGAATTTAGAGTTTGGTTCAACATTTAGACAAATGGAAAAGGGATACTTACTGGAGTTGTATTGCTGTTATCTACATTTCAACCGTGCGAGCATTCAAACTGTAAACTTGTCACTTTACCAGCATATTTAAAGTTATGCCTGCATGGTGAAAATGCTTTAAGTAGCATTACAACCATGTCGGGATACTAGCGCTGACATTCTGGTTCAACATAGTGTCAACAAACTGACTACATACCAGCCAAAGGAATTTTAAGAAGCTTTAAGCTTAGTAAGTATTCGTGGTATTACAGAAAAGGTTTTATTTTGTTTCATTTAATTCTCTTCTAGAGGACAGTTTGCTTTTTCTAAAAATATTATTGGTATGATACATTCTAATTACAGTGTTAGACATGTATTTAACACAGGGTCACTGGTCTGTTCTCATAATCCCATATTTTTCACCAAAATGTGTCTTCCTTTGCATTTAATCCTAAAAGTTACATTGTCATGTTGTCTGAATATTGTTGTTATCTCTTGTGTGCAGTTTCCAGTCTGCGATGGATCACATAACAAGCACAATGAGTTAACCGGAGACAACATAGGCCCGCTCATCCTCAAGAAGAAAGAAGTATAACACATGTCTGAGTCTGCCTTCCATGTGGGAATTAATGTCTTGTCTGTTTTGCAAAACAAGCCTTGGAAAAGAAATTAGAATGGTCGCTATTGCTGCATTATTATTTTTTTTAGTATTTTGGACAAGGAGCCTTGGTACCTAAATTAATAGACTTTTATATGGCATGCTGGAGTAGTTTGGCTCATACAAACTTTGTTAAATGACTTTTCTAAGACGCCATGAATACCCCATTAGATGAAAGTCAGTCCTTTCACCACTGAACGAGGGAATACCTACAATAAAATTTACATAAGTCCATATGAAAGTCTACAATGTGTTAGGATAAACCTTCAGATGTGTGTCTATGAAGTAGGCCATAACTTACATCTGTTACCTTCTTGTTTTTTTTATTATGATTTTCACAGCCTGTATTCCATGAGACCAGTAACTTACAGTATGGACAGTTCAGAAACAAGTCTTATTATGTGTAGTACTAATGTTTCTCTTGTTAGTTGTGCTGACATCTACAGGTTCTATTACCACTGAGAGAACATCAGCAATGCTGCATGTTGTCTAGACCAAGGCTTTGTATGTTCAGGGAAAACTTAATATGCGGACTACAGATACTACAGATCAGTTACAATATGGCTCCTGTTACCATGTTCATATTTGGATGTGTGATGAGAAACAAACCCTGGTTTTCAGTGTTGTGATGTTGCAATGAGGGAAATCTATGAAGGCTGCTGCTATGGTGCCCACAGATCTGGTAGAGGCCTAAACCGGGGCTGTAACTATGGGTGTGTGAGCGGTGCGGCTGCACAGAGCGCAGCACTCTGTCACTGGCACCACCGCTCACCCACAGCACCTGCATCTGGCTAGGAGGGTGCCTAGAATGGCACCCTGCAGTCAGAATCTCTGCAACAATGCTGTCTGGTTTTCTAGTTGATTGGTTGGAATGAAAATCTGGTAACGTATGGGAGTAAATGATGATCAGCAATTTGCTCCTAAATGCCAGAAAACAGATGAAAATGGCCGTCAGACAAGTTTGTTAAATGTTTGTTCTAAACAATTTGTTCAAACAAGTTTTTGTCCATTTTCCAGCGTTTGGGAGCAAATTGCTGATTGTCATTTGCTTTCATACCTTACCAGATTTTCATTCCAACCAATCAACTAGTTGGATGGTTGGATAGAAAATCTTTAGGTGTGTACCCAGCCTTACAGCCCCTGTAGGATCCTCTGGGCATTGCTGTAATCACTGGCGATTGTGGCCCTGCCCCTTCGCATGATGTCACTGAGGGGGCGTGGCCTGCACTGGAAGCGCTAGTTTTGCTGCTAGCCTAAACCATCTTTTTCCTTTGTGCTATTATCACACTATAAAGATCTGGCTTTCCCTTGCAGACACACAACTCTATGCAGAATAAAATCTGATCATTTCATTTGGCTTACACAGGCAAAGGAGACAAAGCAACAACTGTACTACTTAAAGTTTAAATTCTAGTGGATAAATAAAAATGAATGTGACATTAGTGCTTAGCTTGGTGTTTCTGTTATTAGATTCTATGCAAATCGGAGGGATGTAGTTATGTGAACGGCGGCCTTGCGGCTGCCGGTCACCATCCGGACTGCAGAATGCCGGCAGGATAGGCGTTGAAATACCGATGCCTATTGTAATCCTGACGCCAGAATCCAGGATGACTCGTGCCCGAACAAGGTAAATCCGAGGTGCCCATCCTGTTAGCCGCACGGGTGGGGGGGGGGAGGTTTAGGGCAGTTAGCACTCAGGGGGGTAGAGGTTAGGGTTAGGCACCCCCAGGAGGAGGTTAGGATTAGCCGATACAGCCCCCCCCCCCCCCAAGGGAGGATTAGGGGGGGAGGGTTAGATCACTTACCTGCCACTGTCAGGATTTGAACCGCCGGCATTTCAATCATATTCCAAATAGGACTTAGGTTTTTTTTTATACTATAGGCAGTGAAATAAAGTAGAACCATTACATAATGTAACTTTAATTGTGTTATTTTGTTGTAAATGACTTTATAGAATAAGTCTGTTTTTGGTTAAAAATAAATTATGGCTTTCAGACCCATTCTTGACACCTGGTACCTGCTGCATACTCACACATAAACACAACCCAGAAAATATGCTTACATTACTCAAATGTGTCTCAATGTCAGCATTACCGAAAATCTACCTTTGTCATGATAATTGTATGCAAATTGTATGGATAAGCTTGGCCAACAGGTTACACAATTTATTTATGTATTACCAGCTGTTGTGGCCAGTATTGCCTGGGGTTTTTTTTTTTTTTTTAAATAGTTCTTTCCTGTGGCTCTCTCTTCCCCTTGGGCCACCTCTTAATCTCTCGCACTCCCCCCTGCCTCTCTCCTGTTGGGCTCTCTGTATATCTGACAGACCTATTGTGGGAGAGTATGCTTAAACAATGTGTAGTACCAGTAGTGATACAGTGGCAAACAATGCATCACAGGAGAGTGACTTAATGTTTATCACCACTTAGATTTATAACAAATTACATTATTTATGTGCTACAAACATATTACGCAGTGCTTTCAGAGAGTATTTAGTCATTCATATAAATGCCTGTGCCATTGGATAAGATCTGTATTCCCTACCACAGAGGTACCCTAACAGATCAGGTTTTAAGGATATCCATGCTTGACAACAGGTAACAATTAATACCTCCAGTCGATTTGATTTCATCTCCTGTGCTCAACCATAGCTATCTCTAAAACCTGAACTGTTGGGGTGCCTTGAGGACCGCGTTTGGGAACCTCTTCCCTGCCACATGTATACTAGTTATTATTTCAGGGTCCATAGGGCTCCACAGTGGAGACATTTGGGTGTAGGTGGGACCTTGGAGGACCGGCCACCAACAGCAAAGCTTTTCAATTCCAGGACGCTTCCCCCTATACCCTGCCCACAGCCTGAGGGCAACTCTGTTTCGTTGGTGTCTGGCAGGAGCTGGGTCACCATTTCTAACAGTGGGGCAAGCTTATTTTTATAATTTATTTTTTAAGTGTTTTAAACTGAGCAGCAGCAAAAGACAGTCCCTTGGACGTCTGCACGGCCGCTCCATCACCCCTCCGCAGCGCCGTGACACAATGCCCCAGCTAGATACTCCCGTAAGGGCTCTTGGGGTGGGGGGGGGGGAACTAGCTAGCAAGCTCTGTGGACCCCAGACTGCAGCAGGGAATCCAGGGGACAGGTAATGAGGGGCCCGCGTCTTTACGTAGTCTAGTCTCAGGAGACGGACCGGAGGCGCTGATGCGGACACTGGTGCACCCACCACTCCACTAGACCACCGCGGCTTTAATCTACTGGCGCAGAGGCATATTTAGAGACCAGTGGACCCGGTGGTTAACGTCAGCACAGATAGAAGGTGCTCTCCCTGCAGCCCCTCCCCCAGCTCAGGGTGCCATTCCACTGCAGTCTAGCTGTTCCCTGAGCTGCTCCTCCGCCCCCTCAGAGACGCGTAGCAGCCATTTTCTGCTTCACAGGCCTACGGGAACGCTGGGTCCAGTCTCCCTGTATACCTATCCCACGGGCCAGGTTATACAGCGCTATATCCTACCAGCCACTGCTGTCTGTGTAGTTGATTGTAGTGCCAATTGCAGATATATTCAGTGTTTTTTTTTCTGCTAGCACCCATTTTCATGTACCCCGGATGTGAAATTAATTGAATATGGCCCATAGTCTGAAAACATAATGTAAATGGGGGTGAGGATACTATTTCATGGGAGTACTGCTTTAAGGCAACAGTGATCATATGGAGGAAATAAGTTGTTACTTAGTTTCCCCTTATGTTTTCTCTCCACTAGTCAGCTACCAATGTAAAGCTGGGTACACATTACTATGCAATAAAATCATCCCTAAGAGTCGATTTCCAACGCAAGAATTATTTAGTGTATACGCAACTCCCTGGACTGACAGCCGTTTGGATCGGCTCATCTGATCTGGGCTGGGCCGCATGCACAACATTTAAAACTTTTTTTTTTACAGTTTTTCATAGTAGCAAATTCAGTTATTCTATGATCTTTCCCATCAAGGACTAGTGTGTACACTGAAAGATACTTGAACAATCGGATGGATCATTGGTACATCGCTGAGGTGTGAACCTGGCTTTAATGTGCTGATGATCACTTTGGGAGATGACCAAATTTAAGATGTGCATTTGGGAGTTAGGGTCCAAGAAATATTTGCTGAACTGCAAGGTGCAAAATGAGTCTCATTAAAACCATAGGAGGAAACTGGAGTCGCGATCGCTCAGAGCGCTTACAAAAGTGAAATCCTTTTACAAATTAGAAACTGTTGAGTCTCCCACCCAGTAAGAAACACCCTTATAAAATACCCTTTCTACATCAGGGTCCATAGGGTATCCACAGGATACCTTGGGTATAGGTGATGACGTCAGGCATCGGGCACCATAGAGTTACGTTTTCAGCCTCCCAGGATGCACTAGGGTCCCCCTCCTATACCCCGCCCCGAGCCAAGGCATCTCAGTTTCGTTGGTGCCCGGCTCGGAGTCAGAGCACCTGTTAAGAGGGGGGCTAAGGATAGCCCCTGAAGTTTTCTTCAAGGCAGCTGTGGCTGCCCATCTGGAAGTACAGCATGGACAGTCACTACTGATGTCCATGCTGTCTTCCCTACACCCCTGCCGGTACCAGAACGCCGGTACTGATCCGGGGATGCTGGTAAGCATCTGGGGTCACAGCTAGCGGTGAGCCCAGATGTTTTGGACCATGGCCGGATTCAAGGGGGGCAGCAAGTAAGCAGCAGGGTCCCACGGTGGGTCCCCGCTGAAACATGATCCAGAGTCCACAGGCAGGGGGCTCCCTGGGGACTGGCTGCAGCGTGGAGCCAGGTAAGAAACCTGCGCTTCCACTACCTCCCTGGGACAGCGGACTGCAGCTGAGTGGTAGCGCTGTGGCATCCCAGGGGTTAATTGCATGCCAGGGGAGCGCGCCTTTCCTGTACACAGCCGGCGCCTCCCCCGCTGCACACAGCCCTCTCTGCACCTGCCGATGGGCCCTGTGGCAGCGCTCCTCCCCCAGGCCGGCCTCCTCTCTGCTCCTCGGTGGCCATCTTTGCAGAAGCATGGTGAACGCTGCTGGAAGTAGCTGATCGGTGACATCGTGGTCTGTGTATGCAGCGCTGTGTCCTACCAGGCTCTGTGTCTGCGTAGTTGAGGATCAGCGCTGATAGTGCAGGGATTAATTTCTTTGCATTGTATGTGACTGCTGCTAGCGTCTGCTGCCTGTACTTTCACTTTCTACTGTCAGCCTTTTCACTATCCCTGCTCTTCTTCTGCTAAAGCCCTTGCGGTGCGGTGATTGCAGGGTGGTTCTCTCACTATACTAACGAGTATCAGTGAGAGTGGTCACATACTTGCCATCATGCCTGAGAGTGATTTTCCTCTCCAGCTTCTGTGTACTACGTGCAAGGTACCAATCGCGGAGGTGGAGGGTAACGCGGAGGGGTTATGGCGGCAGTGTTTTTTGTTGGCGCGTCCAATTACTGTCACGGCTCCGGTACAGGAACCACCCTGGGCTTGTTTCGCCAAAGCGCTTACAACCCTAGTGGGCCAGTTAACTCCGCAACCTGCGTTCTCTCAGATGGAATTGTCCCAGCAGTCAGTGGCGTCGTCACCCATGCAGGGGTTCCCGAGACAACTGATGGTACCCCACAGTCTCCCTATTTCCCCTCCTCAGGTCTCTCAGGAGCCTGCGTGGGTTAATTCACTGACAAGTTCTGTACAGCATTTGTCGGACGTGTTACAAGGGGAGTCTGTGTTGGGCCTCACAAGCGGCCGGTGGCGTCTCTGTCCGCTCCTTATGAGGATGACGACGGGACGTCCGATGATGGGGAGATTCTGGATCTACCTGACCAAGAACCTCTCCGTACTAAAGAGTCGGACGCTAAGGCCAAGGTTTATATTCCTGGCCTTATTCGTGCAGTCCGCACAGCTTTAGTTATTGAGGATGATGATCCTCCGGTGTCAAAGTCCAAATATGCCTTTTTCAAGGATATTAAGGGTGACGCCACAGTGTTTCCTCTTTCGGGTCAGTTAGTAGACCATTTAGAGGAGGCGTGGCAACATCCTGGCAAACGGTATCAGCCTCAAAGACATTTAGGGGTGGCTTATCCGTTTACGGACAATTATTTCTCTAAGTGGGAATCCCCTCCTCAGGTGGATTCTCATGTGACACGCCTAGTCCGAAGTGCCACATTGCCCATGTCCTCCTTGAAGGATGCTACGGACTGTAAGGTGGAGATCTGCCTAAAGTCCATTTATTCCCTCGCGGGGCATCCAGACCGGCTATGGCCGTATGTTAGTTAGCCAGAGCTATGCAGCGCTGGGCTGATAGTTTGGATGCATCTTTGGATTCCGACTGTTCGGCTGAACAGTCCGAGTTGGTAGGCAACCTCCGGGATTCGGCCACTTACATCAATGAAGCGGCCTTGAATATTAGTACCCTCACATCTCGCATTTCTTCGGCAGCTGTTGCTGCTCGTCGAACCTTATGGTTGCGATCCTGGAAGGCGGACGCTGATTCCAAAAAGGTATTGGAAGCTTTGCCCTTTAATGGAGAATTCCTCTTTGGTCCGGATCTGGACAAAACTGTGGCCACGCTGGCGGCAGCCAAGTCTGCATGTATCCCATCTGCTGCGGTCCCTTTCAGTTCGGGTACGTCGTCCTTTCGGCCTTACAGGGCCCAGGGTAGGCCTAAAGCACAGTCCTTTCCCCGACAGGCTGGGCCCAAGAAATCGGCCAAGCCCAGGAAACGTCCAGCCCCTAAGTCTGATGACAAGCCTGCGGCCTGGGCCTCCCTTTGGGGGATCCCAAAGTGGGAGGCCGCCTGCTGCAGTTCGCCCAGTATTGGTCGGCAACTACGACAGACACTTGGGTTCACGAGGTGGTTTCTCATGGGTATGCCCTCTCCTTTCGGCACAGGCCCCCATCCCGATTCTTCACCACGGGTCTTCCCTTAGACCAGAACAAAGCCATGGAACTGCAGAAGGTTTTGCACACTATGCTCCAGGCTGGAGTTATAGTGCCTGTTCCATTCTCCCAGAGGGGCCAGGGTTTCTATACCAATCTATTTTTGGTGCAGAAACCCAATGGGTCGTACCGTCCGATTCTCAATCTCAAGGCCCTCAACAAGTCCTTACGGGTGCCGCGGTTTTGGATGTAGACCCTACGGTCCATCATTCTGGCGCTGGAACCTGGGGATTACATGGTGTCGTTGGACATACAGGACGCTTACCTGCATGTATCTATTCTTTTGCGTCACCAACAGTTACTCAGGTTTGCAATCCGCAACGATCACTTTCAGTTCTGGGCGTTACCTTTTGGCCTGGCGACAGCACCACATGTATTCACCAAGGTTATGGCAGTCATGGCGGCGTCCCTGCGGCTGCAGGGAGTCCGCATTTTGCCGTACCTAGACGACCTTTTGTTGGTAGGAGGGTCTCCAGAGCTCCTTCTACACCACTTGGATCTGACGATTGCAGTACTGCAACGGCACGGCTGGTTGATAAACTGGCAAAAGTCCACCCTGATCCCGTCTCAGAGGATTCTGCACCTCGGAGCCTTATTGGACTCCAGTCAGCAGAGGATCTTTGTGACGGGGGAAAAGATCTCTGCCTTGCAGTTGAGGGTGCGCAGTTGTCTGCAGAGTTGCCGTGTCTCTACACTCGGCGATGAGGTTACTGGGCTCCATGGTGTCAGTATTCAACATGGTGGAATATGCCCAGTTTCACTCCAGACCTCTGCAGCAATTGATCCTGTCCAAATGGAATGGACTGCCTCAGAGTCTAAAATCCCAGGCGATGGTGCTCACTTCGGAGGTTTGCCTGTCCCTTGCCTGGTGGTTACAGACGACCCATCTCAACAAGGGTTGTCTGTTTTGGGTGGCAAACTGGGTCCTATTGACAACGGATGCCAGCCTTCGGGGCTGGGGAGCGGTCACGGGTCCACACTTGTTCCAGGGCAGATGGACGGAAAAGGAGCTTCCAATAAACATCTTGGAACTCCGCGCCGTTTTCAATGCTCTCCAGTAGGCACATCGGGTTCTCCAGGGTCACCCCGTACAGGTCCAGTCGGACAACGCCACCACCGTGGCCTACATAATCGGCAAGGAGGAACCCGAAGTCGGGTGGCACTCGTAGAGGTGTCCCGTATCCTGGTCTGGGCGGAGCGCAATCTCCCGGCCATATCAGCAGTATTCATCCCGGGAGTCCTCAACTGGGAGGCGGACTTTCTCAGTCACCAGGACGTTCACCCGGGGGAGTGGTCTCTGCACCAGGACGTCTTTCAACTTCTGGTGGACAGGTGGGGTCTTCCAGAGATCGACCTCATGGCGTCACAGCACAACAACAAGTTGTCGGTGTACGGGTCTCGCACAAGAGACGAATAGGCATCTCTGGTGGATGCTCTGTCCGTAAAGTGGACGTTCCGGTTTGCTTATCTCTTTCCTCCGTTTTCCCTTCTTCCACAGGTAATCCGGAAATTCAAACAGGAAGGAGGGACGCTCCTGTTGATCACTCCCGCGTGGCCCAGACGGCACTGGTTCTCAGACCTTCAGGGTCTGTCCGTGGACAGTCCTCTGCGGTTGCCGCTACGACCGGACCTGCTGTCACAGGGTCCTTGTCTTCACCCGGACCTGACTCGGCTGTCTTTGACGGCGTGGCTGTTGAGACGGCCATGTTAAGGTCCAGGGGGTTTTCCAGCTCTGTAGTACGAACTATGCTAAGAGCTCGGAAGCCATCTTCTGCAAGAATATACCATCGTGTGTGGCATACGTTCTTCCAGTGGTGTCGGCCGAGAGGTTATGCACCTCGGGAGTCCCATCTGTCTAGAGTGTTAGCTTTCCTACAGGCGGCACTAGACCATGGGCTTCGCCTTGCATCTTTGAAGGTGCAGGTATCTGCCCTGTATGTCTGGTTCCATCGTAGGATTGCTACAATCCCTGATGTGCGCACCTTTTATGCAAGGTGTTCTTCGAATTCAGCCATTTGTTCCACCGGTGGCGCCTTGGAATTTAGCTGTGGTCCTGAGGGCTCTCCAGGGACCGCCGTTTGAACCACTGGGCTCAGTGGATCTTAAATGGCTGACAGCTAAAACAATTTTCCTTTTGGCCATCGCTTCGGCCAGACGTGTTTCTGACTTAGGGGCTCTCTCCTGTAGACCCCCTTTCCTGATTTTTCATGGGAACAGGGCAGTGCTGCACACTCGTCCTGATTTTCTTCCCAAAGTTGTTTCACGTTTTCATATCAACGAGGAAATCGTTGCGCCGGCTTTTAACTCACCTGACCTTTCAGTGGGTAAGGCCACTTTGGATGTTGTGCTGGCCTTAAGGATTTATGTTGACCGCACTTCTTCGTTTAGGAAGTCGGACGCCTTGTTTGTCCTCTATGGCTTTCCGTAAAAAGGGTTGGCCTGCTTCAAAGCAAACTTTGGCAGGTTGGATACGTATGGCAATTTCAGAAGCTTATCTTCATGAAGGCTATCCGGTTCCATCCTCTGTGAGGGCTCATTCCACTAGGTCTGTGGGTCCTTCGTGGGCAGCTTGACGTGGTGCCTCTGCAGTCCAGATCTGCAAGGCTGCCACGTGATCCTCTGTCCATACCGTTGTGAGGTATTACGCGTTTGACACCTTTGCCTCTCAGGATGCTTCCTTCGGGCGTCGGATTCCCCTTTCAGCACAGGAGCGTCCCCACCCTTGAAGGATACTGCTTTGAGACATCCCCAAGGTATCCTGTGGATACCCTATGGACCCTGATGTAGAAAATATGAGATATGGTAAGACCTTACCTTTGTTATCTCTATTTCTACGAAGTCCATAGGGTTCCACAGGACTCCCGCACTGTCGCACCTGTGCTGCAGATGGGCTTTACTCTGGTCACCGGTTTTTCCGTCTCCTTCTGGTGAGAATGTGATTCTTGTGTGTGTCCAGATCTTTTCTCTCTCTCTTCCTTCTCCTCCTCCGGCCTATGGCTTGGTACGTAACTGAGATGCCTTGGCTCGGGGGCGGGGTATAGGAGGGGGACCCTAGTGCATCCTGGGAGGCTGAAAGCTTAACTCTATGGTGCCCGATGCCTGACGTCATCACCTATACCGAAGGTATCCTGTGGAACCCTATGGACTTCGTAGAAATAGAGATAACAAAGGTAAGTTCTTACCATATCTCATATTTTCAATCCCATTTATCACATTGAAATACATTTGTTTGCCAAAATTACTGCACCCAGTGAAAGATAATGTGGTTTTAAGCTATACAACAGACCTGGATGTTTTTGACACCAAATCAATAGTAATGCATCATAATACACCAGTAATTTTTTTAGTTTTTTTTAATAAAGTACAAAGAAAAGTACACAATAAACTACAAACACACACATTTTATTATGGCCCAAACTTCGACCAATCCTCTAATAAAGTACAGTTAATTTGTATCCATGTAAACTTTAGAAGCCAATGTATGTAAGACAGGGTATATTTTGTTGGCTGAATTCAGTTTGCGAAAGTAATCAATGCGAGGCTATTAAGAGTTTTGTTTTTTCCAATGAAAAATGTTATTCCTTGTATAATGCATATGAATTAAAAATACTTAACTATGATACTAAACAAAAAAAAGTCTTCTGTTTGCGCTCTCCCCCTTGGAAAAAATAATTAGCTTTGACACAGGGCGGAATAATGCTATTCTCAACCAAACTGATTGTCAAAATGCATAAAATAGTGTGGTCTCCTGAGATTCAAATTTGATATAGACTACGGTAGCAAAAGGGTTAAGGAGAAATTAGTTTAATACATAATCATTAGATAACTAATTTGTATGCTATGCAGTGTACAGGTCTTCTCATTTGCAACTTGCCATTTTGCATCTACCACCGATTTATAGATGCATTCAAAGTATGGATACAGAGTTGAATCAAGTCAGATCTAATTGCTCCGCACAGAACTAAATGGCTATATGCGCCAATATGAAGGGTTGGACAAATCTGTGGCTGGACTGCCTGGATTAATCAGCGTGGTTTAATACCAGTTATCATCAGTGCATACTTCTACCAGCCCAGTCCTTGCTGCAAAAGATACATCCAATAACAGGCATGTTTATACTTCTGCCCAACACTGTACAGCCCACAATTCCGTAGACAACTCCCTGTTACAACTAACCTATTATAACATAGGTGTTACTCCCTGTTACAGCACAGCTACGTCCCAGCAGCCACAAGTAGAGATGAATCTGAAACACGTAGGATTCTGCATCATTGCCGGCACTTGGTCCTGGAGCAGGTGCACAGAAGAGGAAAAGAACTAACCGGAAACTGGCTTATGTTCTACTCTGCATCAGTCCCTAATAATGTGTGGCCAACAAAACCTCAATAGCTAACCTACTAATGTGTGTACATAGAAGTTTTCTTCCGTACAGTAATGGTTTCATCTACAAAAGGTATGTTACCATAAAAACAACAGTACATTGGGAATGTCTCATTCCCACAAGTGTAAAATGTTAATTACAGTGTATAACTACACATATATATTGCACATACAGTGAGTGCTTTATTAAAAACTGATGTTCTAAGGTTTGTTTAAACAAACAAAAAAGTCCTATATGAACACGTATAATCCAGTTTAAGTAGATCAGTCAGCTACACACAATGGAGGCAGGAATTCTGGAGCTTAAATGGCTGCTGTCACAGTGTATCAGTCATCGGTCCACTTTATCAGCTCTCAGTGTTCCATACACATATAGGGGTCAATGAACCCTCTCCTAGTACACCTGCACAGTCACAGCATCCCCTATACCTTTGTATGTAAGAGGAAAAAGCCAATCAGCAATTCCCACAGCTGCACAAAAATAGATAGTTATGCTCCCATCTCCATTGTGTGTGGTGACAATTCCACTGTAAAAGCATCATTAATGTTCTTAATGTTTACATAAGCAAGTGCTGTCCATTCCATCAGACTAGAGTGAAAGTCCCTTCTGCACAGCACACTGAGGGCCTGATTCAGAGCCGGACGCTCTGACCAGAGCGCTCGCTCTGAATCAGTGCCCTCCTACCTAAAATAGGAAGCGGCCTCCTGGCCGCTCGCATGGCTGTGGGTGACCACCCACAGCATATGCGAGCGGCCAAAAAGATGGTCGCGATGGTCAAGACTATCGGGCTTGCGACGAGACCCTGCGGTAGGGTCTCGCTGCCGCAAGCCCTGGAGTGATTTTGGCTCTATCAGAGCACAAATCACTCCCACTGACATCACTAGTGATGTCAGTGGGGCCGGACCCAGACGGTAGGCGTTCCCATGGGAACGCCTCCGTCTGGCAGCCACGCCCACCAAAGGGGGTGTGCTGTCAGTCACCATCAACAGCACGCCCCCTTTGGTGCGAGATCTGGAGTGACAGCTTGGCTGTCGCTGTCCGGGTCTCGCGCATGCGCACGACGAAGCTCCCTCCATCATGCGCATGCGCATTGGGGCAACATCGACCCGCTTGCGAGCGGGTCTGAATGACCCCCTGAATGCTGATTTGTGCACATGATATACTTCAATTTAGGAAGAACCACACAAGGGTAAAGCATGGTCAAAATGGAGTCCAGTGCGATTTGTTTTGCTATTGCTGCAATTACACAAGTTTATGAAAAAGATCAAATAGATTTCTTTGGCTCTCCGGAGTTTTTAGATAAACATTTACCAGTACAGCACCTAAAAAGTGTAGTAAACTTTGCACCAGGCAAGTTCTGTATTTGTATGTAAATTTACTACAAGAATCATGTATATAAAAAACATTTTATGTACAGATTTATGTAAATATAAAACTTTTCAGACTTTTATTCTTCATGTACATGAAATACACTTTATATAATGCTACAAATACATACTATTGTATCCAAGTGAACTGCAGGATTGCTTTTATAAAAAGGAGTTGCTTCCCTTAAAAGTCCCCAGTGGCCAGCACAGAGTGACAGGTATGCTCACAGCTGACTAGACAGCTCTATCCTGCTCTCCGTCCCATCAGAAGCTTCTGGATTCAAATCTGCATCTGATTTATGGAGCATTTTTGGTCCCGTTAAACCAATGATTAGAGCTCCTGTGGGTGCTGTGATTAGTATTGCTAAGAAAGCTACAGTGAGCACATCCATGCCATAGTCTTCCAATTGTTTATTTCCAATGCTTCTTGCCATGTCCAAGGCTACCGAGCCAATAGCAGCCTGAATAAGGAATACCAACAGCTTAATGAAGTACAACTGAACACAAGTGACTTTATAAGCACACATTCAGGAAACATCGATGGAAATGGAAAAGATAACAACAGGCACAAATACAATACATAGGTGTAAAGTTACTAAAGCTCCTAAAACAGACAAGTTGTGGTGCTGTGCATAGCAACCAATCAGATTTTGTCTATCATTTACTATAATGCAGTAGACAAGTGATAGCTACAATCAGATTGGTTGGTTGCTATGGGAAACTCAAGTACTTGTCCGTTTTAGAAGCTATAGTAAATCTACTCCTTAGGCTTAATCAGTGGGAAAAGGCAAAGACCTCATTCTCAAAAACGGTGGACACAAGACACATTTGTTTATCGGTGAACCTTGTATTAGGAGGTCTCCCTCCTCAGCACTTGTGTGCACTCGTAATACTGTAATTGTTTGCGTTTGAACATACACACTTCTTTGTAAGGACTTTCCCCTTCACTAGATTAAATAGAATGATTCCTATAGTCATCAAATGTATTGCTAGTTTGATTGTCATAACTATCTATTTTTACAATCAATAGTCTACTTATTTCAATCTGTGGAATGAATAATCCTAAGGGGTTCATTCATCATAAAAGAATTATCACTAATAATAATAATGGTTTGAATTTGCTGCGAGTACAAAACAAAGTTTGGGAAGCATTCATCATGTCTCCTGCTCTAAACTATCACTTTGGAAAAACTGCCGTTTCTATGGAGTCAGTATTTTGGAAGAGAGCGACTTCTCTCCTGCTCTTTTCCGGTCTTCCTTCAGTTTTCACAGCGTGTCTTTAAGCATCACATGCGCAGCATCAAGACAGGCTGTGAAGATTCTCAGAAGACCATAAGAGCAGGAGAAAAGAGAGAGGTGTCGAGCGCTGAAACCCACTGAAGACTCATTTCAGGCAGCGGTGAGAGCAGTGGAGTTGGGAGGAGGAATGGGGAGAGCTGGCAGCCGCATGCAGCTAGAACACAGCAAGGAGGGATCTGAATAGATCCCTCTGCTGCACAAGCTGCCATGTAAATGGAAGCTTGTGAATACTATCACGCTATAGACCCTAAGGGGTCTATTCATTATCGGGGGGCTGGATGATGATTATGCATCCACCTTGCTGTAGGGATACTTATTACCGGAGCAATTCAGCATTGCTCCAGTGCGGGGACAGCTGCTGCGAAAACCAGCTGTCCCTTGCGATCAGTAACACCGCTTCTTCTGTAGTAGTGTTACCTCCCCTGTTGCCGGCTTCTGCGCTGATCCGCTGGTCACGCAGTGAGGAGGTGTTGGAGGGATCCTATCGTACCCCTGATGATGAATGGCCCATTACCTAAACTAGCGTTTTTGCATGTGTAACGGGCCATTAAAGGATGATGAATGGACGTCTAAATGCCTACAATGAGCGATCTGCTTCACACTGACAGTCATAATAATGTTTCCCGTTGATGTGAGAAGATTATCTCCAAGGGTTAGAGATAGGGAAGTTAGATAACTAGTGATTATCTGTCCCTACGAATATAGCACAACTTTAAAAAGGGTAAATTGTTATTAGTGTCTAAAGCTGATAAACAAAGACAGACCTGTGGCCAAATCAGACAGATATGGAAGGGAGGGGTTAGTCCAGAATGTCCGTTGTTCCCCCACCCCCACAGACTGCTATCTGCGGCTTAATTGGACATTAGAATTGCAACGTGTTTGGGAACCTTAAAACATGCTATTGCCTAGTTTGCAGTAATGCTGATCTAACATTAGTAAAATATACCTTTCTCTTTGTCCCAGATAAGTCTCATACCTGTACTGTAGCTTTGGGTATCCATGCCAAAGAAATAAATATTTTCTCTTTCATGTTGAATCCTGCCCAAGACACCATCAAGAATGTGATGGATATTCGTACTACCAAGGCAATTCCAAGTGTGGCGACACACAACCCTGAAATCAGAGAAGTCGCTTAGCAAAAAATTCAGTCGTTTACATGAGGAGCTCCTCACATATTGCTTGGTTTCATTACTACCAATTATTGTTTCCTTATAAAATACGCCATCCATTTACAGATACATGATGTAATGTAAGATGGCGCGGCCCGTTTTCTGAGCACATATTCAATGATCAACTGCACTGTGGGAATAAACGTGTAGACCCAGTGTGGCAGGTTTTATTCTGTGCACTGCAGCATTCTGTTATCTCAGACCCCACATCCGACAACAAGAATAATCCACAAGGCTCCTCTAACACTTGTTGCCCATTTTGCCGCCACTGTTAAACTAGTCTCTAAAAAGAATGAGTTGTTCTGCACCCACCGCTTGCATGCACCTCCAACTTGCTCTGATGCTGATCTGTCCACTGACCCCAGGTTTAGTATGTGCTTCAGCCAAACCTGGGTTGTCCCTGGACAGTCTATCCAAGCTGTCTGATTCACTCCCCAATTATTTGCTTTCCAGTATTTAATCTGAGTCAGATGCTCTGCCAACTCAGGCCCTGATTCAGAGCCGGGCGCTCTGACAGAGCGCTCACTCTGAATCAGGGCCGTCCCTCCTAGTTTTTGGAGCGGCCTCCTGGCCGCTCACATAGCTGTGGGTAACCACCCACAGCTATAGCGAGCAGCCAAAATGATGGTCGCGATGGTCAAGACCATTGCGACCATCGGGCTTGCGACGAGACCCTTGCGGTAGGGTCTCGCTGCCGCAAGCCCTGGAGTGCTTTTGGCTCTATCAGAGCCAAAAGCACTGCCACTGTCATCACTAGTGATGTAAGTGCGGCCGGCCCCAGAAGGTAAGCGTTCCCATGGGAACGCCTCCGTCTGGGCAGCCACGCCCCCAGCACGCCCACCAAAGGAGGCGTGCTGTCAATCACCATCGACAGCATGCCTCCTTTGGTGCGAGACCCTTAACGACGGCTTGGCCGTCGTTATTCGGGTCTCGCGCATGCGCATGACGGAGCCGCCTACGTAGTGCGCATGCGCACTTGGGCAACATCGACCCGCTTGCGAGCGCTCAGCGCTCGCGAGCGGGTCTGAATCAGGCTCTCAGTCCCATAAAAGACAATGCTTCTCCCTCTAATCTGGTTTAGTTGGAATGTAAGGAAGAAAGGTTTTCTCCAGCGTCAGATCCAGATACGAAGTCGCTGACTAGTTATGACCAGAGCTCTGATTCCCCAGGTGTCAGTAATACCCTTATCATTTTTGAAATGTTCTTCCCCATCTATGACAAACAGGATTATATTTAAACATAAGGTTAACAAAGAGCTTAATTTAGGACAGTGGTGGAATAGAAGTCTCCCAAGAAGATTCCTTCTGTCTGTTAAGACGTTCTCTCCACATTTTCTCTGTTGTCAGGGGATTCCCAAGTGATGTCAGCAGAACACCAATACAATTAATTGGCTCCTCCCTGCACTAATGCTCTATGTAGCCTCATTTATGGCTTAAATTAATTAGGAGAATTGAGCATTGTTTTACATTGGGTAAAGTGCTTCGCTCCCAAAGTGCAACTGCAATGTGCAAAATGTGTCCCGTTAAAAAGTCCAGTATGTACAGTGCCTGGTCTGTGCCAGCCCATAGCTGGTGCAAACTCAAGTAGTAATGAACTCTGTTAAATATATTGTCTCCATCCCTTACCTCAATTCAATAATCTTATTAAAAAAAAATAAAAAAAAATACAATTAAATGAATGTAGAAGAAAACAACCCTCCCCCCTTCATAAATGCTATTTGTTACAGAGGAAAACAACCTCCCTACCTCCAATGGGGATCGGTATGATTTACCCCTCCCTTAGGGGTGCCTAACCCTAACCTCCCCCCCAAGTGCCTAAACCTAAACTCTCTTCTTCGCTGCCTAAACCTGTCTCCCGGGGGGGTGCCTAACCCCCCCTTCCCCTAGCCTAATCCTAACCCTCCCAGGGGGCTGCTTAACCCTAAGTCCCCCCCTGGAGAACCTAACCCAACCCTCCCCCCAGCGGCTGTCCGCATCAGGCGCCCAGCTTACCTTTGATTGGGATGCCGGGCGTCGGGATTTAGACCGACTGCATACCTCCCAATGTGACTGTTGTCAGTTCAGCCTCACAGTGGGATAGGATAATAAATGCTTTTCTGACCCAAGAATTGGCAGAAAAATACATAAATCCACCCTCATATCCTCTACAAATCATAACTACAGAGACAAGTTCTTATTCTAAAGGTATCAAATTTTTTAAATATATTTCACTCTCAGTCTGCAAATATCACTTATGCACCACAAGACTAGAGACACATACTCTGTACTCTGAAAAGAATACCCCCCACTCTGCCTATCTTCATCCAAGGACTGCATAGTAAGACCAATATTACTCTGTAGTCCAGTGTGCTTTAACGTACATGTTGCACAACTAAGGTGCGCAGCACTAAATACAAATTAGCACTGTATCTCAGCCATATTACGCTGACCTGACATCACTTTCCTTATAAAGGATTGAGATAATATAACAATTACAATGACTTATAATGTAATGTAAAATAATATATGTAAATATCAAATGCCACTACTCTCACATCTACTTACTACAGTGTTGGTAGCAGCTCCCTATTGGCTGTGCTGATGTTACACAGCCAATAGGAAGTGGTCAGGAAGAAAAGAATGACCTTCACCCTCTCACGTGAATTACAAAAAAAGAAAAAGAAAACACTTTCTAGAATATTTTCATGTAAACAGGAATACAGCACAATACAATGTATTGAATAATAATAATAATGTAGGGACAATGCATATGGTCTTAAAAATATTTCATGAAAACAAAACAAACAGAAATATAAAGTAACTATTGTGATGATAATCATTAGGGGGGAATTTAATTAGCCGTGGTAATTTACCACGGGCTAATTGATCACCCAGGACTACTCAATTAACCACGAGGCAGCCCACAGGCTGCAGTTATCGAGGAATTTTTTTTGGATTCAATCATATCCGAAAAGAAATCCCCGGATAAATGTCATGATAACGGGTGCCATGGCTAGGTCCCGGATTCTATGTGTAAAGGGCAAGAAAAAGGTGCTCTAACTGGATAGCTCGAGGCTACCACCCTTTGTTACATCCGTTAAATTAACGGGTGTAATTAAATTCCCCCCTTAATCTATCAATCACACTTCAGAAATGGTTTGATATTTGTAAGGAGCAGGATACAGTCAAAATGCAGATGGCCTGGAGGCCGTCTGTCTAAATCCTGGCGCAGGACTAAAGACAGGCGTCGAAATCCCGACGCCCTTCTAAATCCCGATCCCGAAATCTAGACAGACGGCTTCCCGAACGAAGGTAAGCCGGACAGTGATAGCACTTACCAGCCCCAGTCGGGATTTTCAGCGTTCGGGCTTGGGGCGTCAGGATTTTGTCAGACGGCTTCCCGGCCGTTTGATTTTCATACCCAACCCGTAAGGAGCAAGTGATAATGTAAATAATAAGGCCCCTCTAAAATGCTAACTATTAGTTCTCTATGACAGATCCTCTAAAGAGAATATGCAATATATACATTTAGTTAGAATTTGCTGTCACTACTCTAAACTTGACTTACCAACAGTCTCTGGCCTCAAGGAGGATACAGATATTTCTGCTCCAATCAAAGAAAACAGCATAGGCTGGAAAATATCCCACCCTACAGCTACTATGTCCTCGACCAGGGTCTATAAAAAGAGAGTTTGAAATGGCAAAATGTAACACAACACTACTGAACAACTACGGCATACATATTAAAGAACACTGGAAATTGCACTGATCATTTTTACAAATGACCCTCCCAGGTATGAGCTGGGGTAGGACAAGAGCCCCATTAGCATTGCTTTCTCGTACACTACTTTCATTTTACAAATTACACAGTGCAGTACCAGCAACACACCTCGGGGGACATGTATCATTGGTTGATAAGTGTCAAATGCGCTAATCCAGCTAAATTTGACACTTGCATCAATCTTCAAGATGTAGAACAGCAGTTACTGTAGAGGAAAATCACTTTTATGTATGGTCTCTGCATACATGTACTGACATAGCTGTCACCAATCTGTTGTATGGCTACGGTATTCCGGCAGCTCTCAATAGCAAATACGTTCACTTTTGTGGTTTATAATTTTTTCACATATTGGTAGGATTACCTGCCAGTATGTGTAGTGAGTCCAGTGGTGGTTGTAGACTATGAAGGCAGACATCTGTTAGAAGTCAATAAAGTTATTTGCATTTTTTTAATTCATTTTAAAGATTACTTCTCCAATAGAAGGGTGCTGAGACCTCCCATGCATGCAGTGGCGTAAGTAGGGTCCTTGATGCCACTGTTTCTCGTCACTCTTGGAACATTCCTTTCCATTCCATATGCACCTTAATGCCCCCAGTAGCAGTGCCCCTTATGCAATGTCCCGAGTAGTAGTGCCCCTTATGCAATGCTCCCTGTAGTAGTGCTGCTTATGCAGTGCCCATTATGCATTATGCAGTGCCCCCTTCCCCCTTACACATAAAAGACACCCACAAACACACACCACACTATACTTACCTGAATCCCCGCACCTGCACCCGCCGCCGTTCTACTGCTCCTCCCGCTCGGCACTATGGGAGAGACATCATGACGTCAGAAGTGAGCTCCAGGGAAGTAGCTGCCGAGTGTCTGCTGGTAAAATATTCTCAGTGGGCACCTGGCAAATGGAGTAGGCAGCGGCGGCGCCTCTCCAGCTCGGAGCCCGCCCTGGGTGCAGCAGCCAATAAGTATCTGCCTGACTTCCTGTTCAGGATAGAGTGGGTGGGAACCACGCTAGAAAGAGAGATGAAGGTCGAACACTTTTTCGATGTATGGGACAGTTATATTCACAGCTCTTTTTCAAATACCACATGGTATATGCTTCGTATGGGTCATCTCCAATAGCTATGTAATTTTATAACATAAAAACCTATTTTTATACAATCGGGAATTATCTGGGAACAGGGGAGGAGGGGTTGCGGCGTGCGAGCAAAATTCTATTTTCTTTAGATTATCTTTTTTGAGGCAAGTTTTGATAACATACTGTTTCCTTTTTAACATGTAAAATGTAAAAATCTATGCAAAAGAAAAGTTATTGTATTTCCAGTTTTGTCAAAAGAAAAAAACATGTTTATTGTTGAAATTTACATACACGACATGTATATCTATCAGTTTGTAATGTAACATTCATTGCTTTAATAAAAATATTATTTAAAAAAAAAAAAAAAAAGAATCTGCCTTACTCTTATTGGCTGCTGCTGGCTTCTCCCGGACGTCCATCACGATTGACCGGCCGCATATTCTCGGTTGTCCACGATCAACGTTTTGTACACTACTCCAGACTGCACTGACCTGGACGGCGACATCCCCTCCACCCCCAGGGTTCAACACAGCACCCAGAGCACGTGCCCTGCTCGGACCCCCCCCAGATTATGCCACTGCATGCATGCTAAGTGGGGAAGAGACTTGTTAGCTGCAGTTAGAAGATATTGCTACAAGGGTGAGTTTTCTCTGCACTACTTAGAACTATTAGTTCAATATGAAATGAATCAGGAGCTGCATTACCAGCATGATCTGTGCAAGTTTTAATACACACCCCCTGTACAAGTTTTAATACACATCCCATCCCCATATGTTAGACAATAGCTAGCTTCAGCATCACATACAGTACTAAACTGCAAGTGGGATAGATCATCATCTATTCATTCTATTTGTTTATAAGGACTGTCCTATATTACAGTCTACTATATTATATTCAAAGATTTTAGGGCTCCATAGTTTATTCTATACATTGATGGAGTATTCCTGCATGATATTTTTGCAAATCAAATGTTACTTGCAATTAGCTACTGTATAAATGACGTTACTTAATAGTACATCATTTCACAAATACCTTTTCTCCGGACCATCCAATACCAGCTACAAAAGCCATCACCAAGGTACAGAGCCCTCCTGATCCAGGAAAACCAAAGAAAAGGCTACCAAACACTGCAAATACGGACAGTGCCAGGATCAGATAAGACCTTTTCCATTTTAATTTATCCTGTTTGGAACAAAAAGAAAACATTTCTTTCATCAATAAGATATTTGTACAGCTAAATGATACTACAATAGAATTAGTCTACACTCAATGTTAAAAATTCTACTCGCAGTATAATCCTTCTCCCTTCCTGTCTTGCTAGTGCCCTCCTCAGTACACCAAAGCCGAATGTAGTGCACACTCATCTACTGTAATGTGGAGCAAAAGGAAGGCAACAAGGAACAAAGAGGGGAGTGCCAGCAATACATCATTAAAGCCATATACATGACCTAGCCTAGAAGTGAAAAAAGGCTGTTTTAAAATTATTCTTTTAACCAATAACAAACATATTTGTCGCTCCAAGATACAAGAATAAGATCCCTAAAGTTTTCTTATTTCTTTTTTTGTATTTACCCTTTAACAAAAACAATCTAATAAGACTTTGCCTTCTACTAAACACATTCACCTCTTTCTCAATGTGTCCCAATCTATAGCTTTTAGATGAACCTTAAGCTCTGATGTCAGGTAAGAATTGCTCTTCAAATAAATCTATACAAGACTCCACAAGAATCAGCAGTGTCCAAAGTAAGCAGAAGCTCTTTCTTCAAATCAAGAGGGGATGCAGCCACCATGTCGACATTCATAATGTTGACAACTATATTATTGATACCACGTCGACAGCTTCGATGTCAACACCTGTAGACTGTCGACATTCTGCAAAATGCAGACATCATGGTTAGGCTGTGGGAGGGGAGGGTTAGGCTTAGGGATAGTGTATGCACTGCAGCTGGATCAGATGACCACATGGCCGAGGTGACACTGCTGCATCACCAGAGCTTTTACCAGGTAAGTGAGGCCACTGTACCGCCGGGACACCAAGATTTCTCGACATTCTAATCATGGTCAAAGTCATTGTCATGTTGACGTTATAAGTGTCCACAAAACATACCCAACCCAAAAAGAGAACCCAAAAGCTTTCTGCCAACTAGTATCTAAAACACTGGTGGGATTTCTAATGGGGGTATAAAAAAAAAAAGTGGGGGGACGGACGATGACTTCTCACTGAAAATACAAAAGTAAGATAGAGACTCTGGTACACTAAAACAAAATGTTTGACTGTGATAATGACCCAATGGCCTATGTGTTTTAAACCCCCAGGGAAACTCTGTTCTGCTAAACAGATTAGAGTGTCGGCTTTTGGTAAAAGCCGGATAATGGGTCCTGGGGGTGTGGATGTTTGAGTGAAGGGAGGGCTCCACCCACAAAGCCGACTTTCAGCCTGAGAGCAGGCTGATTAGTACCTGCAGCTGTGGGAGGCTCATATAAGCTGTGTGAGGGTTTGGTTCAGTGTGTCATTACCTGGGGAGAGCAGGCAGTCAAGCTTGTTCAGAGACACTGTGATGTAACTACTTGTAAGTACTGTGCATATGCCTATGTTTGTGGTAAGGGCAATAGGCCCTACCATTTTCAGAGAGGGAATCTGCTGTTTAGTTATTGCCCAGACAGGCTAGGATTTATTTATATGATTTCTGTTTTTGTAATGCACAACAAAAACTAGCTGCGGCTAGCTTGCATGAAAACCCTGGACTGGTGTGCCATTTCCTGTCTGCTGTGTGTTTGGAGGTGTTCATCTGCCCCAGGAGAGGGACCTCCTACCCCGATCCTATTACAATATGTTAAATAAAATAGCAAAAATCCTTACTGATACATTATGTTCTAAATGTTTAATGTATGACAGTGTTTCCCAAACTGGGTGTCTTGGCACTATGTGGGGCCGTGGGGCACTTCCAGGTGTGCCACAAGTTGGTGGTCCAGGGCCAAATCAAATTAATTATGGTCAATGTGATAGGCAAGACCAGTGCTGGTGGCTGGCAATCATAAAATATGTGGGCAAACAGAAGCACAACACTGTCCACCACCACATAACTGACCATAAAGATAACAGGTAAGTACAATTTACCGTACTTAATTTAATAATTTTCACTGACCTTCCCAATAGCAACCTTTTGGCCTAGGGGTGCCGTAAAAAGAAAAAAAAAGAAAAAAGCTGATACTCCAGGACGCCGTAATTCAAGAAAGTGGTAGACTCACTATTGTATTACATTAAAGACTTCCTGGGTCTAATAGAACACAGTGTATCCTTAGTAGTAGTTCAATGTAGTTTGATTAAGAATAGTCAAAAACCCATATTGCGGGACCTGTAATCCAATATAACCTCCAATGTTTAAATGACCAGTGGTTTCAAATATATGAGGATAGAACAGTAGTAATCCAAACAAATTAATAAATCAGTTAGGGGGGAGATGCACTAAGCATTGGAGAGTGATAAAGTACCAAACAATCAGCTCCTGTCAGTTAACAGGCTGTGTTTGAAAACTGGTTTAGGAGCTGATTGGTTGTTACTTTATCACTCTCCAAGGCTTCCAAATGCATCTCCCCCAGGGTCTTTCTCTGTTACCACCACAGACCTAGTAGAATGTAGCATGCGAAAAACAGAAGCTTGTTTTCCAGGATCGTTCGTCTTACACTTAAGGGAGAGGCTCACATTTAGGGGTTCTATATGTTGGTAGTTCTACCTGTGTGTCTGTAAAGTGTGTGCAATGTTCTCAAGTACCTGAACTGTTTTTCAAGGCTTAGTTACATTAAGCCTTGAAAAACAGTTCAGCTACTTAAGGAATTGTGGGGTACACGTCTTTTCACCCTTTATGCATTTATAATTGGAACCAGCACACCCCTCGGTATCAGCCAAGCACCTGACCACCATTCTATGGAGAACTATCTTTGCCATTCAACCCCAAGAGAGGAGCAGTGATCTCTAATCTGTGCAGAGCCCACAGTGCTGCATGGAAAGTGCACTGACACAGCGGCGCTGAGCGAGAGTTCCGGTGGACACGGTGAGCGGTGCTGCACATTGCGCTGCTGAAGTGGAGGAATATAGTGTGTACTTTCACTGGGTGATAAGCATCAACAGCCCTGAATGTGAAATAATTTGTATATATGGACTGGACACAGTGATTCATAGCCGCATTATGTGATTTACAACTATTGGGACCACTACAAACAGCCTGCACTATATCCATATTATAAGCTATGCATCTCCATCTACTTCTACACTTTTATTCATCTCAAGGCAGTGTGGAGACATGACATATATATATATATATAATATATATATATATATATATATATATATAACATCAGATATATCCTTATTATTGATTGTGAGATCTACAGGGATCTGTTTAAAGAAAAACTCTATTGCAAAAGCATTTTGATGCATTAAAAGGAGAAAAGCGATCAGATTTTATGTGCACAAGAGAATACATTTGGCTAAATGTGGTATTATATATGAAATCATTACATGTGTAATTCCTGAATATAAATACATATATGCTATATTGTTGTTTTATGGTTTCCATGTGGGACTGATCATCCCTTTTTATATGGTAGATTATGAGGGGTATTCAATATGAAACGTTAACTTCACTGTCAAAGTTAACGTTTCATATCGGAGTTTTTTTCTGCGTTAAGGTATGGTGCGCGCTCCCGCTTTTACCCGTATTCAATATAAAATTAACGAAAACGGGAAACTCCGAAGTTGGATTTGCGTAAAGTTACAAATTTTTCCTTAAAATAATTGTAAGATCCCCCTAAAGTTGTAAAAACATGGGGGATCACTATGGGTACCCCCGTTTTAGCCTTTAATTGAAAGTCGGGGATTTAAATAGCCGCAGCAGGTGTTTTTTTCCCGACATTGAATAAGTGATGCAGAAGAGCACTTAGGTTATTTTTTTCGTTTTTATAAGTGGTCCCATCAAATTTGGGGTACATGAAAATGGGTACTAGCATATTTTTAAGTCCCTAAAGTAAGTTTTTAAAAATTCTGCATTTGTGCACCTGCCGCTATAATTCTATTCTAGAAAACATCTGCCGCATACTTGCAGAATAGCCCTGAACCTATTTCCCTATTGTTAAACAATTTTTTCCCATTTTTTTTTTCACCCCAATTTTTAAATTAATTTTTTGGGGTGTCCCTATTTTTTTTTTTAACTTTTTTTTGACACAGTTCTTTTTTAAATGTCAGTCCCATGGGTGCAGGCTATTTTTTTTAAGCCTGCACCCCTAAACCCCAATTCTGCACTTTTTTTCGACACCTATTCAATGGTGAAAACTTATCCCCGTTTTTTATCAAAGACTTTTCAAAACTGCGATAAGTCTTTGAAATTGAATACGGTGTAAAAGTAAAACCAGCAATAATGACGTCATAGCTCCGATATTAACGCAAAAACTATGTTATCGCACCCATATTGAATACCCCTGTATATCTTTTGCTAATAAATTATTATTCAAACGGAGAGTTGCAAATTGTATATTGTCTCTATTGGAGTCTGGGTGCTCTATCAGATTTGTCCATGTTTGAGCATTCTTGCTTTTTAGGGGACTGGTAATTACCATTTAGAGCAGCCACTTCAATATAGGTGTATGAGGCAGCACATTATATAAACACTATACAAGATACACTGCATGTTTTATTTATGTCCAAAGACTGATACACCCTATGTCAGGTAGGTAGAGAGCCCTAGAAGTATTCATCAAACATGGTTTAAGTTAGCAGCCCTGCAGAGGTTGCAGCAGATGGGCATAAGAGTGCTATTGTAGCTGTTTAGGAACAAGTAGGAAATCTGTACATTTTAGCGAAAATAACTACAAGGTCTGCATTTCGTGGGCTGTTCTCTGGTCGATGGGTGAATCACTGTACTCACCTTGACAAAGGGGCTTGTGCGCCCCGAAACGTTGGTCGATTTAACATGTGATTCATCACAGTAAAAATATCATCCATTTTGGAAGTCTCTGAGTGCCGCTGTTTGTTGTTATACTATACACACACACACACTATATATATATATATATATATATATATATATATATACACACATACATATATATATATATATACACACACATACACATACCAAAGGGTGCGGCACTCAGGGCATATCCAAGTGCCCTGAGTGCCACACCCTTTGGTATGCTTATCTGATGATATTTGTGGTGGCACCTGGCGAAGATATACTTTTTATGAGTGCTGGGCCATTTTTGCTTTTATATATATATATATATATATATATATATATATATATATACACACACATATACAGTTCAAGAAGTCCGGCACTCCAAAAAACGATACATATCCTGCAGGGGTGCCCGCACAAAAAGGATTGAATATGCAGCTAAGGTGCAGCACTCCCTTATAAAACACCACACAGACCACCAGGGAAATAAAGGAACGTTTCAGTACTTTAAGTACGATCTTCAGCCTGGCTGAAGATAGTACTTAAAGCACTGAAACGTTCCTTTATTTCCCTGGTGGTCTGTATGGTTTTTTCTAAGGGAGTGCTGCACCTTAGCTGCATATATAGATATATAGATATATAGATATATAGATATATATATATATATATATATATATAGCGAATATCTTCCACAGCTCTCAAGGTGAAACTGCCAAATCTTACTAAGTAACGAAGTATCGAAAAAGTAAGCTATTTAGACCACAAGGCGACAAAGCCACAAGTCTTATATATAAAATTAATTGGTCTGTTTGTTTGTCTATCTGGTTATGCATTTGGACACCCCTGCACCGATTGGGATGACACCAATTGGATCCTGGTCAGGTTTTAGGGGGATTAGAGTCCTGGTCGGACATCCCGTTGGTATACGCTAGGCAGAACTTTGATCCGGGGAGCCTGTTCTGGGCCTTCCACTGGATGAAAACTTCACCGAGGGGTGGCATCTGGTCTGGGAAACATAATGGAGTGGTTGGGATCCGGGTCTACAATGCCGACGCCGGAATCCAGACATCTGTCAGAATCCCGGCGCCGGCATTCCGATGGTACGTACTACCGTTAGGGGGAGGGTTAGAGGTTAGGCACTAAGGGGGGGGGGGTTAGGTTTAGGGTGCAAGTTAGGTTTAGAGCACTAGGGGGGGTTAGGTGTAGGTAGCGGGGAGGGAGGGTTAGTATACGGATTGACAGGTGTCGGTATCCTAATCCTGTCGGGAAGCCGGCTGACCACTGGGTTCCCGAGCACCAACATCCCATACCCAACCCTGGGACACAATTAAATCAAGAATTCAGCTAAGTGGCATAATCTGGGGCTATAAAATTAAATAACTGTCCCGTAAAATAAACTAAAGTAATCAGAAATAATTAATCCCCATACAAATACATCTGTTTGACTGGCAAACATTCAATATAACAATGTGGAATTCATGTGGGCAGGTCTCCACATATGGAGATTTGTTTAATAGCTAATGCAGTCTCAATTTTTAATACAGGCAATAATCCAGCTAGCATCAAAATACTTATTGGTGTTATAGAGGAATAGAATGGGGCGGAGTGTTGCTATTTTCATGTACCATTATCAATTAGCTTTAAACTCGTTTCAGCAGGACCATTTACATTACGGGGTTGATGTATCAAGCAGTGAACAGTGTGGAGAAGTGGACCAGTAGAGAAGATGCCCACAGCAACCAATCAACTTTGAGGTAGCATTTATTAAATACATTCTATAAAATGATAGATAGAAGCTGATTGGTTGCTATGGGAAACTTCTCCACTGGTCCACTTCTCTACTCTTCTTATGATCAGGGCTGTCTTAACAGCAGTGTGGGCCCTGGGCAAAGCAATGCACTGGGGCCCCTACCCACCCATTCACGGGAAAAAAATGTTAAATGGTCCATAAAATGAAACCTTTAGATTAAATATAAAAAAAATATATACCTTTATTAAAGTAAATTAGTTCTATATAAGAAATGTGGGGTTCCCACCAATTATATGGTATCTGCACACTATGGGGGTGATGGAGTTGTACGCATTCCTTGAATTCCCTCTGTGTGTGTATTCAAGGATCACTGCGCTTACGTACCAATTAAATTGCATGGAGATCCATGCAATTTCGGTAGGCTTTTCTGAGTGGTAACTGGGAGGGTGGCTAACAGACGGGGACGTGTTGGTGACTGGATCTAAAGAGGCAGTTGCGCTTATTATAGGCAGGTGCAATATCTGTTGATGATGCTGTTGGTCCGTTGATAGTGCATTATTGTTTGCATATCGGCGGATTCACGTTGCTGCTGGTGGGTGTCTCAATAGATTGCCCATTGGCCGCAGCATTAAAATAAAGACGCAGTAGCAGCTGTGACAAAAGTCGCAGACGCTACTGTAACTGCGTCCGTCTCTGAATCACCCTCCATATGCAATGCAGAACCATGCCCCCAACCCCTTTTCTTTTCTAAATCTTGACTAACTGTCCCTTTTCTGATATCAGTTCTGAGCAGTGTTCTGTTCTCCTTCAGGGACAGGCTGGGCATTTGTATAGGTAGGTGTGTATGTATAAAAAAAAAAAAAATATATATATATATATGTATATGTATATATACACACACACACACATATATATATATATACACACACATACACACACACACACACACAGTATACATACAGTGGTCGAAGTGGAAATTTTGAAGTTGGGGTATGAAAAACACACACACATAGGCCCCCCACAGGAAACATACACATACACACACACACACACACACACACACACACACACACACACACACACAGTAGGCCCCCACAAGTACCACACACACACAGTAGGCCCCCACAGGAAACATACACACACACACACACAGTAGGCCCCCACAAGAAACATAAGCACATAGGCCCCCACAGGAAACACACATACACACACACAGTAGGCCCCCACAAGAAACATACACACATACATACACACACACACACACACACACACACACAAGCCCCCACAGGAAACACACACACACACACACACACACACACACAGTAGGCCCCCACAAGAAACACACGCACATAGGCCCCCACAGGAAACACACATACACACACAGTAGGCCCCCACAGGAAACACACACACAGTAGGCCCCCACAGAAAACACACAAACACACACACACACACACACACAGTAGGCCCCCACAGGTAACACACACATACATACTTTAGGACTCCACAGGAAACTGACAGTACCATTGCCCAGTGCGATGTAATCTGAAAGGCACAGCCAGCCTCCTCTGTCCACCCACGACATGCCTCTACAATGCCCTGGACCTTCTCTATTACTGACCGTGCTTCCTGCAGTGCTGTTGATCCGTTGCAGCCGCTGTCACCAATCTCATTCCCAGGGGCGTATCAGCAGTCGAGAGGAGAGGAGGGGGAGAGCAGGGACTGGAGTTCTGCCCACCCGCAACCCTGTGAGAGCCAGGAGCAGCATCAATCAAGTGAGGAGGTCGGGGATCGGAAGGAGAAGAGCAGAGGGAGCGGAGAAGAGGTGGGGAGCAGGGACCGAAGTTCCATTCAGCAGCAACCTAGGAGCAGCAGCAGTTAAGGCCCCGAGAGCAGCAGAACTTCAGATTGGACGCGGCGTTATACAGGGTAGGCGGACTAGGTGGGCGGCACTGCAGGGCTCCGGAGTGTGTGGCTGTGTGACTTCTGCAGCCATGCACTTGCAGTGTTCAAGCCACTCCCCCGCTGTACAGCCGCTGACGGTATTGACAACAGACATAGGGCTATTTGTGCAAATCGAGGTGCCGCGAAGGGGGAGGGGTAGGCATCTGGTGGATCGGAGCACTATGATTAAAGAGAAAAAAAAACACACTGGCCGCAGCTGCAGGGGGGCTGGCGAGCTTGAAACTTCGGACCCTTGGGCAGCTGCCCAAAAAGCCAAATGGAAGAGACGGCCCTGCTTATGATTAACCTCAGTGTACAGCTTTCTCAGTGCTCTAAGGAGGCAATTCCTTTTTGGAATGGCACATTGCGGCCAGTGAACATCACTAGTTTTCCCACACAATAGAAGTGTGTGGCACACTTGCAATGTTTAGACTACAGCAGTGGTTCTCAAACTCGGACCTCAGGACAGTTCCCGTTTTCCAGGTCACCTGGCAGGTGCACAGGTGTAGTCATTACTCACTAACTCTTTTTAAAAGATCCACAGGTGGAGCTAATTATTTCACTTGTCATTCTGTGAGGAGACCTGGAAAACATGCACTGTTTGGGGTCCTGAGGATAGAGTTTGAGAACCTGTGGTCTACAGTAATCTGCAAATCACAGGATGTTCTACAGTACACATTGCTTCTAAACGGAATAAGCCCCTGTTGATTATAAAGATATCTATAAAATATTAGAATTTGCTACCGGATACCAATTCATTTAGGTCAAATCACTTAGTCTGAGACAATGTATGTACGTCATAGATGAGATTAAGGGGGAGGTGTATCAAACCTTCTAAAGAGGACAGGTGAAGTTGTCCATAGTAACCAATCAGGTTATATCCATCATTTCTCCTTCATCCACTAGGGGACACTGGAGTTCAAGACAGTGGGGGATAGATGGTGGTTGAGTAGAGCCTGGCACTTTAAATAATCTAAAAGTGTGACTGGCTCCTCCCCCTCTATGCCCCATCAGCCCCAGTTTTAGAAATGTGCCCGAGAGAGCCAGGGCACATTGGGCAGTCTCCAGCCTTTTTTCCTTTAGTTTATTTAAAAAAAAAAAATGTTGTTACGTCATTGAGGACATTCAGACTGCTTACTGTGGCAGTCTGCCTGCTACAAGGGAGCCGCCAGAAAGGGCACCACTACAGCTACTGCAGCCTGTGAACGGTGGCGCTGAGGGGGGCCTCCACACTGAGTCATTGGACTCAGCGAGGGCCCACCACAGCTAACAATGGCTTGTGTCCGCAGCAGTACAGTGAAATTACTCTGGGCAGAGTGACCGCGTGGTGCTGCCGTGGCTGTCACGCTTAGGAGGTGGCTAGTCCCCGTTGTCTCCCGGCCAACAACACCACCCCCCCGATTCAGTTTTGGAGCACACATGTTGGCAGGGTCAGTCAGTGGTATCTCATAGGGGGGGACAGTACAGCGCTGGAGCACTTCAGGTTATCCCGGTTAGTAGGAGGCAGGGCTTAGTATTCAGCAGTTTTGTCCCATTATGGGGAGTTTTCCTTCTCCTTTTCTTCTGTCTGTTCTCCGTATTCTCTCGGGCTCAGTTTCCTTAACTGCGGCTGATGGTGCATAGAGGGGGAGGATCAATGAAAACTTTTACATTATTTACAGTGCCAGATGCTACTCTACCCACCGTCTATACCCCACTGTCTTGAGCTCCAGTGTCCCCTGTGGAATTGGAGAAATGGATTTACCGGTAAGTACCAAAAACCTGTTTTTATAGACTGTAGCTGATAAATGATAGCTAGAAGCTAATTGGTTGCTATGGGAAACACCTCAACTTGTCCTTTTTGGAAGGTTTGATAATCTCCTTTAGAGACAATAAATAAAGAGGAAAGAAAGAAGGAACATTATGAGTTAAGACACTATGAACACCTACAATAATCAATATCAAAAGGTGGGTACACACGATGTGCAAACAATGCAATATCGTGAATGATTTCCCTTGAACTCTCCCCTGCACTCCCGGACAAGATATTGTGCTGAAAGCATCCAATCTGACCAACGATCTATTGTGCGTCCTTAACGATTTCCAGTGCGTCGTGCATGAGATTGGCAGATTTAGCCTACTGTAGGCAAGATCTGAAGATACGACGGACGACCCGTGGGTACGCGCCATCGCCATCATGAGTGGACACTCATGATTTGCACATATTTTACACGATTTATCGTTCCGATGCATCGAAATTGGGCGAATCGTGCAAAATATTGTCTAGTGTGTAGGCACCTTTAATTATTGTGTTCTATACAAAATAATGAGTGGATGTGATATCTCTTAAAATGTAGTTGGACAGATGGAAAGTGACTGAACATTGTATAAAAGGTGTTACCTGATCTTTGCTTGGGAAATAATGAAGGAAAAACCCCAATATAAGCCCAGCTGCTATACCGATAACCACTTCCAACACTCCTCTGATGATGCTGTTAAGGGTGGAGCCTAAAGTGATGAAGCATAGATCAGCATGTACACAGGTGCATTAATACATACAGTCTTACATAAACGGTAGTGCAAAGTACATCTTATTGATGTCATTCTAAATAAGAACCACATATGGAGCAGGTAACATGCATGTTTATAAAGGTCTCATAATCAGGACTATCAACTCCAGATATTTTCAGGAGCTTCTCAATTTTGACCATCCGACACTATAGCACTTTATTTTTAGTAAATCTACCCCCTGGTTTTGAGATTGTTGATCCCATTCTCCTGGAGTTTAGGTGTTGTAAGTAACACAGTTTACCCCAACTAAACACTGGCTTTTGGTTTTTACCTGAGGAAAAGGCCATTCCAAAGCACGTATTAAAGCCAGTTATAGCCAAGATGTCATCAAAGCTTCCAGCAGCCATCAGTAGAGTTGGGATTCCCTTTTCCACCCCATACCCTTCTTTCTGCAGCCGTAGCATAGAAGGGACTACAACAGCTGGGGACACAGCGCCTAGCACAAAACTAGTCAGAGGCAAGGTCAGGAATTAGATGTATATACATACATGTGCATAAATAAGAATACATCTATACACACATACATATTGGAGGATGAACAGTAGTCTCACTAATATATGAACAATTCATTTAAATAAATAGAACACCCAACAGAGTATGGAAGGTGAAATAGATAAGATAAACATTGAGGTGCTTAAAAATACTAGTAATAAATCCCCCCTTCCCTTTAAGTAGTTAAAAAACACATTTGGCACACTCCATGCATAGAACATATAACTTACTACTTCCATGACAAACTCAAAATTGGTCCAGCGCTGAACTACAGCTCCTCCATGTAATTACATTCCCCTGAGGTACCAAATCATCACTCCATTTTTAGAGTCGCTATGTCAGTTCTGGCCAGTCCGTGTCCTCCTTTCCCTTACCACTGCCCCCTCCTCACCATTTTCTTTTCCTGTTTACATATCTGCCTTTGTTCACAAAAGAAAGAAAACAGCCCTTGTGTATCTAATCCCTATTGTATGGTTTGTACCTATCACTTGTGTCTCATTAAAATATTCAAATACCAGTAATTTCAAATTTCTGCTACCAATATCAATACAAGTTTATGAAAGAAAAGGCTAGTATAAAAGAGCAAAAGCCTATAGTCACATGGGTAATATAAATCCATCATAGTCATAGTACCATTGCAAACATAACAGTCCCAACTATTTTTAAGAGTACCACAAAATCGTCTAGTTTCATATTCAACACAGTCTGTTTACCAGCGGCTCTTCTTGGCATTGTGGCAGCGTGGGATATGACCTAGCCCAAGTACCACACCACCAGCCACTTACAAACACAGAGGAGGAGCCGCAGCTGGCAGCTCCACAGGTAGCTGCTGTCTTCCTTGTTTTAGCCGACAGCACTGAAGGTGGGGGCACTGCAGTGACATCGGGGTAATGATTTGATTCAAGACACTTGTCACTTATTCTTTTTGTTAGACACCCTTGAGCCCTAGGCCTAATGCTTGCACTGACCCTGGTGTCCATACATGATGGAATACTGCCGATCAATGATCTACTGGCTGATTAGGTGTGATCACATTGTACACAGACCTAGATACGTCTACGTCCCATGTCGGAAGCTCAACCACCAGAACCACAGCAATGACTCTTGTGAAGAGATTTATTTTGACTTCTAACATAGGTAGCATACATAAGCAAATAAATGTGCAATATATAATAAAGAAATGTGTTACCCCAACATAAATCCCCATATCAGTGGCAATCCAATCAGAAGGTGAGAAAGAAGAGCAGCTGTACAAGATTCAATGGCACAGGGACCAAAAGAAAGCCGTAAACACACGGCCTTGAGTTTCCTTAGGGCCTAAAAATGAAATATTTATATAATTGATTTAACAAGAAAAGAATAGAGAAAAAAAAAAAAGAAAAGAATTAAGAAGCCAGCACCAAAACTTAGGAGCCAGCTATATAGAAGAGAAAAATTACCCAACTATGCTGCATTCAAGGTGGTTTCCAGGGTTGGTAGTGGTGGGGACAACCTGTAAGCAGAACAAGGTAGCTAGCTCTAGCAAGATTGGACTTTGATCATGTCTCTCGGTAGACTAATGCTGGGTACACACTGAGATGACAGATCAGTGGGCACATCGATCCGCCGCCAGAGTGGCCGATTGGTAAGCTATACACACTTACCAATCAGCAGCTTGATATGTCTGGGCTGACATCACAACTTGATGGGCATTTAAATTTGCCCACCCAGTTGAGATGTCAGTGGTCCCTGCGGCAAGTGTATTGGCAGTCAGCGGGGTCACCCAAACACACAGCCAGATGCACAGATCTATCTTTCAGATATATCGGCATTGGCTGTGCTGCAGGCCAACCCGATATTTCTGTGAACGACGTCGTTAACAGACATAACAAGAGATATGGTAAGAACTTACCTTTGTTATCTCTGTTTCTACGAAGTCCATAGGGTCCACAGGGTTGACCTTGGGGTATAGCTGTATCTGAATCCATGGGCACCACGCAGTTAAAGCTTTCACTGCTCCCAGGATGCACTTGGGTCCGTCCTCCTCTATACCCCGCCCCTGGCCACAGGCACTTCAGTTGGTAAGCAGCCAAGGCCGGAGGAGGAGACTAAACAGAGAGAAGGAAGACTGGAACACACAAGAAACTATACTCACAGAAATGGGAGACGGAAAACCGGTGACCAATCACATAGCCCAGTTGAAGCCAGGTGCGTCAGGGATAACAAAGGTAAGTTCTTACCATATCTCTTGTTTTCTACTTCAGGGTCCACAGGGTTGACCTTGGGGATGTCCCAAAGCAGTTCAACTAAGGGCGGGGACGCTCCTGTGCAGAAAGGAGAATCCTGCGCCCAAAGGATGCATCCTGAGAGGCAAAGGTGTCAAACGCATAAAACCTCAAAAATGTCTGAATGGAAGACCAAGTGGCTGCCTTGCACAGCTGAACAGCGGAGGCACCACGTCTAGCAGCCCAAGAAGGACCAACAGACCGAGTGGAATGAGCCTTAACAGAGGCTGGAACAGGTAAATGTTCCTGTATATAAGCCTCTCTAATAACAGAACAAAGCCAACGGGCTAACGTTTGTTTGTTGGCAGGCCAACCCCTCTTATGAAAACCAAAGAGGACAAACAAGGAATCGGACTTTCTTACAGAAGCAGTCCAATCAACATAAACTCTAAGAGCACGGATAACGTCCAACGAAGCCTCACCAGCTGAAAGTTCAGGAGATTGAAAAGCTGGCACCACAAGTTCCTGATTGATGTGGAACTTAGAGACTACTTTAAGCAAAAACTCAGGACGAGTGCGAAGCATGGCCCTGTCCTGGTGAAAAATTAGGAAGGGGGGACTACAGGAAAGTGCCCCCAACTCGGATACCCTCCTGGCTGAAGCAACTGCCAGGAGAAACACAGTATTCAGTGTTAACCACTTGAGGTCAAAGGACTCAAGAGGCTCAAAGGGAGGTCCCTGCAGGACCCGAAGAACCACCGCCAAGTCCCATGGAGCCACTGGAGGCACAAAGGGAGGTTGAATCCTAAGCACACCCTGGAAAAATGTGTGAACATCAGGCAGGGTAGCGATCCGTCGTTGGAACCAAACCGACAGACCCGATACGTGAACCTTCAGGGAAGCAAGACGTAAGCCCAGGTCAAGACCTGACTGCAGATATGCCAAAATCCTAGAAACCCTGAACACTTGAGGATCAAAGTTTCTGGACTCACACCACTGAAAGTAAGTGCGCCACACTCTGTGGTAAATCCGTGCAGAGGCAGGCTTACGCGCCCTCAGCATGGTACCGATGACAAAGGTAGAAAAACCCTGGGACCTTAAGACGGCTGTCTCAAGAGCCACGCCGTCAAAGACAGCCGACCCAGATCCGGGTAAAGGCAGGGCCCCTGAGACAGCAGGTCCCGACGCTGAGGTAGAAGGAACGGAGCGTCTACGGACAAGCTCCTGAGATCGGAGTACCAAAGACGTCTGGGCCACGCTGGAGCCACAAGCAGAAACGTGCCCTCTTCCTGTTTGATCTTTCTGAGTACCCGAGGTAGCAGGGAGATCGGAGGGAACAGGTATGCTAGGTGAAACATCCATTTCACTGACAGCGCATCCACTAGGCTTGCACCTGCATCTCTTGTCCTTGAGCCGTACATGGGCAACTTGCAGTTGTGACGGGAGGCCATCAGGTCCAACTCCGGCAGTCCCCATTTGTCCACGAGAAGTTGAAACACCTCTGGGTGAAGCGACCATTCCCCGGGATGCACGTCGTGACGGCTGAGGAAGTCTGCCTCCCAGTTGAGGACTCCCGGGATGAAGACTGCAGATATTGCCGGAAGGTGGCACTCCGCCCAAGCCAGGATCTGAGACACCTCTGACATCGCAGCGCGACTGCGAGTCCCTCCCTGGTGATTTATGTACGCTACCGTGGTAGCGTTGTCCGATTGCACCTGAACTGCTCTTCCGTGAAGAGCGGTGCCTGACGACAGTAGAGCACGGAACACGGCCCGCAGCTCTAGAACGTTTATGGGAAGGGCGGCTTCCTCCGCCGACCAACGGCCCTGAAGAGACAACGAGCCTGTCACTGCCCACCAACCCCGGAGACTGGCATCTGTCGTAAGCAGAACCCAGTCCGGGATCCAAAAGGGGCGACCCTGGACGAGATGAGCTGACTGAAGCCACCACGCCAGAGACCGGCGCACTTCCGGGGACAACACCAGCATCTGGGATCGGATCCGGTGAGGTAACACGTTCCACTACGATAGAATCTGCCCCTGCAGGGGCCGGGAATGGAACTGGGCAAATTCCACCATGTCGAATGCCAACACCATGGACCCCAGGACTCTCATTGCTGAGTGGACTGACACCCTGCCACTGCTTAGGCAACTGTGTATCCTCAGTTGTAAAGAGGACACCTTTTCCGGAGTCAAGAAAATCCTTTGTTGACAAGAATCCAGAAGTGCTCCCAGATGGACTATCCGTTGTGATGGGACAAGAGAGGACTTCTTCCAATTTATCAACCACCCGTGTGCTTGAAGACAAGCAATGGTCAGGTGGAGATGACGAAGAAGCACCTCCGGGGAGCTTGCCAGCAGCAGAAGATCGTCCAGGTACGGCAACAGCCGAATACCCTGACCCCGAAGGTGGGCAGCCATAACTGCCATCACCTTGGTGAACACCCTTGGAGCCGTGGCAAGGCCGAAAGGCAACGCCCGAAACTGGTAGTGATGGTTCAGAATAGCAAACCTCAGATACCGCTGATGTGCCGGTGCTATGGGCACATGGAGATAGGCGTCCTGGATATCGAGGGAGACCATGTAATTCCATCGCCAAAATGATGGAACGTAACGTTTCCATCCTGAACCTGGGAACTCTGAGGTATTTGTTCAGAGACTTCAAATTCAGGATAGGGTGATGAGAACCATTGGGTTTCTGCACCAGAAACAGAGTAGAATAGTACCCCGTCCCGCACTGAGACTGCGGAACTGGAACAATGACCCCTGCGTGTAGCAAGGATTCTATAGCTACCTGAATCTGGACAACTTTGGTCTGGTCCAGAGAAGGACTCGTGCAGAAAAACTGGTGGGGCGGCCTGAACCGAAACGACCGGGCGTACCCCTGAGAGACCACTTCTCGAACCCAGGCATCCGTGGTGGTACTGTGCCAACACTGGGCGAATTGGAGAAGTCGGCCTCCCACTCTGGGGTCCCCCAGAGAGAGGCCCGTCCCATCAGGCAGCAGGTTTATCCTCCTGCTTGGAAGAAGGGCGCCGAGCACTCCAAGCCTGCTTCTTGGGCTTGGGCGCGGCCTTGGTCGCTGAATGCCTCGGGAAGGACTGACCCTTGGCCTTACCTTGAACCCGAAAGGCCCGAAAGGCAGAGCTCCGAACCTTAGCCGGCGCTGAAGCCGAAGGAAGGAAGGCCGACTTGGATTTAGCCAAGGTATCCACTATTTTGTCCAAGTCTGGACCAAATAGTAACTCACCATTAAAAGGCAAAGCCTCCAGACCCTTTTTATAGAGTCCGCATCTTCTCGCCAAGACCTTAGCCACAAGGACCGACGAGCAGATACAGCTGCAGCCGACACCCTAGAGGTCAGCAGACTAGCATCCAACGAAGCTTCCCCTACATAGGAAGCGGATTCCCTCATTTGTCCAACTAACGCTCTCTGAATTTCCGGAGCATCCTCTGGAAAAGAATCCTCCAAAGAGTTAGCCCAGCTCTCAATGGCCTTAGCCACCCATGAGATGGCCATGGACGGGCGCGCCACCGCCCCTGAAAGGGAGTAAATGGATTTCAAACATATCTCAACCTTCCTGTCTGTGGGATCCTTCAAAGAGGAAATAGACGGTAATGGGAGCGTAGCACTCTTAATCAAGCGGGTGACGTGGGAATCCACAGCCGGTGGAGTTTCCCACTTCCTGCAATGTGCTTCAGGAAAAGGATAATTCAATGCCAACCTCTTTTGTGGTTGGAATCTCTTACTGGGCACCTGCCAGGACCCGCCATATGATCCGTCAACTGGTCAGACAAGGGAAAGACACTCGACGTAACGTTAGCTTTTTTAAAGTTAGGGTACTTAGATTTCGGGGCCGGTGCATCATCCTCTATATGAAGGATAGCGCGCACGCCCGAACCAATGCCGGCACATTAATGGAGGACTTAGTCTCCATCTCCTGGGCCGCGGCGTCAGAGTCAGTGTCTTCATGAACTTCTTCATCATCCGAAGACACCTCCGAGTCCGACAGCTGCGCTGTTAGAGAACTCACGACGTGACGCTTGGGCGCCTTATGGGGCAAATCACTCTGCAACATAGACTGAAAAACAGAGGACGAAGCCGCCAGACTCTGCACAGAGCTGGAGAGTACATCCACCCAAGGTGGAGGCGCAGCCTGAGGATAACCATGAAAAGGCACCACCGACTGCTGAGTCACAGGGGGGGACTGGACATACACAGGCACCCCCGCATAAGGACCACAGTTTGAGACCCTGGGGAGACTGCAATAAATGCGGAATACCCGGGGAATGGGGGATGTTAGGCTGGGGCAACACCCTAACAGGCACCGCAGCAGGCACCGCTAAACGGTCCGCAATAGATGCCAACACCTGGGAAAACATCGCCCAAGGAGGATCCTGTGAAATAGGGGGCATAGAGGGGCCAGGCACCAGCTGGCACCTCCCGCACAGACTATCCTGAGAGAGATCCCCCCTATCAACTCCAGCAGCACAGCGTCTGCAGGAAAACAGCACAGGAGCTCCGGAGCGCTCAGTCTCCTCATCAGACATGATACAGTAAATACTTAATGAATACGTATCACCAGAGGGAATACAGTGAAAACACCCCTGCACTCACAGTATGCAAAACCAACAGCCCACAATATGGAACTGTGCAGCACACAACTGTATGTGACTGACCTCGCAAATACTTGATTTATACAAGCGAAGGTTTACAGAAAAAAGCCCTTCCCCCACACACCTGTCGGGCCGTATGGAAAGGAAAGGGATAGGTACAAGCTGACAGTAAGTTTGAAAAAAAGTCACAGACAGCAGCACTAGCAAAAGTCACATACAATGCAGTAAGGATTCAACTCACCGCACCTTCCGCTACAATCAACCTCCCAGATTCAGTGTCTGGGAGGGCTATAGCGCTGCGCACACTGTCCCTTTGCAGAGGAGAGGTACACAGGGGGACCGGTCCATGCACCGCCTGGGAGTCTGCGTTACAGCCTAGAAGATGGCCGCCGGACAGCTCTGAGGAGGAGTGGCCGCATGTAGAACAGCTCAGCGACGCCAGCACGCATGAGAGAAGGCACGCTGAGCTGAGGAGCCGCTAAATCAGGGAAGGCTGCCTCCCCTGGCTAGTGATTAACCCCAGGGACGCTGGTTCCCCTCCAGCAATTACTCCCTGGTGGTCCAGCGGACGCGCGGGGTATGCCTGCAGAGGGGGAGCCCGCCGCCGCTAGTAGCGCCGCCGGTCTGTCCCCAGAGACCGGCGGCTTAGAGACTGCATTTCCCCTGCGTGCAGCGCTGACTGCGCTACACGCGGCTTACCTGAATCCCCGTGAGCCCGACAGCAGTCAGTGGGAGGTCCCGCAGCCACGCTAGAACTGACTCCGGGGTCCCGCTGCGATCCCCAGATCAGTACAGTATCGTTGCAGCGCCAGCGGGGTTGTTGGAGCGGCAGCGTGGACGTCCAGCTGGACAGTCTGATGCTGCCGCTCAGAAGAGTAAAAATAAAATAATAAATCTTCTATCTTCGTAAAGTAAAGCTTAGGGGCTGTCACAAACAGCCCCACTGCGACAAGGTGACCCGACTCCGGCCGGGCAGTAACTAAAACTGAGGTGCCTGTGGTCGGGGGCGGGGTATAGAGGAGGACGGACCCAAGTGCATCCTGGGAGCAGTGAAAGCTTTAACTGCGTGGTGCCCGTGGATCCAGATCCAGCTATACCCCAAGGTCAACCCTGTGGACCCCCTATGGACCCTGAAGTAGAAATTGAGTGTACACACCTGCCAATATATTGTCCGTCGGTCGAACAAAAGATTTATCGACTAGTGTGTACCCAGCATAAAAACTCTGCCGTGCAGGATGTGAGTGATCATCTAGCATTTTGCTACACTGCCAGACCACCTGTCACACTAGTGCCTCTGCAGTGAGAGAAATGCATGTAGCTACAAAAATAAGAAACACTGTACAGGGGGAAATCAGGACAGTCGAGCACTTCATCTAAAACAGATTTTTTTGTTGATACCAAAAAACCATTGCAAATGCCACAAATATTTATGTGTGCCTGGGATGGAAACAAAGTATTTTCTTTTACCTTTGAATCCAGGCCAAGCCCAGCTCGTGTCAATATGATGGCTAAAGCAATATTCCTCAAAGCAGCAGACCACTTATAACTGATCTGTACTTGATCAGTGACAAAAGGGATATTACGTATAAGAAAACCAGCAAGCAGCATACCTGAAAAAGAAAAGTACAATACAAAAATATTACAATGGCTAATTGCTTAGTAGAGCAGAGCAACATAAATGTAATAACGTTATAAGTTATGACTCTATTCTGTTCAGATAGCCAAAGGAAAAACCTAAATAAATGTGGTAAAAAAAAATAAAAAAATAAAATAATAAAAAATACATTTAGGGATTTATGTATCAAGCAGTGAAAAGCGTGGAGAAGCGGACCAGTGGAGAAGTTGCCCATACCAACCAATCAGCTCCTATTATTATATAGACTGCACTTGATAAATGCTACTTCAAAGCTGAATGGTTGCTATGGGCAACTTCTTCATATATAAACTTAGTACTCCATTATTTATCGAAGGACAAAATATCATAATATATTTCAGGTAAAAAGACCCAACTGCATTGAAACCGCTACATTAAAATGCTTTGTGCAGGATTAGTATTGTAAACATGCAAAGCTATTTGTCTAGACAATACTGAAAGTCTGGTCATAATTAGTATTATCTAGGACAAAATGGTCATAGTAATCTGTATGGTGGTTTGTTTAAAGACAACCTATATTTATAGTATCAAATGAACACTAATTATTGAATATTTAATATAGAAAAGGGTTTTGGAACTGATTTTTACTTTACATAAATATTTGAATTAATGCCAATTTAAATAAGAGCAATTGGCAGTTTAGTAATGATTACTGATATACTATGAGAAAATAATGGGAACTACAAATATTTTCCATGTGCCAACTATAAAACAGATGTAAATTAGTAATGCTGGGCATACACGGCAAGATAAAATGTCTGTCAGACCGACAGACATTTTATCTGGCCGGCTGCCAGCCGCAGATGTCCGCGGCATACACTGTGAGAGAAATCTCACAGTGTATAGCCCAACATCTGCGCTCCGCCCCCGGGGGAGGAGACATTTCCCTGTTCCTTCCGTAGGAAGGAACACAGGAAATGTCTGTCTGTCGGCTGCGCTGGGCATACACTGCCCGATGCGGCCGACAGTTACCGGGTGAGTATCGCATCGGACGGGCATGCTGGACAATCCTGCATGCCCGACCGAGCAATATTTAACCCTCGGTCGCCCCCCCACGCTACAATTATCGCGGCGATCCGCCGATATCGGGCGGATCGTCCCGATAATTGCAGCGTGTATGGCCAGCATAAGGTACATTAGCACTGCGTAACAGCCTTCATGTTAAAAAAAATAAAGAAACAATAGATGTAATACAAAAATGACAATATACAGCTATCAACTACCCTTATTTGTACAACATGCATAACTAAAGTACAGTAAATTTAAATTGAGTGATAAATAAACACAATAATGAAAACACTTGTTAAATGTTTTAATTTGTTCTGTTAACTATTAATTAGTAGTCGGAACTTAATTTCACATAATTACCAATACATACAGATGTATCCTTATTCACCTAGTATTTCTGCGCTATATGGCACAACTTAGTATGCCGCACCATGGACAGTTTGGGATTTTCGCATCTTTTTTGCATTGCAGCCACACACAAATTATAGTGTACTGGGTGCTTAGAATTTGTACTTTTCTCACAATCAATGTAGGGTAAATTTGCACGATGTTCCGTAGCGAGACGTGTGGTGCAGCTCAGTCATATCGGTTCCCAGTCTCTTGCCTTTTTCCCAGATTAGTGTCCTTGTGACACTGCCATAGCATGCAAATCCACTAGCTGTGTCCAGTGTATGTATACTTTGTGCTTTTATCGCATAAGAAGTGCAAAACAGATGCAGATTCAGTAACATACTAAGCAGCTGGACGTATTGTGAAGCCTAGTTACAAACTTTGTGGTGAGCCAAACGGGGCTATTTGGTGTAATGTGAGGTGAATATCGGTATATTATGAAGAATGCCAAACGATATCGTACCTGTTTATGACGGATCAAATACATTTTTTGCACCCTAAAAAAGTGATGTCATTTTATCCATTTAACGGTTAAAAGTCTTTCAGGTGAATCAAATGAAATTGTGAGACTCATAAGAAGAGTTCTATTTAAACACCCACTTTGGCTCCCCCCATAGCTTGAAATAACTTTAAGTGACTTAAAACTGAAAACGAAAAAAAGATAAAAACAACCCCTTTTCTCCATCCTACATTGAAAATTGTGCCATCAATTTCAAACCTCTCCTTGCCCTTGACTTCAATCATAGTACCTTCCATGTAGAATGTAATGGGTAAAGCCACAAACAGCGACAATTGTAGCCAATGTTACCAAAGTAAACAACAACTTTTTTCATAGGGCAAATAACAGCCACATGCATTTCTAGACTGGATGCCTCATAAACAGGCCTCAGTTTCTTCATTAACAGTATTTCAGGCCAAATACCCAAGAGCGGAGGTAGAGGAGGTAGACTTGGTATCCGAATGAGACTGACAAGTTTACCACCAACTAGAGCGCACAACAGCAGGGCTAGAATCCCAAAAAGATTTCCACCAGGCATACACTCAGCACCGGTAATGGACCAGATAACTCCCCAAACTAGAACGGTCATAACAACTGTGGAGAGACAATATGAAAACAATGCTATCAGCAAGTGTGTAGCTTCTGTCACAAACTGTATATGTTACATGGTGTGCAGTGTAATGATAAATAATAATAAAAACAACAACATGTACCATTTGTAATTATAACAGGAAGAAGACCTTGTGGAGGACAAGCACAGAACGTCTTAATCTTCATACACGAGTTAGGTGTCGCTTGAGGATCCTGTAGCTGGTAGCTATCACTGTTTAACAATACACTTTCATTGGGGACATTTCCATCTGTTGCTCTGGGCATAGGCAAAGATTGCTTCTAGGGGAAAAAAAGATTGTTATTTATTATGGAGCACAGGACAGCACCAGAAAGTGTGTTTGTCCATCTTTACCTTTTCCTATTTATAGAAATCACAAGATGGGAGACCAATTTAGCTTTGCAGTTGAGTAAAAAAGATTTAAGAGACAAATTCTAAAACAAGTCTTGACAAATAATGATACCTGGTTTATGCCAATTACCCAGATGTAGATTTGGGATGAGGTTGAAGACAGCAAGTATAGATAGTTGGAACGAAGGTACAGCCACAGCTCTAAAGACTACACTACCCTATGCTGTAAGGAAATTACTTATACTCCAAGGCATAAAACTAATTACGGTCTATATCTGTAAATTACTAGTCTTTGTTCCTTATAAAGTGGACCATGTTGCATTGTGAGGTATGATCACCCTCACAACTCTCAAATCACAGTGTAAAATTAATCTACACTGTGTGTACCCAGTCACAGATTCAGTGGGTGGTGGGGACAGTGCACGAAAAGGGTCATGCTAACTTTAGTACAAACAACCAATTGTGGGCTGGGGCATTCAAAACGTTAACTTCTGCATTCTCCTGTTTCCGGCAGCATCCCGCCCACACTCTCTGTCCATAAGATGCATGCTCCTGTCTCTGTAGCTGTACGGCAGCACATTTCCTGTGTAAAGGGGGCCGGTACCTGGTGTCACCATTGACTGCCTTTTGCCCCTCACCTCCATCCTTGTTGCTTTCAGAAGCATGATTGCGCTGCCAGCGGGGGACAGTGCTTCATTAGGGGCTGCAGCCTGCAGCTATGAAAACTACAATGATGAACGCAGTGATGACTGCTGCATACTCTATCTCTGGTGCAATCACAGCCCGATACTCGCTGCTGGCAGTTCCTGTGCAGCCATGGGGGAGAATAAGTAAATCAAAAGAGACAGCAGAAGTGGGGAGGGGAAGGGACCGGTGGGCAAGGTGACATGTGAAAGAAAAGCTGGTGGGTAGAGGGACATGTGAAGGAAAAGCTGGTGGGTAGAGAGATATTTAAGGGAAGTGGGGGGGAGAAGGGCATGTGAGTAAAAAGAGGAGATTTTCAGGTCTTCGTTATTTTTATTCTGCAAAAATTATGGAAAATGGGCCTTGGGGGGAGGTAGAGTGAAGCTTTGCCTAAGGTGCTAAGAAAACTTGCACTAGCCCTGTCTGTGTGCCCTTTCCAGGTAGGGTCTCAGCATAAGGTGCTATACGGGTGGTCTATTGCAATCCACTATAGAGTGCAACATGTAATTTTAAAGGTACTATTGTCCCATCATGTGAGATTTTGTATTATGGCCATTGTCTGCTATTTCTACACAGCCATTGGTTTACATAGTGCCAAATAAGTCCAGATACCCAAGATACAATTAAGAAAACTATTAGAAAAATGTTCAACCAGCAACACAATGGTCTTTACCCTCCTCCAGTTTTGTTAGGCGCTGCGGAAAACTTGTGGCGCCATATAAATAAATAAATAATAAATAATAATAATAATAATAATAATAATAATAATAATAATCAGAGAGACCATATAATCACAGCAAGTGCTTGTCACACCCCTCCACCCTGTGTGCACTGTAACACAAACATCTGCTTAGAATCTCTAAACTACACTAGAAAATGGCATATATTAAATACATCATGGGTTATTCTGTATGTATGTTACCTACACAACATCCAAACAAATCAATCCATACTGCACCAGAATGAACTGTATCTCTGGAACCAATTCTCAGAATGTGAAAATGGTTTAGCAAGTGCTTGACCACAATTACCTTATCGTTGTGGTCTGTAGCACTGGATTCCATATTTGTAAACAGAATAGTCTCACACAAGGCATCTTTGTTTTGTCCTTCAATATACAGTTCTTTATCCTCCATTGTGAAAGGTCTAACGGAAAAGTCAAAATATAAAAAAAAAAACATAAGGATGACACCACAATACTAGCAAACTAAAAAAATAGTTTTGTCAGTTTTAGAGCGACATTACATACACACAGAGAAAGAACAAAGAACACCATATCAGAGTCTGTTGCCTTACTACAAGTAACAGTGCCTGCCTGGCAGGACATTCTGAGACTTAATTACACAATAGATAGAAAACCAAAAAAGTTACCAAACCATACCATCTGCAGCAATGGAATAAATTCATGTTAAAATATATTAACAAAAGGAGCATGTTTTTACAGAGCTCCTGCTTGGTTTGGGTGTCCAAACAAAAAGAAAAAAAGAAAAAAAACAAGAAAAAAAAAAAAAGCCAAATTATTAAATACAGGGTGGGGGTTCCGGTGGGATATCTAGCATGGCCGTGTCTTGACTTAACTCCTCAGGATCATCTCCTCAAGAGTTAAGTCAAAACATGGCCATTAATCTTCACCATCCTCGCTAACCTAGCAGAGCAAGATACTCCTACTAGCAGAATTTCTTGAGAGGAGTAGTTTGTTGCCCTTATTGCCTCAGATGACTATATTTTCTTTCCCCAGGGTCTGGCAGCCTACAGGAACGCCAACAGCACGCTGGCATGAAAACGCACTTTGGAGCTTGCTTGGACTGGTGTATAGCTCAGCTGCTGGTTTCTCTTTTCCCTGTACAATCCTGCTTACGCTGAACTGCAGAAACTTATTAGGGGTTGCACTGCCTGACCCAACGCTGAGGAGAGACTGGTGGAGGTGCCAGCATGCATGAACTTGCCACCTCTCCTGTCTGTGACAGACGCTGACCTACAGCCCGTACTGCATAATAGGTAGCCCAGGGCTCAATTTTTCAGACCTCCCCTTCTGGCTGAGGGGTAAAAGATTGGGGGGCATATGTACTAAGCTCTGGAAAGTGATAAAATGGAGTGATAAACTACCAACCAATCATCTCTTAAATGTCATTGTTCAAACACAGCCTGTAACATGGCAGTTAGGAGCCGAGTGGCTGGTAGTTTATCACTCTCCAATTTATCACTTTCCAGAGCTTAGTACATCTCCCCCGGGACTGTAATCCCGACACTTTAGTCTCTTTACAGAAGGCCGGCAGCGGACCCCTATTCATGGTGGTTGCGGCTTTTGAATCTACAGGGCGCTCTTCATGCCGAGCAGTCAACATCCCATGTTTCCAGATGCCTCAACACCTCTGGTGTGAATCGACTCTAGACGCCTCTTCCAGAGGTTCTTTGGGAGTTTTGCATTGCCTCATTACGTTATCTGGTCTCCTGGGCAGGTTCTGCAGTGTTTGGCTTGGCAGACATCCTTGTGGATCTATGGTTGGGGGCGTACCTGAACCCCGGACACCCACCACCACCAGTTTTGCGGAGTATAGCCCTGGACTACCGCAATAAAAATATAGGGGAGTGGTTACTGAATAGTACTAATTCACATGACACCACACAGTAGTGTCCGTTACTCAAATTACACCACACAGTAGTACTCCTTATACACGTTACACCACAGAGGAGCCTCTTAAACATTTAAACAGGCTTTACAATGTTTTTTATAAACATTATAGTGTGCACAGGTATGGTGAGTCATAAGCCACATACACACTTAACGATATGCTCCATGAGCGATATCGTTAAGTGTATTCCCTGAACTGCTGGGCTCAATGAACGATATCGTTAACGATATCCTTCAGTGACGGCACCATCCCTCATCCTTGAACATGCACTACCTGACGATACCGTCAGGTTGCCCTACATGTACAGGCGATGAAAGACATCGTTAGCGATCCGCGGCAGTGCGCATCGTTAACGATGTCTTGCATACACACTGGAAGATATTGAATGCGATGAATGATAACGATATCGTTAATGTTCATATCGTCTAGTGTGTATGCAGCATTAGGGTCAACATTTTTCTGCTTTTTGCAAGTATAGACACTGCATTAGAAAGACAAACCTTGCAAAGTCCTCCAACCTTTTTCTGTGGTTCAGAGTGACTTTGAAAACAGCCAAAGCCTCTACTGTGTGAAAGTGAAGGGAAGACCAGCAATCCTTTATTGCAAGACAGCAGGGTGTAGTAGGAGCTTCTCGCAAGGGGATGCATACCAGTGCCATAAACTTTACGGATGGGCATTAGTGTCCATTTTATAGGATATTACTAGTACCAAAACGCATGTGTTTGGGCATTACTAAAACTGGTAAGCATTACTGAACTATCGCTACCACCACAATTTCTCTTGCACAATACATATTGTGATGCTCCCATGTCTACCACTGTTTTGACGTCACACCAGAGAGGCATGTCTGAAAATGTTTTTGCTTTGTTTCGTACTTTTGTAATGGTCCATTCCTGCTACTTTTAAGTTAAAAACGGCTGTGAGTTGGCAAATGTGAGTAAGCACACAACAAGGCCATAGTCTCTAGCTTATTAGTGACATGCTGAAGGTCCAGTGTGGTTTGGAGCCACACGATAATGACTACTACATTCAAAGTCAGTACTGTACGATTCATTGACACCAAGCAGGAGGCAGCTTCATGAATGGACATCACAGATGTGTCTATTGTAAATAGGGTTAGGGATTAAAAGTATAAAATGTTTTTTTATTCTGATTATATTTCATCTTCATGATGGTGCATGCTTGCAAACCTCACCATTTAGGGGTAGATTGAGACAGCCGTGGAAGCCGCTGCACGTCAACTAGAGACGGTATTTTCTAATCTGAGCAATTTAATAAGTGGTTAAAAGTGTAACTAAAGCCAACAGCAGCTTGCGTCAAATTGAATCTGCCCCTTAGTCTAGTTGTCATGGTCTCTTATCTTTACTATAATCCCTGTATTTCTGAGAACTCGCCTGTTAATCTTATTTAGATCAGATAATTTTACAATACAATAGTTTGGGAAGCAGGCTAGCGTTAGTAAGAATGCACAAAATTATAGGGGCGGGTTATAACAATGGAAGCATGGACAGGTCCAGAAAGCCACAAATATAACAGAAAGCAACTGAAGAGGTAATAGGCAGAGCCCCTGAATTTGCGCATACTTTCACATTATTGCTCTGAGCAGCTTAAGCATACGGGATGCCATCAGTATGCCGGCAGACGGGATGCCGGACATCAATATACCGACACCGTAATCCTGACGCCCACCAGAATGTTGACGCCGCCATCCCGAAGAGTTCATGATATCGGCATCCTGCCTGCCGGCATCCCCGTGGTAAGGGTTAGGGTTGGGATAGGTTTCAGAACCTCTCGAGGTGAGTTAGGGTTAGGCATCGACCGGGAAGGGTTAGGTTTAGAGTTAGGCACCACCGGGGGATGGCATTCCAACTGCCAGTCAATCATATGTATTCACTAGCATACACATACCCCTTTACCAGACACAATTAAACTGAACACATTTTTAAGGTTACATTCCTTTTAAAAATTAGAGTTATGGTATAACATACCTTAGATAACTCTTTTACGTCGAGGTCCATAGGGTCCACAGAATTTACCTTGGGGTATGTAGTTGGAGAGAACCATTGCACCAAACAGCTACAGCTTTAAAGCTCCCAGCATGCACTGGTCCTCCTCCCTATGTACACCGCCTTCAGCCACAGGCATTCAGTTTGTAAACAAGCCTAACAGCAAGAGACGGAAAGTGAAAAAGGAAGTACAATGCACCCAAAAACACTCTCAAAATACGAAGAGGGAATAAGTAATTTAAAAAAAAGCAAAGAACAGATCCCAACTGAGGCCAGGTGTGTCAGGGTTGGTGCTCTGTGGACCCAATGGACCTTGAAGAAAAAGAGTTATCTAAGGTATGTTATACCATAACTCTGATTTTCTTCTTCAGGGTCCATAGGGTCCACAGAATCTACCTTGGGGACATCCTAAAACAGTTCCCTTAAGTGTGGTGACTCTCCTGAGCAGAGAGGGGATTTCGCCGCCCAAAGAAAGCATCCTGGGTAGCAAAAGTATCAAATGCATAGAAATTTTTAAAAGTATGGACGGAAGACCAAGTGGCTGCCTTACACAGCTGTTCAGCCAAGACGCCATGTCTAACCGCCCACGACGGTCCAACAGACCGAGTCGGATGTGTTGTCACCTTGTTAGGAACAGGGAGATCAGCCTTTACATAGACTTTGTTAGCTGGCCATCCTCTGTCAGGAACGCCGTTACCGGGTCCAGACGCAGAGCCCAGCCAGCAGTGGCAATGCTCCACCGCAGGGCACGGAACTTCCCCTCCACGCTGACTGGCGTCCCTCATGCAGTGTGACGTCATCCTCCAGGCTTGCCAGCAGAGTCTTCAGTTCATGGGTGCGGCCATCTTGCTGTAGCCAGGGTCCACCAGCGATTCCTGGTTCTCTACTCAGCTGGGAGTCAGTCACCAATCAGCAACAGGCACTGCACATATAAACCCTTCTTGGATGCTCATTCAGTGCCTCTACAACGTCTTCTCAAGTCCTAGTATATGGCTGCTGTTTCCTTTGTGTCTTGGACTGTCTATGCATTCCAGTGTTCTGCTCCATTACCTAAAGACACTACTCTGGGTACAAACCCTAAGCACCTAAAGACGCACACCTGCGCCTTCCTTCCATATCTCCGTGACGCATCTCAGTGTACTACATCTGGAGTTCGATGCATCTATGTGTACTCAAGACCCACACACATCGCAAGTCAAAGTCATCACTGTCTAGCTGCATATACAGTACCTCTATACTTTTGACCAAGGATTCCCGACTCTTTTTGCTGGGCGAACCCTGATGACTCAGACTCAGGATTCCTGCATCTGTCTATTGAGGACAATTCAGTGTTGTCTGATTAGTGTTCTGCTTGTCGTGAAGTCCATACACTAGTCGTCCTACCCCCTATACGCTGTTCCTTCAAGCCACAGATTCTCAGGACTCACGTGTTCATCATTTGTTCCTTCATTCTGGACTATCTGTTCTGTTGCTACCCATTGTTCCCAGCAGTCCACTGTTTGTTCCAATAAAACCTTGTATACTTCATATCAACTGGATTCTATCTTATTTCTCTTATGAGGAAAAGCTATCTGAAACCTCCTCAGTTTCTGCCACCACGGTCCCAGCTCCATCATAGGTGGCCAATTTTCCTAGAGTCGTGACATCCTCGTTTGTGAAACCCATAGAACACAAAGGGCCTGATTCAGAGCTGAACGCTCTGACCAGAGCGCTCGCTCTGAATCAGGGGCCTCCTCCATGAAAATGGAGCGGCCTCCTGGCCGCTGGTATAGCTGTGGGTGACCACCCACAGCATATGCGAGCGGCCAAAAAGATGGTCGCGATGGTCTTGACCATCGCGATCATCGGACTTGTGACGGAGACCCTGCGGTAGGGTCTCCCTGCCACAAGCCCTGGAGTGATTTTGGCTCTATCAGAGCCAAAATCACTCCCACTGACATCACTAGTGATGTCAGTGGGGCCGGCTTCACATGGTAGGCGTTCCCATGGGAACGCCTCCGTCTGGCAGGCACACCCCCGGCACGCCCACCAAAGACGGGCGTGCTGTCAATCAACATCGACAGCACGCCCCCTTTGGTGCGAGACCCGGAGCGATGGAAAGCCAGTCGCTCCCCGGGTCTCGCGCATGCGCGCGACGGAGCTCCCTCCGTCATGCGCATGCACAGTGGGGAACATCGACCCGCTTGTGAGCGTCCTGATGCTCACGAGCGGGTCTGAATGACCCCCAAAGACCGAATCTGATTTCCTGATGGAGCTCTTCCGATCCACTTAGATACGAAGGCCTCGAACCACATCCAGGGCAGCTTCACCTGTAGACAGGTTTGAAGACTGAAAAGCCGGGACTACAATTTCCTCATTTATATGGAAACAGGATACTACCTTCGGAAGGTAACCAGGCTTAGTACGAAGGACAGCTCTATTTTGCTGTAAAATCAAACATGGAGAGCGACATGACAGTACTGCCAAGTCAGAAACTCTACAAGCTGAGGAGATAGCCCTGAGAACAAAGGATAAATCCCATGGTGCCACCGGAGGGACAAACAGAGGTTGCAATCATAGAACCCCCTGCAATTCTGCACTGGAACAAAACCTGACAAAGCAGAAACCTGAACCCTCAAGGTAGCCAGGCGCAAACCTAAGTCTAACCCAGCCTGCAGAAAAGCAAGTACTCTTGAAACCCTTAGGGTCATATTTTGTTTGGGAACACCAACGAAAATATGCCAAATCCTGTGATAGATGCGGGCTGAAGCAGCCTTCCTTGCCCTCATCATCGTCTGGATCACAGAAGCAGAGAAACTTTTGGCCTTTAGATGGAAGCCTCAATAGCCACGCCGTCAAAGCCAGCCGTGGTAAGTCCGGATATAGGCAGGGACCCTGCACTAGCAAAGCCGGTCGTAGAGGTAGTGGGTGGCCTGTCTATGGATAGACATGTCAGATCGGTGAACCAATGTCTCCGGGGCCAGGCAGGAGCTATTAGTATTAACATGCCGCCTTCCTGCTTGAACTTTCAGCTGACTATTGGGAGGAAGTATAGAAGTTCCACCTCACCGCCAGAGCGCCCACGAAGACAGCTGAGGGGTCCCTCATTCTGGTGCCATTCCTGGAGACCTTGTGGTTGTGGCGTGACGCCATGAGGTCTACGTCTGGTAGTCCCCACCTGTCCACCAGGAGTTGAAAGACATCCAGATAAAGAGTCCATTCTCTGGCGTGTATGTCCTGACAACTTAGGAAGTCCGCTTCCCAGTTGAGGACTCCTTGGATGAATATTGCCGCGATTGCTGGAAGATGGCATTCTGCCCGCAGCAGAATTCCCTCATGGCTGCCGGACTTTGTGTGCCTCCCTGATGGTTGATGTAGGCCACTGTGGTGGCGTTGTCGGACTGAATTTGGACAGGCCTGCCATGAAGGTCCTGCGCCACACTGAGCGCTCTGTGCACTGCACGAAGCTCCAAGATATTTATTTCCTGAGTCGTCCACCTACCCGTAAAAGGTGTGACCCCTAACACCGCTCCCCATCCTCGCAGACTTGCATCCGTGTTGAGAAGTATCCAATCTGGGACCCATAACGGACGACCCTTGTCTAAATGAGTCGTCTCCAGCCACCAAGTGAAGGAGAGCTGAACCTCTGGCGAGATAAAGATCATCTAATACTTTATTCGATGAAACTGACCATCCCAATGAGACAGAAACCATTGCTGCAGGGACCTGGAGTGGAACTGGGCATATGCCATCATATCGAATGTGGATACTATGAAGCCCAGCACCTGCATTGCCAGGTGAACTGACACACTTTGTTTGCAGAGTAGACATAGAGACTATAGTGCTTCAACCTTGTGTTCTGGTAAGAGAATCCTCTGGCCCAGAAAGTCCAGCAGTGCCCCCAAGTGCACTATCCGCTGAGAGGACTTTTTCCAATTTATTACCCAGCCATGCTCATGTAATCAGACAATGATCATCTGCAGATGACATTATAACAACTCCTGTGATTGTGCTAATATCAGGAGGTCATCCAAATATGGCAGTATCCTGACCCCTTGTCATCTGAGATGAGCCGTCATCACTGACATTATTTTGGTAAATACCCGAGGGGCTGTGACCAGCCCGAAGGGTAGAGCCTGAAATTGGTAACGTTGCTGATTTACCGCCCAATCTTAGAAATCTTTGGTGGGATTGTGCAATCGGAACATGCAGATATGCATCCTGTATGTCCAGGGAGACCATGAAATCTCCAGGCTCCATTGCCAGCATAATTCACCTTAGGGTTTCCATACAGAATTTTGGCACATGGATGAATCTGTCGAGAGACTTCAGATTCAGGATAGGGCGATGTGACTCATTTGGTTTCTGAACCAAAAACAAATTAGAATAATAACCCTTCCCTGTTACGACATAGGAATGAGGATTATGACTCCCGACCTCAGGAGGGCCCCAATAGACATAACCCTGAGAGACCACCTCTCGGACCCAGGTATCTGTCGTGGTCTGATGTCAGGCCTGAGAAAACTGTAGGAGTTGGCCTCCAACCCTGAGACCCCCCCAGGGGGAGGCCCACCCCAACAGGCAGTGGGCTTACTCTCCGGCTTGGAAGCAGGACGCTTGGGTGACCAGACTTCTTGGTCTGCCATCTCCGTGAGAATTATCCTGTCTAAAGGAAGGCTGTCCCTTTGCCCTACCCTGTGGGCAAAAGGACCGAGCTGACGACTGCCTATACTTAGGGGTAGTCGTAGATGGCAACCCTGCAGATTTACTGTAGATGTTGTGTATAAGAAAGGGTCCTGAACTGGACACCCTGAATATATATAATGGGAGGTGCTACCTGTTGAGACTATTATTGCAGGCACAGAAACAAACAAATCACAGATGCACAACTCCAAAATTAATGATTATATATAAATACATTATGCAATAAAATTTTGCAATAAATAGAGGTTTTTAGCATAATCATGGCCAAGGTTATGGGTCTACCCACCATACTCAGGTTAGGGACCTACCCTACAGAGGTTACCTGGATATGGTGGGTAGACAAATAACCTTGGCCATGGTTATGCTAAAAAACTATTTTTATTGCATAATGTATTTATACATAATCAGTAATTTGGAGTTGTGCATCTGTGATTTGTTTGTTTCTGTTACTGTAGATGTTGCCAGAGAAGACACTACGTCATCCAGCTCTGGTCCGAACAGTACTTTCCCCTCAAAAGGCAAGGATTCCAGGGCTTTCTTGGAACCTGTATCCGCCTTCCAGGTTTTTAGCCAAGGGGTTCTTCGAGCTGCAATTGAAGCTGCCGATACCCTAGACGCTAAGATACCTGCGTCAATGACCACTTCCCCCATATACATAGCTGCTTCTCGCATCTGACAGAGGGAAGACAGCTGTTCTCTGGTAGCATTAGGCATGCTATCCTCCAGAGACTTTGTCCATTCTTCCATAGCCTTGGCTACCCAGGCTACAGCCATAGCTGGCCTGGTAATAGCTCCAGATAATGAAAACACTGGTTTTAAATAGTTATCAAGTTTTCTATCTGTAGCTTCCTTCAAAGAGGATGCCGCAGGAATGGGTAACATTGAGCTCTTGATCAATCTATTCAAATGAGCATCTACTGATGGAGGATCTTCCCATTTGAAACATTCACCCTAAGCAAATTGCAGTATGGAAATGATTATTTGGAGTAGACCATGATTCAGACATGAGATTTGTCAGTTGCTCAGAATGAGGAAAATAATCTCTAGCCACTTTTTGACGCCTAAAGACCGGAGTCTTAGCTTTCGGTAGCACCTCCTCTTCCTCTGCAGCACCTCCTCTTCCTCTATACTGAGGACAGATCTAACCGCTCTCACTAGAGAGTGGACATCCACAGAGGATTGATGGTCTTCTTCCACTAAGACCCAGAACTCTGAGTATCAGAGTTTGATGAGGAGGGTGGGTCAGAATCCTGAGGTAATGTCTGAAGACATTACCTCAGCAATGTTTGTATTAATGCATTGTATGTGACTTTCATGCTAGCTGCTGTATATATGCTGTCTTTTGTTTTCAAAACTGTCAATTCTATCTATCACTGTGTTTCTCCTCATGCCTCTGAAAAGGTGTGTGGGGTTTTTCATATGTGAAGTGGGTCACATTGCATTTATACTGTACACCTTATACCGATCACACATTTGTCATGTCTGAGGGTAAAGGTGAGAAGGGCGAGCCTCCGGTGCTCAAGTCATGTAAATCCTGTTTGGCAGGCCTGTCTGAACAGGATTTTGTGCAAGATGGATTGTGTAGTGCCTGTTGTAAGCCACCTTTCCTATCTGGTACACCTACACAAGAGCCATTTTGGGTGGCGTCTTGGTCGCAGGTTTTGTCTCATATGGTGGATAAGGTCGCACCGTTGCGTGCTCCTACCATGATATTGCCTCCTACTATGGGATACCCACAGCAGTTGCATCCTTCTATGTACAGGTCCTCTATGAATCCCTGTTGGTTTGATTCTTCTGCTCACTCTAGTCAGAGTATGCTGCCGTCTATAGCCCCTCAACAGGTGGATAGACCAGTGGCAGCAAAGAGGCAGGGGCATAAAAGAGGTTCTCTTCAGACATTACCTCAGGATTCTGACCCACCCTCCTCATCAAACTCTGATACTCAGAGTTCTGGGTCTTAGTGGAAGAAGACCATCAATCCTCTGTGGATGTCCACTCTCTAGTGAGAGCGGTTAGATCTGTCCTCAGTATAGAGGAAGGGGAGGTGCTGCAGAGGAAGAGGAGGTGCTGCCGAAAGCTAAGACTCCGGTCTTTAGGCGTCAAAAAGTGGCTAGAGATTATTTTCCTCATTCTGAGCAACTGACAAATCTCATGTCTGAATCATGGTCTACTCCAAATAATCATTTCCATACTGCAATTTGCTTAGGGTGAATGTTTCAAATGGGAAGTTCCTCCATCAGTAGATGCTCATTTGAATAGATTGATCAAGAGCTCTACGTTACCCATTCCTGCGGCATCCTCTTTGAAGGAGGCTACAGATAGAAAACTTGATAACTATTTAAAACCAGTGTTTTCATTATCTGGAGCTATTACCAGGCCAGCTATGGCTGTAGCCTGGGTAGCCAAGGCTATGGAAGAATGGACAAAGTCTCTGGAGGATAGCATGCCTAATGCTACCAGAGAACAGCTGTCTTCCCTCTGTCAGATGCGAGAAGCAGCTATGTATATGGGGGAAGTGGTCATTGACGCAGGTATCTTAGCGTCTAGGGTATCGGCAGCTTCAATTGCAGCTCGAAGAACCCCTTGGCTAAAAACCTGGAAGGCGGATACAGGTTCCAAGAAGGCCCTGGAATCCTTGCCTTTTGAGGGGAAAGTACTGTTCGGACCAGAGCTGGATGACGTAGTGTCTTCTCAGCTCCGCCCCCTACACTGCTGATCCGACCTGATTATACTTCTCCAATGAGTCAGATCAGCAGTGTAGGGGGCGGAGCTCTCAGCGACTCACTGAGTCGCTCTGCTACTGCCAGGGCTCGGGGGAGTGCACTGACTCAGGAGAGTCAGTGCATAACCTTGAGCTGTAGTGCTGGGCTGCGGGGGCGGAGCTGACAGCGACTCACTCAGTCGCTGGCACCTCTGCTTCCTACAGCTCTAAAGAGCCGTGTCCCGAGACATTGGGCCTCATTCAGAAGCGGTCGGAGGATGCAAGTGGTCGCTCAGAAACTGGGCGGCCGCTTGCATCCTGACCGTCCGCCTCTGTTTCGGTCGTTAGGCTGCCACCCCCCTGGCCCGCCTTCCAAACGGGGCGAGCTGTCAATCAACATCAACGGCTCGCCCCCTTTGGAAAGAGACCCGCTACGACCGGCGCTGTCGGTCATAGCGGGTCTCACGCATGCGCACGAAAGAGCCGGCTCCCTCGTGCGCATGCGCACTTGACAAACATCGAGGCGGCCGTGTGGTCGTAGACTGTACGGCCACCTCTGAATGAAGGCCTTTGTCTCGAGACGCTTCACTGAGTTGAGCCATGTGGCTCAACTCAGTGCAGTGAATCGTTCTGCCCATCCCTAGTAGCAACCCAGAGGCGGGAATCTGAAGTTGCATCTGGGTCGGTGGAGGAGCTGCCGGGGGAGCGCCTACCTCCCCTGCTGCAATTTTGACGGCACGGGTACGCTGGCCTCACAGTAGTAGACGCTAACTAGTGCGCTCTAGTGCGTCTACAACCCATCCCCGGCGACAGACGATATGGCCCCGGCGATACAAGAGGCCTTCACCCGCGGCCTCCTCTGGTCCGTCTCCTACACCGGAGGCCTGGACTGCGTCGCGCACGATTACCCTCACGAGGAATCACTTACCTGCCAACTTCGTGAATCCGATCACAGTCCGGAGCCCAGCGACGTCGCTAGCTAAGCCTCGCTGAGACCCACCGAAATCCCTTGGGCATATAGCGGTACTGGCGTTTTGGCATCGGCAGAGGTAGATGAAGTCGCAGTATTTGAGTCCTAGTCGGCGCTTAGTACTGCTCGACTCAGAAGTTAAAAAAAGTAAGGTAAATCATTAAAGAAAAAGCCTGGGACTGCCTAGGCAGTCAAACAAACAAAAAAAAAAAATTCTGTGGCTGGAGGCGGGGTATATAGAGATGAGAACCAGTGCATGTTGGGAGCTTTAAAGCTGTAGCTGTTTAGTGCAATGGATCTCTCCAACTACATACCCCAAGGTAGATTCTGTGGACCCTATGGATCCTGAAGAAGAAATATGCTTTCCTAGCTCTAATTAGCTGATAAAAGTATAATAGCTTCCAGTAAAGTACAAACAAAAAACTTGTACACTGAACTGAATGCACTGAAAACATCTTTCAAGAGATCTAGATATTCAAACGCCATCTTCGTCAAAATACTAAATATGCAACAGTGCTATGGTGGGTACACACCTAAGTGATATAGCTGCAGATCGAGTGATCTGCAGATGATGGTCGTTCATACACACTGAACAACCATCATCTGTATGCTGCAGCTGGTCCCAGCGGGTAGGAGGGGTCATGTCCTGTCTCCCTCCCCGCAGCTAACGCTGTGAGTGTACGGGTGGTCTGTAGACCGCCCGTACACACCTGCCGATGGACAGATATGTCAGCAGACATATCTGTCTATCGGCTGTGCAGAGCAGCCAATTTGATATGTCTGTGAACGACGCAGTTTACAGACATATCGCTGGTACACACTGGCCGACGTGCAGCAGATATATTGGCCGATCAATTAATCGGTCAATATATTTGTCAGTGTGTACCCAGCATTCGTTTGCTTGCTGTTAACAAGATTATATTACTATCAGGACTTAGTTTACCTTTTAGGTGTTCCAACACAGCCACTTTAGTCCAAACAATGGTTATGGTTTAATAAAGATTAATAGTAACTGCACCTATTTGTTCTGTAACGTTTCTAAATATGTGAGGTAAGAGAAAGTCAGCAGAGCTACAGTTGTACCTATTCCTCAAATGTGTATAACTATAAATATAACACAATTGTGAGCTCATCCTGCATGTTATGACTCAAGGTGTACTTATCTTATGTAACTATTTAATCAATACAGAACTCTACAGATTTACCCTAAGTACTATACCACCCATGCAAACTTGACCATCACGACCATCATTTTGGCCGCTCGCTATAGCTGTGGGTGGTCACCCACGGCTATGCGAGCGGCCAGGAGGCCGCTCCAAAAAGGAGGAGGGATGGCCCTGATTCAGAGCGAGTGCTCTGTCAGAGTGTCCGGCTCTGAATCGGGCCCTAAGTTTAGTCTGGCATTTGAAGCACAGTGATAGCTGTGGATATGGGGCCTGATTCAGCAAGGAACGCAACTGCTAATGAAATTGCTAATACACACGCAGTTCCACTGCCAAAGTATGCTAATCCATTGCGATCGTTATGCCCTCACAGCACTACCTAAGGACGCCCACTTTACCTTACACACATCCGTAATACTTGGCAGAACAGCGAAACCATGGGTACAATTGAGTACCCTCACGTACACTTGCATAAGCCCTGACCTTACTCAGAAATTTCTAACTTCAGCGCACACTATCAGGCCACAGGCTGCGTATGGCATCGCAGTGGATAATTTATGCACGCCCCTGCAACGGCGTTCAAATGCCCTGGCACACCTGCGTTTCGCCAACCACCCCCCATCACCACCAACAACCATCACCTCCTGTCAATCACTCTGCGATGGGTCTGCATAGTCACTGCGATGCATACACAGAACGCAACAATCAGCTGATTGAGTGCATATTAGCAACTGCGATCCAAGCTGAATCAGGCCCATGAGCTGTGACAGTGTATGAGCACTACGCACATAAGATAGCTGATGCATAATCAGTAACTTGACAGTTATTCAGTAAATTCTCTAAATGTCTCCTGATCACTAACTTAAAGGAAAACTCCAGTCATGGGAAGGTCACAAAGTAGTTTAGTATCGAACCAAAAGAAATTGTACAAATGATACTGCAGATAGGATTAGGTGTTGCTAATGACCAGAACACACTGACTACTACAAAAAGACAGTAAATTCGGCACTTTCGAAAGTCAACAGGTAACTTTAAATGATGAGGCTCAGGGACACACTGGAAATAAAGACAAACTGGGGAACAGGTCCAAAGACCGTCACCCACCAATGAGAGGAGATGCGGCTCCCCGGGATGTCTATGCCTATGTCCCCCCAGCGCTGCTGCTGCTGCTGCATACTCTTTGTTTCCCGGCTGCACACTCTCTGTTACCCGGCTGCACACTTTCTGTTACCCGGCAGCACACTCTCTGTTACCCGGCTGCACACTCTCTGTTACCCGGCAGCACACTCTCTGTTACCCGGCTGCACACTCTCTGTTACCCGGCAGCACACTCTCTGTTACCCGGCAGCACACTCTCTGTTACCCGGCTGCACACTCTCTGTTACCCGGCAGCACACTCTCTGTTACCCGGCTGCACACTCTCTGTTACCCGGCTGCACTGCTGCAAACACAGTGATCGGAGCGTCTTATCTGCTACCTATACCTAGGTAACCTATTACACACAGAAGCAGCAGGACAGAGGCAGTTGGTGTCACAGAGGGTAGATGCCCCCATTGCTGGCAGTCTGCGGGTGCTGTTACACAGTGCAAGGCAGCCGGCAGCGGACACGTGTAGCTATATTATAGCTGCTAATGGGAATGATGAGTATGAGTACATATAACAACACCCACCTGACACCCGACGGCGCCCACACTACAGCTGCACATCAGGCAATGACCCCCGCTTCCCTGCAGAGACCCGTGTAAGAAGATGTGGCGGCCGGAGACTAGCACAGTGACAGCTCCCATTATACGGTGACTCAGAGTCAGTCACTCACTGTCACCATCAGTCCAATCAGATGGCAGATGGGAGGAGCCGCTACACCAAATGATGTCATGGCAGCACTCCCACCACTGTGATGTACCAGGGACCAGGACACTGGCTGATGATGTCAGGGCCCTCTCCGTGAAGGGGGATTTAGACACTATCCATGGACCAGGGTCCGGGTAGTATCCGAGGGCAGGAAAGGGATGTGACGTCATATGAGCCCCCCTCCCTCATATACATGTCTGTCATGGGAGTCATTCTGAGAGTATGTACAAGGAGGACACTTCTGCTTTTCTTTATTATCACATAATGGGTCAGATGTACTAAGCTCTGAAAAGTGATATATTGGAGAGTGATAACCACCAGCCAATCAACTCCCAACTGTAATTTTTCAAACACAGGGTCATATTCAATTAGACTCGAAAAGTTGGAAAGGTTTCGCCTGCTATACTTTTCGCCGACTTCGCGTGTTTGGGAGGCGAAAAACTTTTAGTGCGCGGCCCCGCTTTTCGCCCTATTGACTTCCAAGGGACGCGAAAACAGGACCCGGCAAAACGCAAACAGGCGAAAAGTGCTGTCAGATTTGGGGAAATCAGCCTGACACCCCCCCAAAAGATGCACTAACATTGGGTATCATTGTAGATGTCCCCGAATAGCCCTACTGAAGGTATTTGGGGTGTTTAAATGCTCTAAATAGCAGCTATTTAGCGTCTTTGCACAAGTGGTGAAGAAGAGCATTTAGCAATTATTTTTGTTGAAAATAAGTAGTCCCTGCAAATTTGGAGTACATGAAAATGGGTGCAAGCATAGTTAAAAATCGCAAAAGTGAAGTTTTAAAAGACGTGAAAAATGCACCTGCAATCAAAAAATCACCTCCCCCATACCCCCCAAAAGCTTATATCGCTAGTTTTTAAGTTAGTACCCCAACTTTTTTTTTTTTAACCCCTTTTTCAATGTAATTTTTTGAGATGTTCTTCAAAACTTTTTTAGAATTTTTTTGACGCAGGTAACCTTTGGGGACCTGTCCTGAGGGTGCAGGGTGGTTTGCCCACCTTTGCACCACCAAAACCGCAATTTTGCATTTTTCTCCGCCTGGTTTCATAGGCGAATCTTTTTCGCCTATACCAATGCATTGACTTTCCATGTAGGCGAAAAGTCTGGAATTGAATACAGGAATAAGTTTTCGCCTGGCGAAATGATGTCATCGGTGAAACTTTTTCGCCAAAAACGGCTTATCACAGCTAATTGAATATGCCCCACAGCCTGTAACATAACAGTTGGGAGCTGAGTGGCTGGTGGTTTATCACTCTCAGAGCTTAGTACATCTCTAATAACACCAACACCTACTGTAACATCACACCTCCCACACATATACGTAATATCCTAATTAAAAATCATTCCCCGCTTGATTTGACATTGAAAGCCCGGCAACCATTTGATGACGGACTTCTGATGTCCATCCCTGGTGTTGAGCGCTCAATCAGCTCACCAGACCAGAGTGCAGCTGGCAGCAATAAGAGACAAGTGTCTTAAAATGAGATGGAAAAAATGGAGTTGGGTGCGGGATCCTGGCGGTCACAATACCGACTATGGCATGCAGACAGTGAGAATCCCGACGCCCAAAGGTAAGTTACCTAACCCTAACCCACCTTTCCAGCGGCCAAGGCCATTTCAAATTCTAGGGGCGGGCGAGTCATGCAATCGCCCGCCCCCTGCTGGCTGCTGGGAAGGACCAGGAGGACTACACTAACCTCCCGAGTTCCGCCGGAGATTAGTTTGTCCACGGGTGGCAGATTGTCACTAAGGATACTGGAATTAAACCTCTATACGCTCCTGCCTATACCTTCTAAATCCTGCCTATACCTTCTAGAATTGTCGCTATTTGCGTACGCAGTCATACAATAAATAAATGCCTTCAGACTTTGAAATGTGTTTCCAATGCACAAAGGTTATTATTCAACATAAACACAGTAGATTACACGCTGTGATCTAAAGACAATTTAGCGCAAAGAAATCATACAGACCCAAGGTACAGTTATACATACGCACGCGCTCTGGGACCAGTTACCGGCATCTACAAGAAACCTCCGTCAACGGCATCAGCAAGAAGACTCCAGATTGCAGTCTGTACGCACATTTGTACCCTTACAGGGATAAGCAACACAATAGGCAAGTTTGGCATGATTCCATTGGTTCCCAGTCACGGTGCTTCTGTTACAGGACATTTAACAGGTTGATTCAAATGGACACAGGTCAGCCTCTGACAGCCTTTTGGCTCCTTTTTCCCGCCGCATGCAAATCTAAGATGCTAACATTACAAAGTACATTTTATTGTTTTAACTCTCTGCAGTCCATAAGTTGAGAATGCATGTTGTGATCTTCTCACCGATGATACCGGAGAGCTGTTGAGACAGAGTAGATCAGTACAACACCAAACACGGTTTGCTTATCATGTGCTAAACCTTAGATATCAAAATAGTCTTTATTTCACAACATTAGTAAGAAATTAATAAACCTTGAATATTACACTTTGAAACTATGGAACCTTTTATGTGAGTGTGTGTAAGTATTAGGGGTTTGGGAAAAGACGCTAGTTAGATTTATGTAGTGAGGACCTTTAACTTAGGGAAGATGCGTACGCATGAAGCTAATAAACAGCGTCCGTACGCGGGGTATTATGCATTTGCTAATGTGCGTATTTTTAATGTGTGTATGGGTATGGTGAAATATGCGATCGCATGATGCTAATAATAGCATTGCCATATGTACTTAAGTGTGAGTTTCTCTAAAATGGCGCTGGGCGGCCATTCGCAAGATGGCGTTGTGCAGATCTCATTTTTCTAAGATGTGTCTTGTGGCCATTCGCAAGATGGCGTCGTTCCAATCTAATTTTAAACTGATTCTGTCTCAGCCAATTATCCAGCTTCGACAGTCCACCCTTTGATAGCAACCAACATGCTATCATACACTGATCTTACATTTAATTTAGGCTTACATTAGGACATATCATTTTAATGTTATATTATGGGATGGCTCAAGGTAGTTCTTAATCCATCAATAATGGGTCTCTAAGAGGGGACATAAAACTACCCTTATACGCACACCCCGGATCCTGGAGAATCATGGGAAAGGTGTGGGGATGCACCTATCCTATAAAGGAAGTCTTGTGGGGGAGATAGGGACTTACATTATTTGAAGTGTTTTAAAATAACATTTTAATAATACATTTTATGCATGTCTAAATATAATACATTATATGATGGTATTTCCTAGTTCAGGGTTGTAATGCAGTTCTACATTTACCTCAGTATTCATATTGTCATTACTAACCACCATCATAATTTCGTTCTTCCGGTTTACCTTATCCTTACATTTTCCACACTTCAACACAGTAGTAACACACCTGACACATATGCCAATTACTATGATGACAACTAGTATGAGGATCAGGAGTTTACCTATGCTTGCGATCATTTCCTGGACCCACTCTCCTAGGCCTGAGAACCATTTTGCTGGGTCAAGCATGAAACTCATTCCTCTACCTTCTCCTCTACTTCAGCCACTGAAGCATTATGGTTCTTTCGAAATTCCCATTTTAGCTGCAGAATTTCATCCATCTTCCGGTCTATCACCTCCTTGGGGCCGCTGGTATCATTCGTGACATAAGTGCAACACTTCACTCCAAATTGGGTGGCCAAAGTTATGCAGTACCCCCCAGTGACAGATATTAAATAATTTAATACTAGTCTGTGTTGCACCAATTCTTTCTTGTACGCTTGCAATTCCCAACCTGTATACCTGAAGGTGTCATCATACATCTCGGTGATATTATCTATCAATTTAGCAAGATCTTGGATATGTCTAAAATTTAGTGTACCCCGAGCGATCCTGGTGGGATCCAATGCTACTAAAACTTGAAAGCCAGTTGTCTCACTAATTAACTGAGTGGCTTTATGCACATCACCAGGTATCATATTTCTTTTGCCTCTGTGTTCATACTGCGTGTGAAGATATGGTGATGGTGTGTTTTTGTGAACACCAAGCATTTCAACATGTGTGAGGGTCATAACCTCTTGACAATTACAGTACTAAGATTGGTCAGACACTCCCCTGATTGGTGTAGCACTCCTCCTCTTGACTCCACTCCATCAGTACTGCCATCAGCTCCCATCTTCTCTGTCGGTCCCCCATCACAGAAACTAGATATCCCCGAACAAACTAGGATGATGGAAACTCTGGAAGAGAATATGAAAATGAACACAGCAGACCAGTCCATCGCCGCAGCAAGGACCTGCAAATTTCTTTAGCTCAGGTACTCACTACAACCTTTTAATCCTCCCGGAACAAGCAGGTCCATGTTATCAGCCTTGTCTCCACCTTGTTTCTCTACCGGTTGGTTGACCTTTTTGCAGTGAGTGGAATGGACCCAGGTATCTCTCTTGGCCACCTTCAAAGATGTGGTACTCATCAGCAACACCTGGTACGGACCCTCCCAATGATCAATCAAACAACCTGAGCGTAAAAAAAAATTTGGATCATAACAAATTCTCCTGGTTTGACATCATGACATTTTGCATCAAACATGTTAGAAAATAAAATTTTCAATTTTAGTTGTTCTTACTCATCTTCGTAAGACACTGCACAGTAACCTCATTAGCATATTTTCACATGAGGCTGCCTGTCATACAGTATCTCAAAGGGGGACAGATTAAAAAAAGAAAAAGAGACGGTCTGGGGAGATCTTGATATTATTAATACCCACCAACTTACACATGTTTGTTTTAAAGACATCACCTGTGAAATGAGTATCCCTATACTCTAGGGATACCGTATCTGCATACAACCTTCTGTACAATTAAACCCTGTTATTAGTAGCTACTGCTCTAGGTAGTGTCTTAGCCCCTGGGTTTGGACAGTTTCCCAAGCACTTGACCTTAGCCTGGCATGGCTGCAATTGTCCTTAGCAACCTTGTGTCCTGTGTGTGAGATATGAAGTACAACAGTTTAGTATCATTTAAACATGGCACAAATGAAACGGCACAACAATAAATCGTCCACATATTGTATCAGATTAGATCAATTGGCAGGTTGAAAAGATTGTAAACAGTCATATAAGGCCTGGGAGAAGATACTGGGGTTGTCTATGAAACCTTGGGGCAATGGTGTCCATGTGTAGTACTTCCCGTTAACCTGACTATCTATAGACTACAGATATGACCTGACCACTAGTGCTGACTTTCATTCTCCTATACAGCATGTAAGGCTACTATTGGAGCTGGTGACTGTTGGGGGTTCCCTGTATTCTGTGTATATCCCTTATGAGGATATACAGGTACTGTCTGGTTTGGGAGTCCTACATTCTTCACTTTGCAGTGCTTACTTAGGTGTCCCACTTGGTTGCAGTTAAAGCATTTTTGTGAGCGGGGTGGGTGATAAGGTTGTTGTGTGGGTTGTGCAGTGGGGAAAGGATAAGGGTAAGGATAAAGGTAGTATGGTGGCTGAAGATATTGTGTCGGTGGATAGTATGGGTTTTGTGGTTGTGTGGGATAAGTGGGGTAGGGCTGTGTTTGCGGTGGTCTAGGATTAGTGAGGACGTGTAGCTGTGCAGGTGTGGGTGCAGATGTGTCAGCTGGCTGTGATGTTACTGTCATTCCTTCTAGAGCTTGAATACTAACAGCCATTAGTTTCTCGCTCTGGGTCTCTCTCTTTTTAGAGATGTTCTTGTCATGTTCAATTGCGGATTCTATGAGGGTGTCTACAGTGACTCCCCTCCAGCCAGGTTGTGAGGTCTGAACCCGGGTCTTTAGGTCTTCTTTAAGACCATCCATGAGTACAGTGACAATCATTCCCCTGTGGTGAGTGCTATCTTTAATATCTTCTAACCCAGAGTACTGGGTGATAGCCTGCAGAGCCCGGTCACAATAATCTTCTGCAGATTCACTCTCTTTTTGTTTTATGGTGAAGATTTTGTTCTAGTTAACTACTATTGGAAACTATACACCCAATTGAGTTACAATGCGGGAAATGTTACCTTGATTAATTTAGTCTGTTAAGGGAACATCTCCATCCAATACACAATCCGTGATAAATTTTGTCACGTAGGTATTGCGTGGTAGACAGGCCCTTAACACCACTCGCCAATCTTTGTTGGTTGGCTCGTAAGAAACTACCCAAATTTCTCAAAAATCTTTGACATTTGGCTAATTCCTTTTTGGGATCGGGGAAATCATTCATTATGGAATTTACTACTTCCCTTGTGGGCACTACTCCATTCGCATCCGCGTTCCCATTCAGAACAGTTATTGTCCGGATGGGATGCAGACTGGCCGCACTGCTACTTTTGACCTTATTACCTGGCTGGAGGTTTAGCCTGTTACTGCTACGTATAGGGTTAACAACTTCCTCTACGGGTGCAGTGGATGTTAACACTTCCTGTACTATCACTGATGGAGATGGCGGCACCACTTGTGATTGTTGTGGTGGAGCATCTAACATGTGCACAGCATGGGAAATGGCAGACAACAATAGGCTCATCATCCACATCATAAACATTTTCCTTATGGTCACTTAAGAGAGGGTACAAATTACTTGTTACATTTTTATAGGTTTTTTCAATAACTGTCAACATAGGGTGGCGGTGGTGGGCGTGAACCGCTGGCAATACCTTCCACAACGGTACCTTGCTGTACACACGTGCTATTTCGCGGGTCGCACGCATTGCAATTTAGCGCTGTGGGTGTACTTTCTGGTAATGCGCTCACAAGGTTAGTTTGTGTCACTTGCACACCTTTAAGCAACACATCCCCTTCATGCTGCTATAATTTTAAACATTCGTCATATTTTATCTTTTTCACTCGAGAACGCACCAAACAGATGTGAGCTCGGACATTGTTCAATATCTCCTTATCAAAGCTACCAATTCAAGGAAACGGCCTTAAGGTGCCCACACACATACAAGGGCGCCGAGAGGGGGGGGAGCGGGTACAGATTACCCGGGCTTCCTGAGGGTCCGGCGCCGCTCCCCCTCCCTCACAGCAGCCCAGCACACAGTGTGTGCTGAGCTGCAGTGGAGACTGCTCGTGGCTGCTGAGCAGCAGCCACAGCAGTCTCCTAAGCCTGTGGGGGGAGCGATCACACTGATCGCGCCCCCCCTGGCTTTGCGCCGGGCTGAGGTGGCTCAGAGCGCCCCCCTCCCCAGCGCGCAGCGCCGCGAAGCGGCGCTGCATATCTTTTTTTTTTTCGGGCAGGGGGCATGGCCACGCCTCCCGCTATTAGGCCACACCCCCTATTACCCGAGCCCACCGCAGCTCTCAGCAGGCCTGCACACATAGCGATATTTTACATGATCTGCCCGATTCCGACGAATCGTGACGACAGATCGTGTCAAATATGGCCAATTCGTAAGGAAATCGTGAGTCCTAACTCACGATGCGATGCACGTCCCCGCTGGTCGCACATCGCATCGTCAGATCTGCCATGCAGTAGGGCAGACCTGACAATCTGGGACAAAATGCACTGGGAAAAAAAAAAAAAGTTAAGATGCACGATAGATCTTATGCTTTTTACTCCAAATCGTGTGTAGGAGCTGCCGGGGGAGAGTTCAGGGGAAATCGCACACATCGTGGGATCGTGTGCAGATCGGTACGTGTGTGGGCACCTTAACACTCTTCCTCGTCATATTAAACCATAAATCACAATACCTGGTTGCATTGGCACAGTACTTAATATGCATAATATGTCGTGCCGACCCAAGCGGCACTTCCAACAGCAGCAAATCATCTAACATCTCTACGGTTTGCTTGGCCCCCATTCTGGGAGAACCCTAAGTTTTTCAATAAAGATTTAAACTGGTAAAAGACAGTCTAAATACTCTCACTTACCTATGGAAGAAATTTCTAGATGCCTCCATTCACCTATGGAAGTTATTTCTAGATGCCTCCACTAACCTATGGAAGAAATTTCTAGATGCTCCCACTCATCTATTATCTCTCAGTTTACAATCACAAGTTTCCAGTGCGGCTCAATTACAATGCTCAAATAACCCAACCTAATTACTAAACACTGCAATCACACTGATAGCCGGTCCCTACAACAAAGACAACATGTACACCTACAGATGTGTATAGAATGGTAGCTACTACCGAGCAGCTAGGCTAACTACTGCACCTAGCCCTGAAGGATCATACAATACCCTTAATATTTAGGACCTGTGTTACACCCTAAACAAATACAGTTACACACTTTTTTCATGCGCAGAAAAATACATGTTAACCTAGTTATTGGCATCAATTGATAATGTAATCTCAACGGCTTTGTTTAAAACATGTGGCAGCAAGACCGGAAATACGTATACGCTATTGTGTGACTAGTCGCATACACAATAATACGGCTATTACACAACCGTATTATGACTCTTACACTTAGCTGCATACACAAAAATGCGACTCAGCTGCGTACGCAATGATGCGACCCAGCCGTGTACGCAATAATGTGACACCCCCTTTTTAACACACAAAATAAAACAGAAAAACAACCTATCGACGAAGGAAAACAAACTTTTTGTTTTCCTCCCCCGTCCCTGGATTCTTAATCAGCGCTCCTAAAGTCACAGTAACCGGTAGCGCACTCTCAGCAACAACGGTGGTAACAGATTCCGAACGCACAATGCGTTCTCCTGCCAGGTGCCTCCACCCTTTTGCTGTGAGCTCGATACCGAGTGTTACAGACCGGTTGCGAGATTAACCTGCGAGCCCCCAACTAAGAATACTGGAACTAAACCTCTGGGCCTGATTCAGAACCGGACGCTATTTGCGCTCGCTCGTTTAGAAAAAGGGGCTGGCTATTTAAATTGACCATTCGCTCTTTGCGGTCTGTTGACGCCTCTATGTCTGAACGAGCGAACATGCGGTAGTTATTTTGAAAAAACGCCCCCTGGCCACTCGCATCATACGCCATCTCTGCTATTTATTAGATTAATCGAGTACATCGAACGGCGTATGAACTGCTCGCTATTCTTGTGGTTGCATTTTCCTACCGCAATCATGCGAGCAGTTCTGGCTAAAAGACACCCAACTGACGTGGTCGATGATGCTGCTTTGTTAATTATGCACACCCTTAAAACGCCCGATTTGACCTTTTGGCACGCCTGCGTTCGGATCTCCACTCCCCATTTTCAAGCACCTTCCCCTGTTACCACCCACAAACGCCTCTCTCTGTCACTCAAATTAGCAGGCATTCGCTATTTTGCGAGCACACGATTTTTGACCGCACTGACTGGTTCGCGCATGCATACTAAAACCCGTACGCATGCGCAGTTGTGCGAACATCGCTCGGAGCGAACAAGCAGCCGCTTACGAGCGGCTCTGAATCAGGCCCTCTATACGCTCCTGCCTATACCTTCTAAATCCTGCCTATACCTTCTAGAATTGTTGCTATTTGCGTACGCAGTCATACAGTAAATAAATGCCTTCAGACTTTGAAATGTGTTTCCAACGCACAAAGGTTATTATTCAACATAAAAACAGTAGGTTACACACTGTGATCTAAAAACAATTTAGCGCAAAGAAATCATACAGACCCAAGGTACAGTTATACATACACACGAACTTTGGGACCAGTTACCGGCATCTACAGGAAACCTCCGTCAACGGCATCAGCTAGAAGACTCCAGATTGGAGTCTGGGCCTGATTCAGAGTCACTCGTAAGTGGCCGCTTGTTCGCTCCGAGCGATGTTCGCACATGTGCGCATGCATATGGGTTGTAATGCGCATGCGCCAACCAGTCAGTGCGGTTGGAAATCGTGTGTTCGCAAAATAGCGAGTGCCTGCTAATTTGAGTGACAGAATGAGGCGTTTGTGGGTGGTAACAGGGGAAGGTGCTTGAAAACGGGGAGTGGTGATCCGAACGCAGGCGTGCCAAACGGTCAAAACGGGCGTTTTAAGGGTGTGCATATTTAACGAAGCAGCGTCATCGGCCACGTCACTTGGTTGTCTCTTAGCCTGAACTGTTCGCATGATTGCGGTAGGAAAATCCAACCACAAGCACTGCGAGCAGTTCAGACGCCTTTTGATGTACTCGATTAATCTAATAAATAGCGGAGATGACATATGATGCGAACGGCCAGGGGGCGTCTTTACAAAATAGCGAGCGCATATTTCGTTCGCTCGCTCAGACATACAGGCGTCAACAGACCGCAAAGAGCGAGCTCTATTAAAATATCTGGCCCCTTTTTCTGAACGAGCGAGCGCAAATAGCATCCGGCTCTGAATCAGGCCCTCTGTACGCACATTTTTACCCTTACAGGGATAAGCAATACAATAGGCAAGTTTGGCATGATTCCATTGGTTCCCAGTCACAGTGCTTCTGTTACAGGACATTTAACAGGTTGATTCAAATGGACACAGGTCAGCCTCCGACAGCCTTTTGTCTCCTTTTTTCCGCTGCATGCAAATCTAAGCTGCTAACATTACAAAGTACACTTTAGTGTTTTAACTCTCTACAGTCCATAAGTTGAGAATGCATGTTGTGATCTTCTCACCGATGATACCGGAGAGCTGTTGAGTCAGAGTAGATCAGTACAACACCAAACACGGTTTGCTTATCATGTACTAAACCTTAGATATCAATATAGTCTTTATTTCACAACATTAGTAAGAAATTAATAAACCTTGAATATTACACTTTGAAACTATGGAATCTTTTATGTGAGTGTGCAGTGTGTAAGTGTTAGGTGTTTGGGAAAAGACGCTAGTTAGATTTATGTAGTGAGGACCTTTAACTTAGGGAAGATGCGTACGCATGAAGCTAATAAACAGCGTCCGTACGCGGGGTATTATGCATTCGCTAATGTGCGTATTTTAATGTGTGTATGGTTATGGTGAAATATGCGATCGCATGATGCTAATAATAGCATCCCCGTATGTACTTAAGTGTGTCTCTAAAATGGCGCTGTGCGGCCATTCGCAAGATGGCGTCATGCAGATCTCATTTTTCTAAGATGGTGTCTTTTGGACATTCGCAAGATGGCGTCGTTCCAATCTAATTTTAAACTAATTCTGTCTCAGCCAATTATCCAGCTTCGGCAGTCACTGTGACACAGCTCCCTGCACAGCGCCATTAAGAAAGGGGCGGGCCACGGCTCCCCTGCTTAGGAGCTGGTCCGTACCACAGCTGCTGGTCTGGGCGACGTCATGTCGCTGCGGCAGGCAATTGGTGAGGAGACCCGGAGACCAGATCTGATGACTCCAAGGAGATCACTGCGGCGGGGGAGTCCCCCCTCAGCAGGTTAGGCTCCCAATCCCAGCCCATAGTAAGGTAAGTGCTTTGCCTTTGAGGTGGGAAGTGGGAACCAGTGCTGTGAGGTGGGGAGAAAGGATCAGTGCTGTCAGGAGGGGATAAAGGACAAATGCTGTGATAAGAAAAGGCTGCTATGATGGTAGAGGGGAGCTGTGCTCTGATTTGAGGGGAATGGGGCAGGAGGCTGTAAAGAAAGGAGGCTGGAGAGACACAAGGGGCAGGAGTCTGAAGGGGATACAGGGGCACAAGGTGACATAGGGTATGGTTGAACCTCTTGTATGATGATGACATTGGTTATATTCCTACACAAACAGGCATCTTCTGAACCATGTGATGGCCAACCAGTCAGAGGCAATGAGCCAAACAATATCTGTAGTGAAGTTAAGGAGCCGATATCATGCCTACAGTGTGCAGGTAAAAATGATGCGTGGCTTAGCTGTCACAAGCCCATGGCCCATTTTTGTGTGCACACCTTTGGTATGACATTTGCAGGAGCATGACCTTGTGTCATACCCCCGTTTTTAGTCACACTGGTTGGCCACCCCTGTCCTACATGAATAGTGAATACCGACTGAAGACACCGTCTGCCCAGGGAGGTTCAGTTTCTTCAGAGGTGTGATTATATGAAAGCCACAGCCAGGTGAAGTTTATTATAAAATTACTACTGAGGGCTGGCTGCAGGGACCCTGGGGGCTGACTGGAGCCTGGAGAGACACTGTGGGCTGGCAGGAGGCATGGATGGATTTCCCACAAGGCCTTGCCCTTTGCTGTGAGGCCAACCCCCAAATTTTGGCGCACCTGCCTCCAGCACGCTCAAGAATATTATTGATCTTGTAAGTTCCTGTGGGGGTGGGGTGGGGGGACGCATTTTGACTGTTTGCACTGGGAGCCAGATTATCTAGAAATGGCCCTGCCCCCAGCCTAGCTCTCCTACCCCCGCAGCCCAACCCTACCCTCAAGGCAGGGCCGGATTATAGGAGGGGCGGATGGGGCAGTCGTCCACACTGCCGCAGATCCTGGCAGAATCACATACACAGGCACAGACAGCACACTCAGTCACTGCTTGATGGAACGTTAGTGGCTGCCTCTAGAAGCCCCGCCCCCTTGTTGACATAGTGTTGCGATTCACGGGCGCATGTGTAGGGGACAGTGCCTAATGTCGTGAAATGTCCACCCCCATCAGAAAGCTGATGGCTCCTGCAGCTGCAACATGTATGTGTGCGTGCTCTCTCTGTCCCTTCTCTCTCTTCCTCTCTGTCTCCCTCCCTCCCCTCTCTCTCCCTGTCCCTTCCTCCCTCTCTCTCCCTCCATCCCCTTACTCTCTCTGTCTCTCTCCTCCATCCCTCTTCTCTCTATTCCCTGTTCCTCTGCCCCCTCTTCCCCCTATCTCTCTCTTCCCTCCCTCTCTCTGGGCCTGATATAGACCCGGACGCTATTTGCGGACGCTCGTTCTTAAAAAGGGGCCGGATATTTAAAGTGAGCGCTCGCTCTTTGCGGTGTGTTGACGCCTCTATGTCTGAAAAATGCGCTCGCTATTTTGTAAATACACCCCTTTGCCGTTTGCATCACACGTCATCTCCGCTATTTATTAGATTAATCGAGTACATCGAAAGGCATCTGAACTGCTCGCAGTGCTTGTGGTAGGATTTACTTCCCGCTATCACTGCGAGCAGTTCAGGCTAAAAGACAACCAAGTGACGTGGTCGATGACGCTCCTTTACTAATTATGCACTCCCATTAAACGCCCTTTTGACCGTTAGGCACGCCTGCATTTGGATCTCCACTCCCCCGTTTTCAAGCAGCTTCCCCTGTTACCACCCACAAACGGTACATTCTGTCAATCAAATTAGCAGCCTCTCGTTGTTTTACGAGCGCACGATTTCCGACCGCAATGACTGGTTTGCGCATGCGCATTAGGAACCATACGCATGCGCAGTTGTGCAAACATCGCTCAGAGCGAACGAGCGGCCGCTTACGAGCGGGTCTGAATCAGGCCCTCAGTCTCTCTCCCTTCCCCCTCTCTCCCTCCCTACCTGTCCCTTCCTCCCTCTCTCTTCCACTCCTCTCTGTCTATAATGTGTGTATATATATATATATATATATATATGTCTATATCTCTATCTTTATCTATAAATAAATATGTTTATATATATATATATATATATATATATATATATCTCGATTTATAGATCTATATTATCTATCTATATGTATCCCCAAACTCAAAATCCTGCATTTTTCCCGACAGTATATTAGATCATGTCTGCTATGCTGCCGGGAGTCGGACATGATGTAGTATGCTGCGACTTTTCCAGTAAGTGGAGAGTCCAGAGAAGGTAAGGTTAGGTACACATTAAACAGTGTGTACCCAGCGCAATGTCTCGTGCAGCAGGTCCTGATATCAGCAAGTGCGGCACTTGGCAGCTTGAGCCCGCTGATGATATTGCCCGTAGGACCTTCATGCAGGTCCGATAGGCGATGTCGCTGACGTCAGTGACATAGCTGGTACACACTGACCGATGTGGGCGATATGTCGTCCAGCCCGCTGGATCGGACATCATATCGTCTATTGTGTACCCGACTTAAGGGGAATAGTAGTCGCTGCGTGAGATGATAGGGCCCCCACAAGCCTTAATCTGGCCCTAGCTCAGGGGAACAGGTACCTGAGCAATATCATTAAAGAACAACTGTCCCATTGCACTTTCTGGAATACCATTGTATCCATAATTTGGATCCTATATATAATATGGAACCGTATACTCCACAGCAGCCATCATTTCCCAGCAATATCAATATATTTTACTAATGTTTCATAAACCAAGGGCGGTCGTTTTATTTAGTGGTATACATATTTGATGCTTTTGATTTTTTTATATATTATATGTTATTTACATGTGGGTTTCATGTTACTGTATTAAACTCATTTGTTTTTATTTATTGGAGTGTGTCTTATTGATTCATCTGATTTTCTGCCATCTGCAATTTAAATTCACATTAGCGCAGTTCTTCTTTTTATAGTTTTTGCGTTAATTGGAGAAGTTGCCCTTAGCAACCAATCAGCTTCTACCTATCATTTAATAAAATGTTCTTGATCTAGGCTTACCATAATGTCCCTTTAATCCGAGACACATATGAATTACCTAGGTTCTGTGGCTGATTAATTTAAAACCTGGATATCACCTGGTTTTAATCAGCCACAGAACCTGTGTAAATCATAGGTGTCCTGGATTAAAGGGATATTACGGCTATCATATAGGCATCTGATCAGTTGCTATGGACAAGTTGTCCGCTTCTCCACTCTTTAGAAGGCTTGACACATAAATGTCTGTTATAATTTATAGTGTTTTAGAGGCTCATTTATCATTGTATAATTGCAGCTATATCCCCGAAAACACCAGTTTACGGGGGTTTCCCCAGATGTATGAAGGAGGGACTGCAGCAGGTATCAGAGATCCCTCCATTCTGACTGACAGCCACATCCCCCATAGGTTTCTATGGGGGATGCGATGCTGCCAAATGCGATGCATTCCAGATATTGGCCACCGCCGCTAACGCCATCCTGACCGCAGCATTCAATCCCTGGGGTTCCACCCCTATAAATTCTATTTCCTGACTGGCCCACATTGCCAGTATAACATCACTTCTGCTGAAGTTACAGCTCTGTGCTGAGCTCCCAGGTACTCTTTATCTGTACGGTCGTAGTCCGTCCAATCAAGTTTCAGAGGTCTATTTACTAAGCTTTGTTAGGAGATAAAGTGAACGGAGGTAAGGTACCAGCCAATCAGCTCCTAACTGTAATTTTTCAAACACAGCCTGTGACAGTGCAGTTAGGTACATTACCTCTGTTCACTTTGGACCTCATTCAGAGGTGGTTGTTAGATGCAAGCGGTCGCAATGAATCAGGGTGGCCGCTTGCATCCTGAAGGACCGCATCCTTGTCGATCGCTAAGCTGTGGGTTACCACCCACAGCTTAATGACCGACCAGGTTGATGGTTGCGATGGTGAACACCATCGCGGCCATCGGGGCTTACGACCAGACCCTAAGGTTGGGTCTGGGCACTCGTAAGCCCTAGGGAGCTTCCTGCTCTAAAAGAGTAGGAAACTCCCCACTGACATCACTGATGATGTCAGTGCAGCCGCCCACAAAACGGTAGGCATTCGTTAAGGAACGCCTCCATTTGGGAAACCATCCCCCCCGGCCCGCCTACAAAACGGGGCGAGCTGTCGATCAACATCGACAGCCGCCCCTTTTGTAGAGAGCTCCGGAGCGACAGAGTTTCTCTTCATTCAGAGTTTCATTTGGTCTGGCCCTCTGAGCTTTTTTCTGCTAGCCATCATCTGGCTAGCAGGGTGCCTAGAATGGGATGCAATCGGGAAACCGGCTGACGTGATCCCGACAGCCGGCTTCCCGACTGCTTTATCCAGGCGTGGGTTAAATGACAGGCGTCTATATCTAGACGCCTGTCATTTTCCCGACGCCGGGAGACAGGCGCCCGGCATCCTGATCGCAGGGATGCCGGGCGCTGCAAGCGGATAGCCGCAGGGGGGGGGTTAGGATCAGGGCACCCGGGGGGGATTTAGGATTAGGCACCCCACCAGGAGAGTTAGGGTTAGGCTAGGGGGAGGGAGGGTTAGGGTTAGGCACCCCTGGGGGGGACTTAGGGTTCGGCACCCCCCCAGGGGACTTAGGTTTAGGCATCGGGGAAGGGGGGGTTAGGGTTAGGCACTTACAGGGGGGATTAGGGTTAGGCACTTGGGGGGGAGGTTAGGGTTAGGCACCCTTAAGGAGGGTTAGGGGGGTTAGGTTAGGTTAGTATATACTTACCTGAGGACGATCAGGATTTCCAGCGCTGTCGGGCTGCCGCTGCCAGAATCTGTCCATCTGTCGGGCTGCCGGGAATCGAACCGGCGGCTGGCGGTATTTCATACCGATTCCCCTAGAATGGCACCCTGCGACCAGAATCTATGCAGCAGTGCACTCTTAGGACTCTTCAGACGGTCACACCGCTGCCCTTACATGTCACCGGAGCATCCTCAGGATGATCCGGGCACTGCTGTAATCACTGGCAATTGTGGCCTATTCCCCATGTGATTTTACACGAAGGGGGCGTGGCCTGCACCAGGCCCGCAAATAAAGTTATATATATCAAAATGGCCATCGGCAGAAAAAAGGGTTCCCCACCCCTGTTTTAGAGGAACAGCCTTGGAGTGGGCTTTCTGTAAAGAAATTAAGGAAAGATTTTCCCCCAAGGAAAAATTTTAATTTACCATCCCAAAAAGGGAATCTGATTCTGCTTTCTCAACAGAGAATTCTGAGTCCATAACCTCAGCAGGAGATGTAATGTATCCCCAATGGGGGCTCCTAGCGTTCTGTCCCAGGAGAAGACTCAGAGTGTCCTACCAGTCCCACTCAGGGACCTCAGCCAATCAGATCAGGAGATGGCATCCTCTTACCAGTCAGACGTTTCTCAAGCTGTCTCTACTTCTGTTCCTTCAGATGCTTCACAAACTTCCACCTCCCAGAACTCATCTAATGCTTCAGCATTTGTCTATTTCGATGGAGATTTGACTCAATTCTGTTCTTTAACTCATCAATACCCAGTGTCGGACTGGCCCACAGGGGTACAGGGGAAACCCCCGGTGGCCCCACTGCCTGAGGGCCCACCCCCTTCTCTAGGGATCAGGTTCCAGACTGTGCACTTGAATTATACATTATATGTTACATTTTACTGCACAGGACTATGGTGTATTTTCTACAATGCATTGCTGTTATCAATCTGGTACAGTATCATGCATGCACTAGCACGATTCACTATATATATAAATATATATATATATATTTTTTTTTTTTTTAAAGGGGCCCAGACCATGCACTCTGCCTCTGCGGAAGGCTGGCCACACCCCTTTGCATGGGCCCCTATCACTGCATTCCCCTGGTGGGCTCTTCATGCCCCAGTCTGACACTGCCAATACCTCACTGATATTGAGTCGGGAACATCTGTTTTGTATAAGAGAAGTTTTGGTATGACCCTTGAGAATAATTTGGTACCGTTCTGGGGTGAGACACACTATAGAACTGAGAAATTTATTAAGGTAAGCTTGACTCTTCCTGCTGTAAATGCTAAAGTTAAGGGAGAAGTCAGTGTCATAGAGCTAGACACAATGGGCCAAATGTAAGAGGGTGAGAGTTTAGAAAATGTGAGAGTTCAGCAGATATCTCTCACGTTGGTCGAGTTTTATCTTCAAAATAGGAAAACATCTGGATGAGATTTTAAATCGTGAGAGTTTTTTTAGTCTGAAAAACATGTGAGTTTTCTCTGTTTCTTTGTTCTCGGAATCTATTACATTGGCCGAGTTTAAAAAGTGAAAGAAAACTCTCACATTTTCTAAACTCTCACCTTTTACATTTGGCCCAATGAGCCTGATTCAGAGAAGGACGCTAATCCGATCGCAACTGCGATTCTGCACGGAATGCAGCTGCAAAAATATGCTAAAGAGCACCCGAGCATAAGGACGCCCACTACTGCCTTCTCACATGCGTATGATGACACCTGTGTAAATATCGGTAACATCGACGCACATCGAGCGGTCTTCTTGCGTTTGATCTGCTGCAGATTTGGCAGCTCTCCTAACACGCAGAGCAGCGTAGGAGATTGCAAGGGCCCATGTAATGGCATTCAGACGGTCAGACACGCCTGCGTTTTTAGGATCACTCCCTGTTACCAGCCCCAAACACTGACAGCCTGTTACTCACTATGCGATGGATTCTTCTGTGCGTCCGTAATCACTGTGCACGCACAATGCGGCTTATTCACATGAGCAATGACTAACAATAACTCGATCTGCATACGTAATTGCCATTGCGTTCATATCTTAAATCAATATCTGACAAGGAAATCAAGATAGTCAAAAAAGAGGGGAAAGCGAATCTGACAGTTATATTTCCTGGCAGGTCTACTCTGTTACAATTATGTTCCTTTCTATGGTACCTACCAAGTGGCCAAAGCTTCCATGCAAACGACAATTCAAATATGTCCCCATTCAATTTATATAGGACATAGCTGTCATATTGGTCAGAAAACTAGAGCGTGTGTGTCTCGTGAGGTTAAATAGATTGAACAGTTAACTTCTGAGCTCTCAGTTCTAAAGTATTAATTATTATATGAAGGATTTTTTCTTACTCTGACCATTCATCATATAGCTCTGTGTTGGGAGGAATCTTACTATCACAGAGGAAACGCATCTGATGTCATCATTAAAATCAGAGGAGGGTCTTACATATAATTTGGAATAGGAAGTGAGGCCCGATTGGAAATCTCCCATATGACATGGGAAAACTAGTAAATTATACCTGACTAGCAGTGACAGGTTTGTAATAAAAACAAAAAACCCTAGGAGAGCTTGTGAGTTCCCATGTAGGAGAGGAACATGGAAGACAGTGGAAGAGAGGGCTATCATTGTTCCAGTTAGTGCCATTAAATCATTGAGAGAAATTATGGGCTTTTGCAAGAAAGTCAAGTCTGAACTCTGTATTACTCCCCATTTCTCGGGATGAGCCAGGTCCCACTATTCAAAGCATGAACTGGAAGGAGGTGTGCGTCTCAGGATTCAAACTTCAGGACCTTGCCTCCATAGGCTATTGCAGTTTCCCAAACTGTGCCATTAAAGTCCAGGTTTTAAGGTTATGCATGCTTGAGCACAGGTGACTTCATTAGTCAGTTATTAGTCAGTCAGTCAATTTTATTTAACCCTCTATACTCAAGCATTGATATCCTTAAATTCTGGATTGTAATGGCGGAGTTTGAGAACCTCTGGGCTATTGTTCTACTGACTAAGCTATTATTCTAGCTATTTGAGGTAAAGACCAATTCTTAAGAAATATATGATTATGTCCCTGTGGTATATTAAGGTATGTAGTTGCAAATTTTATTATCAAATTGTCCATGTATACCACTGGCTGGACTCCCTGCAGGTGGAGAAGTGAGGTGACTACTTTTATTCCAATTGAGAGGATGTAAAGCAAAATAACATGACAGAACACAGGCGGTCTTTCCAATAAAGCCATATCCTTTTTTTAGATGTATGGAGTTGGAAAGGAAAGCATTCAGGAGATCTATTTTAACACAGAATCCGTTATGGTCTAGTAGAAAGTGAATGTCATGCAAACCCCCTTTACGGAATCTTTTCAGGTTTGAAAAGCTGTTTAGCACGCCTACATTTAATACTGATCTGAATGATACATCTGATTATTTATTTTATTTATTATTTGATAGGGAAGATATGACTGGTCAGCTATTCAAAGATGGGTTTGTAAACTCTATTTTGTTCTGGTCAGAGCAGTGGCATAACTACCCGACCATGGGCCTGGTGTTTTCTCTCCCCCCACTCCTGCAGCCGAGTTGTTAATACATCTCAGTGTTATTGCTTACTATTTCGCCTCGATAAGAAGCGAAGCAAGAAGAGCTATAGTGGCATGCTAATTACATCTCCCCCTATGCCAGCTATGGGCAGTACCAGCAGCGGCTCTTGTCCTCTTACCTGTGGGGACTGCCGCTGCTGCTGGTCTGGCCGGATGGGTCCCAAGACCTGCGCAATAGATCTGGTAGGTGCCGGCCCCATGCATGCACATGACACCAGCTTCTGGGGGCTGCATTTACTGCTGCCCTGAGAAGCTGTTTAGGGCTGCCCAAAATGCAGAGCAGCGGTTTCCACCCAGGGGTAGGAGACACCTCCACCTGGGGCTGCCTGTCCTGTGTGTGACTGACAGGTGGCACTTCCAATGGGAAGCCATCTCCAGTCACAATGTAGCCAGTGCACTGGCTCACTGAAGTGGAGGATTTTATTGGGGGGCTGCAGTAAAATCCGCCACTGCGCAGAACTGTTTCTGTCGGCTACGCACAGTATATATTTGCCTGCTATGGGACAGTTCCAGAGAATGAATAGGAGAAATCCATAATAGTTTTAATTATTTTCTCCATAATATGGAGAAAAACCTGAATGATTTGATCAAAGTTTTACCACAGAATCTGAGTAAAATTGGCCATCAGGTATTATGGCTGAAGGATTTTCCCTCTGAGGGAGTAGTGGACACGGATATAGCCTTTGCCAAGGGTTTTTATGACCATGTTGACAATTAAATGATGAAAAAAGTGTGGCCGTCAGAGAGACTGAGGGGCCTATTCATCAACACCAAACTCACGGTTTTAAGGACATTTTTCCTTAATTACTGTTTTTTGGTATTCATTAACACACTTAACACAGGAGATATAATCGATATCTCGTGGTTAAGTCAGTCTGTGTTAATTTCCACACTCCCCATACTTTAATATGGGGATGTAGAAATTACGCTATTCATCAAATTCCGAAAATTATGTATTTTCGGAATTTGATGGTGTTACTATACGTCACTCTCATATGGCGTACAGCCCCGATAGTGTACACAAGCTGCCATCTAAACAGCAGCTTGTGCAGGAAAGGGACAATACTTACCAGCTTTCTGCTCCCTCCTCCAGGTCCCTCCATTGGCTAGGTCCTCGAGGTTGCTCCGACTCTTACTTCGGGTCTCTCGGCTCCCTCCGACATGTCCCTCGAGCTCCCGGCTCTGACGGCCCTTTCTCCACGCCGATCTCTCGTGCTCCTGTGGCACTTTCTCCACGCAGGTCCATCGGGCTCCGGCACACATTCTCCCTACAGGTCCCTCTGGCACCGGCGGCACTTTCACCCTGCCAGTGCATGTTACTGCTGATGGCAAGCGTCTCCCCGGTGGCACTTATAAGTGAGCTTAACAATTGAAGAAGCACTTATAAGTGCCACCAAGGAACAGAGGGGAGATGCTTCCCATCAGCAGCAGCATGCAGCGGCGAGCAGAACATAGATTAGTATTTTGAAAAAATTCAATTAGCGCAGCTGCAATCTGTGTTGCGCACGTGCTGCTTCTCTGAATAGAAGAGGCGCATGCGCAGAACTGATTACAGCTGCGGTAAGATAGGAGCAGGCAGGGAAAAGTATCTATTTTCCGTAAAGTTGTCATCGCAAAAATGACAGCTTTTCGGAATAGATACATATGGAGAGAAGAATTTATGAATTCCTTCGGTAATTAGGTAGAACTCCATGTGAGTTCTAAACCTAATTACCTCCAGAGAGTTTTTAGTAATGATGAATAGGCCCCTAAGACTACATCCTCCATCCTTAAGCGCTGAAGAGAAATCGGATTTAAGGATGGCCATCAACCATCAATTATTCAACATCATCGATGGATTATTTCCAATGTCAAATGCTTTTACCATTGATGGCGGAGAACCAGATGATTTTCTGCCATCAATGGTGGGTGTGAGACCGATTCCAATACTTTTGTGCCCACCCCACAACACTCACTATTCACTACTAGTGCTGCCACACTGCATGCTGACAGTCACAAATCACAGCTGCAAAGCCTGTGGGAGTCCCTGCAGAGCAGACATGCCGAGGGCTGTTAGACGCTTGCTGTCAGTCAGTGCTCAGCGGCCCCAACCCTCCCTACCCACTGTATTTAACTTCATAGACAGGGAGGGCAGTTACTTGCGTCTTGCCCTGCCTATGTGGGCATGTGTCACTCTGTCTCCACCCTGAGGTGAGTGAGGCTGAGCTCAGCCAGCTGCCTGAGCCGAGGTGCATGCGCAGCACAAGCAAAGAAAAAAAACAAACACTGCTGCTGCAGGTGAGCCAAGGTCCATCCCGTCCTCCTCAGCAGTGCACGCAGGAACAGCCAACCGCGGCACCAGGGAAGCCACACTGTGCATGCGCAGAGGAAACTTTTGTCCATGCACTGACTTTCTCCAAGAGAGCCGCATGCGTGGCTATTCGATAGCAGGAACCATCTATGGTAGATGGTAGAATTGTTTCTAACCATCGATGGTTTCAGCTAAAACATCAACAGATGGCAACCATTGATTGTGAAGGTACCGATGGCCATTCCTAATCTGATTCAGTGAAGAGTAGCCCAACCCCCAGCTGCTAGTGTGCATGTGACATGTGCACAACCTAGCCTGCTGGGCAGATGAAGCTTCACTGTTATGCTGGGTACACCATTTGTCCAATTATCATCCAAACCAACCTCAGTCCAACCAGTTGGTCAGACATTGGTAGAGTGTATAGACTCACACAATCTCTGTTTTCATCCAATCCTGGGTATCTGGTCTTGTCAAAAGATATTTTAAACTCGATTTTTAAGATTTTTAAACCTGCTGAAAAATCAGGAGACCAGATTGCCAATCACCCGACCAATTTAGAAGTCTGTACACGTCTGAGACTGGTTGTCCAATTTTTCTCCCAATTTATCCCTGTGAGTGGCAGCTGGTCTGTAAGAGATTGTAAAACGATGTGTTCCCAGACACTGGCGGTCCCTGCAGCAAGTGTACGGGCAGTTGGCTGACTGCCCGTACAAACAGCCAGATGCGCTGATATATCTGCAGATATATCGCTATCTGCTCTGCTGCATAGCTGACGCCATATGTCTGTGAACGACATAATTCACAGACATATAGGGGGCTTACTACAGGGGGCATTACTGGGGGGTGCTCACTACAGGGGCTTGCTACAGGGGCTTACTACAGGGGGCATTACTGGGGGTGTGCTCACTACAGGGGCTTACTACAGGGGGCATTACTGGGGGTGTGCTCACTACAGGGGCTTACTACAGGAGGCATTACTGGGGGGGTGCTCAGTACAGGGGCTTACTACAGTGGGCATTACTGGGGGGGTGCTCACTACAGGGGCTTACTACAGGGGGCATTACTGCGGGGGTGCTCACTACAGGGGCTTACTACAGGGGGCATTACTGGGGGGGTGCTCACTACTGGGGCTTACTACAGGGGGCATTACTGTGGGTGTGCTCACTACAGGGGCTCACTACAGGGGGCATTACTGGGGGGGTGCTCACTACAGGGGCTTGCTACAGGGGGCATTACTGGGGGGGTGCTCACTACAGGGGCTTACTACAGGGGCATTACTGGGGGTGTACTCACTACAGGGGCTTACTACAGGGGGCATTACTGGTGGGGACTCATTGCAGGGGCTTACTACAGGGGCTATTACTGGGGGGGTGCTCATTACAGGGGCTTATTACAGGGGGCATTACTGGGGGTGTGCTCACTACAGGGGCTTACTACAGGGGGCATTACTGGGGGTGTGCTCACTACAGGGGCTTACTACAGGGGGCATTACTGGGGGGTGCTTACTACAGGGGCTTACTACAGGGGGCATTACTGGGGGGTGCTCACTACAGGGGCTTACTACAGGGGGCATTACTGGGGGGATGCTCACTACTGGGGGCCTTACAGGGGGCTTACTACTGGGGGCATTACAGGGGGCTCTACAGGGGGCATTACTGGGGGGGCTCTACAGGGGGCTTACTATTGTGGGAACTATGGGGGCTTACTACTGGGGACCCTACAGTGGGCTTACTACTGGGGGCCCTACAGGGGGCTTACTACTGGGGGCAGTACTGGGAGCACTACAACTGGGGGCACTACAGGGGCCCTTAATACTGGGGGCACTGCATGAGACAACTACTGGAGGTACCGCATAGGGCAGTGTTGGCTAACCTTGACACTCCAGCTGTTGTGGAACTATATATCCCAGCATGCCCTGCCACAATTTTAGCATGCCCTAATAGCAAAACTGTAGCAGTGCATGCTGGGTTATGTAGTTCCATAACAGCTGGAGTGTCAAGGTTAGCCAACACTGGCATAGGGGGACCATTACTAGGGGGCACTACATAGGCGGGCACTGCATAGGGGGACCTCTACAGAGGACACTGCACAGGGGGACCACTGCTGGGGGAACTGCATAGGGGGGTGGCGGCAGCTGGGGCTGGCATAGTTGTTGGGGGGTTGGTTAACTTTAATTGGGGGGGGCACCAACATTTATCTTGCCTCCAGGCAACTGGGATGAAGTTACGCCACTGCTGTAAACACAACTACCAGGAAACAAGACTTATGTTTTTGTTTTGTTTTTTTAATGGGAGCTCCCCTTATCTTATATATTTGTTTTAATGCACTGTGTATGTAACATAATTGTTACCATGGATTACATTTGCTGTATCTTACCTGTCATTTTTTTGACCAACTACCTATTTTATTCAAACTATTCTGTGAGTAACTATCCAGTTCTATTTTAAAAACCTTATATTTGTTGGGAAAATAAATTCACATGAAGAACAGAGGTTACTATTCCAGGCTATTTGTGAAGGGAAATAATGACCAAGTCAGCAGGAATAAATATCTCAGGCAATGGTGACATGATAGAGATGGATCTTGTGTCTATGACTGCCCCATCAGCTGACACCGTAACCACAAATAACTCACAGATGTAAAAAAAAAAGATATAATTTAAAGAATAAAGACAATTTTACCTGTTCAATATATTTTGTAAACTAAAATGCACAAGAAAAATATACTTTTTTTTAAATCTTCTATTGAGTTATGTTGCTGTGTCTGATGGGTTTCAGGAGAAGGAAATCAGTATTGTGACCCTGAAATTTTATTCACATAGATAAATCACCACAGGCCTTATTCTGAGTCGCACGCTGCTGTGACCGTTTTAGCATCTTTTGCCATAGTCGCAGCTGCGGCTATATAAACATGCTAGTATCAGCCCTTCCACTGGTGTACTGAATGTGTCTGAATTTGAAGCACTGAGATGCCCACTTTGAGCATCTTTAGACACTGTAATAACACTTGGTGTGTCTTTAGATGCCACCATCGGTCGGATGATTGAAATTGACAACGGCCCAGTGGTGTCATTAGGGGGGGGGGCCGCACTGAGTGACACCAACCGAGGGGGTGAGCAGTGCTGCAGTAGTGATGGATGACGTGCAATATACGTGTGTCATCCACTTGGCTGGCAGAGGCTTGGGACTGCGCAGCAGCTCCCAGAGTGCTGGGTAAGCCCCTAACTTGATGAGAACAGGGCGTGGCCAAAATGTCACACATCAGCACAAAGCCACGCCTCTTTTCTTGTGAAGATTTCCTAGATGTTTTTATTGAGTGGCACCACCCACAGTGATGCCCCAGCACAAACCCTATGGTAGGTGCAGATTTTTACAATGTGAGTTATGAAGCATATGTCTATGATATGGTCTATATATGAATCAAAGGTAAAAGTGGTGAGGGAGGTAATGCTGGCCATACACCTACGCGATTTCAGGCCGATTACCCGATTTTCGACGCACCGTACGATGAAACGTGTGGAAATCGTGTGGTTTTTTAGGTAGGATACGATGTGATGCGCACTCCCACAGCCGTCAGAACGTATCGTGTGATCAGATGTGCAGTCCATCTCATCCGTCGTGTTCCTATGCTGATTGTGCCGTTTATTTCAGCATGCGATGCTGCTGCATCATATGTCAGAACGTGCGAGCAGCGTAATTTGATTGACAATTTCCTGAAGAGACCTTAAAATGGCTGCTGCTATTTATACCCCCCAGTCAATCCCAGCAACCCCCTAGTGAAGCACAGCCCTCTATTTAAATTTAGGCGTGATCTGTCGCATGATCGCATGTTTTTATGTGCGGCACACGATCCGTCGTATGCGTGATTGTACGACGGATTGTGTGTAAATTGTGTGTGAAATTAGCACAAAAACATACGGCAGGGACTGCCAGGGAGCTCCGGGAAGTTGAAGGGAAAACGGCACTGTGAGTCGCATCGGCACTCATCGTGTAGGTGTATGGCCAGCATTAGAGGCTAGAGGGGTGTGGGTGAAGGAGGTATATGTATAGGCATTTTGTATATGAGTGGTCATCTTTTTAAGAGTATAGTTTTAAACTATAGATTGTAAGCTTGCGAGCAGGGCCTTCCTACCTCTATGTCTGTCTGTTATTACCCAGTTTTGTTTGATTAATGTTTCCAATTGTGAAGTGCAATGAAATATGTTGCGCTATATAAGAAACTGTTAATAAATAAATAAATAAATAAACTACTTTAGTGTGAGAGAACCAGTAGCTGAGATTTAAGATCACATGTTATACGTGATTACATGGCCATTGCAATGTTACATCTTATGCTATGTCTCTCTGATCCAGCTCAGGAATCCCCATTCATGTATTTATACTCTGGTCATACTAAAGTAAAGGCATTTTCAGAATAATGTACAATGGACATAAAGCGGGGAATGAAATAGTTATTTGTGTGGCGATAAATAATTGGCATCTGACGGAGCAATTAAATTGATTTGCTGATCAAGAGCGACTGCATTAATTATCATGCTTGTTGCGCCCAAATGCTTGTGGATTAGATGTGTAAGCAGCTAAACCCATGCAAAGTCCTGGTTAGCGCTCCCGAATGGTGCGGCAGTTTGAACGCCCCAAAAACCCGACATTTTAAAAAACCCTCTCTAGTTAATACAACACCTCTACATACTTCTCTCACATCATTTACACCTCCATAAACTTGTCCAACATCATTTACACCTCCACATACAGTCAGGTGCATAATATTGGGACATTGACAGAATTTTCATATTTTGGCCTCTATTCACCACCACAATGGCTTTGAAATGAAACAAACAAGATGTGCTTTAACTGCAGACTTTCAGATTTAATTTGAGGGTAATTACAAGTTTGAAATTGGTTTTAAAATGTAATTTGAAGTGAGAGTTCACCATGAGAAAGGCTCACAGAACAAAGTCGCACCTATAATTGAATTGACCCCTCTGTTAAGAAATGTTTTACTTTAATTTTAATTAGATTAATTTAATTAGAATTTTAGATTGCTTGCAGATGATCACCTTATTCATTACATGTACTTTTTTCCTTTATTTTTTACTTAAAAATACTGCATTAAAAAAAGATTTATTTTATGTAGAACTTTTTCTTTTGCAGAACAATGTAGTAAGAATACAAAGGGCAGTGGCTTTATATAAATCAAACAGAAGAAAATAAAAAAACTAAAAAAGTTTCCAGAACAGGGTAGCTATGTAAAAAAGATAAGTGACATACAGAAATTCATCCTCATATATCAAAATTCATACTAAAAAAATTATGTTAAACATCAGCATTTTTCTACATTAACAGATAACATTTAAAAGAATGGTGCATTCAATGAGACAAGATGTGGAACTGAGTAGCAGAATCTAATACAACCTATTACAGTGCATTCAGCACAAACTATACCTTTCCAGTTCTCACCATGCAGAAGCTACAAAGGGATTCACTACAAAGGTATCACAAGGCTGCAACATTACCTTTCTAAACAGCAAATTAGTAAGAAAATGAACACCCTCATACCAGCCTCTAAATCTTAGGGGTAAATTTAGTAAAGTGAGAGTCTTTAGAAGTGAGTTTTAAAAGTGATGTTGCCCATAGCAACCAATCAGATTCTAGCTATTATCTTCTAGAAGGTGCTGGTTAAATGTTAAGTCGAATCTGATTGGTTGCTATGGGCAACATCACTTTTAAAACTCACTTCTAAAAACTCTCACTTTAGTAAATTTAGCCCTCAGTCTCTAAAGGGGTATACACACTAGACGATAAATTGAACGATATGGACGATTACGATATCGTTATCATTCATAGCATTCAATATTATCCAGTGTGTATGTAAGATATCATTAACAATGCGCGCTCCCGTGAGTCGTTAAGGACTCGAACTTGCAGGTCAACCTGATAATATCGTCAGGTTTTGCATGTTCAGGGATGAGGGAGGGTGCGGTCACTGAACAATATCGTTAACGATATCGTTCAGTGTGTATGCCTGATGTCGTTCCCGACACTAGGTCCGGCAGTTCATGGAAAACACTTTACGATATTGCTCATTGAGTATATCGTTAAGTGTGTATGCGGCTTTAGGCAGGGGTGGGCAATAAATGGCCCTTCAGCTGCTGTGAGACTACACATCTCAACATGCCCTGCCACATTTTTGCTATCAGGGCATGCTACAATTGTGGCAGGGCATGCTGGGATGTGTAGCTCCACAGAAGCTGGAGGGCCGCTTATTGCTCACCCCTGGTCTAAGGGCAATATTTTACTGTTTCAGCTTCAGCAGCCATTAAATTGTTACACACAGGCATATAGCATTTTCTCTCTATACAAGTTAGAAAGTTTATGTCTTGTAAGTTGATATTTAGCTCCATTGACTAGGCTGAGTATATAACAGATTTACATCATAAAGAGCTTCTGTGATGTCACACAGCTCGGGTATGCAGGTCAGTGATTGGCAGAGAGCTGACATCTGCCTATTTCCATCTGTGTATTGTATATGCCCACCAGGACTGTGACAATGGGTCTGATTCAGAAGTGGACACAGTGTTGAATTTGGTCGCAAGCAGCCAATCTTTTTTGGTCTGTGCATGCATCAGAGTGCCACGATGGTCTTGAGATGGCGATCATAGTGTGGATTAGGACACAGTGTTGACTAAAATGCAGGCGTCGCACCCATTTCAGGGGCGTATCGCATTTAGCGACTGCATTCTTGTACACAGCTGTACAGGCCTCAGCAAATTTGTTGTGATGGACATAGGATGGCTCAGAAGTTCGGTGGTTCGACCAATATTCATTTGATGATGTGTCTTTGCATGCAAGCAGTGGATCTGAGCAGTCAGTGGTGGGAGTCTCTGTACAAAAGACTGCAGCTGTGACATTTGCATATCTTCTCAGATCCGCTGTGTACAAACACGCAGCAGCGATGCAATTACCATCTACCTCTGAAACAGGCCTTATAGGCCTGATTCAGAGATGGAAGCAATGCCCATGTTTATGCAGTTGAGCGATTATTGGTACTCTACGCATTCATCTGAGTCGCATTACCATTGTTGCTAGCAGTATGGATTTATTCAGAAGGTGTTTTACAGGCAGTTTGTGGGCAGCAAATGGGGGATCGTCGTGACCATGTTTTGGAGCGTGTTTCAGTCTGCCACTGCCAACCCTTATGCATACTTGCCTACCCCCCGGAAGTCACGGGAGGCTCACGATTTTTTTTGGTAACACCCCGCACCCCTGGAAGGGTAAGCACTTCTCCCGCATTCTGCCCACTTCCTATTGCAGTGGGCAGAATGGGGAAAATATTACCGGGGATTGTCAGGTCTGCACATTAAGGGAGGGGCCTAATTACATGATTCTATGACAATTGCGTTATTTAGCCTCGCCCCTTAATTAAATATCTGGTGTTCGCGGTGAATACCCATGAGGGGGTGGGGCTTAATGACACAACCCAGCCGTCCCCGCTCCCAAATCTGCCTACCTGCTTCTCCTCCCTAGGTTTCTCTCGAGGAAGAGAATTTAAAAGTCGGCATGTATGCCCTTATGCAATAAAAATCCCTCCGGCATCTCAGTTCCCGCGGCCATTCTACGCGAGCATCGGGTTAGACAGAAGGCCAATTATTGAGTCTTTTTACACAGTCGCTTGGATTTGCAAAACAGTGGGTGTAAGAACACAAATCCTGGCGATTACGACATTTGTATATTTTCACCCAGCCGCTGTGTAGAAATTTGCTGCGGTGACATTAGTGTAGATCTCTGAATCAGCTCCAAGGGCAAAATTTACTAAGCGGCGGTTTGACGGCGGGTTCTATTCTATTCGAAAACCCGGCGGTTTGGTGGCGGTTTTGCAGCAGTTTCTAAATAACAGCCCTGTTCTATTCAATCCTAAAATGTGTTTTGACTGTGGTTTGGTGGCAGTTTTGGTATCTACAGATTTACTAAGGCCAAAACCGCTGCAAAACTGCCATCACAACACATTTTAGAATAGAATAGAACAGGGCTGTCATTTAGAAACCGCTGCAAAACCGCCACCAAACCCCCGGGATTTAGAACAGAATAGAACCCACCACTAAACCGCCGGGGTTTCGAATAGAATAGAACCCGCCGTCAAACCGCCGCTTAGTAAATTTTGCCCAATGTCTGCTAGATTTAACCTCACATAACCTAATGTTATTACACTTGTAACCAAATATACGAAAATAGCATTTATATTAAAAATAATAAATCGTAAATATAGTTTAATGTAATCGTCCTTAAGGAAAAAATTTGCTAATTATTAGGCATAATTAGTATATATTCAACATTGTGACAGTTCCATTCTTAGGAGTTAGCTTTTTTTCCTTTACAATACTAATAATCAGGATTGCTTGTAGTCATTAGTCATCATTAATCCCATTCCTATTTGTTAAGTATGAAAAAAAGAGGGATAATGGTTCTCTGATGATCAATTACTGCCCAGTATAGAAACTTGCTGCTGACACCTGAGGGGTTCTGACAAAACCCTCACAAAAATCACATGAACATAAAATAAATGGTATATGATTATCTGTTTACCTCTCTTTTGATTATAGAGGTGGGATCTATCTATAAATCATTTGTAACCACTTTTTATTATCGTTGAGATTTAGACACATTGTGCTTGAATTTCCATTAATATTTCTCTGAGATATTAGCTACATTGTGTTCATATTGTTGCAATATGAAAACAAGGTCTGAGGCACACTAATCATGTTATTTAATGCTTAATGTATTTATATGCTTTTGAAGGTTAAACTGCAGTTCATTGTATGTACAAATACATTTTATTATCTGATTACATACAGCCTTGGAAATTTCTGTATAGCTACTAGCGCAGACACCATTTTTTTCTGTTAATGTTTTTTTTGTTAAGTATGAAGCCCGAAGAGCTGACCAATACCCATTTTCCACCAAAAACCCGGGTCCGACCTGGGTTTTCAGATCTGGTCACAGGTCAGACCCGTTTACACTGCACCTTTGGGCTGGGTTATTCCCAGGTCTGCCCTGTTCACACTGAACCCATGTGTGCCCTGCTAAACTTGTGAGGTCATAAAAAGTGGGAGGTGACTGCTCCAGAACCACCAATGAGCTCATTTTAGGCATGACACAGGTCGGATAATCCGGGTCGCGCCATTTACACTGCACCATTACCTGAGTCCATCCTGGGTCCAACCCTGGTAGCTACCCGAGTTGGATTCCCAGGTCACTTGACCTAGGGACACTTTTTCACTGAGCCACTGCGTGGGAATACCTAAAAATAACCTGGGTTATTGTAGCAGTGTAAAAGGGGTACAAGTGAAACCATATTTATTTAGTTCCTGTACTTGGTGACGGTTTTAGTTATGTTATGATAAACTGGGGAGGCAAGATGAGATCTAAGAGATCTTAGAATTTCTTGAGATTGACCTAGGTTTACTATTAGGATATAGGCATGAATTGGCTTAGTGTAAGGTGTAGGCTTAAATAATGTTTGAGATACGCAGAGATATAAGGTGTGGGTTTTTTGTTTTTCTCAAAAATATATATATATTGTGAAATAAGAGATCACAATACATGTATGATATTACGGGGTCAATCCTATTAGCAGCGAGTTTTCTTGCGCTGCAAGTAAGTGCGACTGTATGCTGCACTTATGGTACCTCCAAACTTGCAAATTTTTGTTTGCAGCCCCATAGGGCTGTGTACAAAATCTGTGAGTCTGGGGCAAGATAGGGCCATGACTGGGGAGAGATGCTGTGCTGTAGCTGCATTTTTATGCCATTGCAACAGCAATTTGCATACCCTTGCACCTAATAGGATTTGATCTCTAAAGGTGCATACACATGTAATGATTTTTTGAACGATTTGTCATTAACAACGTCGTTATTGTTCAGTCAATCAAAAAATCGTTCCGTTTCTGAGTTATAACGATGAATTATCGTTCATCGTCCATTTCAGACTGTCCAACATAACAATTTTCATTAAGGGAAGGAACATTTTTCGTTCATCGATGAAAAAATCGTTCAATACACTTCAAAAATTTTTTCACTTTTTCAAGGGAAAATCTGACAGAAAATCTGACAGAATATCGTTGGTTACAAAATCATTATGTGTGTATGCACCGTAGCTATTAACAGTGAACGATAGTCTCAGTGTAGGATAAAATATATAACATCTAATTGTGTAGAGCTGGTGTCAAGTCTTTGATACCGATTGTAAGTATAAACTTAACCAGAGCAATAAACAAGAATAATACATAGACGATTTTTAAAATATTTACTTTAAATTTGACTTATAATTTTTATAGTCAAAACTCTGGAGTATACACTATTCAATTATCTGTCAGATATCTGTCCAATCTGGCTGGTTGGAATGAAAATCTGGTAATGTATGGGAGCAAATGCCAATCGATTATATGGTTTTAAACATTGGAAAACAGACAAAAACAATTGTTCAAATTGGTTAATTTTGTTTTATTTAACCAATTTGTCTGAACATCCATTTTTGACTGTTTTCCAGAGTTTGTGAACAATTTTTTGATTGTCATTTGCTCCCATACATTACCAGGTTTTCATTCCAAGCAGCCAGATTGGACAGATATCTGACAGATAATTATATAGTGTATGCCCAGCATAAGTATGACAGGAAAGGCTCTTGCGATAAGAGCTGTTCTTTGCGAAGCAGCCGATGCCGGGTGATAGGGTCTCCGTGGGACCCCGCCCCCTCCGAGCCTCGGGAGCTTCCTGCTGGTCACCTCCTCCCTGCACCCGGAAGAAGACTAGGAGGAGGAGAAGGCGGAGGACCCAGGAGGAGCGCGGGCCGGCGACCATGGACAGCAGGTGAGTGGGGCTAGCGCTGGGCGACAGCGAGGCAGTGGCGAAATATCGGGAGCAGGGTGCGGTAAGAAGCCCATAGGCTTCTATAGGGTAATGTCAGGTTTTTCTGGCTTTACCCTCTGCACCGATAAAAGTGCGGCCGGGACTTTGTACATATGGAAATGTGGTAAATACAGCATTTTTCCTTTAGTACATACCAGCCATAGCATGAAAAGAGGGGGGGAGGGGGGGTTGTTAAAAGGTAATGAGTCACTGAGAATGTGAAGGGAGTACTAGGACGTTCATTGAAAACTTTTCTGGACCACCTGTTTGGGTTTGGCAGGCAGGGTTTGGATGAACTTCCCCAAACATTGAAATACAGATAGTGCCAAAAGTCTTTTGTTAAATGTTGTCTCTATGAGGTGTTAGTTATCAGGTCAAATATCTTCTTTCATAGGCTGTCAGTAGGCACACACTGGAAAGCTCTTTGTGGTAAAACTATTTATAATAATTAACTGGTTGGTTAACAGCATAAAAAGATGACAGGATCACATAACATTACTTAATCTCATCATATCTTCTTCTAAAACAATCCTGTAACAACAACCAAGTACAACAACTATATAGAGTGATAACACACTGAAGCCCCCATTTATCAACGATGGTAAACACCAGTGCAATTTTTCATTTAGTATCACTGTGATACAAACCTAAAATGTATTGGTATTTACCAATACTTACCCCTCTGGCAAGGTCCCGCGAAGTCCTCCTCCTATGCGAGATCCTCCACTGTGCTGCTGGCAGCCTAACTCTGTTAGCGACGGGGCTCCAGTGTTATGACAGGGGGACTCAGCGGTGCCTGGAAGGCTTTGCTGAAGCCGGAAAGGCACCACTGGGTCTCCATTGCCAGCAATGGGGACGGCATCGCTCTCCTTCTAAAAGATGGTGAGAGCGATGCTTGACAAACAATGGTAATCTTAGATTGTTAAATCCAGAAAGGATGGTATAACCCCTTTAGCGAGCAATAAAAGAGTTATGCTTCATTGATAAATGGGGGCCTAGGGCCTCATTTAACAACAAGTTTTATCATTCACAGATTCATCATTCACGTTGCGTATGATAAATGGTCCTCATGCCAATCAGCTCCCAACTATAATTTTACAGACAGATGACAGTTAGGAGCTGATTGGCTGAGGCATCATCACACACGAGTTTTATCACTCTCTGTGAATGATAAAACTCATTGATAAATGAGGCCCTAACACTTTGTAACAGTGCCACCTGCCATAATGCAGTGCGGCCCGGGCCGGGAGGACAGACGGAGGAGCAGATGGCGGCAGCGGGAGCGGGGATTCAGGTAAGTGTTTTTTTAAATTATTTATTACATGTGTGTGTGTACTGTGGGAGGGGGGGGACCACTACTGGGGGCACTACAAGGGGGGGGGACTACTACTGGGGACACTACAAGGGGGCGAACACTACTGGGGGCACTACAAGGGGTAGACCACTACTGGGGACACTACAAGGGGGATTACTACTGGGGGCACAACAAGGGGGGGCTACTACTGGGGGCATTACAAAGGGGGATTACTACTGGGGGCACTACAAGGGGGGGACTACTACTGGGGGCACTACAAGGGGGAGAGCACTACTGGGGGCACTACAAGGGGGGGCTGCTACTGGGGGAACTACAAGGGGGGACTACTACTGGGGGCACTACAAGGGGGAGAGCACTACTGGGGACACTACAAGGGGGATTACTACTGGGGGCACAACAAGGGGGGGCTACTATGGCATTACAAGGGGGGGACTACTACTGGGGGCACTACAAGGGGGAGAGCACTACTGGGGGCACTACAAGGGGGGGCTGCTACTGGGGGAACTACAAGGGGGGACTACTACTGGGGGCACTACAAGGGGGAGAGCACTACTGGGGACACTACAAGGGGGATTACTACTGGGGGCACAACAAGGGGGGGCTACTACTGGGGCATTACAAGGGGGGATTACAAGGGGGGCATTACAAGGGGGGACTACTACTGGGGGCACTACAAGGGGGAGAGCACTACTGGGGGAACTACAAGGGGGGACTACTACTGGGGGCACTACAAGGGGGAGAGCACTACTGGGGGCTCTACAAGGGGAATTACTACTGGGGGCACAACAAGGGGGCTACTACTGGGGCCATTACAAAGGGGGGACTACTACCGGGGGCACTAAAAGGGGGGGACTACTACTGGGGGCACTACAAGGGGGGGCTACTACTGGGGGCACTACAAGGGGGGACTACTACTGGGAGCACTGCATAGGGGGTACCACTACTGGGGGCACTATATAAGGGGCTTACTACTGGGGGCACAAGGGGCACTGCACAGGGGGGACCACTACTGGGGACACTATATAAGAAGCTTACTACTGGGGGCACATAGGGCACTGCACAGGGGGACCACTACTGGGGGCACTGTATAAGGGGCACTGCATATGGGCACCACTACAGGGGGCTGCCCCATATCTTTATTTTTACTTTACATTAATTCCATATGGACCAGCCTCCTCCCTGGAACACTTGAGGGGGGGGGCACCTAAGCACGCACGTGCTCTGGGCACCCTGGCTACACGCTACTCCTCTGCCAGGGCCACCTGCATGAATTTGCCCCCCCAGGCTAAAAGTTGCCTGCACGTGCCTGTCTGTTTTTCTTGTTCCATTCCAGATAATTAATCTTTAGTCTGTCTGTAATTTTAACTTCCCACAAATCATCTATAGACAACAGCATTTCTATTTTACATTTCCATAGTTAACATTAGATGCTTGGTTACTGCTAGTGCAAGAAAAAGAGGTAGTATTCTAAAGTGGGGCACTCAATAAGCAGTATCTCCTAAAATGTAACCTTTATTACATAAATTAAAAGCAAATTATAAAAATAGAATGTGAAGTGATATGTACTGTAATACTGTATTGTCGAAGCTGGATTAGTGGCTGAGACGGAATCAGCATAAAAATTAGCGTGCGCGACGTCATCTTGCGAATGGCAGCTAGACTCCATTTTAGAAACAAGAATCTGCAAGGCGCCATTTTGCGACCAGCGCCATTTTAAGTTACAACTCACGAGCTAAGTACAGATGGCAATGTTTTTGATAATCTTTTTAGAAGCCATGACAGACCCATTCTGGGGACAACCTTGCATAGAGAAATACCAAAAACAACTAGAAAAACAGCCTCCTGAGAAAAGTAAATAGGAGTGCTTTACATAGAAATTGGGAATCCCTGTATATAGACAAGTATAGTTGTGGCAATTGTAATATAACCCAGACATTGATCTACACAATTGAATTTGTCTGAATCCTAAACAGGTTTTAGTCTCACTCCCAGACAGAATGGCCCCAGCATCACAGCTGGGGTCTCCACCTTGTTTGAGAAGTGAAGCTCACTGCCCACACATTTGCATTGCAGTTTGAAACTGTTAGTAAGGAATGAGATATGTGTATGTATGTATGTATGTATGTATGTATGTATATATATATATATATATATATATATATATGTGTGTGTTAAATCCATCATAAATAGAATCTCATGCATAAACACCACACATTATGCACAGTAGTAAGTGCACAATATCCTGCATGTGAACGCTGTTTATTAGCTGCATGCGTGCACATCTGCCCCAAATCTGATAAAGCTAACTAGCGTCTTTTCCCATATCCCTAAAACTTACATAATGCACACTTACACAAAAGGTTCCATAGCTATAAAGTAAAAGATCCAAGTTTTATTCATTTATTACAAATGCTGTGAAATAAAGACTATTTTGGTATCTAAGGTTTAATACGTGATAAGTAAGCCGTGTTTGATATTATACTGATCCGCACTTTATCCACAGCTTTCTGGTATCATCGGTGTGAAGATCGGAACATGCGTTCGCAACTTATGTACCATAAAGACATAAAGAACCAAAATGTACTTTGTAAAACCAACAGTCTAGATTTGCATGAGGTGGGAAAACGAAGGCAACCAGCTGTTGGAAGCTGGACTTTGGCCATTTGAATCAACCTGTTAAATGTCCTGTAACAAATGCACCTGCACTGGGAACCAATGGGATCAGCAACAAACTCCTCTATTGTGTTGTCTATTTCTGGGGGGGTATAAATATGTGTGCTCTGACCCTGGGTTTCTAGTCTTCTTTGTGATTGCTGATTGATGGAGGTCTTTTGCTGATGCCGGAATCTGGTCCCAGAGCGCTTGCGTATGTATGACTGTATTTTGGGTCTGTATAATTCTTTGCGCTAAATTGTACTTAGATCACAGTGTGTAACTGACTGTACTTTACTTGAATAATACTTTGTGCTTTGGAAACACATGTTCAAGGTCTAAAGTCTTTATTTTACTGTATGACTGTGTACGCAAATAGCGTCAATTTTAGAGGTTTATAGGCAGGGTTTAGAAGGTATAGGTAGGTGCGTATAGCGGTTGAAACCCAGTATCCTTAGTATGTATGTACTTTATATTGTCAGTTAAAAAACGGACACCTCAAATATAAGGTATTTACCCCAGTCCTTGGAATGTGGGCCTTGAGCTAGAATGCAGCTTTTGGTATTGGAGGTGTATTATTATTCAATTATCAACCTCAATTAATTGGTGGATACCTCTCCAGACGCTCTATACCTGAAAATACACTACTATCCGCTAATGGATCTTATATATTCTGAATCCTGCTGGTTACTAGAATGAAAATGTCATGTAACTACACATAGTAACTATTTTTTCTGTTGCAAAGATGCTGATCTTTGTGCAACTGGGATCAATCACCACTGCCATTCACTCTGCTGTTCTCAGCAGTGACTCATCTGTTATCCACTAAAGGTCAAATCAATTGACTTATTCAGTCCTCTCTCTGTATAGGTACAAATAGTGTATATCTGCCTGCAGTATCATTCTACAATGACCAGTAAACCATGTGTAACTCACTCATACTGTTCAACAATCTGTGTTGTACCTATACAGAGAGAGGGCTGAATATGTTGATTCAGAATATATAAGATCCATTAGCGGATAGTAGTGTATTTTCAGGTATAGAGGGTCTGGAGAGGTTTCCACCAATAAATTGAGGTTGATAATTGAATAATAATACACCTCCAATACCAAAAGCTGCATTCTAGCTCAAGGCCCACATTCCAAGAACTGGGGTAAATACCCTATATTTGAGGTGTCCTTTTTTTAACTAACAATATAAACTACATACATGTTACAGTAAATATCACTTCACATTCTGTTTTTATAATTTGCTTTTAATTTATGTAATAAAGGTTACATTTTAGGAGATAGTGCTTATTGAGTGACCCACTTTAGAATACTACCTCTTTTTCTTGCATGTGATATTTATTCTAGGGCGCACCTCCCATGAGAAATTAAATATAAAAAATATATATTTACTAGATCATATGTATGGGTGCAGTATATAATATGTAAAGAATTGAACTGCTCTTGTGCGGGTACTTAATCCCCTTTTTCTTTGTAACATGGTTACTGCTAGTGTAAGATCTGTGCTACTTGCCATCTCTTCCCTGTATGTATGTCTCTATTCCCTCTGAGGTATAACACTGGCTCACTCACTGCTGCTGTGTGGATGTTTCTCTTAGAAATGTGTCTTGTGCCGGAATCCTTGTTACTGGGTTCTGTGGTAAGTTTTGTCTGGGTTGTGCTTGTGCTGGTTCTGGGGGTGTCTGGGCCCATAACCTGTTAGGCTAAGGTTAGTATTTATTAGCCATTTATCATCAAGTTTTATCATACAGAACTAGTTTTAAAACTTGTTGCATATGATACAAAATGATCAAGCTGATCAGCTCACAGCTCACAACAGATGACAGTTAGGAACTGGTTGGGTGGAGCACCCTTATCATACGCAATGAGTTTTAAAACAGGCAAGTGGGGAGGACAAGTGGAGAAGATGGGCATAGCAACCAATCATATCATGTATTGCCCATAGCAACCAATAATATTCTACTTTTCATATGTTTAGTATATTTAATACAATTATAGATAGAAGCTGTTTAGTTGCTATGGACAACCTCCACTTTTCCTCTTTAGACAAGTTGATACATCTCACCGATTGTAAAGTATATAACTATGATTTAAGCTCTTCTGGCAGTGCTTGTAGGAAGAGGCAGATAAATTGAGTCCTTAACTGTACAGTAGATTTGTTCCATTTGTTGAGAATTACAATCTGAAATTTCTGTAAGCGAAATTGAGCAAATTGAACAGCCTTGATGGCGGTGACCATTGTGTCCAATGATTTCACACAGAAGTGGAATGACACCAATTTATTTTTTTAGTAAAGTTGTTAAAGGTCTCTTAAAGAGTGAATCTTCTCTAGTGGGAAATAACTTTTTGTATAATTGAATCAAATCTCATTCCAAGGAATTGCAATCTCTGAGATGGGCAAAGGTTAGACTTCTGACAATTCACTATCCAACCATGAGGTTCCAGGACTTCTGTTATCAATTGCAGGTGAGATAGTGGATAATTCGCTATCAGAATTAAGTAATTGAGCTGGCATGTAGCCAGTATGTTGACGTTCACTATGTTGACATTGATAATAGCGTCAACATATATGTCGACATTGTTCAAATGTCAACATCTTATATGTCAACACCTAAAAAACCTCTACATATGGCATGTCAGCATAATGAAAATGTCAAACAGTTTTAGAGTTAGGATTTAAGCTTAGCGTTCGGGATACCTCATAAACTGATTGCTAATATTATGATCATGTCGACTTAAGACCGAAGCCATCTCACCATCGATGGCAATAACACTTACCATCGGCTATAGATAATCTATGGTTGCAAAGCCATCAATGGATGAAAGCCATCCATAGGGAAGGTTGAATGGAGGGAATGTAGGTGGAAGGGATTTAGGGATGAAGGGAGGTTTAGGGGTCTATGTACTAAGCAGTGATAAGTGACAGAGTGAAAAGTGATAAGTCTGTGATAAGTGCCAGCCAGTCAGCTCCCAACTGTCATTTTTCAAACACAGCCTGTGAGATGACAATTGGAAGCTGATTGGCTGGCACTTATCACAGACTTATCACTTTTCACTCTGTAACTTATCACTGCTTAGTACATAGACCCCTTAGTGTGGAAGGAGGGAATGTGGAAAGGATGGAGGGAGTGTGGAGGAAAGGAGGGTGGCATAGGCAAACGCAGGGGGGGTTTCCGTCTGCCTGGAAACCCCTCTCCCCAGCCCACACCATGACCACAATAGAAATTGTAATGTAATAGAATGTTACTAGTGCTGCATGTTCTTCACAGTATCAGAAATAAAATAATTAGCTCCACCTGTGGATCTTTTAACATGTATCAGTCAGTAATAAATAACCTGTGCACCAACTAGGAGATCTGGAAAACATTCACTGTTAGGGATGTGCTGCTATAGAGCCCAATATGTACATACAGTATATGTCCTGGGCATTGCTAGGCTATTCTGCTTCCCCAGACTCCCGGACTTGCTCTAATACTCTGGAATGGCGCCCACATCTAAAATAAATACATTCAGCTCAGGCAGGATGGCCCTACTGCCGCATTTAATGGCCTACTGTGATTGCTGGTCCTCTATATGCTGGAATTATGGCACACAATACACTTTGCATGACGCATATTAAAGCTGGATAAGTGGTAATGATGCCCTCTTCATGGACTGGCCACACTCACTCTAAAATCAGGCATTTGGAAACCCCCCTCTAGAAATCCTGCGTTTGCCACTGGGTGGGATGGAGGATGAGAGCGTGGGTTGGAGGGAGTGAGTGTTTTAGAATGGATTGTGGAAGGGAGGGAAAGTGGGCATGGGGAAGGGTGAGTGGGATGGAGGGATGGATAGATATATATCAGAAATAGAAAAAAACAGACAATGAACTGGATGACATTACAAAAAAAGCGTCAGGATTTTGGGATCAAGGAAGGGAGTGTAGGGGGGAGGGAAAGTGGGTGGGATGAAGGGTGGAATGGAGGTTGAGATTGTGAGTGGGAGGGAATGTGGGTAGGAGGGAGGGAGTGTTGGGGCTAGGGTGAGTGGGATGGATGGAGTGTGGGTGGAATGGATACTCTAATTTATATATTGTATACACTTCACATATCCCATACGCTCTGTAGGATCTATATATTGCTTTGAGCAAAATAGCCCAAACGCAGCCTAAAAACAGAGGAGGAGGCTGTCCTAGAGTAGGTAGCCTCCGGACAGCACTGCTGATTTCTGGATTGTCCAGAGAAATCTCAAATGTGTGGCAACTGTAAACCTAACACTTTCAACCTGTGCCGGTGAAATTACACTGGATGGTTAGGTTATGATCTATGTCATCCTAATGACCCATTGGTAATCCTACTTAATAAAGCCATAGACGTGATTGATTGCTAAAATGACAGTAAAACTGAGGTATATATGTAATGTTGCCAAATATTAAGTAGCAGGAAACTGGAAAACAAAAAATAGACATTTCTATCAAGAGGTGAAAAATTGCATATAGTTTATCCCATCTATGGAATGTACTGAGTCACCTATATAAGAAACAACACACTACAGGGCCGGCTCCAGGGTTCGAGGCACCCTGTGCCAGCTTCTTAAAGTGCGCCCTTATGGCGATACCACGTGCGACCGGAAATGGGGGTGTGACCTAATTACCATAGGCCACACCCCCTGTGTGACGTTATTTTGAGGAGTGCCCACACAGCATGCCTCCAAATAACGTCAGGCTGGGGGAAGCATCAATAGCTGGGCTTCCCCCAGCCCTCTCCCATTACTGAATGGATGCCGCGTGCATGTGTGCAGCATCCATTCAGACTCCGGCGTCTAGCACCACCAGACAGCTGCGGCGGTGGGGGTCCCCAACCTCCCGGTTTCACCACTTCGGCTTACGGGTGGAACATTCGGCATGTTGGGGAGGTGTGCGCACCCTCTATGGGTGGCGCCCCCATGCAACCGCACTGGTCGATACCCCTAGAGCCGGCCCTGCACTGACTTAACTGATAAAAAGCTTGCATCATAAATATGCCTAATTATTAGCTAATTATTAGGCATATTTAGAAAATATAACACTAACATTGTGACATTTACATTTTTAGCACACAAGTTTTATTTTTTTACAGTACTTGCAATCATGATTACTTTTAGTCAGTAATCCCTTTTCTATTTGTTATGCATGAGATCTAATTTGCACTGTATCTCCAAAGTAGATATTACTAGGTTAGCTGAAGAGAGCTGACTAAGTGGAAACATATTTAGTTCCTCTAATTTGTTTATGTTATGAGAAATTACAGAGGCAAGATGAGATATTAGATTTAGAGAATGTCAGGTTTACTATTAGAATTTAGGTATGATTTGGCTTGTATAAAATGTTTTTTTTTTATTGAGTATATTTATGGAGTTTTGAAGTTTCTACACACAAAGAATACAATAGCCAACACACCTGGGAGACATGGTTAGTGTATAACGCAGGCTAAGACAGAAATACACGCTAGCAACAGGAGGAAAATAAATTGGACAGGTCAGAGAAAAACATACTACATTACATAAAGCACAAGACAAGAGACTCGGTAATATTCAGTAACTCAAAACAAAACAAATACACAAAACTTGCAGATATCAAAACCCCATACAATATAAAAGTAGTGAAGCAGGTACCCAAAGGCGCAATTCAGGCTCACGCAACACAAAACCAGGGGAATAATGAGTAACATTGTGACAAAATATAAAACCCAGCTCTAGAGATACAGTAGGATCAGGGCAAAGCGTGTAAACCCCAGCACCTAACATCAAACCGAGCCACTCTAATATGGAACTGTCTATGGAAGACTGGCTTGAAGTGAACAAACATCATATTAATACAAAGAAACAAACAAAATGTACTCTAAACATTATCTCCAAAACATAAATAACAGGATACAACAATTAACACCACCCACTCATTTCCCCCCACTCTGAATGACCATACCCCAATTTACAGCATACCTGGATCACCGAGCAACCCCCCCTTCATAACTACACTACCTAACCCCCTACTCCAACACATAGAACATGAAGGCAACTATACACCCATGTACCCTAGGGGTATGGTACATACAGCCAGGGATCAAAGGGCCAAGAAAGAGATTCCAAGAAGCAATAATAAAATAAAATCCTAACCGACAATAATAACTAAACATTATCCAGAAAAATATGCTATATAATGGGAAGTTTAAGTCCTGGAGACAATTGAACATCAACAGATGATAACAGTATGAAAACATGTACACACAATGTAAAAACATGGGCACATCGCAAAGTATCAATAAGACAGAGTAAAAAGAAAATAAAGGTTAAAACTCAAATATAATCAGTCAAGGAGGGCATATCCCTTCCCAGGGCCATGCGCCTCCTCCTGGAAAGTGATAATGGCCTCCCATTACCATCCATAAAGGAGCAGGAATATACTTACAAACGGAAAGTGGAGATCACGCCTGCCTCATACACGTACTTGGGCAAGTTGAAATCGAGTCTTTTGTAACCCAGCACATAAATCCTGTTAGATCGCTATTCTCTGAGCACAGAAAGCCAATGTGCCTGTAATGCTGGCAAGGTGAAGAATGTTGTAAAGACTCTTATAATACAGTTTTAGTGCAATAAATGTTCCCAAAAGCGCTCCTGGGAGAACAGGCTGTGTACACATACAGTAGGCCTAAGCAGTAGAACACTGAGGAGCAAAGGAGACTTTACCAAAAGATAAAGCCTTGATTCCAGGATGTGCTCAGAATTAGTCAGTTCTGTCTCTGCAGGGAAACTATCTAAACGGATATTATTGTGGCATAGATCTTGATGGATAAGAGACAAATCAGTATGGATCTCCACCATCCAATCTGACACCCTTTTTTCCATATCAATGATGGCTTGAAGGAGCTGTTCCATGGTAACTACAGGAGACTCAGTCCAAGGAATAGAGGACTGCACAGAACTTGTGAGCACCGGATCCTGCACTGCAAGTTGAGCCATAAGTATAATTATAGGTGATAAAATAAGCAACACATTACACTGTGCAAGGCTAGTCAGAACAGTCCACAGCTCAGAACACATCCAAGAACAAAAGTAGGGAAGAGGGATGCCACCAGTATACACTGAATACAGGATCAGAGGAATGCAGATCTCAACAGAAAGATTCCATAGATGAGAACTTGTAGGTAAGATAGCGGCCAGACAGAGCTCTTGGGCCAGAGGACCTTGGCTCTTCAAGCCACTAAGCAGGTCCCAAAGACAGAAATGCAGCAGCAGTCTACTCGCACCTCACCAATGGATTTTGTGCTTTCCCATTTTGGAAATCAACGTTTGATAAAAACATAGGGAGAGAAGGAGCATGTCTGATGCAGCCTCAGCTTTTCTAGCAATCTTCCAAATTTGACATGTGAAGGTCAGAGGGACTTTGTAGGGTATGTATAGTCTAAGATTTTCTGGTGGTGCATGTTGGAAGTAGCTGAGGGATATTGGGGCACATAATAGGGCATATAAAAGTATTCATTTATATAAATTGTGAACCCTCATCAAGTCTATGGCATCTAAGTTAGCATGCAAAGCTCTAGTAATTAAAATGACTTATTATTTAGTATGTAAAATAGTATTTAAAATGACCTTCCTTCTGAGCTGATTACTGTAATTTCTAGAAACGTATTCTGTATTTTTTCCCTATGCAACGCAACATTCAGAATGATTTTGTTTAGTTTCTGCAGTTCTGCCTTGTTGAAGAGGCGTCATATGCAGAATTTTAGGGAAGCGAGTCATTTTGATTAGACTATTTTGGCCCAGAAAATTGATACTTAAATCATGCTACAGATTTAGCTTGTTTTTAATATGTTGGATGACCAGTTCATGTCATAGGGGTGAGAATGGTAGGACACCAGCTCTAGGTTGGTGGAGATGAGTGAATTAACATGCATTTATATGGAGGTATTTACAGTGCATCCTGAGCGTATTCACAACGCTTCACTTGTTTCACATTGTTATGTTACAGCCTTATTCCAAAATAGAATCAATACATTTTTGTCCTCAAAATTCTACACACAGTACCCCATATTGACAACATGTAAAAAGTTTTTTTGAGATTTTTGCAAATTTAATAAAAAAAATCTATAATAAGAAATCACACGTACATAAATTTTCACAACCTTAGCTCAATACTTTGTTGATGCACCTTTGGCAGCAATTACAGCCTCAAGTCTTTTTGAATATGATGCCACAAGCTTGGCACACCTATCTTTGGGCAGTTTTGCCCATTCCTCTTTGCAACACCTCTCAAGCTCCATCAGGTTGGATGGGAAGCGTCGATGCACAGCCATTTTCAGATCTCTCCAGAGACGTTCAATCGGATTCAAGTCTGTGCTCTGCGTGGGCCACTCAACAAAATTCACAGTGTTCAGTAAGGCTGCATAGCCTGTGGCTGTCATAGTCCATGTTAGATGCAAAGTGTTAGATTATAAGTGTAATTACAATTTCATAACTAAGACGGAGTTATACTGGAAATCTTATTAGCTATATGCACACCATGCAATGACTAATGTGACTTCTCTCTCCCTGAATTGCAGATAAATTGTCACTACTGCTCCCATCAGATGCTGTTATATTGATTGCAGAGCACAGCTTTGGACACTTATAAAAGTAGTGGCAATTTACCTAAAATATTAGCAGTAGTTTCTATAAAGGAAGTTAGGATTTTTTGTGAATCTGTGATGCTCTCTCCCCTTCTCACAAATTGTTTATCTTAGCCTTTATTGCATCCCAACTTAGTGTGTTGAGCACAGGGAGTGGGGAGGGGTCCCAATCTGTGAGCACACAGACACGTTTGTAACTTTAGTTATTAGTGTTCAGTAAGGCTGCATAGCCTATGGTTGCCATAGTATATGTTAGATTCAAAGGGCCAAATGTAATAGGTAGTCTGTTTTAGTAACAGTACAAACTCGCACTTTTAAAAAGTGCGAGTTTGTACTGAAACTCGCAAATTCAATAGCCTGCGAACTTTTCAGCTCGAGGCTACTGCATTTGCGAGTTTAGGCGAGTTTAGGACTATGTAAACTGACACCTTTTAATGCGAGTAGCATTAACAGGTGCGAGTTTTAGAGAAGCCATCACAGATCAGTGAGATCCGTGATGGCTTCTGTGTGTGTTAAAAAAAAAAAAAAAACGTGCACCCCCTCCCCAAAAGCATAACCAGCCCGGGCTTTATAAAGCCTGTTCTGGTTCTAAAAATACAGGGGCCAAAATGCATAGGGGCCCCTGTATATTAAGAACCAGCACAGGGCTTTGTTGAGCTGGTCCTGGTTCTGGAAAATCGGGTGACAAAACGAGTAGGGGGTCCCCTTAAAATTCCAGAACCAGCACCGAACTCTTTCTAGCGGGGGGATAATGCCACAGCCAGGGAAAACCTTTCACCGGTTTCCCCGGCCAAAGCATTATCCCTGACCGCTAGTCAGTCCAGGCCGGGGATCCCTGGGGAGTTGGGTACCCCCCAATAAAGGGGTACCCCTCTCCAGGGCACCCCAGGCCTAGACTGATAGCCCGGGGCTATCCCCGGCACCCTATGGCCGTGGGTGCCGGGTTGATAGTGTTAGTGTAAAGTGTAAAATGAAATGGTCCATATTGTCTTTAGTTGTAGAACCACAAGTACCAGTAAGCCTCTCCTGCATGCTGGTATTTGGAGAACCACAAATACCAGGGGCATTACGGGCCCGCTGGCACTTGTAGTTCCACAACTAAAGAAATACGTAAATAAACAAACATACACCGTGAATGTAAAATTTTATTAAAACATACATGTACACTCGCACTCACTCACCTAGTATCCGAAGTAATCCATAGGAGTGTACCTGAAAAAAAAAATCCATACTCACCTCTCCTATGCGTAGATCACGTCCACTTGTCCAAGTAGGCAAGCCAGGGGTTAAAATAAAAAAACGCAAAAAACCCGATCCATGCCGGACTGAGCAAAGGTATGTGTGTACACATACCTTTGCTCCGCGTAAATGACCGGGGCACACGTGTGCCCCGTCAGTGAAGGGGCCGCCAGCCAATCAGGGAGCATCTCCGTCGGAGCAGCTCCCTGATTAGCTGAATGCGGCCAGCCTGTGTGTCCCATAGACTTCTATGGTGAGAAATCCCCATTGAAGTCTATGGTGGGAACCGCTACATCGTAGCCGCAAGATTAATTGAGGTTAATCTTGTGGTTACATCAATGATACAATGTCGCGACATTATGCCGGAGTTAAACTGGTGGAAAACTGAGGGAAAACAAACTCAAAACCAGAACACTTTCTCAACGACAACTAGCAACATATTTACAGTATGTGAATTACCAAAATCACCATCTTCTGCTTTATGAATATTGAGGAAACTCCTTACTGCACTCATTGCTTGGACATTGCAAGTACTCCACTATCTGTGTGCTGCTCTTCTTGATTGATCTTTGTTGATCATAACACTTCGGACTGTATCAGCTCAGTACATTGTAATTTTTGCCTTCTTACTACATAAATTCTTGTTTGTATTGCCTTTTCCCATTGCGTCACAACTATCCACTTTAATAATTTGTTTAATAACTAATTCCTGCACCCACTACTCACACACCTCTCTTTAGATTTCACTTTTGGAGCTGCGCTGATACATTAGCAGCACTGTTCTTTTATCTGTATTTTTGAACATTTAACAACTTTAATCCACACTGTCTCTATATCACACAGCCACCACTCCAGTTTTCATCTTACTTATTAACTCGTCCACAGCATGAACACTCTTACTTCAAACACCCCCATTATTCAGTGTCCACATAGGGCCTGATTCAGAGCCGGTCGCTATTTGCGCTCGCTCGTCCAAAAAATAGGGGTGGCTATTCAAATGAACCGTTCGCTGTGTGCGGTCTGTTCACGCCTCTAGGTCTGAACGAGCGAACAAAACTTGCATTCGTTTTTTGGGAAACTACGCCCCCTGGCCGCTCGCATCCTACGTCATATCCGCTATTTATTAGATTAATCGAGTACATCGAACAGGGTATGAACTGCTCGCTATTCTTGCGGTTGGTTTTTGCTACCACAATTTTGCGAGCAGTTCTGGCTAAAAAAAACCCCAGTGACGTTGTCAATGACGCTGATGTTTTAAATATGCACACCCATAAAACGCCCGTTTTGACCTTTAAGCACGCCTGCGATCGGATCTCCACTCCCTGTTTTCAAGCACCTTCCCCTGTTACCACCCACATACGCCTCATTCTGTCACTCAAAATAGCAGGCATTCGCTATTTTGCGAGCACACGATTTTCAGCCACACTGACTGTTTCGCGCATGCGTATTACGAACCGTACGCATGCGCAGTTGGGCAAACATAACTCGAAGCGAACGAGCAGCCACTTGCGTCCGGCTCTGAATCAGGCCCATAATCCTCTACTTTATCCATCCCTATCCTCTCCCTCTTGTCTCCTCTGCTTGCTGTTCCCCCTTTTTTCTCTCATCAGTCTGCTTTCCAACCCTCTGCTTGTCTCCTCTGCCTTTCCTGTTCCTCCACTCTCAACCACCTCCCTCCCTCCCTGGCCTTGCTACCCCACCACTATGCCAACCTGGTTCTGCCTGTCACCTGCAGGGCTGCCAAGAGAAATTCTGGGCCCGGGTACTGCAACATCCTGTGGGACCACAGCATGTTGGGGAATGGCTGCACTCATTTGTGGGTGGGTCTAGCATGTGAGATGCACCCACTCATAGGAGCATGGCATAGCACCCAGCAGCTGGGATTAAAGTAGTCACTAGTGTATTAGGATGGCGGGACAGTACCAAAATATATCCATTTTTTATCAGGATGTATTTAGATGCTAAAATGTAACACACAATAATTAAAGTGCTACAACTTTATTTTGTACATCTCTCATGTAAATAACACATAATCAAAATCTTTTTTCTGTCAGAGAGATAGATGAATGAAGGATTTAATTTTGACATAACATCAGGTCATCTTATAACACACACATTCCGCAGCACACATCCTAACGCACTGCTCCATGCTCCTTCCTCACTATCTACCCCATCTGTGTCACCCCTGTCTGTCTGCCCCTCCCCTTTAGAATGTAAGCTTTCACGAGCAGAGCCCTCATCTCTCATGTGCTTCTCCTCCCCCTACTTATAGTATCATTTACTCCTAACTCCCCACAACGGCACCTAACACCTGGTTGCTGAGGCCCTGCTGCTTGTGTTATGCAGCTATGTTTATAAACCATGTCCTTGTCCTATATTGTTTTGTATTACTATTAACTGTTTTTCTTGTGTGCTCATTTATGTACTGGGTAAGGTGCTGCAGAACCTTTGTGGCGCCATATAAATAAAGGATAATAATACTGAATAAAGGATAATAACAATAATTGATAGAGTTGACTTGAAGCCACTACTTTGATATCTTGGCTGTGTGCTTAGGGCCGTTGTCCTGCTGAAAGATGAACCGTCGCCCCAGTCAGAGGTCAAGAGCGCTCTGGAGCAGGCTTTCATCCAGGATGTCTCTATACATTGCTGCATTCATCTTTCCCTCTATCCTGACTAGTCTCCCAGTTCCTGCCGCTGAAAAACATCCCCACAGCATGATGCTGCCACCACCATGCTTCACTGTAGGGATAGTATTGGCCTGGTGATGAGCGGTGCCTAGTTTGCACCAAATATAATGCCTGGTATTCACGCCAAAGAGTTCAATGTTTGTCTCATCAGATAAGAGTGTCCTTCAGGTGCATTTTGGCAAACTCCAGGTGGGCTGCCATGTGCTTTTTGCTAAGGAGTGGCTTCAGTCTGGCCACTCTAATATACAGGCCTGATAGGTGGATGGATGCAGAGATGGTTTTCCTTCTGGAAGGTTCTTCTCTCTCCACAGAGGAATGCTGTAACTCTGACATAGTGACTATGGGGTTCTTGGTCACCTCCCTGACAAGGGCCCTTCTCCCCCGTTTGCTCAGTTTAGACAGCCAGCCAACTCTAGGAAGAGTCCTGGTGGTTCGGGAACTTCTTCCATTTATGGATGATGGAGGCCACTGTGCTCATTGGGACCTTCAAAGCAGCAGATATTTTTCTGTACCCTTCCCCAGATTTGTGCCTCGAGACAATCTTGTCTCGGAGGTCTACAGACAATTCCTTGGACTTCATGCATGGTTTGTGCTCTGACATGCACTGTCAAGTGTGGGACCTTATATAGACAGGTGTATGCCTTTCAAAATCATGTCCAATCAACTGAATTCACCACAGGTGGACTCCAATTAAGCTGTAGGAACATCTCAAGGATGATCAGTGGAAACAGGATGCACCTGACCTCAATTTTGAGCTTCATGGCAAAGGCCATGAATACTGATGTACATGTTATTTCTTAGTGGGTTTTTTTTTTTAATTAAATTTGCAAAAATCTAAAAAAAACTTTTCACACATTGTCATTATGGGGTATTGTGTGTAGAATTTTGAGGACAAAAATTAATTTATTCCATTTTGGAATAAGGCTGTAACATAACAAAATGTGGAAAAAGTGAAGCGTTGTGAATACTTTCCGGATGCACTGTATATGGACAAATCTGAGGCTAGGAATGCCAGGCTTAAACGTATGAGTTAGGAATCTTTAACCTCAAATTTGGCCTTGGGTGTATCACTGACCATGTCAAAGTCTCCCCCAAATTAAATTTTTGTCCCACCAATTCAATTTTTTCTGACAATTACCTAAGACCATCGTGAAATGCCAATAAATTGTTGGAAAGAGAAAATCCTTGTTTAAATTATGGCTGAGGCCTTTGAAAGGAGAAGGTTCTAAAGTAAACTAGTCTAGTAGTCTAAGGGTAGGTTCCCTGTTTTGTTGGTCCCAGGACAAATGCTGTTATTTGCCTTGTATTGGAATAGGTCTGAAATAAAGGATAATTGTACAGTGAGTGGGGTAGGAAGGGGCAGCTAAGGATGACAAGTAGGAGCAAACTATTCTCTCTGTGCCAGAGATGCATCTACATTTACTTATTATAAACCAGCTTCATCGATTGGTTGTAGGAGGAATGGTTGGCTGCAGGAGTCTCTGCTAGCCTGCAGAAGCAACTTAGGTATGGTTAAGTAGCCAGAGAGGGCTCTGCTAGCCATTGAGATCAGCGCGTGTGAGGTATCTACAGGTAATGGTGTCAAGAGTCTGAGTGGAAGATACAGCGTGTATACTGTATTCTTAGAGAGAGTGCCGTCACATGTGACTTTAATACATTTCTCTGTTTTTGGCTCACGGTTTCATCAGAATGTCAGACTATCCTTCTGTCTAAACCGTGACCCAAACCTTTCAGACACGTGTATACTAATGCGAGTAAAACTCTACGAAAGCTGCACTGCTCACTGTTTTTCCACCAACAGCCTCAACTCTCATATAATGTATCAGCACTTAAACCCGCCCCATGTTGAGTGCAACAGATGCGTCAGGAAAAGCCTTACCCTTCCATTTACACGTATCTTCAAATAGCACAAAAATCTAGCTGCTCATCCACAACACGGATCTTTTGCATTTGACTGCAGTATTGCCGTCCAGAATTGTCCATATCTTGGACAGAGAGATCCTTACAACTCAGAATTGCCTAGAGATACGCAAAAATACGGAAATTCACTGCCATGCATGTGCAGTTTGCTAAAACGACCAATTTGCAACTGTATATGGAGCTCTGTGTGAATCATAGTAAGGGCCTATGTATTTTTCCTTGTTTGTCACTGCCACTAAAACCCAGGTTATTGCCGGGTCAAGGCTTAGTAGGTCTCAAGCAGGGTTTTACACGGGTAAGGCTCAGTGGAAATGGGTATCCTGGGTCATCCGACCCAGGTCCCATTCACCTCATAGGGAGAGCCGCATTTCCTGGCGCTTAGAGGTGATGTAATCTGAAAGGGCCGGCAGAGGTAAACTCTGGCAATATCCCAGGTCCAGCCTGCGGTGTAAAAGGGGTTCAAGCCGCTGTGACACGGCTTGAAATTCATGTTCAGTGTCCCGGGCCGTACCTGGGATTTTGATGGAAAAGAGGTATAATTTACTCCATGCATATAATACAACAAATCATGCAATGCTGGTTTCTGTATATTAACATTGTTAAAACCTGGCTTTATAAAGGTACCGTTTCAACAGTTGGAGAAATAAGGACTTAAAAAGTGGGAAATGAAACTGGTGGCTGGAGGCAGACAGTAGGGCACATGCTTTAGTAATTATAATGAAACCAGCTACAAGCAATGACCACGTGGACCCTTTTCAATAATTGGTCCACTAGAGAAACAATTTGTAAATTGCATCACTGCAAATTTGGTCATTTTTATTACGTTAACTTTTTATTTCCTAGAAGAACATCCACTTATTAGAACAAAACCCTTAAAGCTTATTTGGCTCCAAAAGTCATTGCTTGGAACACAAATTAGGATTAATTCATTTCAATATGTGAAATACATCTAGACGGATTTATTAAATTTTAACAAGCATCCTGCATCTTCATACATTTCCCCTCTATAGAAGTAGAACAATCAGGCAGGTTGAGATTCAGCGCCTATGAGTAGGCAGAGTATGCCCCGGACTTAAAACACAATAACTGCAGCACTGGGCATAGAACAGTCATTTATCAGTTGCCTGTGAACAAGTGCATATTTTATATACAGTATATGCACTCTATTGCCTACATTTACTAAGTGGTACATTTCAAAGCTGCTGTGTAATTGGCAGTTTAACCGCTGGATTTAATTTTATGACATTATTTGATAAGGATATCATTTAAAAATTGATTTTGATTATTTTAGATTATTAACTACTATATAATTTACGTTTAAAAAAATGCAGGAAAATGTTGCATTTGTGATATTTATGAAGCTATAGATAAATGCCATAATCCTTAAGTAAAGATGAACACATTTTGACATTTACATGTTTTCATTGCACGTGCATGTACCAGGGCCTTGTCCATGAGCTGCCAGTGAGAAGATGCACAGTCCCTTGCCACTTTCAGTTTGTTTGAGATCAGACATACTTTGCTCTGATTTGCACTTTACTATCATGATAAAAGCAAGTCAGCAGGAGGGCAATGTCTAATGTACAATATCTATATAATAAGCGAGAAAGTGTGTGTCTGTCTGTCTGTCCGTCCTTTATGCATGGCCAGTGCTTTGTACCTAGCTCCAACAAATTTGTCATGGTGGTATAGTTTGACCAGGATTATGTTTTTGGCTCTGTTTGTCAGGGCCATGGAGGTCTATACGGTGTGTCCCCCCCCACACACACACATTTTAAAAGGTCCACAGGTGGAGTTTATTATTTCACTTGTGATTCTGTGAGGAGACCTGGAAAACATGCACTCTTAGCGCTTCCTGAGGAATGAGTTTACAACACAGTGATATAACCAAACCAAGTAGACAATTCGGTCACACTTATTGCCATCATGCATAAAATCAAGCATACAGCCATCGAGTCTCCATAGTCAAAAGCTCAATGACTTTCAACCTGATAATGTCATAGGATACTACCTATCCAACAAGCCAGTTCAACAAATTTCTGCCCTGCTAGAGCAGCCCCGATCATCTTTAAGTGCTGTTATTGTAAAGTAGAAACATTCACATAACCACTGAGTGCTGAAGCGTGTAACACAAAAAAATCATCTATCCTTTGTGCCTTTGGAAGCACCATCTTGGGAATTTCGTGGATTGGGCTTTCATGGCCTAGCAGCCGATCACCAGCCAAAGATCACCATGCACAATGCAATGTCAGTTGGAGCAGTGTAAAGCACACTGTCATTGGACTCTGGAACAATACAAACCCGTTCTAAGGAGCGGCAAATCACATTTCACTAACTTGCATCCTGATGAACAAATTCGGGTTTGGCGGATTGAAGGAGAACACTTCCTTGCTGACTGTAAAGATTGTTGAAGTAGGAATAATAGTCTGATGCGGTTTTCATTGTTTGGCCTGGGTCCCTTAGTTCCAATGAAGGGAAATTTTAATACAATGAAACTGTACAGCAGGGGTATGCAACTATTGTTTTGAGTGGGCCACTCTGAAAAGTTAAGGAGATTTGGAAGACTGGACATTTGCATTTTATTACAAAAAATACATATATGAATGATTTAGTACCTATTATCTCCCCCACCCGACCCTTTGTAAGTCTTTACTGATTTTGTGCACCTGTCCACAACACTAAACTTCCTTCTTATTAACTTACATGGCTGCTTATCTCTCCGTGTCTCTTTACTTTGGGTATGAGACGTTATGATGTGTGCAATGAGTAACACAACACACAAAAAAAAAAAATCAGCAAAATAAAAAGCTCTTCTGATATCATCAAGTCTATTTTAGCTGTTGGTGGAGGAAGCACTTATAGGCCTGTAAAAATTATCATGGGTTGGATTGGGCCTGCGGGCCACCAGTTGAATAGGTTTGCCCTAGAAGGTTATGTGCCTCTAACTTTGTAGGGAAGGCCCTTTTCTGTTTCAATTAGACAATGCCCCTCTGCACAAAGTGAGATCCATCTTAAAAAAAAAATAAAATAAAAAAAAAATTGCATGCTGTCTTGTCATGGACAAAAACCCAGGAACATTGTATGGTTGGTTAGGGTTTTCTGATATCCGATTACCACATCTGGCCACGATCACCAGAGAGAGAGAGAAAGTGAGAGTTCTCTTCCTTGGCAGTCCTGGCTTCCTTACAATAAGGACGCCCTAGTAAGCCTCTTCTCTGCATGTGGCAAATGTATTCTCTGCCACATGAACAATCCCCATCTCCCATGACCCTACCATTAGTACACAGAAGAGAGGGGAAAATATATATAGATCTGTGGCACTGGAAAAAATTGGGTAACAAAGTGATCCCCAAGTATTATAATTTTACTGTAAGTCTATATCCATTAGTTTATGGGGAGTGCAACCACAGAGTATAATTTTAGAAGGGGAAATAAAATATGTCTAAATGGTGAACAAAGGACAAATAAAATATAACCTTTATTGACTTGTTTAAAATCTTTGAATAATCAGAATATGATGCAAGATATCTTTAAAAGTTTACTGTGTTGAAGATGAAGAAATTGTGAATGAAAAAAGTATTAAACTATAAAAAATCAGCTGTGTGTCTCTATTTTATCTTCTATTGTTTTGATATAGTGTGTGTTTGTGATACATAGGCCTGATTCAGACCCGCTCGCAAGCGGGTCGATGGCGGGGCATAAGCCCCGATGGTGATCGACAGCTCGCCCCGTTTTGTAGGGGGGGGGGTTGGCTGGCCAAACGGAGGCGCTCCCAAAGGAATGCCTGCCGTTTGAGGGCGGCCCTACTGACATCACCATGTCAGTAGTGAGCTTCCGGCTCTATTAGAGCCGGAAGCTCACTGGGGCTTGCGGCAGACGAGACCCTACCACAAGGGTCTCGTCGCAAGCCCGATGGTAGCGACCATCATCTGGCCGCTCACAGAAGCTGTGGGTGGTCACCCTCAGCTTAGCGAGCGGCCAGGAGGCAGATTTTTTTTTAAAAAAGCGGCCGCTCTGATTCAGAGCGCTCGCTTTTTGCGAGCGGCTCTGAATCAGGCCCCATGTACGAAGGTAAAGATCACCTAGATTGCCCAAGGATCTAATGACAAAATCTACTTGTTTAAGTAGCTAATATAACAACAGTACTATAATATTTATATTTTAATTTGTTCGTGATACCACATATAGGGTTGGGTATGATATCCTGACGGCTGAATAGCCGCTGGGTTAAATACCGATGCTGGAAGCCCGATCATGAGAGATCTCGACAGGGGCACATAAGTATACAACTCTTACCCTCCATTGGTGATGCCTAACCCCAAGTCCCCCCGGGGGTACACACTAATATATCGGCCGTTTCATTGAACACCCGATATATATATATATATATAAATGTATATATATATATACAGATAGCCAAGGTGCGGCACTCGCGGCATAATCTCAATGGATAAACGATACGTGACACACAGTTAGTCAACGTTTCAGTTCTTTACTGAACTTTTTTCAAGATAACAAATACATATAACAAACATACCTTTATACATGAACAGCACCACGTGTAATGCCGGGAGCCAGGGCCGGGACCACCCATCCGTCCTGCGGCACCATGAGATGACGTCATGACGCCTAGGCATCCAGGCTCGGCTTCCCTCAATTGTGTCACCATCACCATAGCTACCATATAAACAAAAAAATTTTTTAAATCTAAAATCAAGCGGCACAAGTATAGAGCAACTTTCAAGGAGATAAACAGGGTTAGCTCATACTAATGTGCATATATTATCTTATAATGAATATTATTTCAATGTTGATGGTCCCCAAGCAAAACAACAAAAAACATATATATCAAGAATCAGAAATTGATTTTACATTCTCCTAGCATGTCAACCGACATACATGTCAGTCAGAAACAGATTGTAAAGATTATAGAAAACTATTATATGAAATATTCTCGTTAAGTCCCTTAGGAGAGATGACATCTAACCGGACTATCCAACGTGCCTCGCATTGTAATAATTTGGTGGCGCGGTCACCGCCTCTCATTAAAGGAGGAATGTGGTCGATCATTCTGTACCTAATGCTAGATACTGGGTGGCTAAATTCTGCAAAATGGCGCGCCACCGGCTGTTCACTGGTACCACTCGCCAATGCATTACGAATGGCTGAACGGTACGCTGCCATTCGTTCTTTAAATTTGCGCTCGGTCTTACCGATATAAGATAGTCCACAGGGGCAGATAACCTGGTATACCACAAAACAAGTGTTACAATTCAATTGGTGTCTAATAAAGAATTTTTTTCCGCTATGAGGGTGTAAAAATGTGTCTCCTCCTATCAAGAATTGGCAAGTTACACATGTACATTTAATACAACCAAATTTCTTTTTAAGAAAAGGTTGTGACTTATTACCCAATTTTGATACATCTGTTTTGACTAAGAGGTCGCGTAAGTTACGGCCTCTCGAATAGCTGGGCATCAGCTGGCTCTCATGCAGATTTAGTGTACTGTCTGATTCAATTAAAGACCAATTAGATTTAGCAATATTGGCAATCTTAGAAGATGATGTATTGAATCTGTTGACCCAGGGAAGTCTATTATTAAGGGATTTGCGTTTATCCTTTTTAACTAATAGATGTTTACGATCCAATGCTAATACTTTAGCTTTGGTCAATTGTAGGGACTTGAATGAATACCCCCGGGCAGAAAAACGCTCAATTAGTTCATCAATTTGAGAAATAGCCACATTTGAGTCACTGTTAATTCGTCTGACCCTGATCATTTGGCTATATGGTAAACCCTGAATAAGTTTCCTCGGGTGGCAACTCTGGGCTTGTAATAACAGATTTCTATCTGTAGGTTTAGAATACAGTGTGGCCTCGATGGCATTATTTCTAACCAATATCTTTACATCCAAAAAATTCATCTCTGTCAAGCTCATGCTGTAGGTAAATTTAATAGGAGAGCTGCTATGGTTATGAGCTACCATAAGTGATTGAAATTCTACCGCTTCGCCACACCAAAACACTAGGAGATCATCAATGAAGCGTGAATATAACATGATTTGAGATGCAATACTAGAATTAGAAAAAAACAAATCACTTTCAACCTCAAACATCACAATGTTTGCATACACAGGAGCTGCGCTAGAGCCCATTGCGCAGCCCCTGTGCTGCAAATAGAATGATTTATCGTATAGAAAAAAATACTTGTGTCGCTTGATTTTAGATTTAAAAAAATTTTTTGTTTATATGGTAGCTATGGTGATGGTGACACAATTGAGGGAAGCCGAGCCTGGACGCCTAGGCGTCATGACGTCATCTCATGGTGCCGCAGGACGGATGGGTTCCTACAATTGACCAAAGCTAAAGTATTAGCATTGGATCGTAAACATCTATTAGTTAAAAAGGATAAACGCAAATCCCTTAATAATAGACTTCCCTGGGTCAACAGATTCAATACATCATCTTCTAAGATTGCCAATATTGCTAAATCTAATTGGTCTTTAATTGAATCAGACAGTACACTAAATCTGCATGAGAGCCAGCTGATGCCCAGCTATTCGAGAGGGCGTAACTTACGCGACCTCTTAGTCAAAACAGATGTATCAAAATTGGGTAATAAGTCACAACCTTTTCTTAAAAAGAAATTTGGTTGTATTAAATGTACATGTGTAACTTGCCAATTCTTGATAGGAGGAGACACATTTTTACACCCTCATAGCGGAAAAAAATTCTTTATTAGACACCAATTGAATTGTAACACTTGTTTTGTGGTATACCAGGTTATCTGCCCCTGTGGACTATCTTATATCGGTAAGACCGAGCGCAAATTTAAAGAACGAATGGCAGCGTACCGTTCAGCCATTCGTAATGCATTGGCGAGTGGTACCAGTGAACAGCCGGTGGCGCGCCATTTTGCAGAATTTAGCCACCCAGTATCTAGCATTAGGTACAGAATGATCGACCACATTCCTCCTTTAATGAGAGGCGGTGACCGCGCCACCAAATTATTACAATGCGAGGCACGTTGGATAGTCCGGTTAGATGTCATCTCTCCTAAGGGACTTAACGAGAATATTTCATATAATAGTTTTCTATAATCTTTACAATCTGTTTCTGACTGACATGTATGTCGGTTGACATGCTAGGAGAATGTAAAATCAATTTCTGATTCTTGATATATATGTTTTTTGTTGTTTTGCTTGGGGACCATCAACATTGAAATAATATTCATTATAAGATAATATATGCACATTAGTATGAGCTAACCCTATTTATCTCCTTGAAAGTTGCTCTATACTTGTGCCGCTTGATTTTAGATTTAAAAAATGTTTTTGTTTATATGGTAGCTATGGTGATGGTGACACAATTGAGGGAAGCCGAGCCTGGACGCCTAGGCGTCATGACGTCATCTCATGGTGCCGCAGGACGGATGGGTGGTCCCGGCCCTGGCTCCCGGCATTACACGTGGTGCTGTTCATGTATAAAGGTATGTTTGTTATATGTATTTGTTATCTTGAAAAAAGTTCAGTGAAGAACTGAAACGTTGACTAACTGTGTGTCACGTATCGTTTATCCATTGAGATTATGCCGCGAGTGCCGCACCTTGGCTATCTGTATCCTAAGAATTCGTGAGGGCACCGGCAGCAGATATAATATTTATGTGATATTGGGAGTGCCAGGCCATCTGTGATTGTGTATATATATATATATATATATATATATATATATAGTACATCGGCAGATGTGTACACCAGATATGTCTGTGAACATCGTTGTTCACAGACACATTGGATTGGCCCTGCAGCACAGCAGATGGCCGATTATATATATATATATATTTAGATATTTTGAACAGTGAACTTGATACACAGCGACAATAGTGCTAATATAATAAATAAAATGCTAGGTCTATAAAATGTCAGTGTAAATGAATATAAAATAAGGTGTATAAAGTGTCTGTGCAAAAGTAGTTGTCCTAAAAATAACTCCTAAACCTAATTTAAAAGTGAATATTCCATACAAGGATCAAATATAATTAATAACACACCCAATAAGGGTCCTTAAAACATGATAGTGAAAAGTGACTGTGCAATAATAAAGTGCTTATTAGATCTCCATATATCAATGGCTTATGAGATCAAAAATAATGATATAAGAAGCGAGCATTCAGTATAAAAAGGGGGGGTACAAAATTTATTAAACTAAAAAACATAGAAAACACAAGGGATAAGGGACAAGGTCAATAATAAATTCATACATATAGTCTCCTAAAAATTCATAAAGAATTTTTTAAAAAGCATTTTTTAAAAAGCAATAAATACCTTTTTTGCAAAGGGAAATGAAAGGAAAATAAGTAAGAATAAAGTGCCAAATGCTTATCTTATTTAAAATTTCCCGGCAAGTTCATGTAGGGCAGGAGTGGAGCTTTCCAATGCGTTTCGTCCTTCACTTAGACTTCTTCAAGGGTAGTGTAGCTCCATACAGGTTTTTAGAGCTATATATACCTCACTAATGAGGATTAATTATCAGCAATCTGGGATCTCACTTCCTGTGGTTCATTTACCCCAGTTATCAATAATATGTTTTAACAAGAAAAAGTATGCACAGTTGCAAACATCTCTCAGTTTTATTTTTAGATAACCATCAAAATGGCGCCCACCAGGAACGTGACACGATTCCGTTATGGTTATGGGGATAAGGAGAGATGTGACGTGGATAACCTAAAAAATGGCGCCCACCAGCAGAGTGACAACATCTTGCTATGGCCAGAGAGGCGTGAACTGACGAGTGAGGAGTCCCGGAAAGGTCTGGCGATGTGACGCGGTTGGTCACACTGTGAGAGCGGACGGAAGCGCTGTGTACGGGGTCAGGGAGATGACGAACTTGGTAGATGAACCGGCGGGAGCGCCTATTGGAGGACCACGTGGATTACAGACGCTAGAGGAAGCACGATCCGGAAGTGACGCTATGTGAGGAGAGGGCGGAAGTAGTCTTATGGAGAATCGCTTGCACTGACATGAACTAAGGGCGGAAGTCTTAGAAATAACGTTATTTAATATAAGGTTTTCAGCTAAACCTAAAATCTAACATCTAATTATCATTGTATTTAAGTCTATGTCTAAGAACTTAGGGCCTGATTCAGACCCACTCGCAAGTGGGCGTACGTACGTTCGGCATACGTAAAAATATATTTAAATTCAAGCACTCGCTCGTATTTTCGTACGCAGCAAAAAATCCGCCCCAAACTCAGCCGACCCCTCCTCTAACTAACGAGCGTGCCAAATAGCGAGCGTACATCCCCGAAATGGCTTGAAGGGAACACACGCACAAGTACAAACCGGAAGTGGGACTGTCAGATTCCGATGACCTGCTCGTTTTTTCTGCCTACCTCCATCAATCGTATCATGCCAATCAATGTATCAATTAGCTTAATTTTTTTTTTTTTTTCAACACAATGCAATAAACTTTAATCTTGTCCGTGTTTGTATTTGCTCGCAGAATACGTACGGCTGAAACCTTCGCTTTTATTGTTCAAAAGACATGTTAGCCCCAATTAAACAATTGTTCTATTTGTTTGTCTCCCCACAAATTTTCTGTGGTTCATTTCTTTATTTAAATTTGCTTACGCATGTCACTGCATCAAGCCTATCATAACTCTCAAGAGATTTGTGGCCTTGTCGAACACATGACTCATACACTAACCAATATAATTTGTCCTGTTAATTTCCCAAATACATTAGCCAATCAAATTTTTTTTGGGTGCTTTATTAAAAATATTTTGCCAAAAAAACACCATTGCCATCATGAGATCCGCCGCATTCACCAGGCGCGAACTGCTGGTGCTGACGGAGGTGATGGACAGGCGGATCACCAGTCAGCCTCCACCCATCTCAAATAGGCGCAAGCGTTCCGCATATGCGGAGGTACGTCGCCGCCTGCGCTCCTTCGGCTCACGCCGACATATTGGCCAGCTGGAGCGCAGGTGGTCGGACCTGCACCGGCGGACGCCCCGCTTGCTGGCATGCTTTCGCATGCAGATTGCGGAAAGTCAGTTTCTGGACTGTGGTTTTCAAGTTTATCTTGTGGGCCCTAACTGCGTGTGCATGTTTTCATGTCTGTCCTATTGAGTCATTGTAGTCATATCTGCATGTGCATGTTTTCATGTATGTCCTATTGAGTCATTGTAGTCATATCTGCATGTGCATGTTTTCATGTCTGTCCTATTTAGTCATTGTAGTCATATCTGCATGTGCATGTTTTCATGTCTGTCCTATTTAGTCATTGTAGTCATATCTGCATGTGCATGTTTTCATGTCTGTCCTATTGAGTCATTGTAGTCATATTGAGTCATTGTAGTCATATCTGCATGTGCATGTTTTCATGTCTGTCCTATTTAGTCATTTTTTTTTTATTTTGGATTCCTGTTGAAACTAACCACAATATTTTTTAAATTTTTTAGGGGCACAGCAAAGACTACGGCGGCATCGCCAGACAAGACGCCGGTCCCGGCCCCTCTCTCCAACTCCCAATTTCTCAATTACCCCCTCCTCCCCAGACCCTGTGGCCGAGATTTCAGGTCTACTTCCCCTCCAGCCCAATTCCCCCTCTCCTCCATCCGTCCCTCCTCCAAATACCCCCTCCCAGGATTCCGCAAACACCCTGCCCCTAGGTTTGGGGAATATAGCCACATCCGAGGTGGTCCAGGGAGTGGCTTCTGGCTCGGACGTTTTGGAGAACGGTATGTTTTTACATTTTCTTTTGGCCACCACAAACTGTTTGTATGTAATCATGTGTCGTCCCCATTTTTGTTGGCTTTCTGTCGCCTTAGGGTATTTTTGGGGGTTGTCTTTACCTGTTCCTGCTGATGTCACCATACACATATCACACCTGTGTGCATTTTTTTAGGGCCCTTGTATTTTTGGCCTACGACATTTTGGGGTGCTGGGTTTTATCCGTGTAATGTTTTTTTTGCCCACAAGCTTTTAAGTTTTGGTTTGCTTGTTTTGTGTTTTTTTAGAATGTTGCTTCATTATCGATTTATTAATCCCCAAACTTTTGTCACCCACAGAGGAACAGAGGCGTCGGGAACAAATAATTTATTATGCGGGAGCAGGTCACCGGGCTTCTGCAGGGCCTTGACCATCTGTTGGTCCTCCTTAGGAATTAGTATATATATATTTTTTTTTTCAAATTGTTTCATAATAAATCAGTTTTAAATCAAGCTCTGTCTCATGCGTTTGGAGTAAATCCAAGATTCTTTACACTGATAAGTAGACTCTTCAAGCAAGGATTGCCACAGAATCTCACTACAGATTGTGTGTTGTATTTTGAATGCAAACAGGCACAAGAAACACCTCCCAGTACCAATGTCATTTTCCTTTTTTGTGGTGGTCAACATGATAGTTTACACCATTTTTCAGGTTCCTATTTGGTGGCCAAACTGCTTAGGACAATCTTACGAAGGCAACTGATTGTACAGGTTTCCTTGGTGTGTTGGTTAGTACCCCGAAAACATATTACATTTTAGCTCCACTTGCTTCATTACTGGGTTACCCCTTAGGTAAAATTAACGTTTGGGAGTTTGTTTACACTTGCTTCTAACGTGCCCAAAAAGGAAACAAATTACACTCTCCAAATATTTATTCACAACAGCAATCAAAATACAAAGTGGTCACTCACAAACAAAACACACAGTGATAATCAGAAATACACCACATACCAAAAACACGAAACAAACACACAACAAATCAAGAACTGGTTGACGAAGGCCCATGCCCACATGATTTCAAAAATATGGCGTTGCAATATTGGTGTCAGAATATATTCCAGAAGTTTCCACATAAAGGTTTTTGAAGGGTAGCAGGAAGTAGTCATCGTGGGAGTGCCAAAGATTATGCAAACAAACAGAAGATGGTGCAAGAATTAATATCAAAAAAGATGAACGCTAAAAAACCGTAACACATTGGGTATACACACTGTTGTTTGGTCAATAATTACCTAAAATATCGGGCCACCACATCATCGCATATGGCCCCCCCACATACTGACCTCCGACCAACCTCGGGGGGGCCATCCTCAGGTAAGGCATCCTCTGGCTGCATTGGAACACCACTCCTTATGGCGATGTTGTGAAAGATCCCACACAGGACCACAATTTTCGAAACCATATCCGGCAAATACATGAGCTCGCCACCAGAGCGGTGGAGGCATCTGAATCGGCCTTTTAAAAGGCCGATACAGCGCTCCACCACTTGCCTGGTGGCTGTAAGTGTGGTATTAAACTCACTTTGTGGACCTGGTGTGGGAGCCAAATAAGGAGTGAGCAGCCAGGGCATGCAAGGGTATCCACTGTCTCCTGTGAAAAAGAATAGACAACATCAGGATCACTGTGTATCAAGCTTAACATTGTTATGTACTAAAGGTCTACACTTAACCAGAAGCCACGCATCACCAGCTTGGAGGTTGTTTAATTTGTGCCATATCCCTGATTGCCGGATGACGAAGGAGTCATGTGCACTTCCTGGTAATTTTGCATTCAGGGACAGGATCTGGAGGGAGGCATCACATACCACCATTACATTCAGGGAGTGATAGTGTTTTCGGTTGCAAAATATTGCCTCCAGCTGTGCTGGAGGCTGAAGTGGTATGTGAGTACCATCCACAACCCCTATGATGTGTGGGAAGCCAGCTATTTGGTAAAAATTGGCCTTGGCCACACTAAGGGCACCCATATCCAAAGGCATTTTAATAAAATGATGGAGGTGCTTGAAAAGTGCCTCCATCACTGCCCTCAGGATCCTGGAAAAGGAGGATTGTGAGATGCCCGCCACTATTCCCACCGTTGTTTGAAACGATCCTGAGGCACAGAAATGTAACACCGCCATAAATTGCGTAAGTGGTGGTATTGCTGTTGGACTGTCAATTTGCTGCTCAAGATCACTCTCTATTAATGAGAGAGTGTCTATGATGATTTTGGGAGGAAGACGGTAGCATCTTAAAACCTCATCATCGGGCATTCCAAAAAGGGTGACACATGTTCGAAATATCTGGGGCCTTGCACGCCTACGATGCCTACGCCTGGGACGAGATTGAGGTTGGTCGGCTTCCTGGAGCATGGCCAGAACAATCCGCCCAAGATCAACCTGAAATGGCAAGATTGGAATGTAAGGCTTTGGACCCACCCCAAAAGAAAATTAAGAACAACTTAGCTTGATGATACCATCCATTGCTGCTTACATGCCGGGGTATTGTCATGATACGCCCAAACTGAAATTAATCCAAAAAATAATTTGAAAAATTTTAGTCTGTGCATTTATGTTTCTAAATTTTGTGCTAGACAAAACTTTAAATATGCGAAACACACATTTGGCCAAAGAGCAAAACGACATTGCACACAGTACATCAAAATGGGTTGAAATGTAAGCCAAAAAAGCGAAAGGGCAACCACAAAATTTTTTACAGGATTAATAAGCATTTAAAAATGCGCTAATTAGTTCGCAAATACAAGTTAATAAACAAACTGATAAAAATGTGCTAATTAGTTCGCAAATACAAGTCACTATACAAACAGAGAAAAATGCGCTAATTAGTTCGCAAATACAAGTTAATAAACAAACTGAGAAAAATGGACTAATTAGTTCGCAAATACAAGATAAAAAATGGACTTACCAAGAGCAAATATATAAGATTCCAAATCAAAAGGTCTTTGGGTCCGAAATTAAAAAAATGCTAAAAGATATGAAATTATGGATCACAAAATTAATAACAAGAAGAAACACAATGAGACACCAATTGAACCAAAGTTAGACTTCACAAAACTTACCAAATCAAGAAACGAGGCAAAAAAAAAATATACAAAAAAAGCGAACGGAAAATAAAAACGCAAATCTAGAAAACAAAATAAACTCCAAACGCCAACTCCTTTATCCGCAAACAATAAACTCCAACCAAGGTAACCTACAACAATCCAAAAACGCCACCTCGACGCGAGACACACCAAGCCATAATAGTGTTTCGTTTCCCGCACAAATTAAGGAGGGATCATAGGAACGCACAATCAATGATGCGGCCGCAAAATAAGGACGCATGTATAAATACGTCACGAAAACACATTTAAATTCTGGTGTATTTCTTGTTTGGACCTCAGACATGGCTACAGACCAGGGAAACAATGCCCAAGAGTCAGGCGGTAAGTCTTTCATGCATTTTGTATCAATGATTAATTTGAAACATAAGATTGGGCAAGTTGTGAATTAGAGAAATCTGAATATTTACACAAATAGGTGAGGAGGATGACATGGAAGAGGCTGCTGGGCCCAGTATTCCGGCCAAAGCTGCAAAAAAAAAAAGGCAGCCACATTTCACAAGAAAGGAGATGGAGGTTTTGATTCAGAAGTGTGTGGACATCCTGCCACAGGCAGACAGGAATATGAGTATAAGCCAGAAGTGGAGAATGTGGGAAGAGGTAGCCGTTGCTGTCAATAGGGTGGGTGATTATGTCCGTCTAGCCCGGGATGTCAAACGGCGGTAAGTAAACACTTGCCCCCCCTAAAAACAAACACCATTTTAAACAAAAGGATAATGGCTTCCATTTTTTCCCACAGATGGGGCGACTTCAAATATCGCCTAAAGCAAAAACTCGCGGACAGGGCTAGGCATGCAAGGGGGACAGGTGGGGGTCCCACCCCTGTGTCATTGGAGTTGACGGATTTAGAAGAGCTGGCACAGGGGTGTGTGCAGCCTGTGGAGGTGTTTGGCGTGTCCAACATGGATACGGACATGCCAGACTTTGCGGCTCCTCATGTTGTCCCAGGTAAATCTTGTGATGTCACCAACTCTGAAATGTTAGTGGGCCAATATGTAGATTCTAATGTGAGTCTTTTCTCATTTTTCCTAACAGAGACACAGGCGGATGAGTCTGCTCCAGAGGGGAGCCTTGGCCGCCGAATTTCTGCTGGCTCTGCAGGGGAGGAACCAGTACATCCGGCTGAGGACCCTGCAGAAGCCAGTCCAGGGCAATCCCCCTCGCAGGCAGTGGCCCTCCTCACAGAACTCAATTTCAAATCGGATTTCCATACGGAGATTCTGCAGAGGATGGACGCCAGTCTGCTACGGGTGGCTGAGGCCCTGGAGCAAAATGCTGCGGCCAACGTGACCATTGGTCAGGCCCTGGCGGAAAATACCAGGGCCAACATCCGCATCGCCGATGCCCTGGAGCAGCTCGTTCGCCAGCACATGGTGGAGCCGACCTCCCTTCCTGCCGGAACATCAGGATCCTCCACCTCTGGCACAACATCAGCCAATCCTCCAAATGTGCCTAGCCCTGTGCCTAGTCCAGAGGCCACAACATCTGCCTCTGGACAGGCCAGCCCGATGACATCCCGGACCCGGTCTGGCGCCCTCCCTCCCCCAGCCAAACGGGTGAAGAAACGGTGACAGCAATGGCGACTTTTCCCACACTCCTTCTGTGCTTGGCTCATATTCCTTTCTGGTCAAAACTTCCCTCTCCTTTCTTGTGAATTGTTTTTAATTTTGTGTTCTACATTTCATAAATCTTTTATTTTGGCCCAATTATTGCAACTTTGGAATTGAACCCTGCAAAAAAACTTTGGCCAAAAATGTTTGAATTGTGATTTTTTCTTTGAGCAATAAAAATAAAAATAAAAAACTGACATTGTATTCTCACATTATTGTCACAATGGATTACATTTAATCCTGGGCCAAAAGGCACAAACTGGCAAGAACCACATTTTACATGGCCCCCCAAAAAAGGGCTCTTTAAGAAACGTTTCAAATTTAACATAACGAGGCAAATTCAACAGGCCAAAAGGTAAAAGGGAAAAACCAAAAAAACATGATGACATTATTGTTACAATAGGCCCTAACCAACAAATTGAGCCCCAAAGAAAATACCACAAATGTACGTAAATTGATTGTGTAATCATCACATTAGCAGCTATGATTTCCACCTGCGTACGCTTTTGTGCTAACACAAAAAACTACTTTCAATACACATACCAAGCCGGTTTTCAATCCACCACTAATTGCTGTTCAGACCACCCGCGATTAATCGCAGCAACATCGAGGAGTGCCGGGATGGAGGTGAAGGCCATCGCCAATGTGGTCGAGTAATCCAGACCCTAAGCTGTGCGAGCATTTTGAAGGGAAAGAGGATCATCCAGTGACGTATGAGTCGGTCCGTACACATTTTACGCTCGCATCTGCTAATGTATGTACGCCCCAAAAACGCCTCGCCTGTGTTTTTCCATCTCCACCCCCGTCAACACCCCAAAACGCCCTGTTCTGTCAATCATATTTGAGATGTCACTTCCTGTACGCTATTTGACGAACGAGACCAAAAAAACTCGCAATCTGCCGTACGCACATGCGCAGTGTTACACCGACGCATGCGCGGTTAGTCAACATCGGAACGCAACGAGCGTACTGCTGTTTGCGAGTGGCTCTGAATGAGGGCCTTAGTTTTTATGTGCATATATATGAATTAGTAGTAACTGGGGTAAATGAACCACAGGAAGTGAGATCCCAGATTGCTGATAATTAATCCTCATTAGTGAGAAATATATATAGCTCTAAAAACCTGTATGGAGCTACACTACCCTTGAAGAAGTCTAAGTGAAGGACGAAACACGTTGGAAAGCTCCACTCCTGTCCTACATGAACTTGCCGGGAAATTTTAAATAAGATAAGCATTTGGCACTTTATTCTTACTTATTTTCCTTTAATCTCCCTTTGCAAAAAAGGTATTTATTGCTTTTTAAAAAAGGCTTTTTAAAAATTTCTTTATTAATTTTTAGACTATATGTATGAATTTATTATTGACCTTGTCCCTTATCCCTTGTGGTTTCTAGTTTAATAAATTTTGTACCCCCCCTTTTTATACTGAATGCTCGCTTCTTATATAATTATTTTTGATCTCATAAGCCATTGATATATGGAGATCTAATAAGCGCTTTATTATTGCACAGTCACTTTTCACTATCATGTTTTAAGGACCATTATTGGGTGTGTTATTAATTATATTTGATCCTTGTATGGAATATTCACTTTTAAATTAGGTTTAGGAGTTATTTTTAGGACAACTACTTTTGCACAGACACTTTATACACCTTATTTTATATTCATTTACACTGACATTTTATAGACCTAGCATTTTATTTATTATATTAGCACTATCGTCGCTGTGTATCAAGTTCACTGTTCAATATCTTTCTATGCAATAGCAGCACACCACTGCTATGCCCATATCTCTTGCTTATAGCTGACACCCAGTACCAAAGGGTATAGTGTTATTAAATATTAGGTCTGTTCTATCTGTGTATAGACTATATCCAGGTGGCGCTGATTAATCTTTCATTGGTATATATATATATATATATATATAGCTGAAAGATATATTGGTCATCTGCTGGTGTGTACGGACGACCCTCCGATTGCCCGTACGCATGCTGCAGGGACCTACCGATGGGTGATCGCTCAACTGGGCCGGCAAATTTATATGCCCGTCCAGGTGTGACGTCAAGCCTGGCACATCGGGGAGACTATTGGTGTGTATGCACTTACCAATTGTCAGATAGTTTGGCGGGTTGGCCAAATGTCAGACCAGTCGACCTAGAGTGTACCCAGCTTTAGGCTGCGGACGGAGTGAGGTAGAATACTCCTCAACATGCGTCGGGATTTTGAAAGTCAGAATTCCAGAGCCGACAATGTGACTGTTGGGATTCAGACCGCCAGGATATTATACCGAACCCCTTGTAAGAGTATCAGTTTCTCCATTGGGATAAAGAGGATTTTACGTATATAATGCAGAGTTATACAATGATAAAACACTGGAGATTCAGTCTCAGTTTTGTGTATTTGTATACTCCAATTGGTCCAAAGTTATTTGAGGATCATGAAAGATTATCTGTTCTGATAAAGGTGAATTGTCAGCCTGTATAAATATAAAATTTAAACCTTAATAGATTTCCCAATGGAGACACAAGTACTTATATCTCATATTTCTAAATGTTAAGATCCCATTGCAATGACAGTACTCATCATATATGGTGATTCAGTCTGCTTATATAGGGTACACAGCTCTAATTCAGCTTCAAAAGAATGTTGCTATCAGATAACATATCAGAGTTTTCATTTATTGCAACATTCTTTAAACATTGTAAGGCTGGGTACACACTAGAAGACCTGGCGACATGGTCGGGGCGACTTACCTGCATCCTTGACCATGCAAGATTGCCAACACACAGTAGAAGATTTAAAGACCCATGGGAGCATGCAATCGGGCACACACACTGCATGATACGTCGTTCCTATTTGCCTCAAAACGACAATTTGTCCAGTTTATCATGTATTGTGTACCCAGCCTTACTGTGTCAGTTAGTTACGCAACCTGTTGAAAATGTACATTTCGTTCACAGCAACTCCCAAGATATTGATCCATTATAGTGAGTATTTATCCACGTAGATACAAGTCAGACATAATTATCACCTTATATTAAATTATTCACTCTATATCATTTCAGAGTTAATTAACAAGGATTAGCATTGTTAAAGTTACACAACGAAATGCATCAGTGTTTCAGCTTTCTGCTTTTTGTCTCATTGTCATTTTATGTGATCTGATTAGAACGGTCAAGTTCATGTATAGGACTCAATGTGCGGAGACTTATTTTACAGCATGGGTCTAAGTATTTGATTACAAAGCAGATAATTTTAGTGCCACACTCATTAACTAGCTTTATGCTTACTAATCATGGCCCAGTTAACATGCGGTCAAACTTACTAAAAGTGCACGGCAATTCAGTTTTTCTATATAAAAAGTCAGCACCCATGCTGGTAATTTAAAGCAGGTTTATTATACGGCAATTTAGTCTAGTGCTGTACCCATGAACTGTCTGTGCACTTGTATATCGTAGCAAGTCAAGCCCGAAGTACAATCTGTTAAAGCTACACAGCAGCTTGATTTCTGCACACATAAGTCAGTCTTTGTGCTGATAATGTATAGAGAGGTCACTACACAGCAATTTATTCTGGTGTTGTATCCACATAATGTCCCTGTGCTTGTTACTTACAGCAAGGTCAGCACACAATTAAACATAATGTAGCTGCATAGAATTCCATTCTATATACACACGAAGTCAGTCCCTGTGCTGGTAATATATAACGGATCAAGTCTAAAAAGAAGTACACTCATCAAAGCAGAGGCTTAGGGGTTAGAGGGGGTGGGGAACTTTCATCTCCTACAGCTTCACTATTTAATGCCTATTCCTCAGCTTCCCCTCTAAACCCAGTCTGCAGTGTCCCCCAGATAAGACGCAAGGGAAAGGTTTATTGTTATCTGCTTTTTCCCAAAAAAATGTTTATAAATCAAAAAAAGAGAGAAAAAAAACAACACTGAAAAGATTTACATTAAACACTTTACATAACTTTTTATTTGAAATTAAGATTGTGAATCAATGGTTCAAAAAAAAAAAAAATGCAGTACTGGCTTATTTGTGCTTTGTTCTGCAAGCCAGACCTGCAGAGGATTTGATTATCTGTAATCAAAGATATGGGAGTGATCGTCTTGTAGTTCATGTCTGTGTCTGTTTATTGCATGGTCTCCTGCGTCAGCTGATCTGTGGTGCCATGTTTAGTCTTGTCCAATATCCACCTATGCATGAATTACAGACTCCAGCCACCATCAATAATGTGCGCATTACCAGTGACATAGGCAGACTGAAAGGGGAAACAAAAGTCATTCATGTCACCATCAGTATATATTACATCAAAACAATATAATATTCTGCACAGTGTATTATTTATAACACAACAATACTTCAACTTAAATGCTGCCACAGGGCATTTCTCAGGAACATGGTCACTATGGGCCAGATTTACTACCGTACGCAACTGCGTATGTAATTACGATTATGCACGCAGTTCAACTAGATTCATTGCGATCGCTATCCCGTCGCAGCAATGCACAAGGACGCCCACTTTACTCAGCACACATCCGTAATGTCTAGCAAGACTGCAAAACCATCGATACAAAAGAGTACCATCCCAGCCTGACGCACACTTGCAGAAGCCCTGACCTTACTCAGAAATTGATTACTTCCACACATGCTGTGAGACCTCAGGCTGCGTAGGCCATCGTCGTGGATAATTTATGCATGCCCCTTCAACGGCGTACAAATACACTGGCACATCTGTGTTAGGCCTGTGTTACCACCCACAAATTGCACTTCCTGTCACTCACTCTGCAATGGGTCTGCGTAGTCACTGTGATCGCAGTCCCCATTGCAGCAACCGGTACATGCACTGCGACAGATTGCGTGCGTAATCGCAGCAGCACACGGTAGTGAATCAGGCCCTATAGTACATAGAATGGGGAAAAACTTTTAACCATGTATTCTATTAAAAAATTATATTTTGCTTATTATATTTTCCATACAGGACAAACATAACAAACAACAGAACAAAACAAAGTAGCAAAAAATTGTTCAACTAGATAGGAACAGATAACATGAAATCATAATTTCCTGTGCAGTGTTTCCAGAGACAAATCATGAGTATGACTTCTCTTTGTACTGTTTGGGTGGAAAAGATTGTTTCCTAAAATATGTTTAGGACGGAACAATAACATTGGGTCCTCAGACACCGCTGAACAGTGATGGATACTCTATTTCCAAGTCCACGTATGGTCTTGTAGGATTGTAACATAGGTGAAGAGATGACTTACTTCATCTGAAGCCAGGTAAACACACAAGTGGGCAACTTCTTCTGCGGTGGCCATCCTGCCAGTCTTCTGCCGTGCTAGAAAGTCCGCTAATGCCTAGTCAAATCACAAGCAAACTGTAATATGTAAACCCACATGACTACCACAAATAATATGTTAAGAGGTATCATGTTCTTACCTGTTCAGGGTTTGGTCTGGCTTGAATCCTCTCTCTTAAAGATGGGGTATCCACAGTTCCTAAATATAAATCACATACATACAGGTTATAATATATGAATGCAGGAAAGAATGAACAAAAACAGCATTCCCCAAAAATTGTTAGCTACTACCTGTACTGGGAAGCCTATTAAGTACAGCTTTTTGGGGGGCAGACACGGAAAATTTTAGTGCTTATTACAGTAAATGTGTTTATAGGTCTCCACCATTTCATGCAAGTACTGCAAAGTGTTAGCAGCTACTGCACATCATCTGAATGTATAGATACCAAATATGTCGGGTTACATTTATATAATCCACTTTAGTGCAGCACTCACATTAACATAGATCCACAGCAGCGGAGTGCACAGCAGCCAGTCATCTAATAAAAGATTCCAGCATATCCAAATATGAAAAAAGGCAGGCACTCACCAATGGCAACAGCTCAGGTTATATTTATTGCTCACGATCTAGCAGCGACGTTTCGGTTGGCATCTCCAACCTTTTTCAAGTCATGAGACAAACAGCAAAAGCTCATAACAGACATCAATCCAGCTGAATTAGACACTAACCTTAGCCTGTCTGGCAGGAAAAAGGCTGGAGATGCCAACCGAAACGTAACCTGAAATGTTGCCATTGGTGAGTGCCTGCCTTTTTTCATATAATCTATCTATATAACTATATATAAATATATCTATTACATAGACAAAAAACCTTACGGTTTCATTTGTTCCATTAAGGCTGCTTAGACATGATCTGAAAATTCACAAAACCTATTGATTTTCTGCCACTCAAACTTCATAAAGCAATGAAATTACGGTCATTAAGGCAGACGCCTTAATGGACGTGTTCCTTGCACAATACAGATATGGTATGCCATCACACCCTGTGGTTAACAGCAGATTCAGCACTCTCACAGATTGCTGTCACTCACAAAATGGTGGAGCTTCTAATTCACAGAATTGTGTGCTCATTGGAATACATACATGCAGTCTATGCAACTGAGATTTGAGCAGTTATGTGGCTCCCACATCCCACTCAGTGCCCACAATCTTCCCATTTGATCACCAAAACAATCTCACTGGCTTCCAACATCCTTCGCACTGCATACATTTATCTCATTTAGAATACACGTTCAGCTCCCTTATTTTTAAAAATATCATACTCTGTCTATGCATGTACGTACACTTTCTTCCCCTATCTGCCTCCATGCTGCTATATATTCCCCAATCCCTACTGCTGTGTGGTCTCTCAACTGTGATAGTCTGTGCTCCCTCATCCGCACCAATGTTTTTCCCCAGCCGCACCGCCCTGCATACGTGCCTTCTCCACAGCCACGTTGCTGTCTTTCTCTCATCTGTGGCACTCTTTCTTCCTCCATCTGCACTACTCTGGTCCCCCAGCCGTGCAACTGTCTCTCCCCCCAGCACCCGCACCACTCTGTCTTCCTCCCCATCCACACCAATCTGTCTTCCCCAATCCCTACTGCTGTGTGGTCTCCGAAATATGGTAATCTGTGTTCTCTCATCCACACCAAGCTGTCTTCCCCAATTCCTACTGCTGTGTGGTCTCTGTACTATGGTAGTCTGTGTTCTCTCATCCACACAAATCTGTCTTTATCCATCTGCACCGCCCTGCATCCGTGCCACTCTGTTTCCTTCTGCACCACTGTTTTTCCCGAAGCCACGCCGCTGTCTTCCTTTCCTCTGTGGCACTCTTTCTTCCTCCATCTGCACCACTCTGTCCCCCCCAACTGTGCAACTCTGTCTCCTCCCCCACCCGCAACTACTCTGTCTTCCTACCCATCAACACTAATCTGTCTTCCCCAATCCCTACTGTTGTGTGTTCTCCTATTTGTGCTAGTCTGTATTCCCTTATCCGCACCAATCTGTCTTTACCCATCCACACTGCTCTGTCTTCCCATGTCCATGCCACTCTCTTCACCCATCCACGTCGCTGTCCCCCCAAACCGTGCCACTCCGTTTCCCCCCATCCGCACCACTGTTTTCCACCCATCTGCATTACTTTGGCAACCGCCCCTCTCTGTACTGCTTAACCTCCCCTCCTCTACATGCCTTTGTGTCTCACCTATCCACGCTGCAGTGTCTCCTCCCCCCATCCACACCACTTTTATCCCATCTGCACAGCTCTATTCTCTGCTTTGACCTCAGTTGCATAGACTGCATGTGTGTATTCCAATGAGCACACAATTCTGTGAATTAGCAGCTCCACCATTTTGTGAGTGACAGCAATCTCATTCTGTGAGAGTGCTGAATCTGCCATTAACCACAGGGTGTGATGGCATACCATATCTGTATTGCGCAAGAAACACGTCCATTAAGGCATCAGCCTTAATGATCATAATTTTATTGCTTTTTGAAGTTTGAGTGGCAGAAAATCAATAGGTTTTGTGAATTTTCAGATCATGTCTAAGCAGCCTTAATGGGACATATGAAACCATAAGGTTTTTTGTCTATGAGTCTATGAATTTCATAGCTTTTTTAAAATGTATTAACTATCAGGGTTTGGATCAGCAAACCGGGCCACCTACAGGGGAGAAGGGCAACAAAATGGTACACTAATGCAGGTGGAAGAGGGGACAGTACACAGGAGGTTGGTTTGGTAGGTGCAGAGTGCGAGACAGCTGTAGGCGTGTGGGGTAGCAGCAGCAGCAGTGGTGCAGAGCAGTGGCAGCGGTGCAGTGCAAATGGGGCATCAGTGGGCAACAGAGGGCTCACTGGTAGTGAGTATACATCTGAGAAAATCAAATCAATAAGTCACAGATGGACAAATGCAGCAGTGAGATCTACGCATCTATGTTAAAAATTGAATGTGTGTAAAAAAAAAAAAAAAAAAAAAAAGCACCAGCCCCGGGCTTTAAAGCCTCAGTACTGGTTGTGCTAAATACAGGGGACAAACGACGTAGGGGTAGGGGACCCCCTACGTCGTTTGGCAACCAGGACAGGTTCTGTTTAATACAGGGGGTATAAAGCACAACCAGCACCAGGCTTTTCAGAACCTGTCCTGGTTGCCAAAATACGGAGGACAAATGACGTAAGGGTCCCCCGTATTTAGCGCAACCAGCACAGAGCTCTGAGCCGGTCCAGGAAATACAAGGGGAAAAATGTATAAGGCTCCCCCTGTATTTCCCAGAACCAGCACCAGACTCCGTCTTGCGGGGGGGTGATGCCGCAGCCAGAGGGGCCCTTTCACCGCCCCCTCCCCCCCCCACCGCAGCATCACCCCTGACCGCTAGTCAGCCCAGGCCGGGGATCCCTGGGGAGTTGGGGACACCCCCAATAAAGGGGTTCCCCCTCCTCAGGGCACCCCAGGCCGATAGCCCGGGGCTATCCTCGTCACCCCTGGGCGGTGGGTGCCGCGTCGATTATGTATAGTGTGGTGCATAAGAAAATACAAATATTGTCTTTTGCAGTAGTACTACAGGTCCCAGCAAGCCTCCCCCGCATGCTGGTACTTGGAGAACCACAAGTACCAGCAGGCGGGGAATTAAAGGCCTGCTGGCACCTATAGTACCCTTGCAAAAAAAAATATTAAAACAGACACAGTTTTTAAAAGTATTTTATTATGCCGCACCTTCACCTGGAGGGCAACGGCCTTTAAGCTCTTTTACATGGCCGTCGCCCATCCAAGGCTTCTACGGTGTCTTCACCTGGAGCACGGCGGCCTTTAAGCTCTTTTGCACGGCCACCGGCCATCCAGGGCTTCCCAGCGTCTTCTTGCTTCAGCTGGTCTCTCCAGCTCCCCGGCCGACGGACTGAATGGACGGAGCTCACGCTGGCTCTAATTAAGCCAGTCGGGGCGATAACGTCGTGAGCCGTGATTGGCTCACAGCAGCCATCTTTAAATTTCAAAAATGGCGCTGAGGCGCCATTTTTGAAAAGGGCACGCTCGGTTCTCACCAAAGAATTCAATGGTGAGAATCGCTCATTGGCTGAGAGGCGGAAGGCTCACCTCTCTCAGCCAATGAGCGCTCCGCACTGGGATTTCTGGAACGAAGAGGACAGATCTAAGCATAGGAGGAGGTGAGTATGACATTTTGTATTACAGGTATACCAAGGGATTACCTACTGGAGAAGAGGACAGACTGGCTTCAGGGATACTAGGTGAGTATGTGAGATAGTGTGTGCATTTGTGAGTACATGTGTGTGTGCGCATGTATGTTTTAATAAAATTATACTTTTCTACAGGTGTGTGTGTTGTGTGCTTTTTTAATATTGATTTTGTTTTGGAACTACAGCTACCAACACGCCCGTAATGCCCCGCATGCTGATACTTGTGGTTCTCCAAGTACCAGCATGCGGGGGAGGCTTGCTGGGAACTGTAGTTCCACAGCAAAAGCCAATATTTATGTTTTCAAATGCACCACACTTTACATAATCAACCCAGCACTCACCGCCCAGGGGTGCTGGGGATAGCCCCGGGGTATCAGCCTGGGGTGCCCTGAGGAGGGTGACCCCTTTATTGGGAGGGGGGGTCCCCAACTCCCCAGCCTGGGCTGACTAGCGGTCAGGGGTGATGCTGCAGCTGGGGGGCCCGGTGAAAGGGCTCCCCCTGGCTGTAGCATCACCCTCCGCTAGGAGGAGTCCGGTGCTGGTTCTGGGAAATACAGGGGGGCAACCAGGACAGGTTCTGAAAAGCCTGGTGCTGGTTGTGCCTAATATGGGGAACCCATACGTCGTTTGTCCCCTGTATTTAGCACAACCAGTACTGGGGCTCCAAAGCCCGGTGCTGGTTGTTTTTTGGGGGGTGGGGCCACGTCATTTAATTTTTTTTAAACACAGGAAGCCAGTGCAAATGACATAGGGGTCCCCCGTATTAAAGCACAACCCAGCACTGGGCTAGTCAGAACCAGCCCTGGTTGCCAAAATACGGGGGACAAATGACTTAGGGGTCCCCCATAAGTTGTGCAACCAGCACTGGGCTCTGATCCGGTCCTGGTTCTGGAAATACAGGGGAAAAAACTTAGTACGGTCACCCTGTATTCTCCAGGACCAGCACCGGACTATTTCTAATGGGGGGCTGATGCCACAGCCAGGGGAGCCCTTTCACCAGGCCCCCCAGCTGCAGCATCAACCCTGACCGCTAGTCAGTCCAGGCTGGGGATCCCTGAGGAGCGACCCCAATAAAGGGGTCCTCCTCCTCAGGGCACCCCAGGCCTAGGCTGATAGCCCGGGGCTATCCCCAGCACCCCTGGGCGGTGGGTGCCAGGTTGATTATGTGATGTGGTGCATTTGAAATAATATTTTCTTTTGCAGGTTGAACTATAGGTCCCAGCATGCCTCCCTTCATGCTGGTACTTGAAAACCACAAGTACCAGCATGCTGGGCATTAGGGCCCACTGCCACCTGTAAAAAAATATATTAAAATAACACACTTTAATATTGTAATATTTTATTTTACAGGTCTTCACCTGGGGGACGGCGGCTTTAAGCTCTTTTGCGTGGCCGCCACCACCCCAGGGCTTAGGCCACTTCGCCTGGTGGACGCCAGCCCACCAGGGCTTCGGCGACTTCGCCTGGTGGGCGCCAACCCGCCAGGGCTTCGACATCTTCACCGAGTGGGTGACAGCCTGTGTCAGCTCTTTTACTTGGCTGCTGCCCACTAGGACTTATGGCGTCTTCGCCTGTCAAGCACCCACCAGCCAGGGCTTCTGGCGCCTTCACCTGGGGGGTTCTGTGGTCCTCGTCAGCTGCCGCCGCCTCCAATGGCATCACGAGTCGTGATTGGCTCGCGGCGGCCATCTTTGAAAATCAAAGATGGCCGCCGCAAGCCAATCATGGCTCACGACGTCATCGTCGGCACCCGGCAGCTGTTCGGGTGTCGGCGGCGGGCCTGGATTCGAGAGGATCCAGTCCCTGCCAGGCATTTGCCGAGTACAGAAGCGGCACCTATTTAAAAAATTACGCCTTAGCGCCTTTTTTGAAATTCAAAGATGGCCGCCGCGAGCCGCTGAGGCGCCATTTTTGAAATAGGTGCCGCTTCTGTATTTGGCAGAACGGCTGGCGGGGACGCCGGACTCTCCGCCGACACCTGCGACCCACCGCCGCTACCCCGCACCCCCCGCCGACGCTGATGTCCTGCCATCGCCACATTCGTGTCCCCGCCGCTGTTACCATTGCCCGCTATCGCCCGCAAAAGACACCCATCTTTGTGCACCCAAGTGAAGCCACATTGACTGCACCTGCTGGAGGCTCCTACTGCAGCTGAGCAATAAGTTGAAAAGTCCTATCTTCATAATGGCGCATTCTTGAGGTAATAGTTTAAAAACTGTAACTTTCTAATTTACCTGAACCCCAAACTCACGTACCCTGGCACAATAGCTACCTAATAAAACAAACCCCAAGTCTAAATTCCACCCCTATCCTGAGTTTTGCCTTCCCAGAAATCCCCCATAGGTTACAGAAGAAAAGGGTTCCTAATTGAGATGTCAGAAAAATGTGACAGTTGGAGCCTTAGATTACTCCCAAATCCTAATTTTTTACGTTTTGCCCTGAAATTTGGCATGCAGCACCCAGTGACATTCTACTGGCAATGCCAAATTTCAGATCCGTACCTCCTATAGCTTTTGAGGTGTAGCCCTTGAACACTCTGCTGCATCCCCCCCCCCCCCCCCCTACAGAATTCTCTGTGGAGAAATCCGTTTTTTTAGATGCAGCCTTAATATAAGGGCACGACTCTGCCCTTATAATACACACATATATACACAGTACTGTGCAAAAGTTTTAGGCAGGTGTAGAAAGAATGCTGAAAAGTAGAAATGCTATAAAAAATAGAAGTGTTAATAGTTTATTTTTATCAATTAACAAAATTCAAACTGAATGAACAGAAGAGAAACCTAAATCAAATCAATATTTGGTATGACCACCCTTCAAAACAGCTTTAACTCTCCTAGGTACACTGCAGACACTCGTTATTGTACCGCCCTTCAGGCCATCGGCTCAAATTTGGCTGACGCACAAGTGTTGCAAATCAAATAAATCAGTGCTTTGCATTATTATTATTATCATCCTTTATTTATATGGCACCACAAATGTTCTGCAGCGCCTTACAAAGTACATAAATAAGTGAACAAGAAACCTATGACTTAAGGTGCCCATACACGGTGCAATTCGCATAAGATACGATCTCATATACAATTTCCCTTGAAAATTCTTCCCTTGAAATTCTTTATGATTTGTGCCAACACATGGTACGATTGTGCAAGCGAGCATATGATTAGATGTGTCCTAAAGTGATTGAAATCATTTAAGATCTATATCGTACGCAGCAAACAACCTGCCTTTAACAAAGTGTGTTCTATACTACATTTTGTGGTGATGGATTCCCATCGTTATAAGCTTCTGCTAGCCTATAGTATCTGAAATGAAAGGTGATGGAGCTGAGGAGAGGAGGTGGATGACGTCTAGCTGGACCAAGGAGTGGCTGATGAGGAGGGAGACGCGCTCCCATATGCCCAGGGGCAGATTGGGCCTCCGAGAAAGCGGAAAAGTTCCCGCCGGGCCGGTCCCATGAACCCCTTTCCTGGGCTGGAAGACACTGCTGGCTGGGCAGACACTGCGGCTGCCTACAGGCTGCCGCGCTTCCAAGATTTGCGTTCCGCTATGGAACGCAAACCAGAAGCTCCCCGCTCCACTATGAATGTGCACCGTGGTGTCCCCTCTTTCCCTCCCTCTCCCTCGGAGTCGGTCAGGGCAATACCATCCCCTGGGGCTGCTGGAGATGAGGTGAACCACGCAACTGTGCTGCTGGGATGGACTCCGAGTAGAAGCTGGAGGAGTGGGACACGGATCGCAGAGACACACACACTCTGGCTGTGTGAGGCTGCTGTCAGCACTGAGGGACAGAAGCCGGGACCCATGAGCTGCGGTGAGCTGAAGTGACCCTGGAGGTGATTCTTGTTCAGTTTCTTCCTGGTGAGTCTCTTCCACTCTTATCCTGCCTGCTTATTCCCACCATTACAACCACCCTGCCCCCTGCTCAACAGTACTACTCCTAGCCTGCCCCTGCTTTTCACTATTACGCCCATCCTGCCCCCTGTTCTGAACTACTACTCCTAGCATGCCCCACACTACTACTATTCTAAGTCTGTCCCTGCTCTGCCATTACTACTACTCCCATCCTGCCCCCACTTCCAACTACTACTCCCATCCTGCCCCCACTTCCAACTACTACTCCCATCCTGCCAACCACTTCCCACTACTACTCCCATCCTGCTCCCACTACTACTCCCATCCTGCCCCTTGATCAGCATTACTACTACTACTCCCATCCTGACCTCTGCATCCCACTACTATTACTACTCCCATCCTGCCCCTTGATCAGCACTACTACTACTACTACTCCCATCCTGCCCCTTGATCAGCACTACTACTCCCATCCTGCCCTCTGCATCCCACTACTATTACTACTCCCATCCTGCTTCCCACTATTGCTACTCCCATCCTGACCCCAGCAGCGGCAGAGTTTATGAAGCACATGCTTCTGCTGCGAGTTCTGGAGGGGGCGATTTGCTCACCAGCCCTACCCTCTGGCCTCACAGTACAGCACCCAATTTGACCACCAACCCCACCTCTGGAACATACCCGTAACTTGCCCTACCCCCCGGCCTCCGGATCATTCCCTACCAACTGGCTCTCCAATACATACAGTACCCCCCAGGCTGGGGACATACACTACTCACCAACCCCAGGGCCCCACCCCCCGCCCGCCCCGGGACTTACACTGCTCACCCTATTTTTTTCTTGTGGAGGACAATGCTTTTTTTTCTTTTTACCTGTGTGGCGGTCAAAGTGTTTTTTTTTTTTTTGTACATTGTTTTTCATCTGCGCATGAGTCTGAGTGGCAGTGCGGATCAGATGCATGCACTAAGTAGTGTATTAGAAATGTGTTGGGTGTTCCTAAGTGGTTACAGGGGGTTGGCTATAGAGACACTGAATTGCTCACATTGGAGAGGTAGGAGGACAGCCAAGAGAGGAAAGTGTCACGTAGACCATGGGAGTGAAGGATTTCCAAGAGAAGAGGGTCAAAAGCAGCAGAGAGGTTGAGGAGAATGAGCATAGAGTAATGGCCCTTGGATTTGGCAGCAAGGAGGTCATTACTGACTTTCATGAGGCAGTTTCAGTGGAATGGAGAAAACAGAAGCCAGGCTGAAATGGGTCAAAGAGGGAATGGGAGGAGAGAAAGGTGGTTGTAAGCAATACGCTCAAGGAGGGAGGTTAGGCGTTACGACTAAGACACACATTCCAGCAAAAAATATGTTCTTTTTATTTAAATGGTACCTTTCTCCCTAATAAAACACAAACCACTTTACATATATGCAGAAGTCTGTTGTGGTCGCTTGATACCCTGCACCCATAATAGATAGGCCACTGGGTGAGGCAGGTATATTGGCTTGCTCAGCTGAGAAAATCCACATATATAAGGAGAACATACAAACTAAGGCCTTGGCCCTACTGGAAATCAAACCCAAGACTCCATCACTGTGAAGTCTTGCTTTGGAATAGAAATATACACTGCCAAAAGTCATGGGAAAGATGTCTAGTATTGTGTAGGACCCCCTCTAGCCTGGCGAAGTGCAGCAACTCAACGTGGCATCAATTCCACAAGTGGACGGAAGACCTCTGGAGAGATGTTGATTCAGGCCATCTGGATAGCTTCCCACAGCTGAATGATATTTGTAGGTGCAGGATCTTGGATACGAATAGACCTCTACACCATGTACCATAAATGCTAGACTTTGTTCAAGCCAGGCGAGCATGGTGGCCACACCATTCGTCAGATCTCTCTAGAAGAATGCTCCACAAACTAATTTTAGACGACTTGGGACTGATGACACGGGGCATTATCCTGCTGGAATATTCCATCATTGTGTGGTTACACAAAGTCAATGAAGGGTGGCAAATTGTCATCAAACAATGCAACGTAGCAGTTACCAGTCAATGATGTGTTCAGACGGACTAGCGGACCCAACACATGCCACATGAACACACCCCATGCCATTATGGAACCACCACCAGCCGGCACGGTGCCCCAAGAACTGAAGTCCATGGCCTCATCGGATTTGCCTTACACCCAAACCTTACCATCAGCCCACAACAACTGGAACCATGACTCCTCAGTCCACGCCACATGCTGCAAGTTCCCCAGGGCCCAATTAGCAACGTCACAAGCCCAGGTAAAGCACTGTGTCCTGTGTCGTAGTGTTAACAGGGGCACTCTAGTGAGTCTTCTGCTCCCATACCTCATGGAAGCTAAAGAACACTGAACTGACCTGCTGGATATGAGTCTGGTACCTCCTGCATTGAATGTGGATGTGATTTGAGCCTGTGTAGCTTACCATGGTCAAATCTGGCCAGACGTCACTGGTCATGATCATTAAGCACCCATGGTTGGCCACTGCGTTGTCCACGGTGATTGGTAATGCCTTCTGAGGTATTCCCAGTACACACATGACACCATAGATCGAGGAATGTTGAATGTCTACACAATTTCAGAAACTGAATATCTCATCCGTCGGTCACCCACTATCAGGCCCTATTCGATCTCCGATAATTTACGATGTCTTGCCATGAGCAGCCTAGCCGGTGTTCAAACTGATTCACAAAATGTCAGATTACAAATGATGCAGGTTTGGACACTTCCAAAACATCACAGTACAATGACGCCACCTACCATTACATACTGCTATCCATGATTTTTGGCACTTCAGTGTATAGATGTTTTATTTAGTTGAACGACAAAGTATTTAGATTATCATCCATCCTGTTCTTTCTGTGTTTGAGCTTCATTATTTGGTTATATTGGTATTGGATAAGCAGCAATATCCTTTCGAACAGCTGCACAGAATTTGAGCCTTTTGGTTTATTCAATTGCTTATACAATTTTTTTTTAATACTTTGGCTGAGCTTGTGTGGTGGGCTGAGCCAAACAGCTAGAACACGTGGCCCCAAACAGTGCAGTCGGCTACAAATGGCATAGTTGTTGCATTACTGCCTCACAGCCCTAATGCCATGAGTTTAGTTCCTGACCAAGGTACTGTCAGTGTGGACTTTATATGTTCTTCCCATATTGCATGGGTTTCCTCTGGGTGCTCTGGTTCCCTCCCATACTCTAAAACATTAACCTAACTGGTTGGTTAATTGGCTTTTGACAAAATAATAAAAAAAAATAACCCTAGTGCATGTGTGTGTATATAGGGGCATAAGCTCCACTAGGGAAGGGACTGATATGAATGACTAAAATGGTCTCTGTAAAAGCATTGCGTAAATATGTGTGCAGTATATAAATGGAATATTGTTACCACCAGGCAGTCGAGATGCCGGCAATCAGAATCCCAATGGCAAGTATTAGGGTTAGGCACTAGGGGTGAGGGTTAGGGTTAGACTACGGAAAAGGGAGAGTTAGGATTAGGCTGTGGGGGGAGAGGGTTAGGACACTTATCTTAGTGGGGCGGGATTCTGACTGTAGGGATGCCGCGGTCGGTATTCTGGCCACTGGCATCCTCACCTCCAGGATCCCGTACCCAACCCATATAAATAACGGTTGATTAATTAAAGCTCAAACACTTCACCAGGTGGCTTTTATCGTACTAGACAGTCCATGGAGGACCATACACAAGCTTGTTACAAAACAGTCAAACTAAAATCACCATTTTTAGAGAGGCCAATAATTTAGACATAAATTATAGTCATTTGGTAAAAGAATATCAATACAACTTAACTGTGACATTTAAAATCATCTTACAATTAAAATGTAGATGATACAGAGGTAGCAAGTAACAGTTTGTAGATGAGACCTTAAATTTCAGTTTGGCATTGTACGTTACTCACCAGGACATATACAATTACACCGAATGCCTTGCTCAATGAAATCTATAGCAACAGATTTAGTCAGACCAATTACTGCTGCCTTTGATGTGCTGTACACACATCGGTTTACTACTCCTAAAAGAGAAAGAAAAACAAAAGAAATGGAACACCGATATAAATGTAATAACTATAAGCAAAATGTCATTTACTGCTAAAACAAAGTACACTCTTATTACAATAGTCTTCATACAATCTATTTTGAATGCAGCAGCCAGACTAGTTTTCTTCACAAAATGTTTTTCTACTACTTTAAAGCTGGGTACAGATGATTTTTTTTTAAATGGTTTGTCGCTTTCCGACGGATCGGAATGACAAATCATCCAGTGTGTATGCACTATGCACGCTCCCGTATCGTCGTCCGTCGCATCTTCAGATTTGCCGTGCATGCTGCTCAATCTGAGGATGTGACTGACGATCACATGCAATTGGATTTTACCAAGTCGTGTCGTGTACGGACAGCACGAAATGTCATCTGTCGCATCTGCCGTCATCTGGGTACACAGATCGTCTAATGTGTACCCAGCTGTAGTCAGTACGCAAATTTTCTGCCTATATTCTACCAAATTTATTATGAAGTACTTATGCTTACATACAATGCTGTCAACAAAAGTACACAAACATACATCTCTTTATTTATCTCAAAATATCTCACCATTGGGCCCCTCCATTCTTTGTAAGACCTGCGTCTCTCATCCACACTCTAAGTGCACACATCCACTATACGACAGGCAAAAGACTACACGATTCCGACATTGTAATCGTGCAGTCGTTTGTCAGTGTGTGATGTGACGAGCAGTCATTCAGTGTAGGCACATCAATCATCTGCAAACATGTTGAACCTGACGATATCGTCAGGTTGTACAACATATTTGTACGATGATAGATGTGTAAATGACCAGCGGGAGCGCGCATCGCTGGTCGTTTTAGACATTTTTTAAACAGTCTGCAAACGATTTTCAAACGATATTGTTAAATCGCTCAATTTAATCGTCTAGTGGATGTGTGCCTTTAAACTGATCCCATTTATGGTTACAGGACTTTTGTCATGCTACATAGTCCTCCTGTATCAAACTCCTATTTCTTCATAGATTGTAAACTTGCGAGCAGGATTCTCTGATCTATGACTGTCTGTTATAACCAAGTCTCATTTTATTACAGTTTTGTTAACAATTGTAAAGTGCAACAGAATATGCTGGTGCTATATAAATAAATGTTATAAATGTTATTATTAACACTATACTACTGGCCGGGTTAAAGGCTGAACCCTGCAGCCTTTATTTGTTTACATTGTCCTCGCCTATAACCCCCATTCCATCGATCCTGAAAAGGGCCCCACTGTTTCCTAACATACATGCAAACAATGGCGCAAGGTGTGCGGCTGCTATGGTGCCCGAGCTGCCTTTGTGGCCTGCTGATCACCCTGCACCCAGTCACGCACACAAGGTGGGCCGGTCCGGTCAGGGACGTCGAGGAGGTCCAGAGTGTCAGCAGTGTTAATTTGGTGCCGGCCCGCCAGCTGATTACAGTAGACATGGAGAGACAGCGCCGCCAGTTGCGAGGCAATCAGAGCTGGTGGACCGGCAGTCAATTAGCAGTGGTGGCTCCCGATCGGCTGCTGGTCCGGGAGCTCCGATTTGCTTTGCGATCGCCACCAGATTCAAATTGCGTTGGCACTTTCTCTCCATGTCTGCCACTGCCTGTTAGAGCACCAGCTGTAATTAGCCGGCGGGCCGGCACCAAATCCACACCCGCTGGCTGCTGATGGCACACGGGAGAGGCGAAGAGGCTGCTGGAGGGACACGGGGACATGAGTTGCAGGGGGGGGCACAATGTGTAAGGGTTCACTACTATTGTGTGGAATAATGTGTTATATGGGGCACTACTACTATGTGGCACAATCTATGAAGGGCGTTACTGTGTGGTATAATGTGTAAGGGGCATACTGTGTAGAGTAATGGGCATTACTGTGTGGAATAATGTATAAGAGGCACTACTACTGCGAGGCATAATGTGTATTAGGGGTACGACTGTGTGGCATAACCTGAATAGGCTCTGTGTGGTATAAATGTATGTGGGGTTTTTTTTTGGCTCGGGGGGGGGGGGGGGGGGGCCTTTTAAAATCCTGCTTTGTGGCACAAAAAAGTTCTAGTTATGCAAACACAGAGGGCTGACTAAAATATATGGTCACTTTAAAAAGGACTGAAGCTGGCCATCCACTATACGATTTTCTGTCAGATATCTGTCCAATCTGGCTGGTTGTAATGAAAACCTGGTAATGTATAAGAGCAAATGACAATCGTCCATTTGCTCACAAACACTGGAAAACAGCCAAAAGTGGTTGTTCAGACACACTGGTTAAAACACTCAAATTTAACCAATTTGAACAATTTTTTTTTGTCCTTTTTCAGTGTTTAAAACCATATGATCGACTGTCATTTGCTCCCATACATTACCAGGTTTTCATTCTAACCAGCCAGATTGGATATCTGACAGAAAATTGTATAGTGGATGCCCACTTGCGTTTATGCTGTGGATCATATAACATTAGGCCCAGTTTGTGTAGTTAGCCACTCAATGCAGACACCAGCAATGTTTGCTCATTGTATGAATGGATTTTCAGACAGTCCCGATTGATTACTGGTCATTTTGAATTCATACACACAGTGACTTGTGGAATTGTGGTCTAAAACTAGCAATGTTAAGCATCAGAAGCTAATGTATATTGGCACTTAGGTCTTGTTCTTGGATTAATATAGGCTTCGAGAGACTATGGAAATCACTCAGGGTGAACAGACATTGTACCTGACTTTCTGCTTATCTGCCAGATGTACTCATTGGAACAATGTTGCAAATTAGGCCATGCTCCTTTCTAAACCCAATCCACAAACATTGCGGTTGAGACCGTGCCTCCTTTCCAAGAGAAGAAACCCCTTTAGAATGCTAGGAATAGAGATTTTCAAATGATGATTGTGATAGTTGGCAAGTTCTATACTACTGACTTAATAAGAGGAATTGTGTTTCAGCACTTGTCAATCATACTTTAGAAAAATACATCTGAACACATTTGGTGGCAGGATGTAATATGAATAAAATTAAAAAGTTTTAACTTTGTTGAAAAGTATTAATAACATTGTACTTTGCTGAGGAAATATAGTAAATACCTCTATACATTTCCTAAAGCTGTTTTCTATGTTGCAAGTTATTATGTCAATATGGTTTGCCAGCTTTTCATCCTGCTGATCCTTTGAATAACCAGATCATTTTTAATATACTCTCAGCTTGATTATATATTTATAGTTTTTGAAGTCTACCTACAGACCAGTCAGTCATTTCCTTCCCCCATAACCTATTCCCATTTCTTACCTTGTTTTGTCTTTGCCCCATATGATATAGTTAGTTTACACATTTCAATTTGCAGTTTTAACTTTAAACATATAATTTCCAACCAAGTATGCCAAACATACCTTTAATGCTGGAGGCTACAGAAGACATGTTGATAATGGTCCCTGACTTTTGTGCAAGCATCTAGAAAACATATGAAGAATCACAATTGTAATTAAGGACCTATGACATTTTTTAGATAACGGTTTATGAGGTTATTATATTTGTGATTTTATTTAGCTACAGTACAAGCCTTCATTGGACTTAAATGGGTTTGTAACAGCAAACCTGTGTATTACTGGGAGTTGTAAAGTATTGTTATATTTTGGCTTTATACATTTAAGTTTCTTTTATGCTGATTTGTAGCAACTGTTGCTCACTTGAAATGACAAACTGATTTAAGGGGCATTATATTGACCTCTGACTATATTTTTTTTTGCCCAAACTGACAGTGGAGGTTAATCTTCTAAATGTAAATACAGTAGAATAAAACATGTTCAGTAGGTATAAAAAAAAAAAAAAAAAGTGTGAGACATTTAAATACATGTAAAAAAACACACACACAGTTAGCACAGACAAATACGTAAACACAATGCACCCTTACTTTTGGCAGGAATGTTTTGATCATGAGATACATGCTCCGTAAATTAATATTCATAGTGAAGTCCCAATCTGCCTCCTCACAATCCAGAATAGTTCCATGATGGACAAAGCTGGAAATCCAATAATAGATATTATCGGAAGGTGAATGCAGTTTTAGAGATTGGCAAAATAGATATGCAAAACAAACAATGTTAAGACACTTCTTACATTTATAGTAATAGCAAATGTCAGATTACCATGTTGATAACTACATTTACCATCTGGTGGAAAGCATCTCAGCAGGGTTTTATTGAAAGCTGGTATCTCCCCAAAAAACTATTCAGAACATGGAAATAGAAGCTCCAGTCAATATAAGTTGTGGGAGCACAGTCTTACCAGACGTAGAGCATTACACGCCTCTTGTCTCCATTTAATAGCCCAATCTTTAACTGGTACTAATTACATATTATCATCTGAAGGACCTAAAACCTCCTACTACAGGACCCAGCAGGTTATCTGGGGTAAATAAACAAAACAAAAACGTTTTAAACAGGACACTACTCCTATTAGTTTGACATATCCATTAGGAGTAATACTCCCCTAATAATCTACCATTGTGAGCTCAATAAATTGACTCATTTTTATATAATGCTGGTGATTATTACCTTATTAAACTTATTTAGATACACTACATATTGATACAGGTATATTATGTTTTTTTACCTAATGTACTCTTCACTTTTTTACCTACAGTATGCTATCATCTTCTCCCTCGTGCAAGCAATGACTCTAAAGTGCCTCCTGTGTCCTTCAATTGGGGCACAGATTCAGCCTGTGTTGATTTTCTAGTGATAGGGACTGTATTTTGTCCTGCTATGTTTGTACTGTACTTTTGTATGCACTTTCAATGGTGATGCAGACCCGTGTGGTGCCCTATTTAATAACGGATAATAATATTATACCAAGCAGTAATAACTATACCAAGATGTAATAGTTTCCATATTTTGTGAGACAGATGGTTGACATGACATTTACATTTGTTCTTCAGCTGAGTACAAGCTACTGTTCTGTTACTATCCATTTCAGAATCTGATATAACCACTGTCTGTCTTTAAACATAAAGACAGACATCTGCAATGTATGCCTGTACAGAAAAATTATCCCCCTTCCCACTGATTTATCAGACCCATTTTCAGTTATGAATAACTTGTAATTTGTATATGTCACATGGACTAATTTTGACATAATGTAAATGAAGGCTGCAGTCTAGGGAGGAGAAGCGGAATTGCCATTTTTGGAGTTATCAAAAGATAACATCTGCAATAGTACAAAACGTACATTAAGGATGGGCAAACGCAGGCTGATCCTGTCATTTAGCCCGGATCGAGTGATTTGTCATCACATATGGGTGGGCAGCTGTTCAGCTCAAGCTACCGGACCACTCCTGGTTTCAATGTGGCCTAGTGTGGTCAGAGATGACTACACACACAAGCAGATAGCGGTCACCTTCCATCATGCCCAATAATTATAGTACAACACTGTCATTTCAGTGCCATACATTTATGCATTAGATTTTACTAACATTGGATGAAGTGTTGACTGAAATTAAGATACTAAAGCTGCATACACACGTAAAGATTTTCTCTGCAACCATCCAACTAGTTGATTGGTTGGAATGAAAATCTGGTAAAGTATGAAAGCAAATGACAATCAGCAATTTGCTACCAAATGCCGGAAAATGGACAAAAACTGTTGTTTGAACAAATTGTTTAGATCAAACATTTAACAAACTTGTCTGACGATCATTTTCATCTGTTTTCTGGTATTTAGGAGCAAATTGCTGATCAATATGTTACCAGATTTTCATTCCAACCAATCAACTAGTTGGATGGTTGGACAGAAAATCTTTCCGTGTGTATGCGGCTTAACACTGAGAAAATACTATGGGCCAAATGTTATATGGTGAGAGTTTAGAAAATCGGAGAGTTTAGCAGTAATCTCTCACATTGGTCGACTTTTATCTTCAAAATGGGAAAACATCTGGATGAGAGTTTAAATCGTGAGTTTTTGAGTCTAAATACATGTGAGTTTGCATGTTCTTGTACATTGGGTGAGTTTAAATAGTGTGAGTTTCCTGCTAACTCTCATATTTTCTAATCTCTCACCCTATTACATTTGGCCCTCTATGTGATAACCACCAGCAAATACTACTCATAGGAACCAGCGCTTGTGCTTATTTGTGCTTGGTTATAACACTATTTTTTATTGGATCGGAGTTTGGTCTCAGTTATTGATATTCATATTACAAGATCTATCGTCATTTTAATATTTCTTGTATATGTTGAATTTTTATTTTATGTATTGCGCGCATATACATGTTGTGAGAATTACATTTCCACTTTTTTATTGATACAGATGATACAGTCTCATCACTATATATTAATATCCTATGATTAAAACCTCGCCTCAGCGCTAGTGTTCTCCCCTTTTTTGATTTCGTGGTCAGTGCCATACATGCTCTAATATCAGAACCAATTACCCAATATCGGCTGTTATTGCAGCATGTGTGGCCATTTTAATATGATCAGCTCGCAACACAGGCAGCGTTCAACAGCTAGAGTGACAGGATCCCCTCCAATCTGGACCCTCGCAGTTAGCAGGCTTTGTTATTATGGTTAGAATATGACCACACACAGAGTAATCTCTGTCAAAATCTGACATTTACCATCATGCATAAGAACTTAAAGATTTCAGTAAACTCCATGGTTTACCCACTACCCCAGGGGTTCCCAACCACGTCCTCAAGGCACACTAACAGTCCAGGTTTTAAAGGATAGCCATATTTGAGCACAGGTGACTTAATTAGTACCTCAGTTACTTTGAATTAACTATCTATCTGTGCTCAAGCATGGGTATCACTAAAATCAAGACTGTTGGTGTGCCTTGAGGACCGAGGTTGAGTAATTGAGGGTGCAATACATATGGATAATCTATGATACTTACCCAGCCACATTAAATAGAACATCAATTTTATCAATTTCATGGTACAGTTTTTCAATTTGCTCTCTCTTAGTGACGTCTAACACTCTTGTCTGAATACCTGGAATAACAGTAATACAATTACATGTAGTTATTCAGGGATCTAGGGATTCTCATCTTGTTTTACTACAGTTTCTAAATATGACAGGTCCCCAAACTAGATAAAGTTTGGCTTGTACATTTGTGTTTAGGAAAGGAAGGAATCAAAATGTTCACAATTCTTTACGTATGTATTTAGTGATTGACCTATTAATCCAAATTCAATTTAACCCATGCAATTTTTAGCGACTTCTCTTGCATCAGAGCCTGGCTCACGCATCTATAAGCCATTCAGACTGGTACAGATCTCACTTGTGGCTGAGAGGGCATAACTAGGTGGCAACAGAGTGTTTGGACATAGGATAAGTCTTGGGTTATTCAGAGATTAGAACAAGCAGAGATTGGTTGATTTGCACACAATGCGGCCTTACCTGCAGCAGACTTGCGTGTGACTGAATCTGCCCTTTAGTGTTTTCTTTTTAACCTTTGGTGAACTAGGTGGGGTGCGGCACGCCCCAGCAATATTTAAACTCCTATAACTTTAAAAAAAATACTTTGCGCAAGCTGCCGTTTCCTGTAGCTGGAGTTGCAATGGTGCAGTTTGCATAATGATGGCGGTTTAGCGCGACGAGCGCTAGCGCAGTGAGTACACGTGCGAAAAGTGTGTGTGGGCATCTCAAGAATCAATGTTAAACCAGTCAGAATTACTGTCGTACTAATTTAGTATACTTCTGATGAAGTATAGCATGGGGTATGAGATACCCCACATGGTTTGCCATGTTGATTTTTCCACCTGGTTCACTGAAGGTTAAATAAACTTCCCATTCCTGCAGAAACCTTGCACTGCACAAACCACAGCAAATCCAAGGCACGTTCTTGGGAGATCCCACATTGTAATAGAGGCCCATTGTATGCATTCCTTACTGGAGGGCTGACAGGAAATACTCAACTGTCCAGACACCAAGTGGCTCTTACTCAGCTTATGTGGATCAATTTAAAAAAAAAGAGGTTTGTGTATTGCAGTATTCCCAAGTAAGGTATTACAATTGCTAAGCACCTTGTTAACACACAGGTTGGTCACTGATAAACCCCTTTCAGCAAGTTCTTTATTTCAGCATTTTTGACAATAAATTGTAACATTCTCATTCCAAGAATGACCTGCAGAAAATACCTTTGTATGCTCCTAGGACTTTCAGCTTCTCTTCATTAATGTCGGTTGCAATCACCTGCGCTCCTTCGTTAGCAAATGCCTTAAGACACAAAGGTTTCAGATCATCACAATCAGCATTTTCTCAAACATACTGTATACCTGTGAGCAGAATCGATGAAATACCGCCGGACCTATGTCAGGTCCAAATCCCAACGCCGTAAGACCGGCAGCAGTGAAGATCCCAACAGGGGATTAAGGTAAGTAACACTAACCCTATCCCCCCCCTAACCCTCCCTTAGGGGTGCCTAACCCTAACCACCCCTGCTAGTGCCTAATTCTAAATCCCCCCGTAAGTGCCTAAATCTAACCCCCCCATTCCCGCAGCCTAAACCTAACCCACCCGGGCAGGGGTGCCTAACCCTAACTCCCCATTCCCCTAGCCTGACCCTAACCCTCCTGAGAGGGTGCCTAACCCCAAGTCCCCCACCCCCGGGAGCCCTTAACCTAACCCTTTTCCTTGGCCACGCCCCCTTTTCGGGCGCATGTGCTCCTTCGGCGTGCGCAGATGTGCCCTTTCTCTAAGTCCGCTGCCGGACCTAAAGTGGACACGACTTCCACGATTGCCAGAGACGTGATAAATAGCCCTTGACAGCGCGCAAGGTCCCGTGCAAAAAACTGCTTCACTAGACTGCACTGATTCATTTGATATGTGACTTGTATATCTCTGTGTGACTGGGTTTGAATCTGTATAGGAAGTGCTCCAATGCAGCATCCGCAGATTTTTTTTACAAATGTTGCACATCAAATATATCAGTGCAGTCTTGTGAAGTGGTCGTGTTGCATTGCAACCAAGATGCACATTACGGTGAAAAAGATGCTACACCACTTGGCGCAGCTCTTTCATTCGAGTCTCGTGCCGCATGGCGTATTAAGGCTAGGTGTACACATTTGTATATGAGGTTATGAATGACACTTGCTAAGTGATCTATAGGTACCTGAAAAAACAAGTACTGTAATACTGAAGCTTACACTGGATATGCAGATAGCTATGAGTGAATGTAAGAAAAATGCATATGTTTTGTACGGGTTGGGTATGAACTCAGCGGCCGGTTCAAATCCAGATAGCGGCATCCCAATGGATGAAGATCCCGACAGGGGTGGTGAGTACCCTCCCCCTCCCCTCTAACCCTCCTTTAGTGGTGCCTAACCCTGAGCCCCCCTTCCCGCACCCTAAATCTAACCCTCCTCGGGGGGGGTGCCTAACCCTGAGCCCCCATTCCCGCACCCTAAATCTAACCCTCCTCGGGGGGACCTAACCCTAATCCCCCCCTTCCCACACCCTAAACCTAACCCTACCCGGGGTGAGCCTAACCTCCCCCGGTGGTGCTTAACCCTAACCCTCCCCCTGGGGATGTCTAACCCTAATCTCCCCCTGGGGGTCCCTAAACCTAGCCCCCCCCCCACATGGCTAACACCGAACATGCCCCGCTTACCTTCGTTCGGGATGGCCGCTGCCGGGATTTCGGCATCGGGCTAAAGATAGGCGTCGGGGTAACAACGCCTATCTTTAATCCCGAGTCAGGCTTTCGACGTTGGGATTCCAACGGTCAGCATCACGGTCGCCGGTAAATTAACTACATCCGGTTTTGTACCTATGTAACTACTATGACAAAACAGATATAGGTAAGCCATCACGATACACACTAAAGCTGGGGAAAAGAAAATCAGACTTACAATTGCAGCAGCATGTCCAATTCCCTGTGCTGCGGCAGACATTAATATGACTTTTCCATCTAGGCGACCCATTATACCTGCAGAAACATCACTTCCATAATTACCAGTCAGCAATTACAATGGAAAACACTGACATTTATTAATATTTATATCCCAATCCCAAAACTGATTAAGATATTAATCTAGATGGAACTCTCCAGAATGCTCCTGGAACCAATTCTGGACAACTTGAGACTGATAAATGTTCATTATCCTGGTGGAATATTTCATTGTTGTGGGGGTACATGAAGTCCATAAAGGGCTGCAAATGGTTATCAAGCAATGCAATGCAGCAGTTACAGGTCAATGACATGTTCAAGCAGACTTGCAGACCCAACAATGCCAGGTGAACACACCCCACATCATTATGGAACCACCACCAGCCTGCACGGTGCCTTGTTGACAACTGGGGGCCATGGCCTCATGGGGTCTGCACCATACCTGAACCCTACCATCAGCTCGAAACAACTGGTACCGTGACTCATCGAACCACTCCACATGTTGTCAGTCATCCCGGGTCCAATTAGCGACATCACAAGCCCAGGTGAGGCGCTGTGACCAGTGTTGTGGTGTTAACAGGGGCACACTAGTGGGTCTTCTACTCCCATATCCCATGGAAAATAAAAAAACACTGCACTGACCTGCTGGATATGTGTCTGGTACCTCCTGCAATGAATGTGATTTCAGGCCAGGGTCGCTCGTCTGTTACCACAGGCACATTTCTGGCCAGACGCGACTGGTCAGATTATTAAGCACTAGTGGTTGGTCACTGCGCTGTCAATGGTGGGTGATAATGCCTTCCGTGAGGTATTCCTGGTACAGACGTGACACAGTAGATCGAGGAATGTTGAGTGTCCACACAACTTCAAAATGATATGTCCCATCCGTCGGGCACCCACTATCATGCCCCATTCAAACTTCGCCTTGCCATGTGCAGCCTAGCCGGTGTTCAAACTGACTCACAAGATGTCAGATTACAACTGATGCAGGTCTGGCCATTTCCAAGACATCACAGTAAGTCAACTACCATTACCTTTACATACTGCTATCCCATGATTTTTGTTACTTCAGTGTATTATGCAGTGCTGTACTCAGAATATTTAGTCAGTCATTCACATCAGTCACTGAGCCAATGGAGCTTTCAACATATATTCCCTTAAGATATAGGAAACGCACCACTCCTCTGGAAAGAGGTTTTGTGGTTGTTTATGCTGCTGCTTAGAGATGCTGGGGTATCTAGAAACCCTTTGGATAAACAAGAATCAATAGTTTATTTTAGTTTCATCAATTTAGGTTTCCGCCAATATTACGTATTTCTTTCACCACCTCTATTGATCTCCAATATAAGCATATTTCCCTATCTGAGGTATGTGTAATATTGGCAGAAACGTAAATCTGATTGCTTTGCATGTACTTTTCTGCTCATTAATATTTGAACTTTACATCAGTAAAATCATTGGAGCAGTCTCTATTATTAAGTACATTGTGTTACAAAGAAACCAAGTATCTGGCCAAATTTAGAAACACTCACACTAGGACACATTGGCTTTCTGGTGCACATGTGCACAAGGGATATTCCTACTGAGTCTATTATCTACCATGAGGCAACACACACAACACTTGGGCGAAATTTATCAGAAGCCGCATAACCTACCAGCATGCCTTTGTAATGCAAGAGGTGATGTGTATGAACATCAAATATATCACTCTGGAGACTTTTCATATAGTTACAGGAAGAAACCCATACAAATTAGGGGAGAAAATACAAACTCCAAACAGCTTTCCAGGTGCACAGATATGTGCAGATTTCACAAGACTTCCATGTTGTAGTCAGCCAATGAGCTCCTCATCCCATCCAAATGATTCCAATGTGCTTGGATGTGAGAATAGTCTTGGCTATACATTTTACATTTTTTCAAATTTGTAATTTTATTGCAAATATCAATTGTGTTTAGCTCAAGTACTGGAAACCCAATTATTTTAGTTACAAATAAATGAAGCAACTGGCTTTTGGAGGAGATTTCATATAAATCTCCTCCATGAGCTAAAATTCACATCAGTTCCACATGCTGAGCACATTTTCCGTACATCTGCGGTCAGCCCAGTTTTAAGAAACCTCAATTGTTAAATCTTTTTGGACCAAGCACTTCTAAACTAATGACATCTTCAGATGGCGTTAGTAGAGGTTATGGTTGTTTTTGTTTTAGATCCGTAGTCCTGCTCTGCCCTACCTGACATCTCACAGGCAGAGCCTGGAGCTGGTGTCAGTCATCAGCTTGTGTTGGATGGGACACAGACTGTATGTATATGGAAGATGAATGTTGAATGTATAAAGAAAATAGATGTTTAAAATATGCAATATGTCCCAAATAGGAAATAAAACAAGCTTACCTGCACACAGGGCTCTCTGATTGGTGAGCTACAGTATTTCTGTAACAAGAGTTGAGCTGCTGGCCGGGATGTTCCCTTTGGCACATACAGTATTGCATATTTTAAACATCTATTATTCATGCAGCCTGTGCACTATCTCACAGTCCTGTCACACACAGGCTGCATGCTCCGCCTGCACACTCTGCACGGTCTTACTGGGCATGTGCAGTGTGTGCCACAGCAAGTAAAGGCTTTCACTTTTGCCAAAGCCCAATGCAGACACATGACTGGGACAGTGCTAACTGACAAGCTCAGGCCCAGCATCATTATTATGATAAATCCCTGTAAGAATATCTAATAACGCAATGCGATACATGTAATATCACATCACAATCACATTTCAAAAGCGAATTGTGATAAATACAGCATGTCCCTTAATGTTATACCAAGTGTGCACACTGTGCCAAGGGCAATCACTTGTCATTCTCATTGATTAGTGCTGAAAAATCCATGCTTATGTTTGATGAGAACTTATAATGGCAATATACAGGGTATGAAAACTAGAAGAAAAACAAACAATATTCCCAAAGTCAGGAAATGGGACAATCCATTATTTCACACAATAAAGTTTTATTGAGCAAATGAAAGTTACTTATCAAACACTGGTGGATATTTCTGTGTCAAGTGCTTAAGGAATTAGGTCACAGATTCTATATGGTTATGTAGAGAAGAGTAAATTTAATGGATGAGAAGTGAGGAACTATAGTCATCATGTGAGATTGAGATAAGAAACAAATAGAAGTATGAGGGACAGGTGATAAGCAAGTTTAGGTTCCCAAATTTCAATGTAACTGTAGCATTAGTGCTATGTTTTCTTAACTGAAACATGTCTTATGATAGTGTGCGGCTAATTAATGATTTCCTAATGACTAGTACAGGGCAGGTGTAATCCCCTCAGTAATTGTACAGTAAAGCAAATAGTTAATTTTCCCATTGGCTACGATGGTTATGACGGGCAAAAACTTTGCCAGTGTCTGCACAATCAATATCAGCTGTTTCTGTGCCTGGGCAGGATACTAGGGGCTGGCTAGCAAGTTTTAGTCTGGGGGCAATCACAAAGGCTGTGACTACTAGCCCATACTTAACGTGTTTTTAGCTACAGAATATGGGCTGATTTATAAAGGTTTGACAAAAGTGGCATGTTTTCCCTTTACCCTATGTATTCTTCCGGCTCATGTTAATCCCGTAGTGAGCGCCGCTGATGACATTACCAGAATAAAGAATGCTTTATTCCTGTATAAAGCATTTGTTTAATGCTGATCTGCCTAATTTACTGTTATTTTACAAAAATAGAAAGTACTAAATTATATGCCACTGTATATCACCAGCTAAGTGAAGCTTCTTCTTGTAAAACCTCCGTTTCAAATCTCCCACTGCCTGGCTCAAGTCATGGAATAACATCATATCAACCAAGTAGCAAATGATTTGAAAAACAGCGATTCAAGCAAAAGTAGCATAACTACAATACAAGGGACATGGCTATCTTTTCAGTTAGTGCCAAGTCACCTTCCAACCCCAACCACATCAATGTTGCGTGCACTACTGTTCGGTGCTTGTTGCTCCCCCTACATGAGCACAGCTGTGTGAATTGGGATATGTCACCCAATTGTCCCTGCAGTTGAGACAAAGTGGCCTATTTACTAAGCCTTGGATGGAGATAAAGTACCAACCAATCGGCTCCACGGAGCAATTCAATTGTTGCTCCATTTGAGTGCGAATAGCCGTGGGAGCACACATCATTACTCGCACCCTCCTGAGGTGGCGAGCAGAAATGTGCGATAAGTCAGTGATTTGGGAGCGCTAACCAGGACGTTTGAAAGGTTTAGCCGTTTTACTCGGCTAAACTGGCCTAATTGGGTGCGGCATGCTCAAAAAGGCATGGGCACCCAGAAACAATTGAATATCTCACCCCGAGCTCCCATCACCTAGACGGGAGATCGGGTGTGATAAAACAAATGAATGTCCCCCTTGTATCTTAAGTTAAGCGGCTGCTTGTCTGCATTCTGGGGCCCTGTCTGCAATATGGGATAGATAAATGAAATATGTTAAGTCTAGCAATGAGTGAACTTTCTAGGCCTCCTTCCCTCAACCAGACCCAATTTTAAAACAAAAATAGGCATGTTTAACAATTGCGCAACTTAACTGGGGAGGGAGAGATGAGAGGTTGTACTAAACTGGGCAAGTGCAGTGTGACAGGGCTATCTATAAAAGGCTGTACAAGGAACGTTACATTCTCCTCTCAACTTCTCAAATGATTTAATCCAGTGGTTCTCAAACTCGGGCCGATTCAGAGCCGGACGCTCTGACCAGAGCGCTCACTCTGAATCAGGGCCATCCTAGTTAAATTTGGAGCGCCCTTTTGGACGCTCGCATAGCTGTGGGTTACCACCCACAGCTTATGCGAGTGTCCATGATGATGGTCGCGATGGTCAAGACCATAGCGACCATTGTGCTTGCGACGAGACCCTGCGGTAGGGTCTCGCTGCCGCAAGCCCAGGAGTGCTTTTGGCTCTATCAGAGCCAAAAGCACTCCCACTGACATCACTAGTGATGTCAGTGGGGCCTACCCCAGACGGTAGGGAACGCCTCCGTCTGGCAGCCACACCCCCGGCACGCCCACCAAAGGGGGCGTGCTGTCACTCACCATCGACAGCACGTCCCCTTTGGTGCGAGACCCGGAGCGACAGCTTGGCTGTCGCTATCCGAGTCTCGCGCATGCGCACTGCATTTGGGTACCATCGACCCGCTTGTGAGCGTCCTGCGCTCGCGAGCGGGTCTGAATGAGACCCTCGGTCCTCAGGACCCCACACAGGTCACTTTTTCCAGATCACCCAGCCATTGCTCAGGTGTAGTCATTACTCACTGACACATTTTAAAAGATCCACAGCTGGAGCTAATTATTTCACTTATGATTCTGTGAGGAGACCTGGAAAACATGCACTGTTTGGGGTCCTGAGGACAGAGTTTGAGAAACTGTGATGTAAGGTAACCCGCATGGAAAATCTGGAAGAAATACCGTAAAACTAAATGCTATCAGAGCTCTGCATGCCCAGCTCAGTCATAAATCCCATACTAGAGCAGTGTACGATATAGAGCAGTTTCTATTCTTCACATGAACAGTGCATTACAGGGTATAAAGGTAAAAAAAGGAACACAAATCTATACATTTAGGACAGGTGACTGACTTCCATGCGACAAAGACCTATAGGTGCAACTATTGAAGGGGTGGGGGTACTGATAGGACAGGCACAAGGGGCATCTGCCACCCTGACTGTCACTGTGTACCAGGTAGGGTGATGTAGAGCAGAGGAGTGTCGTGTTGGATATGCATTACAGTTTTGTGTTTTATATAGCTGCAGGGACTAGAGCAGTAGTGCTGTACCTAAATGGGAGAATTTAACTTCAATCACATACAAACATTAAACAGGACTTTCACATAAGATGCTAAGGTGTACAGTAACAGTGTGTATTTACTTTGCTGTTAGCATTCTTCTCACCATTACACGTGGCTGAGTATCAGGTAAGATAATGTAGAGCAGTGTAGTGTCTGATATGTATTACTGTCGGCTTTGAATACAGCTGCAGGAACAAGTGCAGTAATACTACACACAAGGTGGATCATTTGAATCAATGCATAGTTAGACATTAAAAGTAATTTCACAAAAAGTGATGAAATGTACCTTTGCTGTGTATATTCTTCTTACCTTATCCCTATAATACCTGTACTAAAATACTAGCAAAAGGGACCTGGATCACATGTCTGCATCCCCCTCCCCCGCTCAGGGCCTCCCCCTATCTATGTGCTGCTCTTCCGCCAGTGCTTTGGTCTCTCCCATCTCCCTACCAGTGGACATGCATGTTCAAGATGGGACCTCAACAAATTATATATCACCCAATTGTCCCTGCAGTTGGGACAAAGTGGTCTATTTACTAAGCCTTGGATGGAGATAAAATGGACTGAGATAAAGTATCAACCAATCAGCTCCTGACTGATTTGAGCATTTATAGGTAAATTCTATTAGCTGTGAATTCCATACTGTGATGAACCAGCTTAATATTTTTGTGCATTTATCAGGATATTTTTGCCCCCAATAAGACAGCTTGTGTAACTTATTTACAAACTTCTAATTGTAGTTATGTTCAGTGGTGGCTCCAAAGGTGAGGCTGCAGCGCTGCCAAACATCGCCGGCAGTGAATCACTGGCAGTTGGTGTGGTTCCCCTATTTGAATATTGATCAGCGCTGCAGCCTCACCTCTGGAGCCGCCATTGGTTAAGTTGCACGTTAATTCTGTAGTGTGTGATTTATGTGATGAGCACAAAAGCATTGGTCTTAGCACACGATTACTTACCTATATGAGAACGCCCCTTTCCACCTCTCCGCTCATAAGTATAGATGTGATGGAAATGCATACATCTCTGCATTGCTGTACTTACATGCATCCATTTCCTGCGCAGTGCGAGTATACACAAAATACGCTTCACAAACTATTCAACACTGCATCAGCATCTATTTGTACACTTCTAAGAGTCTATACAGGGCTACAATTGGCAGTGCAACAAGTTATATAAACATATTAATCAACCAGCCCACAATAAGTGTGCTACATACAATGGGAAATTTAGTACAGTGAGGTTGTGATATATTAGCTGATCTCTATTGCACAAATATTGTCAGTACATCTACCTAGTAACTAAGTGCCCTGTTTCTGCAAGATCAGCTACAGACTCACCAGATTAGCAGAGTTGTAAACCTCTTGTGTCTCATGTGTCTATTTACTAAGCAGTGTTAGGAGACAGAGTAAAAAGATAAGGTGCCAGCCAATCAGCTCCTAACTGCCATCTCACAGGCTGTGTTTGAAAAATGACAGTTGGGAGCTGATTGGCTGGTACCTTATCACGTTTTACTCTGTCTCCTAACACTGCTTAGTAAATAGACCCCACAGTATAAAATGTGTCATATGCTGCAAACATAGTATCTCAACACACCATGGAAATCCCAACACATACCCAGAGCAAATCGTTCCCAGTAGTTTCTGTACCTCCGACCTTTGGCTCATCTGCAATCATGTGATGTAGGCAGGAGAGACGAGTGCAGTTCCTGCAGAGCTTGGAAAGAAGAACCACTGTGCATGTGCTCTTGCTTGTGGCGACAGAGTTGGGTGCCACCTAGTGGTTAATGTGTGTTAACGCATGTAATTTTATTTCAATAACTAGTCTTGGCAGGTCAGAGGAGATTTTAGTTACGTCTAGAAGAGTAAATCATAGAAAGTATTTGATAGAGTGTAGGATAAACAAACAAACAAATGTATATAGCCCAGTATCTTTAAAGTTGCACAGTTTACTCCTCGGGCAAATCAAGGATCAACCAAAATGACTTTATTTAACTCTCATGTTAAAATTCGATTGTGATGGAATTTTGGAGAGTTTTGTGCCAGAACAGCATTGGGTCTATTCTTAGTGCTATTCACAGAGCGGATTTCCGTGGAGAATTTCTTCTCCAGTGGCACCCCGGCTCCGTGGCTGAATTGCATCACCGTACTTTTGTAGGGTGAGGACGTAATCTGAACTTCAGTGCGAAACAGGCAGGGAAGTTGCTTACTTCCCTGTATTCTATCCGTCACTTGTTCTGGCTCCGCCAGCAGCCGCTGCAGCCTCCCCTGAGCTCAGCCGTCGGCACATGTGCAGGACAGACCTGCCTTCACATCCACATTTCTCACACTGGGCCGCAGCTGAAAACAGGACAGCCAGAGCCCTGGATACCGGATCGCATTGCCATGAAGGTAAGTATACATGAATTGCTACTTAACAAAGCTATATATCGCATTGAACCGATGGAATATATAGTGAAAAGTAACAATTCTGTTTTCATTTTCTTCATGAATAGACCCTCATGTCTTGCTGAGGTGAGAATCTCTCTTTGGGTCAGATGTATCAAACCTTGGAGAGTAATAAAGTACTATCAGTCAGTGATAACGATATCGCTGACTGATCTCCCTGCACCTACCCGGTGTGCTGGATGATCGATATCGATCATCTAGCACACCACCGACGGGCCAGCAAACTGCGATCAACGATCGTGGGTCCCTATGTAACCTGGATGATATCGACCAGGTTGGCTTGTATGCAATGGGTGATGGTCGATATAGTTATCGTCCATACGTACCAGCGCATCGCTGGTCGTTTGAGGGTTGGTAGGCACCAAAAAATTAACAATATCATTATCGTTCATATCTTGCATTTTTATCGTACTGTGTGTACGCACCATAACTGTTATGTTACAGGCTGTGTTTGAAAAATGGCAGAAGCTGATTAGTTGGTATTTTATCTCCAATCCATGGAATGGCTATTTCACACTGTATTTATATATTCCATACTAGGGGGTATATTTACTAAAGTGAGTTTTTAATAGTGGAGATGTTGCCCATAGCAACCAATCAGATTCTACTTAACATTTAACTAGCACCTTCTAGAAGATAATAGCTAGAATCTGATCAGTTGCTATGGACAACATCTCCATTTCTAAAAACTCTCACTTTAGTAAATTTACCCCTAGATGTTGTCCCCGCCAGGGGCATAGTGGGTTTTTTTTCTCTCTTTTTCCTTCTGTCTCTCATCAGCACTCCCCACCCTTCTTGTTCTCCTCCTCTCTGTCCCCATCTTAGAGGCTAATTCAGAGGTGGACTGTAGAGGCTAAAATATGCAAAAGCCGCAGGAGGCATCATGTGTAAAAAGACGCCCACTGCTGGCTTCTCTGATCTAAAAACAATTAAATCACATAATTTGGGCCTGGTTATGTTCCTACAGTATTATCAACCTCAATAACATTAATTTCCAGTCATTTCCAGTAAATTTTGACCACCTCAGAGTTCACAATATTGTTATCAATATTGTCCAAAGACTGGCTGGCTAAACTAAGCAACAGAGCAGCAGCACAAACCCATGGCAGTTTAAAAGACTATAGCACATCTATGAAACATTGTGACACAGCAGTGGCAGACAGGATGACTGTTTAATAAACTATATGACCCCATAGAAACCAAGAATATTTTTGTTAATCAATAACTAGATCAAAGGCATGAGGGCAGTAGAGGGAAATGGAGGTGTATATATGTAGTGGAAGGCAGGTAAAGCAAAGAATGATTAGTTAATTTATTAGTTATTGACTAAGAAAATTTCTGAGGATGGGGGGGGGGGAGTAGAGTGGCCAGTAGGTCAGCCCCCTAATATTGTGTTCTCTAACCCATTTTCGGGAATCCTTCGCTATTAACATTGTATTATTTCTACTACTATTATTTGTCTTTTTTGTATTAATGTATTAAATCAATAACCAATAAAAATGTATTAAAAGAAAAGTGGTGCAAGATGAAATTGCCCTTGGGTCCTCCTACCACACTTATGTTGGATATTGAAAAGGACATGCACAGCTTAACAAACCAAGTACTTCAGCGACAGAGACTGACACTTTTATGGCTGAAGGGCTTGGTTTGTTTGGGCTGAAACAAAACAAGCTATCAATGGGCTTAAGGCAGCTAATAACCCTTTTCCACCTAAATTCCGGGTCTGACCCGGAGTTGGAACAAAGTTCCTATCCGGATCAGACCCGGAATTTTGCCGGCGCCGTCTGGAGATATTCCCAAGTCAGCGCCGCTCACACCACAGTCGGGTCTGCATAGACCCGGCTTTTGCGGAGTGAAAGTGGTTGCTTGGAGATGACGTCATCTCCAAGCGCCACTGAAGCCGGACCAACCGGCCGGCTAGCAGCGCACTCCAGATCATCGTGACCCAGAGTGCGCTGTTCTCACAGTAGGGTTTCACGGGCTACACCTGTGTTAAACCCTGCTAGTTACCTGGGTTGGATTGCCGGGTCACTCGACCCGGCGATCCAACTCTCTCCCCTTTTACACCAGGGAGCTGCCAGGGTTAACCCTTCAAAAACCCGGGTTTCAGCTCCGGTGTAAAAGGGATATAAGTGTTGTTAACCCTCTCTACAGCTGGACGAGGTCATTCTCCTCATTTGATCCCTCTCCCTCATCAGTGTTAATATCATCACACAATATCAGAACATCACTATTGAAATTCACCATTAAAGTTTCTACGTTGATGTAATTGGCAGGACAGGTCTTCCTCGTGGAATTTGTAGTTAATTTTTACAAACATCAGCTTTTCCACACTTTTAGCCTCCTACGATGATTGCTCATAAGGTTCTTGGCTGTGCTGAACACTATTTCTAAGTACACACTGGAGGGTGGGCAGCTTAACTAAAGAAAAGCTACATTGTACAGGGGACTCCAAATTGCCTTTCTTTCCTCCCAGTAGTCAAAGGGACTGTTTGACATGATAACTTGTACATTGTCATTAAAATAATCCTCCACCATTCTATTGATGGTTACTGTATCAGATTGAGTCACGGCAGAGGTGTCAGTTATTTTGGGCAATTGTTTTAGGCCTGACCAGATGTCATAATGTTGTTTCACTCTGGTGCACTGAGTGGACTTATCCCCATCATCAGTGGGTCTCTGTGATAAGGGTAGTATTTTCCTGGATTCCACTTGCAGGAAAAACTGAAGCGGAAGACTTTATCATGGCATGTTCCACTTCAGCTGACAACTTGCTCCCAAGGAGCTCTTTGCATCTCCTAAGATCTGTGGGGGCGATTCAGACCGGGGCACAACGCAGCGCACTTTCACAGCTGTCAGGGGCAGGGTATGCAAATTCCACGATCACACGGGAAGGCTTAAGGATGCCCTCTATATCTTAGAGAGCATGGCAGAGCGAAAGCACGCCAGTCTAAAGACGCCCCCTTTTCTATCGCAGCATGTCATCTCCAGGAAGTGTATGCAATATCAGTAACATCAACAGCCATTGGAGTTGCTCATAGCCCTTGAGGTAGACCCTACCCTGCCACAAGCACTACGATCACTGCAGGCTGAAATACAACCAGCTGACGTGTACAAGGACGCCTCCATGTTAATTATGCACGTCTATGAAACACCATTAGAAAGCACATGGAGCGTCTGCGTTCACACATCCACACCCCCGTTTTCATAGATCTTGGGCCCTGTGTCACTTGGAAAGAAAGACATTAAGTACAGCGTAAACGCAGAATCAAGCATGGTTGCCAAAATGTGCCCTGATACCAAGATCTTGACAACCCTTTGGTCCTGGCAAAACAAATACAGTGGTTGATCTACAAGTCGAACATACTTAGTGGAATCGCTTCATTTTAACTCATCCTTCAGTTTCTGTAGCTGCTTTTCCAATAGCTTAATTAAGGGAATCACCTGTCTGAACTCACTTCATTGGTTGCTACTTCAAATGGTTTCAGTAGCTTGCATAAAACAAAGAGTATTCTCCAGTGTGCTGGAATAAGGTACATTTCACCTCCTCTCCATATGGCTTCTTACTGTTCCTTCATTTGCTGAAGCATATAAACAGTGGAAATCCACATGGTCACTACCTCTTGCTTGCTTCAGTTGGTGGAATGGCAAATTGAACTGTTCTTGCAGCTGCTGCAATCTTCTACATGTGGATGCTGAATGCCAAAAATGTCCAGAAATATTTCCAACCACATACAGCATCTCCTGCATACCCTTTCTTTTTTTTTTTTTTAACCACCAAGGTGGCAAAACATGGGATGTGTTCAAATTCATCCAGTTGTAATACTCTCACAATGTTACATGCGTTATCGAAAATTACAAATCCTGAGAAGAGTCCTAGTGGGGAAACCATTTTGCTATGACATTTCAATCTGAACTCACTCATCTCTAGCATGAACATCACTGAGCCATTGGACATCTGAGGATGTCCAGCAAAACTATATTGCAGAGGATGCAGCCACTGGTTTCGACACACCCAGAAAAAGGGACCAACATTATCCCGTTTTCTGGAATGCTCCCCGTTGTTGCCCCCAAATGCGAGCAGCATGTCAATCATGCTGCAGCTTTCTTGGTACTGCGAACGGAGTTGCAGGACCACCTCTGCACATACGCAGTGCAACTCCTGCGCATGTGCAGATCTAAAAAAAAAGTCCAGCTCTTTCTCAATCGTCTATTTCTCTTTCTTCTATCACCTTTTACTGTTCTATTTTTCACTCTCGTCTTTATTTTGCCTCATCTATCTCTCTTCATCCCTCCTGTGAATTGCTCTCTATCACCCTCTCAATCTTCTGCCCCTTGTGTTTACGTATTTCTCTCATACCCTGTTTACCCTCTTTTCTATAGACTTCAGTTATTCCTCCCCAGGCCCATCTTTTGTTCTTAATGACCACAACTTGCATTGTGTATGTCATTACGTAGGTACGTGCACGAGTGCATAGTGATCTAATGTTGGGTACACAGACAATATATCGTGTCTAGAGATGATTAATGATATTTTGTCCTGATCATCTTTAAGTGTGTACAACCAATTCAACTTTCAAAGACGTGATGCACTGCCTATAAAATAAATGTAAAAGATATGTTGTTAATAAAATGTATGATGATCTGACAGTGTATAGAGACACAATTGGTAGCTTACGATGCTCTAAACCAGTGGTTCTCAAACTTGGTCCTCAGGACCTCACACGGTTCACTTTTTCCAGGTCATCCAGCAGGTGCACAGGTATATTCATTATTCACTGACACATTTTAAAAGATCCACAGGTGGAGCTAATTATTTCACTTGCGATTCTAGGCGGAGACCTGGAAAACATGCACTGTTGGGGGTCCTGAGGACCAAGTTTGAGAACCTGTGCTCTAAACAGACATATTATTCAGTTAGGAACGCTGACTGTTTAGTGTGTATGTTCAACATTGTTCTCAATGGTTAGGAAAATCATCAGGTAGGCAGTTACATCATTCAAGTGTGTACCCACATTATGTGCATGCTCTTGCATCTGGATTGTGTTCTTAAACTTTATGAAGGGCTAGTGTAGGGGGATAGCAGAGGCAGGGTATCAGAGTGAGTGTTTTTTTTTCTATTCTAATATAACTCAGTAGTAGGTGCGTATCATGCTGAATAGGTCCAATGTGCATGCACCCGCTCCAATGTGATGACTTTTTTTTTTTGTCAGCGTTTGATTTATAGATTATCCTTAGCATTATCTTTTTTTTCTTTTAATCTCTACTATTGTACTTTTTGGGATTTCCTCACTTTTTTTTCCCCTCTACAGCAGTGGTTCCCAAACTGCCTAGCGAGGGCCATTGACACGGAACAGAGTATTTTTTTTTCTTTTGTGTAAAATATAGGCAGGGAATCCTGAGGCTGCCTGTTGAATGGATTCCTACAATGCAGTGCGTTGTGGGAGATCAGACAGGAAGTGTCCGATCTGATTAGTGATGCTAAAGAACGGCGCCGATAATCACAACTAAAAGGTCAGTAGATCTATCGTGCAGCCAATGCATTGTATCCCAGATTGGCTAATCTGCCCTACAGCACGGCAGATCTGAAGATGCAAGGTACGACAAGCGGGGACGCGCATCGGCATCGTGATCTAGAGTAGAAACTCACAATTTGGCCATTTTTTACATGATCTGTCGTCACGATTCGTCGAAATCGGCCAAATTGGATGAAAAGTCGGTATGTGTGTGGGCACCTTTAAAGGTGCCTTAAAAAAAAACCTGTGGAGACCTTAAGGGTGCCTCAAACTGAGGAAGTTTGAGAACCACTGCTCTGTTTTATCATCTCTGTATGCATCGTTCCTTCTATACTGTTAAACATATTGGGTGTGGACAATGTTGTGATTAGTTGATTTTACATGTGTTTTTTTTTTTTATTAGGTGGTATGTGATGTGCAAGTATGGTAAATAACAGAAGTGCTTGAAGACTGTAGATTGTTGGAAATGTGTGCAGGTGTTGATATTGTAGTTATGGAACTACAAACTATGAACAGCCCAGTTACTGAACCAGTGATGTTGGTTTATTAAAATATAGTAGGTATAGCCGTAATGTTATATGCACACTGATATTGGAGAGAAGCTTGAGCGTAGCAGGGTTCCATACAACTCACCAGCTGGTGTATGTATGCTGCAAATGGGTAGCAGTGCAGGAATGCTGGAACAGCTTTAAATGGAGGTATTAACTGTCTCTCATAGGATAAAGGTAGGAGACTTCTAGCTCCCACATGTCACTGGACACAGTGGCCACCTCGGGTAAGGACATGAAGCCTCCCTGGAAAATAGGAAGACTGGAGTCTGCTAAGTAGCACACTCCTCTTTCAACATAGATGAGTGACATCACTGACACTGGTTGGAAAGGTCAGACTTCACACCAAGTTACTGAACGTGATGACATTTTTATCAGCAGTCGATAATATAGATCATGTATAACCAGTATAAAGCACTATGAAGGGGATTTAGTTCTCTTCGCAGGAATGTCGCTCCCAAGTGAAGTGCCCGGAGCTATTCAATTGAATCCATCACACCTGGTAGATGCACCCTACCACCACTAATGTCCGGGGCTTAGTCATGGCAAAATGCATCTCCCAGGAGGATATAAGCAGAAATCTACTAGTTACGGGTTTACAGCAAGAGCAATTGAATAACAGCGGGCACTTAACCCAGGAGCTACATCCCCACAAAGAATTGAATTCAACCTGTGTCTTTGTGGTTACATCACAAATCTGATAATCAATAAAAAGTATTCAGACCATTTTCATTCCGGACATTCTACATCCCTTAGAGTTGTTACACCACCTGGACATCTTACAGGAGATTGTAAAAAGTTGGGGTCCAGTTAATCATTAACATAATGGGGGACACAATAGGAAGTGCAGTTTGCTCACATTAGCTTGCTCAAAAAAAAAAAAAAACCACCAAAAACCTAAAATTTAGGAACTGATAGATTACTATATTTGGTCAGCACTCACAGGTATTGGGAATATATATTACCACTAGCTGCTTCCTCGGGAAGTGTCTCAACTTCCTTACAGACACTATACAGATTTTGGGGTTAGAGGGGAGCGCTCTATGGTAACTCAGATGTAGTCATGGCCGATATATGGCAGGTGTGTTCCGTGAACTTAATGCCATATGGTGTAGTAGGTTTTGATAGCCTTTGTTTGATATCTGACCCTTTTTTTGTCCACTCTAATAATCTTGGCAAGTGTGTGTAATTAATATATATATATATATATATATATATATATATATATATAAAAAAAAAAACATACATATATACATACATACACACACCACTAGTGCATGTTAGTTTATTCCTAGTGGGCAATAATTGTAGGGTTGTTTGCATAGTTCGGGTATTCTAGGTGGGCAATAGCCGTAGGCTCCATCTTGGTATAGATGTCAGGGTCAGTTCAAAATGATAATGAATCAGGTGGGAAAAAAAACGGTTGGCAGGATGTTAACAAAACTAGTCAAATGATGGTAAATCAGATTCAGTCAAAAATGATTGAAATCGGGTAGGCAGTTTTTGCCCACCTGATTTCAATCAATTTTGACTGAATTATTATTAGAGTGAACAAAAAAAAGGTTCAGATATCAAACAAAGGCTATCAAAACATACTGCACCATATTACATTAAATTCAGGGAACACACCTGCCATATATCTGTCATGACTACATCTGAGCTACCATAGAGCGCTACCCTCTAACCCCAAACTATACTGTATAAACTGCTAAATTTGTCTTAATACATCTGGCACCCTCCTAATTTTCTCAGTCTTTTCACTACAAATCATGTAAGCAATAAGCTGCGAGTTCACAGCTTGCCAAAAATAAATTGCCTAACAATAGAGGTGCCTGTGGCTGGCAAGATTGCCTAAACTGCATGCAGTTTGAGTGGTCTGTCCAGCCAGAACATAATCTTCCTTAAAAATGGTCCGGTTAACTCTGGTACTTTTTTCCCTTTGACTTTACTAGCAGATCTTAGCGAACCAGGCCTAAACAGTATGGTTTGGTTGGCAGACAATCAAGAGCAGAATTCCATAAAAGATCAGGTCTTTAGAAGGCCACACTCTGACATGAGGTGCAGAGGCTGTAATTGCACCCACCATTTAGTCCTCCTCTAGTACTTGAGCTTTAATTGGGCACGGACAGCATTACAACCACAATCACACATTAAGACTTCACATCCTCTCAAGCAGTATTATTCCAGTATATTTATATGGCCCATAGAGTTTAAAGAAACTGTGGGTTCTATTTCACAGACCACCGTATCCAGTTTTCATAAGGCAAATACAAAATAGTCTTTTAAATCTAAGGAAGTTTTTTCTAGGTTCCATTATATATCAGGGCATTGAGGGCCTGATTCAACAGTGGAGAACCATCGGACCCATACGCACAATAGTGGTTGACCTGACACTCCCACAGACCTAGCAAGACTTTGTGTGTGCAACCTCAGGCTGCGTCTTCCGCAAGGGCTTAATTATGCACGCCCCTGAAACGGTGTCCAAACGCACAGACACACCTGCGTTTTTCCAACCACTCCCCCGCCATCACCCACAAACAGCACTTCCTGTCAATCACTTGTCTCCGGGGCTGCGGACTCCCTGCGTACGCATACTCCATCGCACTGGCAGGTTCACGCACTGCAATGCATAGCAAAACCACCGCCCGATTGTGTGCATCTGTATCCGTGCATTCCTTGCTGAATCAGGCCCTGAGATTCCAATATTGGGCAGAATAAGTGAGGATGGTGATCTAGAGAGGAACCCAAAACATGTTGAGTATTTTAAAGTGCCAGAGGATGCTGGTGTCTATATTACATGTTCCAGTGTCCCTTGTAACTAGAGATTAGCAGTACAGTTTGGACTCTGCAAACCAAATTAGTGCAAGTTCAGATCTTATTGGCTATCCAAAACACGTGTGAGTCGGATAACCAATAAGATAGCTTTCATAACAGAGTAAAACCGAACTACTCATCTCTACTTGTTTCACAAATATACAATACTGTTCAAGTTTTAGGCAGGTGAGGAAAAATTGCTGCAATTTGAGAATGCTATCAAAAATAGAAGTGTTAATATTTATTTGTACCAATTAACAAGATGCAAAGTGAATGAACAGAAGAGAAATCTAGATCAAAATCAATATTTGATGTGCCCACCCTTTGCCTTCAAAACAGCATCAATTCATCTAGGTACACTTGCAAAAAGTCAGGGATTTCGTAGGATTATAGGCAGGTGTATGATTAACCAATGAAATCAAGCAGGTGATAATGATCATCAATTATACGTAGGTTGAAACAGTCATTCATTAACTGGAACAGCTGTGTAGGAGGCTTAAAACTGGGTGAGGAACAGCCACACTCTGCTACAAAGGTGGGGTTGTACAAGACAGTTTCATGTCACAGGTGATACACCATGGCAAAACACAAGGTATTTATACTGCATCAGTAAGGTCTCTCCCAGGCAGAGATTTCAAAGCAGACTAGGGTTTAAAGATGTGCTGTTCAAGCTCTTTTGAAGAAGCACAAAGAAACGGGCCACTTTGAGGACCGTAGACGCAGTGGTCGGCCAAGGAAACTTGCATCAGATGAGATACAACATGCTTTACTTCCCTTCAAAATCGGAAGATGTCCAGCATTGCCGTCAGCTCAGAACTGGCAGAAACCACTTACACCCATCTAGTGTTCGGAGAAGTCTGGGCAGAAATGGTCTTCATGGAAGAATTGTGGCCAAAAACCCATACCTTTCGACAGGGAAACAAGGTCAAGCGACTCAACTATGTACGAAAACATTGGAACTGGGGTGCAAAAAAATGGCAGCAGGTGCTCTGGATTGGGGAGCCAAAATTTGAAATATTTGGCTGTAACAGAAGGTAGTTTGTTCGCCAAAAAGCTGGAGAGCGGTACAATAGTGAGTGTCTGCAGGCAACAGTGAAGCATGGTAGAGGTTCCATGCATGTTTGGGGCTGCATTTGAAGTTGGGGATTTGGTCAGGATTAATGGTGTCATCAATGCTGAGAAATACAGACAGGTACTAATCCATCATGCAAGACTCATGAGGGAGGCGCCAGAATTGGCTCCAAATGTATACTGCAGCAGGACAATAACCCCAAACATAGTCAATGTCATTAAGAACTGTCTTCAGTGTAGAGAACAAGGAGTCCTGGAAGTGATGAGATCAGGGCACTGTGGGGGCCAAATCATTGAGTCTGTCTGGAACTACATGAAGAGACAGAAGGATTTGAGCAGGCCTACATGCACAGAAGATCTGTGGTTAGTTCTCCAAGATGTTTGGAACAACCTCCCTGCTGAGTTCCTTCAAAAACTGATGCAAGTGTACCTAGAAGAATTGATGCGGTTTTCAAGGCAAGGTTGGTCACACCAAATATTGATTTGATTTACATTTATCTTCTGTTCATTCACTTTGCATTTTGTTAATTGATAAAAATAAAATTATTAACACTTCTATTTTTGAAAGCATTCTTATTTTGCAGCATTTTTTCCCACACCTGCCTAAACCTTTTGCACAGTAATATATATATAATTCTATATAATAAAAATCAGTTATTGGCCACACAAATTGTATTTCAAACACTTTGTATATTCAGAGAAACAAAGCAAAATGTAATTAAATATACAAATAAACCCAAACCTTCATTGCCAAAACTGATCACAAAAAAAAAAAAATATTACACTTTATTAACTAAGCATATTTAGTATATATTACACATACATATCTACAGCACACACAAGGAAAATTATCAAGTCATAAAAACAGATTGTGAATTCAAGTGATCAAGTTGATTAAAAAGATATTGTGTAAATTGATTTAAATTTCTGTTTAAGTTACAGGTTAAATGAAAAATACAGTCAAGAATTTAACACCATTAAGTGGAAAAAGCAGCATGGCAGTCAGCTTTTAGCAACATCCAAGTCTCAGATGATCGGGATTGCTCGATTAGGAAACTGTAAAAATAATTTTTTCTTGGTTGTCAGTGAAGGCACTTAAGATGTTTTACATTCGTTTGCATTCTCCTTTTTTGCAGCTTGATCCCACCAGTTAATTTCTTTCGTTTCAGAAGCAGCTCTTGCATATGTGTCTACATCTGAAAGAAGTGAAAAAAAAAAGAAAAGTCAGTTTTAGAAAATGTTATGATGAGTATAAAACACCAAAATTCCCCACAGAAACAGACAACTGCCCTCGTACTCCCAAGAGTGCTGCAAGTCATTTTGGGACTCTAACTAGGAGGTTTGGTTTTGTTTTATTTCTGCTGGAGTATAGTGTCCAAACACATTTAGATCTCTATCTCAGAATTGCATTTTATTTAATGTCAAGTGCAACCTTTTACACTAGTTTACCAAACCAGAAAAGTTTCTGCAGAAGTGTTGTTGTAATGAAGTAATCCATGTACTGTGGGCTCCAGGCAGCAACATGACATGTACTAGGACCCCTAAAGAGGTAGCTCACTATGAATTTCATATCGGATAAACCAGGAGCCTGACAGATTCTAATGGAGTCCCAACAGCTCTTAGTTAAATGACCAAAATAAATTCTCTTGAGCAAAGTGAAGTAACGTAATGTCAGCATGGAGTTTTGAGGTTCCTTTAAGGACAGGGTTGTACTGACAACAATTCCTTGGAATTGGTTTTGACTGAAATGCACCCCAGCAAATCTTCCAGGTGTTTTAAAGTGGCAATCATTTAAAAAAGGCAAAAACCAGTAGGATTTGCCTTTTAAAAGATTGCAATTTTTTTAGGAACACTCGCTGGGATCTCGCTGATACCTGTATCTCAGGATATTACACTTACTCCTCTGCCTGAGAAGAGATGACGCATATTGCATCTAGGTTGCAGCTGAAGTTCAGTTAGCTACAAAGTGCAATTAGTTACAAAACTGAGACCTAACTAATGATTGTGTGCGGTTTACACAAGTGATTACAAACAGGCCACTGGAGGAAAATCGGGCAGCATAAGGTATATAGAATATTGCAGTTTTTCACAAAGTGGTAATTACTTTTTTTTCAATTATTAAGCCACAAATATTAGTTTTTAATTAAATAGAATGGAGAGAAAAAAAAAGTGCCATATACACCATCAGTTAGAAATGTCTCAAACGTGATATAGGGGCCCATTTATTAAGGATCGCATTTTGCAATGCGATCAGGGCATGCAGTACCACCCATGATCGCATTGCAAAATGCGATCATACCGGCCGAATGTATGACCCGGCACATGCAGGGAGACGGGCTCCGAAAAAAGAGCCCGTCCCTGCGATGTGGCCGGAGCGCATACTGGCCTGCTGCGCATGCGCAGTCCCGCGGACTGCACATGAGCGGCGCCCATTGTCGGCGGAGGGATGTGGAAGATCCCTCTGCCGGCTGAAATGCGGGTAAGTGCCCATAGGACACAGCGGCTAAAGCTATCTTCAGATAGCGTTAGCTGCTGGGGTCAATATCGGGAATGTTTCGCATTCCTGATATTGATACATTTGGCAGCATCGCATCCCCCATAGAAACCTATGGGGGAGGCGGCTGCCGGCGGCAAATGAGGGATCGCAGCAGGTATCGGAGATACCTGCTGCGGTCCCTGCTTCATACATCCGGGGGATACTAAGTATTTGAGGTAAACCCCCGAAAACAGGTGTTTTCGGGGAATTTACCTCAAATGCACTTTGATAAATGGGCCCCATAATGTGCTTGTGTTTACTATAGAAAGATTATCCAGGCTGTTTGTAAAACTTCAACCCCAATAGACAGCTGCAACACATTCTAACCATATTGCAGTAACAATACTAATACAGGGGTTAGGGTTAAGGTAATACTGATAATAGTACACTGTACAAATTATTAACCAAGTTAGTGTGTAGCAAACAGTCTAGTTAACCTTTATTAAACAAATCAAACCCCCCCCCCCCCAAAAAAAAAAAAAAAACACAGAAAGTGCATATAAGGCAGAGAGAAGCCCCTAGGTGGTAGCCTCAAATATTTATATGGTTACTACAGTCCATAATGTCATTTCACTTTTAGATTAGCAGGTGCAATATACATCCTATATTTTATTGGTATATCTATATATATATAACAAATATGTATATATTAGATATCTATCAACCTGAAGCAATATCATGACACACAACTCCCCATAACACTTGCCATATGCACCCTTCTGTGTGATCTAATAAAAAAAAGTGATGAATAGTGAACATGAAAAACAAACATTAGCCCACAAAACCAATTACCTGCTTCAAAACAAGGATTATTAACAGATGCTGTTGTACTTTGATCTGTCAAAACATTAACATGGATATGTAAATCATTTTCTTGATTCGCACAGATTTTTTTTATTCCAGAATACTAGAAAACACAACCTGCATGCTACAAATAAAGATGAAGCCAAAAAAGCCATCCATTGGCAAAGTCCTCTATAGAGGCAGAGATATCAAATTCGACTTTGTGGTAATATGGTTATTTACATTCCCTTGCATATAGTAATTTACCTGCCTGCAAAATTAAACAGAGTACCCACTTTCTGACCCTATGGGAGAGGGGAGGTTGTGGAGTACAGTATATACCTCCAGAAACAATTTTCCACTACCACCATCTTCCCCAGCTCTCACAACTCTGTGGGTCTCAAAACGAAGCAAGGTTTTTGTAAGTTTCTGGAAGACTTAAATATTTTTGGTAAAAGTCAAATTTGTATTTTATAACCTTTTAACAAATTTAGATGGTAAGGAGGAGACATACAAATATAACCAACTAGCTGAAGTACCCGGCATTGCCCAGGTTTAAATCTTCAAGTTATTAAGTTTTATTATGTGATCCAATCCAATGGAAGGCCCAGAATAGGCTCCCCGGGTCAAAATTCTGCCCAGTGTACACTAACGGGAGGTCTGGTCGGAACCTCAATCCACTGGTATGTCTTCTGGGATCCAATGTTACCACTCTGGGAAGTTTTCGTCCACATACATTGACCCTGGAAGCCTGTTCTGTGTTTTCCACTCTAAGTTCTGCCCAGATTACAACAGGAGATCCGACCGGGACCCTAACACTCCAAAACATTGCCAGGATCCAACTAGACCACCTCGCGTTGGTTTCATCCCGATCAGTGCAGGGGTGCCCGAATGCATAACCGGACAGAAACAGACAGACCAATGAATTTTATATATAAGATTACCTGGTAAAGTGCCAAACATGGAATTATCAAAAAACTTTTTCGGATTGTAAGGCATGGATTTTGATCGCGCATCAAAGAATTTATCTTTAGGTGAATTGATTTCTGGCACGTGTAGATTTTTGCGAGGAGATACAATTAAGGCGCTGAACAATGGTACATCTGTCTTGGTTGGTGACACAGCATGCTTTCTATAGGGTCCAGTTTTTCCTGGAGACATGATCGGAACACTATGCCTTTCTATCTTGTTTGGGGACATTGTCCGAGGTTCGTGCATCACAGTCTTGCTTGGAGACCTTACAGTCTTTCTATGCAGCCCAGTTTTGCCTGGTGAAGCAATATGACGAGGAGGAATGTCAGACCTGATGGGGGAAACTGCAGCTTGCTTATACACCTCAGCATTGCTGTGTGACATCGCGCCTGCTTGATGCACAGAAATAGGTGTTGGTGTCGCTTCAGATTGCTCTTTTATTTTCTTAATTTCTTCTTCAGAAACGGATATGTTTCTGTAAAATGGAAAACAAATGAAGGAATTGTATGCAGTTCTATTGGAATAATAAGAAAACAGTTCCCCCCCACAAAAGAGCCATGTTAAATTACAGCCATGATCAGTGTTCACATTGTTGTAAAGTTTGTTAGAGACTTTGACCATTTATGCAGTGAAGTATAGATATGGTTTTGCATAGTTAAAAATGTAATATTTCAGATTACCTTCTAATGTATACAAACATTAAAAACACTATCTGAATAGTCAGGGAGAAGCAGCAAGTAAAATTAATTTCCCCATAGCTTTGGCTGACCTATTTGGATGATGTGGTCTTAAATTTAAAGTATAATTATCATGCTTGAAGTAGTTCCTTGGTGCTGGCTAGGGAGCAGTTTTTTCCCTTCGTCAAACTACACTGCATGCATTTTTAGAGGTTAATTAATTTGCTTAATATCGAAAGATCAGATTCCATTCTATAGACACAAACCTGCTGAAGAGGGTTCAAAACTTGAAATTGATATGTGGAGGTTCTTAAAAGCAAGATTTTAAAAAGTGACATTTGCTTAATTAGATTTTTTTTGTTCTTCAATATTTTCATCAAATTAGTCATACCTTGAAAGTTGGTGGCATTTTCTCCTGTACTGGGATATTTCTCTTTTTAATGTAGCATTTTCTGATTGAAGGATAAGCATTGCTGTGCTCTGCACAATGCCACTACCACCACCGCAGGTCAGAGGGTACTGGGAGGAGCTGGCGCCTTCACCGTCTCCACAAACTAGGGAAATAACATAGGAGTAAGAAAATGCAGACATACTTCATTCCCTACATGAGATCACTACACAAGGTTAATCCTTGTTTACGTACTTGTAGTATCTGCATCTTTTTGTGCTCGCCTTAGTTGTTCTTTTACTTTCCGTAAGCATTCTTCTTTGTCTTCTAGACAAGCCTTTAAGGATGCAATTCTAGAAAAAGCAATTACAGTTGTATTCTTGTATTTTATGTATGAATATTACTTTAGATTTCAGAATACTACTTTGTTGTTTTCATAAATTGCAAAACACACACCAAGAAAAAAGCTATTTTTTTTTCAGCTAAATTCTTTTCTTTGAATCCATTGAGGGACATTGGCACCATGGAGACACAGAGCTTCCACAGAACTTTGAATAGTTTTAAGCCATTCCTAAATTAGCTAGGTTGAGTTTGGGGGATGTTTAGCAAATTTCCCTGACTCCATACTTAATAGCTACAAGTGTTGGGAATGACATAGTGGTGACCATAAATTAACCATTTACGCAGAGAATAAATTGTCAGCAAACTGGGTTATCTGAAACTTCAGTTCAGGTTTGGTTAATGCCATACAGAGTAAAGACTGCAAATGTGAGGACCAGAAATCAACAGTTTCTTCTTCTAAAATTGTCAGATTTAACTTATTCCTTGCCATCCTGAATATCGTGTCACACCGCCCAAAAAAATAACCTCATAACTTCTTCAAAAGTCCTGGTCACAGGAGTGCTCAATGTGACCTGTCTCCCTAGGAGGAGTACACAGAATAAGAGCCTCCCCAAAACAGGCTTTCAAGCAGATCTCTCTTACAGGGCCTAGTTCTCAGATCCTCTCTAACAAGGAGGATCTTGGAGACCTAGCACCCAAAACTGCCTTATCTAGTGAGGCTACTGAGGAACCAGATGACCCTCTGACCAAGAACATCCAGATGCACAACCGCAGGTTAAGATATAGTGAAAGGAATGGAGGGATGGATCCCTAAGGTGGTGAAAAACTTCCCAACTACAGGTATTGTTTTTTACTGTAGGCTGCTAAGGCTTTGTCTGCCTCCACCTTTAAGGAGATCACCAGTGAGGGCACCATTCCCAGAGGATTGACCGCTGCTAAAATTACCTTCACTTTCGCTAGTACTGAGAAAGCAGAGCTATTTACCTGGGTACTTCCTCTGATTCATGGTATGGCGCCGCCCCAGTAACAATGGTGTCCCCATCCCCTCCCAAAGGACTGTCTGTCCCATACCGAGAGCAGGATTCACCCAAGACTGCCGACAGCTCTAGCTAACAATGACTAGCTTTATAAAAAAAAAAAAAGTGGGTGTGCGGGAATGAGAAAGGTACAGATTTCTAAAGCTGGAAAGCACAAAAAAAAAAAAATTGTCCTGTTGAGACCTTTTTTTGCTACCGCTGTTACAGATAAGGAGCCCAAGTTCTAATGGAGGCTCTATAATCCTATGATGCTAGCATCCCCTAGTTGGGTGAATTAGAAAGCCCAACTCATTTAAATGACAGATTAGCACTTAAAACCACAGCATATGGCATTACAGCATACTAAACTTACTGTTGGTCTGCAGATTTTGACAGCTTGTGTTTGTTCATTTCAACCATCACCAGTTGACTTTTAAGGCTGTCCATTTCATCTTTGTATGGTGCTGAGCCTTTGGCCACCTTTTCCTTAGTTACAAATTAACAAAAGGAGAGAATCTTATTAGTCAGTGCATTTGGATCAGACAAAGTTTACATAAAATGAAATATTGACAAAGCTTAAATAACTTTTAAAAAAGTGAAACAATAAAAAGATTGTGTTAAAGACTGCTAAAGGGCACCTTTAGGTACCCTCTGGGACTGCCGTTAGTCTGTTACAGAGGATCACAGGGAACATGCCACAGGATTTACTAATCCCTTTCAAAACAGAAGGTGCCATGATTACTTTGTTTTACAAAGCCAGACCAATCTTAAAGTTTTACAATATTCCCATTCTCTTAATTTAGGGCCACCTGATGTGTATATGTCAATATTCGGGACATTCAAATAGACAGGGGTAGATTAACTAAATCTTTAAAAAAAAATAAAAAATGTTGGTGTTGCCCATATCAACCAATAAAATGCCGTTAATCATTCCCTCTGATGCAATAGCGAAATGATAGACAGAATCTGTTTAGTTGCTATGGGAAACACCACCACTTAATTTTTAGGAGCTTAAGTATATCTACCCCAGAATGTTTATTCCCCAGTATAAAGGAACCGAAGGTGATTAAACCCCTCCATTCTCAGAGATCTCATATAGATGCAGTGTCTGTTTATCAGCCAGAAATTACAAATGGACCACTATATAGTCGGCCAACACAATTGGTTTATGGAAGCTTTATGGGCAAAGGAAGAACCAAATACCAAAGTAGAGTGGGCAATGGGAAGGAGCAGGGAAAGTACAACTGGCTGGTTGACATCATTCCTCTGACTTTCTCCATATAGTGAAAAGATACACCATCCACACAGATATACAAGGCAATAGTTATAGTCAGGTGCAGAAATATTGGGACATTGACAGAATTTTCATATTTTGGCCTCTATTCACCACCACAATGGCTTTGAAATGAAACAAACAAGATGTGCTTTAACTGCAGACTTTCAGATTTAATTTGAGGGTAATTACATCCAAATCAGGTGAACGGTGTAGGAATTACAACGGTTTCTATATGTGCCTCCCACTTTTTAAGGGGCCAAAAGTAATGGGACTATCAACTCAAAAGCTATTTTATGGACAGGTGTGGGCTATTCCCTCCTTATTTCATTATCAATTAAGCAGGTAAAAGGTCTGGAGTTGATTCTAGGTCTGACATTTGCATTTGGAATCCGTTGCGGTCGACTCTCAATATGAGATCCAAAGAGCTGTCACTATCAGTGAAGCAAGCCATCATTAGGCTGAAAAATCAAAACAAACCCATCAGAGCGATAGCAAAAACATTAGGTGTGGCCAAATCAACTGTTTGGAACATTCTTAAAAAGAAAGAATGCACCGGAGAGCTGAGCAACACCAAAAGACCCGGAAGAACACTGAAAACAACTGTGGTGGATGACAGATAAATTATTTCCCTGGTGAAGAAAAACCCCTTCACAACAGTTGGCCAAATCAAGAACACTCTCCAGGAGGTAGATGTATGTGTGTCAAAGTCAACAATCAAGAGAAGACTTCACAAGAGTGAATATAGAGGGTTCACCACAAGATGTAAAACATTGGTGAGCCACAAAAACAGGAAGACCAAATTAGAGTTTGCAAACAACATCTAAAAAAGCCATTACAGTTCTGGAACAATATCCTATGGACAGATGAGACAAAGATCAACTTGTACCAGAGTGATGGGAAGAGAAGAGTATGGAGAAGGAAAGGAACTGCTCATGAGCCAAAACATACCACTTCATCAGTGAAGCATGGAGGTGGTAGTGTCATGGCGTGGGCATGTATGGCTACCAATGGAACTGGTTCCCTTGTATTTATTGATGATGTGACTGCTGACAAAAGCAGCAGAATGAATTCTGAAGTGTTTCGGGCAATATTATATGCTTCACAGTGCAGATGGACAATGACCCGAAGCATACTGCAAAAGCAACCAAAGAGTTTTTTAAGGCTAAAAAGTGGAATGTTATGCAATGGCCAAGTCAATCCCCTGACCTGAATCCGATTGAGCATGAATTCACTTGATGAAGACAAAACTGAAGGGAAAATGCCCCAAGAACAAGCAGGAACTGAAAACATTTGCAGTAGAGGCCTGGCAGAGCATCACCAGGGATGAAACCCAGTGTCTGGTGATGTCTATGCATTCCAGACTTCAGGCTGTAATTTCTACACCGTTCACCTGATTTGGATGTAATTACCCTCAAATTAAATCTGAAAGTCTGCAGTTAAAGCACATCTTGTTTGTTTCATTTCAAAGCCATTGTGGTGGTGAATAGAGGCCAAAATATGAAAATTCTGTCAATGTCCCAACATTTATGCACCTGACTGTACATTCAATATTAATATGCTGTTGATGATTTAATGGAAACTGCAGAGAAGAATCCCTTTTTCCACTGAGGACATGATCTCACACTACTTCTTTGTAAATGAAACACCCATTGGTACAAGCCTTTGAGCGATTGTGTATAAATTGTGCCCACTTAGCAACATTCTTACTGTTTCTTAGTTTAACTTCTGCCAGTGCCTCGATCGGAATCTGTACAGGCCGCAAGAGTAATGAACGGGTCTTCTATCCAGAGATCAATTCTGGTAACCACTGCCCCAACACCACTAACCTTTTATACTTTAGTATAACACACAATAGCTGTTGCCAAAACAACAACTGTATATTTATATTAAATATAGGAAGGTGGCAACTTTCTATCAAAAAGATAACAAATGCTAGCAGCAAAAATCGTAGACTGAATAGACTCAGAAGAGATGTCAAAATTGATAAAGGTTGATAAAGATTAATGTATAACAAAATTGTAATGGATGACAATCCATTCAGAATACAAAATCTTCACAAAATAACATCGATGTCAGGCATAGAATTTAGAACAATGACTAGGATATATGAATTAGAAGGCAAAACAGGAGAATACAGACAGTAAATAAAAAAAAAAAAAAAAGATATAGCACCGATAATCAGAAGAGACTCCACAGCAATCAATACAATTCACCTCAATTGATCCCTTGACTCCAGAAAACAATACCTACAGAACAATGTTACTAGAAATATAGGGCCTAATTCAGAGATGTACACAAATCCAATGTTTACGCACATCTGATGTTTATTTATCTTTGCATGTGCAGGTCTATGGCTGCGATGCTGCTCGTAGTGACCCAAATGCTGCAGTATGATTGACATGATGCTGGCAATTGGGGGCGGCAACAGCAAGAGTTACAGAAAATGGGGGCGGGTCAGCCTAATTTTGAAGCCAGGGGAGATGCAACTTCACTGGCCCCGACTGCGTGAATTAACCGTACATCTTGAGTAACCTGAGGACGCAGCAGCGGATCGCAGAAGCCAGCAGTGGGTGTCTTAACTCAAGACGCCTCCAACAGCTTTTGCATATTTTAGCGCAGGTGCTGCGTGCAAAGACACAGCTGCAGTGCTTACTGCGTAACGAACACCTCTAAAGGCACTTTGCACTTACAACTAAACCTCCTTATGTTCCAAATGTCTTTCCTCAGCAATGAACACAGCTACTGCCACGCACACTTTCAGCAATGTGAGACACTGGAATACAATGGGAATAGCTGGTGCAGTCTGGGCCCCAAGGAGTTAACTGAGACCGCGCAAGCTCTTCCTTCCCTATATCCTGCATTTTATATTTAGTGCCTTTTTTTAAGCTTCATGCACAGCAGATTTTTTTTTTTTTAACCATTTAGTTTATTTCATTTATTTTTTCTGTCGTGCTCATGCCCGCCGTTTGCTTCAACACCCCAGCTCCGGCCGGCAGAGCTCTGTCACTGCAGAGAGCAGCTTGGCCCATGCAGACTCTGCAGCAGGCTGGAAGCTGTGGGCGCAGGCAAGAGGTTTCCCACACTTGCAGAAAGCTGCCACTATATGCAGCAAGTTTTTTCCCTCTGTATGGGAGTCACCGGGGGAGGGGAGCTACCAGTGAGGGCCAGGTCCTCCGCTACCTTACTAGACCAGGGACAAGGCTCTGATTAGCAAGACAGCCTGGAGGTTGGCCAAGGGGGAGCGGGAACTTCTCCCTGTTTTCCTCTTTCCATCCTGACAATTACGAATTATATTATGTCAAGGTAGTGTATCACACTGTAAATATCAACACTAAGGTTCAGATCAGTAAACTGGACAGGTATCATATACTGATACACTGCATTCACATCATATTAATATAAACAAGGCTTGAACAGCATTGAAAGATTGAGTGAAATGCGCATTGGCATTATGCTATGTTCCATTTAAAATGTGCATTTTAATATGATGTGAATGCAGTGCATCAGAAATAACAACTAAAAGGCACTGATCTGTATGCTGGACATGAGTACCATATACTAGTAATTGTCAAAAGCAGATATAATTTACCAGCTCTGACGGCAGTATGCATGCTGATACAGATCCCCATGTGCATATAAATGTTGTGTGATGTAGTCTTCATTCTAGCACCTATCACAACCCATGGAGTTCCCTTTTTCCTGCCTGGGGTGTTGCTCACTGTTGAGAGGTGCAGGGTGCTAGAATGAACGCTATGATGCTGTGTATTTAAGACATTAGAGGGACACAACCATGTACAGCTCAGTGGCTTTGACCGCAATAAACACGTTGCCAAATATACGTGTTATATTATGCAGTGTATTTGAGACTTATTTATAAAAAAGGGGGCACAGTTCAGCGGCTCTGACCGCACTAAGCATGCTGGCACAGAAGTCCAAATGTATTATATGATGCAGTGTATTTAAGACATCATATAGAGGCACGGAATGTTAAATGGGACAGAAGCACTATATCCTGACATGGACATTTACTAACAGATATAATTCAGTGGCCCTGACCACTCAGAGCTAGGTGGCATCATTCATATACAGCATAGCAGCTCTAAACACAACAAACAGGCAGTTCACATAGGTCCTATGAAATTATTTTGAGTAGGGATTACAGCAATACTAGCACCAATTATTTTACAGAGGATAAACTGCCAAGCTCAGTAGGGATTCAATCTGCTAGAATGAAGGAAACAGTCATTGCATAATTAAAACTATCAGTGTCAACTATAATGGTTGTATATGTGAATCACAGCTTATACAAAGGGCAAAAACATCTAGATCTGTGTTTAATAATATTATAACAGTGATGGCTGTGGGATTATAGATCTTTGAAAAGTGAGCCCATATGTCTGAAGCTATAAGGACTGCAGAATAATACCCGCTTACTTATATATGAAGAACGGTCCCTACAGGGTTGCAACACTATAAGGAGTACATTAGTGTGATGGCAGTAAGCAAGGCTGCACGGTAATATTCATCTATTTATCAGTCAAACTTTGACACAACTACAATAAACACTTAATTGCCGAGTTGTATCTACATTTAGAATATTGGCAACAAATAGATACATTGTGCTTTTATATACAAACATGCTACACAGTAACCAGACACTAGCTTCAATATAGTGAAGTCAATGTGTAGAATTTGCAAATACTATAACATTATGAAAATGAAATCGTGCCTACAAATTAATATCCTACATAGGATTATTTGACTATATTTGGGCCAATGCGTCGATCCTAGAAATAGGGTTGTGTAAATTATAGATTTAATATCTTATCACTAGGATATACTACCTGTAAATGGTAGACTTTTTAATTCAATTTTCTTTTCACTATAGTATCTCATTCTGTAAAAGAATTTTCATAGATTTCGCTTACAGTCTGTCTCGATGATACTACACATTTTTAATGGAAACCAATAAAATATATTTTAACAATTATTGTCCTAGTGCACTGCCTTATAGTCTCCTCTTTTTCTTGTTGGGTTTAATCTGTATCAAAGTCTGGTGGTAGCACCAGTGACATGGCACAGGGCACCGTAGGGCAGGGGGCGCTGTTGGGGGCTGTTAAATTTTCCTGTTTATTATCACTCACTTGTGGCTTCCTCTTTTATCCCCAACATCTCCTGACCTCCCCTAGCTCTTCCCTGGCCCTTCCCCATGAGGCCATGGCCCTTTTTCAGGTGCACTCTCGTATGTCCCTATTTAAAAAAATGGAGGGGGAGGGGGCACCAATGCTCTCTGGCACAGGGCACCAAAAAGTCTAGTTACGACTCTGGGTAGCACATCCCTATTCGAAGGATATTTACATGACAAGTATTTGAAACCTGTACAACAACTGTATTTAGGCTATTATCCAGCACGGAGAAAACATAGCCATAAAGATTAGTCAGCATAGCCGTGAAGTTATTTGCATTTCTTTTAATGCAGACACATCCGAGAGGCTCATGATCTGACTTTTTGGAAGAGTTATAAAATGCAAGAATAGAATGGCTTTTGCCATGTGGGAACATTCAGAGCTTATTCACCACTAGATAACAGAACTTCCTGTACCAGAATGCCAAGAGTTTTTTTTTTTTTCCCCTCACGAAAAATAAAGCATAAAAGGGACAATATTTATGCAATAATAGTAATGACTTTGGAGCTCAGAACAAGGAAGAAGTCAACAACTGGGAGTAAAAAAAAATGAAACCATGTATATTGCTGACTACTACTGCTCGGGCTACTCTAAAGGTGCCCACACACATACCGATGTCCTCACGATACGATTTTATGGCCAATTTCCTCATGAACTTTCACGGGAGCTCCCTTGCCGTCGTGATCACGATTTGGAGTTAAAAATGTCCAATCTGACTAAAGATCTATCTTGCAGCCAATGCATTGTATCCCAGATTGGCTAATCTACCCTACAGCACGGCAGATCAGAAGATGCGATGTACGACGAGCGGGGACGCGCTTCGGCATCGTGCTCGTGAGTATAAACGCACGATTTGTACTTTTTTTTACCCGATTCGTCGTCACGATTCGTCGAAATCGGCCAAATCATGTAAAATGTCGCTATGTGTGTGGGCACCTTAACATAGGAAGGGTCAGATTCCCCTTCAGTGTCAGCAAAGCACATTAATACTGTGGAGTAAGCAAAATTACCTGGAGAACCTGTATTTCCTTTACTGCTGTCTGGAGATGTTTTTCTCTCTCAGTAATTATAAGACGCATTTCAGAAATCTCAGCTTCTGCAGTGCTTGTCCTCAGTTTTGCTTCCAATTGTGATGATTTTTCCTCTTTTCGTCTGGCATCAGCTTTGGCTGAGCTTAGTTCATTTTCCAGATCTTTGATCCTACACTGCAATCTCTAGGCAACAAAAATAAAGTTATTTCATTGCAGAACTAGAATTATGCAGCTGATAAAGTCTGCATTCATTACACATTGGAACAGAACAGGTAACCTAACAGAGACTGTGCAATTACTTAGGACAGTATGTTTGGGGGAATAGCCAGCCAATAGTGTTTGCAGTCATAATATCAATATACTCTCCCAGACTGATGCAGTTTAATAGAATAATTAGGAACATTTGGACTGCTCTAAGCACTAACATTACATGACCATAAAGGATACTACCAAAAAATCACATAGGGCATACTATACTAAAGGAAAGTGCTCATCCAAAATGCACATTAGTCTCACATGGAACATGTAAGATACTTCAAAAATGCTTCATCACCTGCCTTCTAAAACGCAACACTTCCTGATAAACGTTTACAAGGGAGAAATCTAATATATGTGCCCAATAAACCTCTAACATAAAATGTATGCAAAATACCTTTAGATGCACTTCGACAGTTTTCAGATTATCATGTAATCGTGCATTTTCTTCTTGTAAGATCGAGGAATCGCCAGATGGAACAACGTTTTGAATTCTTTGCAGAAGCGCCTTGTTTTCCTCTTTTTTCTCTTGCAAATCCGTTTCAAGTCTATTTAAATAAGCTGTGGTGTCTTGCTTCAGTCTATTTTGATTAACAGTCTGTTAAAATAAAATAAAGCTCTGTGAACAGAATCACAAGTGCAATAATTATAACCACCTGTGGATCTTTTAAAGTGTGTCAGTGAGTAATGAGTACACCTGTGCAACTGCAAGGTGATCTGGAAAAAATTAACTGTGTGGGGTTTTGAGGACAGAGTTTGAGAACCACTGCCCTAAAGGATCATTCCCTACAAACTCCTTGCTTTGTTGCAACTTGAAACTTGGCTAAACAAGATAGTGCTCCTTACACAAAGATAAAAAGGATAGCAGTCACCTCAGAGTATCATGAACTATTTAAAAACAATCCTCCTTGTTCCTTGTTATGAAACCTTTCAACTCTCCAAAAGCCTTATTTATATTTTACACTTGGTTGTACATTAGACGGTGTGATTTTAATTACATTAAGACAGAAAAAAAATAAAAATAAAATGTATCTACATTGTTTCTCAGACCCTCCATAAGAGTACAAACAGCAACCCATTTACCTTCAGTTGCTTTGTTAGACGTTTGACTAGTCCAGTAACACGACTATTTTCTTGATGGACCCCTTCAATTAGCTTCTTTGCAACATTCTGCCCATCCCTTAATTCCTCTAGCCACAAAAGGAACTGCTGCTTGCAATTTGCCTCTTCTCTAAGGTCATCTTCCATGCTATTTACAGCGACTTCCACCTTAGAAAAGCCATCTTTGACGCGCTGCATATCAAAATAAAGACATCAAATCCATAATCCAGAGAAGTTTAACATTTGCTCCTAAGTAGTAAGTACTTGTCAGCCACATCACATACCTTTAGGACTTCCACTTTCTTCATAAGAAGCTGAGTCAAGAACTCAAGTTCACAGAATTTGAGGTCCTCAGACGCAGCCTCAGACAGTTTCATGCCATGCTGTTCTAGACTCGCTGTAAGTTCATCGTTCCTCTTCTGCACTGCACACAGGTCACGTTCATAGTCATTCATTATGCTGTAATGTTCCTCTTTGATTGCTGTATTGTTATATAGGACCTATTAAAATAAACCGTACCAATAAGAAAAAAAAAAAAAAAAAAAAAAGACACTTTGCTTAAACGCTCAAGCTGTTGTGGAACTACTAGTCAGAGAAAGCCTTTTAGGACTTCTAGCTTTCCCACAGTAGAAGTGCCACAGGTTTACTATCTGTATTATAATTCATATAGCATAGAGCTATACCTTAAACTTAGTGAGCAGAGCTTGCAGATGGGCATTTAGTTTGACGTTTTCGGTCAGCAGATTTCCAAACTCCCTGGAGAAGGGCGATGAGAGGGATTCCTTTATTGCACTCATTGACTGTTTTTGGGCTTCTATTTCACTTTGTAGCTCACTTGAGATGTTCTTTAGAAAACTCTGATGATTGGAACAAACATTGGATATCTTCACCATAAGACTCTGTTAAAAGAGTAAAATTTGAACATTACCATATTGCACACAACAGTAAAAACAATGCAACTGCCAGCAATGTATTATCAGCAGTACCGTAAATTCTTGATTTTTGTTTTTAAAAATTTCTGTGCGTTCTGCAAGTTCATCTTCTTCCTCCACGGGCTCATTCTGTATTGAAGGCAGAGCTGTAATTTCTTTCTCCATGAGCTCAACCTTCTCACATAGATCCCTATTTTTTCTCTTTTCATCCTTCATTTCCTAAAATAAATACATTTATTAATTCAGCAGACCTATGAATACAACAATTCTAATAGGACCTAGTAGCAGAAGTCTGAACCTGGAGCCTGACTGCTCCATTACCAGTTAAAACAAACATTTAGACATTTGTGAGATTATGCTATATGGCTTGTACAAAGTATAGATTACATTTCAAATGCCACTAAAGTGCTAGGATAAGTAGTAGACCTACCTGGTGTAGTTCCTGCAGCTCTTGCTGCACAGAAGAGATCTGCTGTAACAGTTCATTTATTTCACCGACTTTCTCAAGCAGACGCTCATTGCTCTCATCTCGCTCTTTCGCTATCGCTTGAAGTTGAGTCTGAGTAGTGTTCAATGCATCCCGTAACTGAGCAGTCTAGTGGGAACATTAGATCATGGATTTTTTTTTTGTTTAGGAAATCTGGAGTACATCATCTTGTTTTCATAGCTCTACATTAAATGATAAAATATCAATTTAAGGACTCCTAAGAGCATGGATTTCCTTAAAACCTGGACTGTAAGAGCCGGGTTTGGAAACCTCTGGCCTAAACAATTTGGAATGAACGCCTAATATTAATCATATTTCAGTTGCCATGTCACTGGTTCCTAATAAATGGAGACTGCATTTTCATAAATATTGGTTCCCTTCGTACACACCACATATCTGTCTACACAATTTACTTGTTTTTAACTTAATTTGCTTAGTTTTTCTTTACGGTTCGATTGGACATTCTCCCCCCCTATCAAGAAGCTTTATTTATATACACTTACATCTTTCTCCTGATCTTGCAGATTTGCATAAATATTTTCCTTTTCGTTCCGTGCTCTCTGCAGCAATTGCTGGAACTGCTCCTGTTCCTGACGAAGAGACGCAGTGTCCAGCTCACACTGGTGCACTTGTTTTTGTAATGAAGCCTTGTCAGTCTCCAGTTGTCGAGTGGAAGTATCATTGAAGTTAATTTTCTCTTGCAGTTGTTTGATCTCAGCTACTAGGTCATCCAATTCGTTAGACTTCTGATTTTGGTGCTGGGCATAGAGATCATGTTGATGTTGTAGCTGCTGTATTTCCTCTCTGAGCTGGTCAGCCTGGTTTATTGTGGGGAAGACAAAAAAACAAATCTCTGTAGCATAATATAGGTAGATTAGACCAGAATAGGGCAATCTGTCTCTCCTGCGGTAACAAAGATTTCCTTCCCAGTTTAGCTTTCCAAAATGTCAAGGCCAATTACACAAGAAGTTATCATGTAGACTTTGGGGGACTTGGAAAACTAATCTAGTCTTTAGAGCAAATCCAGTTATAGTAGGTGCAATTCTGCACCTTGGCAAAACAATGTTATACTGCCAGGGGAAGGAGCAAAATAAACAAACAAAAAAAACGAAGTGCTCAGAAAGATGCAACCCCTGACTTCAGTACAACTTCAAAAGTGCCGGGTAAGGAGAAGTAATACTCAGTGACACTGTCACTCTGAAAAATAAAAATGAAATGGACGGTCAATAAGACCCAAAATCATAACTCAATACCGCTTGGCGTGAGGGAGGGAATGCAGTGTCCACCATTCTGACTCAGAGAAAAGGATTCAACGTTAAGTAACCAAAAATCCAATTTTCTCTTTCGTCTGGGCTGGGGGACACTGGACCATGGGATGTCCAAAAGCAGCCCCCATGGGAGGAACGCTCAGATTGCCCGGTCGGAGAACTGTACGCCAAAAACGGGCGTCCCCGGAGGCAAAAACATGAAACCTGTAGAACCGCACAAACGTGTGGACAGAGGACCAGGTAGCTGCGCTACAAACCTGTTCACCCGAGGCCCTGTGATGCGCCACCCGGGAGGCTGCTACGGCCCTAGTGGAATGAGCCAACACCCCAGCTGGTGCCGGGCACCCTGCCTCTGAGTAAGTCCTTGAAATCATTGAGCAGAGCCATTTTGTAATGGTCTGCTTTGTGGCTGGCCAGCCCAGTTTGTGAGAGTCGTAGAAAACCAAGAGAGAGTCAGTAAGATCGAAGTTCTGTCTAAATAAATGCGTAGGGCCCAGACAACATCCAACAGTTATAGATCGTCCTGAGGACTCTGAAAATGAGAAAACAGGAAAAACAAATCTCCCGGTTTAAGTGGAAACCTGAAACCACTTTCGGTTGAAAAGAAGGAACCGTCCTGAGCACAGCCCTATCATCATGGAAAACAAGAAAAGGTGATTTGCAGGACAAGGCCCCCAACTCAGAGACCCGCCGAGGCAATGGCCATAAGAAAAACCACATTACAAACCGATGGTCCACGGATTCCAAAAATTGAAGTCGTAAGCCGGCCTCCAGACCGCCCTGCAGAAATGCTAAAAACCTTGGCAGGTGAACTGGGCAGTATGTACTCCCCGCTGCTCACACCACACAATATAGGTTTTCCAAACGCTGTGGTAGTTCTGCGTGGAAACCTGCTTCCGCGCTCGAAGCATGACTGACTGAAGGGAAAAAAGCCCTGGCCCTCAAGAGCCCAGTCTCAACACCCAGGCCATTAAAGCCAACTGAGGTAGGCCTTCCTGACAGAATGGCCCCTGTAGTAGAAGATCTGGACGCAGAGGCAGACTCCAACCCGGCCCTGCGGCTAGCCTGAGAACCGTGGCGAACCACGACCAGCGCGGCCAGTTTGGAACCACTAGGATGACTGAAACCTACTGCTCCCCGACTTGACAGAGTACTCTTGGTAGCATGGGAATTGAAGGAAAAATGTAGGCCAGATGGAAGTTCCAGGGAACTGTCATGGCATCCTGGACCCTGCACAAAATCGAGGGACCTTGCAATTGTGGTGAGACTCCATCAGGTCCACCTCTGGCAGCACCCATCTCTGGACCAGCTGCTGGAAAACCTCCAGGTGGAGAGACCATTCCCCTGGCAGGAACATAGTCCTGCTGAGGTAGTCTGCCTCCCAATTCTCCACCCCTGGTATGAAGACTGCTGAAATTCCCGGGAGGAACGTCTCCGCCCAAGAGAGAAATGAGACTTGCCTCTGCCATGGCAAGTGTGCTTTTGGTTCCGCCCTGTTGGTTTACATATGCCACTGCCGTGGCGTTGTCCGATTGGATCCTCACTGGTCGCCCGCCAGGAGGGCCTGAGCCCCGCACAGTGCCAGATAAATGGCCCAGAGCTCCAGCATATTTATTGGGAAACCTATCTCTTATGACGACCAGGTCACCTGGTGAGACAGGTTCTCCGTCACCGCTCCCCAACCTCTGAGACTTGAGTCTGTGGTGACAATAATCCAGTTGGGAGTCACCAAGGACCGACCCTGGAGGTGATCGGTAAGCAGCCACCAGCGAAGTGACTGACGAGTGCTGTGTGACAGAACCAGCAACTGAGAAGGTCGTCTGAGCGTCCCGTCCAATTCCGGAGAATATCCCACTGGAGAATCCGTGAATTGAAGCGGCCGTACTGGATGCTCTCGAAGGTAGAGACTATCGCGCCTACTCATGTCCAGCCAAACGGATGGCCAAGGGGCAGATAGCACTTTCCTGACTAAGTCCTGAAGGGCCCGGGCAAGAAACCCCTTTCCAGTGCTGTATCAAAGATCACCCCCAAAAACGTCAGACGTTGGCACGGCCTAAGGTGACTCCTCGAGATTCAATATCCACCCATGATGCTGTAACACCTGCACCGTGTGATCCAGGTGGAGCTGAAGTTGGGCAGCGGAATCCGCCTTTACTAGCAAATCGTCCAAATAGGGCATCACAGTTATTCCCTCGGAATACAGTAAGGTTGTCATTGCTGCCATGATCTTTGTGAAGACCCGTAGAGCTGTAGCCAAACCGAACAGCAGAGCCTGGAACTGGTAATGGACTCTTCCGACCGCGAACCTGAGTAGAGACTGATGCCCCGCCCAAATCAGTATGTGGAGATCTGCATCTCTGATGTTGATAGACGCCAGAAACTAGTTTGCCGACATACCCTGGATCTCTGATCGGAGCGACTCCATACGAAACTGATCCACCCACAGGCTGGCATTCAAGGCTCATAGATTCAAAATCGGCCGATAAGTGCCGTTGGGTTTCTGGACTAGGAACAAGTTGGAGCAAAACCCCTGTTCCTGTTGAGAATGTGGAACAGGAACTATAACCCCTTCTGAACAGAGGGAACTGATAGCCTGGTTTAAGGCCAGTCTCTTCTCCTGCTCCCTGGGTAATGCTGGAGTGAAGAAACGTTGTGGCAGCTTCCCCCTGAGGTCGATCACATAGCCTCGGGAGACAATGCACCTTATCCAGGTATCTACTCCAGAAGCTACCCACCTATCTCGGAAAAGAAGGAGAAGGCCCCCTACCTTCGTTGAGACCGGATGGGCTGAGATCCTGTCAGGTACTCGGCTTCTCAGATACCCAGGCGCCTGAATGTGCCGGAGAATCTACCCCGGGGGGCAGAACCCCTACTGGGAAAAGAGCATCCTCGGGCCCCCTGACCTCTAATCGTTCCCGCTCCTCGAAAGGAAGAACGGAAGACTCGGAAACGTGAGCCCTTTAGCTTCCGGGGGCACCACAGGCAGGAAAGTGCTCTTTCCACCTGTTGCCTCGGATAGAATAGTATCAAGCTCAGTCGAACAGGATGCCGCCACAAAAAGGCAGAGACTCTAAAACGAGTTTAGATTCGGCTTCCGCCTCCCAGGCACGAAGCCAGAGTGCTCTGCGTGCCGCGACTGCCGTGGCTGAGACTCTAGAAGAAATCTGTGCTCCATCTTGTGCGGCCTCACACACAGTCTGCAGCTGCACGTATCTGTTCCGCCAGTACCAGTAAGTCCTCTCTGGATGAGTCACTGGCACCAATTTGTCAGCCCACTTCTCCATGGCTCGAGAGACCCATGCAGATTCCAATAATGGGCGAATAACCACTCCGGCACCCATAAAAATACTTCTAAGGCATCCCTCCAATTTTTTGTCCAGCAGATCCTTAAAGGAGGCCGCCCCTTGGACCAGCAGAGCCGTGTGCTTTGCTAAACAAGCCACAGCTGCATCCACTCTTGGAGGCAGCTTCCACTTAGCGACCTGCTCCTATGGAAAGGGATAAAGGTCTGCAAACTTACGAGGAGTAGCATACTTGTTATCTGGGGTCTTCCAGGCTTCCTCCAGCAGATCTGAAGGATCCTGAGACACTGGGAAACGAACGACCCTCTTACGCCTCCACTTAAACGGCCCATCCGCCCTAGCTGAGGCGTCAAGGTCCAGACGGTCCAAAGACTGTCGTACTGCCATAATAAGGTCCTCTACGCCCTGACTTGACGCAGAGTCTGAACCTTCCTCGTCGGGCAGAACCTCCTCTTAGAGTTTCTTCTCTTCCTCCACCTAGGGATCTGACTCCAACAAGACACTGGATGGAGGACGACGCTTATGCATAGGTTAGACTCCTCAAAGAAGCGTTCCATAAAGGCAGATACTTTCTCGACCCCTACCGCCGAGCGCTCCATGGTACGGACCCAAGGAGGATCAGGACCCTAGTAACCACCCCCTGCAACAGCAGGCGGTGAGGGAAAAAAAGGCGCTGCTTGGGCTAATTCCTCTCTACAGCGGAGCAACATCAGAGAGTGAACGGCTCATAGCCTGAGCCCATGCCAGCTCCTCCGTAAGCGAAGTGGCTCCCCCAGCGGGCTGCGCACACGTGGGCCTCAGCTGACAGTCCATACACAAAGCCCCTGCATCCAGTTGTCCACACGGCAATTTAGCCTGACACTGGGCACATGTAAAAAATATAGCCATAGTGGGGTTCTGGCCCTTTGTGGACTTTTTGTCCATGATTAGAGCACCCCCCTTCCTGCGCTGCCCTGCCTCAGCAGTCAGCCTAGAAAGCTTTTTCTTTCCTTTTTGAAAACAAAATACAAAAAATATGAATATGAATGAATATGCAAACACTCCAAGCAGACACAAGAACAGATTACTGTACTACTGAAAATTACTTAGCTGTACGCTGCAGAGGAAAAGGAGCTTGCCCTGTCCTCCCTCCATGCTGTTCAGGATTGTGTCCTTTAAAAAGCTGTGATCAGACTTCCAGGGAGCCTGCATTTTGCCACTGGAGAGCAGGGGGAACCAGCAGCCATGGCTCCTCCCCCCGTCACACTGAAGCGAGCCTCACCGCTCCTTCCTTCAAGTGTTACTCCCCTCAGTGGGGAAAGCACTTGGACTGACCCGCATTTACCTACAGCACCTGGTATTCCCAGGTGGTCTCCCATCCAAGTACTAACCAGGCCCAACACTGCATAGCTTCCAAGAACAGCATGTCCAGTGTGGTGTTGCTGTAGGTCTCACCTGCAGTCGGTCTGTAGTTGGCGCTCTCCCCACAGGAGCCGCCAAGAAACCCGGCAAGATGGCTCCCACCATCCAGGACCACGCTGACTGCCTGCGGCTCTACCAGGTAACGGCAGCGCGCTATCCCCGGGCCCAGACCGTCTCTTCAGAGACCAGAGCGTGTGGAATGGGGGAAGCGCTCAGCGCCATCCCCCCCTTAAATGCAGCTCTCACCGCCGTTTTACACTCCAGCTGTGTGCTGCTATCAGCAGCGCACAGTACCTATAGTAAAAAATAAACATAACATTGCAAATAAAGGAAAAAAATCCCTAAGCTAAAACCAGGGCTGCAGAGCAGCCCTGAAACAACGTGCCTCTCTCCACAGGCACTAAACTTGACACTAAAATCAGGGGTTGCAGAGGGGAGGAGTTCTAGATTTGAGTGTTAGTGCCAAATCCACGCCTTCCCACCTACAACCCATGATCCAGTGTCCCCCAGCCCAGACGAAAGAGAAATAGCAACTACTGTGTCCAAAAGATCTACCAGTGGAGTGTATATAAAGAGCAGCCCTTTAAAAAGCAGAATGTTACTTGGTTCCAGCATTTTCATTATTTGTAATCCAGTTCTCCACTATGTTGCCATTCTATTCAGCAACTAGATCCCTAATGAACCATTCATTATTCTAGTGTGTATGCAGGCCACAAACATGCTTATAGGAAAAAGCAGTTTATTGGCATGAAGTGTTGAAGGAAGTTGATTTTGATTAAATATACAAAAGTCATTTATTGACTGACAATTCTGCTATAGTGTCAGCACCCTACATCTATCAAACCTGAAACCAATAGAGAAGGGAAATATACAGCGGTTACACATTTTTTGCAGATGAATCTTGTGCTTTCGCACGGCTCATGCTCTGTAGCTGAGCATACAGATCAAAGGGCAATGCTGAGACCAACTAAAAAAAAAAAAAAACTTGCCTACAAGCAGCTAAAGGGGTGTAACATGCTGTTCTCACACAGGCTAAGTTTAGCAAGGGTGTGTTAACAGGATTACAGACTATGCAGAGTCGTAGATACGTCTGTTCTCATACTACTTTTTTGCACAAAAGATTGGGCTTGTGTAAGTGCTTTCGAATGACTGCACCAAAACACATAAATAGGGGTGGTGCAGATGCGGGATGTAGTCCGGAAGCAGACGGTCTAAATGCTGACCGCCGGCTTCCAGACACTGAAATCGTGACTAGGGACAAATAACAGGCGTCTAAATCTAGACGCCTGTCATTTGACCGATGTCGGGAGACTGGCACCCAGCATCCCGATCGATCGGATGCCGGGCACCGCAGCGGACAGCCGCGGGGGGAAGGGTTAGGGCTCCCAGGGAGGACTAGGCACCCCTTCGGGAGGTTAGTGTTAGGCACCCCCAGGGGGAGGTTAGGGTTAGGCACCCTTAAGGAGGGTTAGGGTGTAGAATAGGGTTAGAAAATACTTACCTTTAGGACGATCGGGATTTCATCCGCTGTCGGGATTTGAACACGACGGCGGAGGATTTAATACATATCACACCCGCAGATGCGTAGACTATAGTCAATTTTAAAGATTCTTTTAATCCCATGAGTGGAGTGGTCACATAGTAAGCGGCATTCTCCAATACGCCCATAGAGGGCGGCTAGAAGGTAATGTTCCGGCAGCTACAGGACTTAGGAGGCAGTGTGCTAGCCCCTCAAGTCCAACCACACTCTCCCCCTCCTCGGCCAAAATGAAGGGCAATCCTAACTGTACCAGCGGTGGCTGCAGTAAGACAATCTTCCTGCAGCCCAAACTCAACAGGGCTCAACGCAGACATGGCTACCCACACTACTTCGTCAAACTGTGATTTTAATAGGATTGCCCAGTGTCTAAAGCTCACTGCAGCTGAGCTTCCCCCAAAGTCACTTCCCATACTCCAGGCAGTATATTTTATATTTTTCTTTAATTGTAAAATATTTTTTCCAAAATAGGTCCCCAAAATGAGCTTTTATTTTAAATGTAATAAATTGTGTAAAAAGCTATATATCCTTGGTTCAGTATATTTGTATTACCAAATCTGCATATTTGTTAAAAAATATATACTGAAATCAGTTTTAAATAGCTATGTAAATCATTTGATTTATTAAAAAATAAAAATATATTTTGGGAACATTTTTGGAATTGTTAATGGAACAAAATATTAAATAGTAAGAAAAAACAATGAAGTGTTTTTAAGGAAAACCATCTAAAATGTACCTCTTTCTGTAGGATCTCCTTGGAAAGTTGCAGCTCATCCTTATCCTGTGAAACGCTTCTCAGTTCTTTAGTGAGTTCAAGTATTTTCTGAGAAGCTTCCTCTTTTTCCACTGCTACTTGTCCCAGCTCTGAGACCTTGCTCTTTACTTCCTCCATAAGCTGTTCTAGATCTGCAGACAACTTCTGCTTAGACTGAACAAGAACCTCTCGCTCACCAACAGCCTCTGTCAGAAGGGTAATCTTTTCTTGGAGCTCTCTTTCTAATGAAGATGACTTGTGTAAAATAAAGACAACAGAAATTAATATATATCAAATATTGAAAGATGCTAACTAAAAGGATAATTCCATCCTCTTCCATACCTTTTCTTCTAGCAGCGAAAACTCATTTGTCAGTTTCTCTATCCTCTGCTCCTGTTCCTGAAGAAGAGATCCCATTTCCATCTCATACTGCTGCACCTGCTTTTGCAAGGAAGCTTTCTCATTCTGTAGTTGTTGAGTTGTAGCATCACCAAGGTTAATTTTCTGTTGCAACTGTTTGATCTCAGTGACCAGGTCATCTAACTGACCAGTACTCTGGTTTTGGTGCTCAACAAACAGATCATGAGTGTGTTGTAGCCGCTGTATTTCCCCTCTCAGATTCTCAGCCTGGTTTATCATGGGAAACAGAACACACAAATATCACTCTGTAGCATCGGTAGATTAGATTGACCAGCTGTTGTGGAAGTATAAGAAAGCAGATTTTCTTCCCAGTTTAGATTTTGAAAATTTCAACGACTATTACAATTAAAACTAATGAAGGAGACTCCGGTCCAATTTAGAACTTGGATTGCCAAGGTGCAGATTTACACATAATACAGTATAAACTCAAGTTATTCCATGTTGTGCTGCCAGGGATAAATAATGATAATGTTGATACAGATTTAGAATAGGATGTAACAACCCAGTATTTAACTATATGTTGTTATAGCTTAGATTATTTCTGTGCATCCAGAAAAAAAACAGGATTTTGGTACTTACCGTTAAATCCATTTCTCCGATTCCACAGGGGACACTGGAGCTTCATGACAGTGGGGTATAGACGGTGGGTTGAGTTGAGCCTGGCACTTTAAAAATCTACAAGTGTGACTGGCTCCTCCCCCTCTATGCCCCATCAACCCCAGTTTTAAAGAACTGAGCCCGAGAGGAGACGAGAACAGACTGAAGAACAGAGAAGGAGAACAGGAAAAGAAACATCCAACATACTGACACACTGCAAGAACACAGCAGGCTGCAGTGATAAACAGTCACACAATAAAAACAGACAAAACTGCAACAGAACTGAAGCAGAACAAGCAACTGAGAACAGGCAAGAAGCACTGGGTGGGCGTCCAGTGTCCCCTGTGGAATCGGAGAAATGGATTTAACGGTAAGTACCAAAATCCTGTTTTCTCCTTCATCCACTAGGGGACACTGGAGCTTCATGACAGTGGGGACGTCTCAAAGCTACCCTCCTGGGGGGGAGAGTGCTGAACGCCCTGCAAGACACTACGACCAAAATTTGAAGCAGAAGCTGCAAAAGTGTCAAATCTGTAGAAACGTACAAAAGTATGAACCGAAGACCACGTCGCTGCCCTACAAAGCTGTGAAGCCGAGACACCTCTACGTGCCGCCCAAGAAGTACCCACAGAGCGCGTAGAATGCGCAGAAATGGATACCGGCGGTGGTCGAGCAGAAGCAACATATGCCTGACGAATAGTCAGACGAATCCACCTGGCCAAAGTTTGTTTAGACGCAGGCCAGCCACGCCGATTAGCATCATAAAGGACGAATAGAGCCTCTGATTTACGTAGCCCCTCAGTACGGGACACATAAATGCGAAGTGCCCGAACCACATCCAAGGAGTGAGAATCCCCAGAAGAGTCCGACAACGCTGGCACTACAATCGGCTGATTCAGATGAAAACCCGAGACCACCTTGGGCAAAAAGGAAGGCCGGGTACGAAGTTCCGCCCGATCTTCGTGAAAAATCAAGTAAGGGGAACGGCAGGACAAGGCTCCAAGTTCAGACACACGTCTGGCCGAAGCCAGGGCCAATAAAAGGATCATCTTCCAAGTCAAATACTTCAATTCCACCTCCTGCAAAGGCTCAAAAGGTGGATGACTGAAGAAAAAATAAAACAAGATTCAGGTCCCAAGGAGCCGTGGGTGGCACAAAGGGGGGCTGAATTCTAAGAACCCCTTGAAAAAAGGTCTGAACCTCCGGAATCAGAGCTAGGCGACGCTGGAAAAAAATAGAAAGAGCAGAAATCTGCACTTTAAGCGATCCCAAGCGTAACCCCGCATCGAGGCCTTTTTGAAGAAAAAGAAGAAGACGTGGTAAATGAAAAGAGGAAGTGGAGGATCCACGACCTTCACACCAGGAGATATAAGCCCTCCAAATGCGATGATAATGCGCTGATGTTACCGGTTTTCTAGCCCTAAGCATGGTAGGAATGACCGACCTAGGAACTCCATGGCTTCTTAGGATGGCGGTCTCAATAGCCACGCCGTTAAACGAAGCCGCCGTAAATCCGGGTACACACATGGACCCTGTTGTAGAAGGTCCAATCGTAGCGGAAGAGGCCAAGGTTCGTCTGCCAGAAGGAATAAAAGATCGGAGTACCAAACCCGACGAGGCCAATCCGGAGCCACTAGGATGACGGTGGACGACTCTCGTTTGATCCGCTTGAGAATCCGAGGGAGGAGCGGAAACGGTGGGAACAGGTACACAAGGCTGTACGGCCAAGGGATCAGTAAAGCATCCGCTCCCACCGCTGCCGGATCCATGGTCCTGGAGCAGTAAAGGGGTAGTTGATGATTTATCCGAGATGCCATCAGGTCTATCTGTGGCTTCCCCCATCTGCAAACCAGTTGATGAAAGACCTCGGGATGAAGGGACCACTCCCCGGGATGAAGATCCTGACGACTGAGGTAGTCCGCTTCCCAGTTGTCGACCCCCGGAATAAACACTGCGGAAATGACCTCTACGTGTCTTTCTGCCCACAGAAGGATGCGACTGGCTTCTCTCATTGCCATCCGACTGCGGGTTCCCCCTTGGCGATTTATGTATGCCACTGCCGTGGCGTTGTCGGATTGTATCCGAACCGGAAGTCCTCGTAACAGAGGAGCAGCCTGTATCAAAGCTCTGTAGACTGCCCGCAGTTCGAGAACATTGATTGGTAAGAGGGACTCCTGCTGCGACCAAAGCCCCTGGAAGTGATTGTCCAGAACCACCGCTCCCCATCCGCGGAGGCTGGCGTCCGTGGTGACCAAGGTCCAATTCCAAATTCCGAAGCGGCGACCCGCTAACAGATGCTCCGTCCGAAGCCACCAGAGCAAGGATATGCGGGTCCGGGGAGACAGACGCACCAGCCGATGCATCTGTAGGTGGGACCCGGACCACGGAGACAGAAGATCCAGTTGAAATATTCTGGAGTGAAATCTGCCGAATTGGATGGCCTCGAAGGAAGCCACCATTTTCCCCAGGAGACGGATGCAAAGATGCACAGATACTTTCCTGGGTCTGAGCACTAGACGAACCAGCTCCTGTATGGCTATGGCCTTGTCCCTTCTGCTGTCGGAGCCTTGATGAGTAAATCGTCTAGGTACGGAACTATCGTCACCCCCCGAGAGCGCAAGTGAGACACCATGACGGCCATCACTTTGGTGAATACCCAGGGAGCTGACGAGAGACCGAATGGCAGGGCCTGAAACTGGAAATGAGCTTCCCTGATGGCAAATCTGAGGAAAGCCTGGTGAGGAACCCAAATTGGGACATGCAGATAGGAGTCCTTGATATCTATCGACACCAGAAACTCTTCTGCCTCTAGTCCTGCAATGACAGAATGGAGAGATTCCATCTTGAACCTGTGAAATGAAAGATACTGGTTCAATGATTTCAGATTCAGAATGGGTCTGACTGACCCATCTGGTTTCGGAACCACAAAAAGGTTTGAGTAAAACCCTTGTTGCCTTTGTGCAGTGGGAACCGCCACAAGGACCTCGGCCAGCAAAAGTTTCTCGATCGCTAGACGCAAAATTAGTTGCTTCGAGGGATCGACGGGCAAACCTGTTGTAAAATAACGCCGAGGAGGAGTGAAAGCGAACTCGATCTTGTACCCTTGAGATACCAGATTTCGAACCCAAGTGTCTGGAGAAGTCAGTCTCCAAACCTCCGAGAAACGCTGGAGGCGAGCCCCCACCTTCGGATTTCCGAGATGGGATGGGAGCCCGTCATGCCACAGGCTTGTCTGCTGGCTTGGGATCTGGACGGCGGCCAATATTTGCTTGACGTCCTCTAGTACGGCCTCCTCGCCCCGCTGAAGACGAACCTCGCGATCGTCCCTGAAATCTTGCCGATGCTCAAAAGGAACGAAAGGAAGGTCCCCTAAACGAGCGACGCGGAGGAGGTGCTGATGAAGGTAGAAAAGTACTCTTACCTCCAGTGGCCAGCGAGATCCATTTGTCCAGCTCTGGACCAAATAAAATATCGCCTGTGAAAGGAAGAGCTTCCACTGCTCTTTTTGACTCCGCATCCGCTTGCCAGGCACGAAGCCAAAGTGCCCGGCGAGCAGAGACCGCCGAAGCAGAAATCCTAGCGCCTACCTGGCCGATATCTCTGGAGGCGTCTCCCAAGTATACAGCAGACTCCTGAATATGTTCTGCCAAGGTAATCAGATCTGCCCGCGGAGTGCTGGATCTAAGACCCTCAGTCAATTGTTCCGCCCACTTTTCCACAGCCTTGTTGACCCAAGATCCTACCAAGGCCGGCCGGAGAAGTGCACCTGTGGCCGTATAAATGGATTTCAAAGTGGTTTCTAATCTCCCCTCTGAGGTTTCCTTCAATGTAGTAGCTCCTGGAACAGGTAACGTGGTCTTCTTTGACAACCGAGAAACCGAAGAATCCACAGGTGGCGGGGTCTCCCACCTCTTCCTATTTTCCGCAGGAAATGGGTAAAGAGAGAAGAAACGCTTAGGAATCTGGAATTTACGGTCCGGATTCTGCCAGGCTGCCGTCATCTGTTCATCCAACTGGAGAGAAACAGGGAATGCGACGGCCATCTTCTGTGACCTGGCAAATAAGGAGTCTTCTAACGATTCTGGAGCTTCCTGGCCAGAAATCTTAAGAACTTCCCTTACCGCTAGAATGAGTGCGTCAATACCTTGCAATGCCTCAGGTTCTTGTGAGTAAGTCTCTACGTCTGATTCGTCCAGCATCTCCCCTTCCTCCTGAGACGAGTGATCCGCTGCCGAATCCTCATCCGACTGGAGAACCGCCGGAAGAGCCCTCTTTTTAGATGAGCGACTTACCGTAGCTTCAGGAGCTTTAGACGCAGAACCCATCGCTTGAGCAAGGCTATTCACCGAGCGGACTAAATTCTGAGCCCACGCTGGTTCTGCTAGAAAAGAAGGGTGAGATGTGCCAGGTAGATCTCTGGCAGACTCCCGTTCCCTACGGGAAGCGGCTAATTCAGAAGAAAGGTCCGCCATGACCCCGGCCAAACTATTTATGAAGGAGGGAGTGACAGACTGCGTGTTAGCACTGTCTGCTTCACATGTCTCGCACAGGGAAGACCCTTCGGAGCGAGCATGGGTAAACTTCTTCCTGCACTTAGTGCAGGCAAACAGCTTTTGTGATGCAGTTTTTTCTGTCCTGGATGTCATCATGTACTCACAGACAAGCACCACATACAATTCAGTAATGCAGAAGAAGTATAGGGAGAAGCAGAATTACAATAATAATGCTACTCAAATTGCAGGCAGAGCAGTATAGGAGGAGCAGAATTTCAAGAATAATGCAACTCAGTAACAGGGGCAGACAGGCATATAAGGGAGGAGCAATCAATAGGACCAGAAAGTAGTTAAAACCACCCTCTGTATTTACAGACCCCCTGTAGATGCTCTCAGTCTTTGATGCAGTTTTTTCTGCTCCTCTCCCCCTCCGCTCAGTGCCTGCAGTCTGAGGCGCCACTCCCGTTCAGAGCGCGCCAAACTAGCCCAGGCAGTGAAGGAGGAAGAGGAGGAGGGACCCATAAGCTCCTCCTCCTAATGGCCGCTGCTTTGTATGCACGCGGCATACACTTATACAGTGGGACGTTCTCACTCTCTGTCCCCGCACTGACAGCGGCACGACCGCCGCCAGTGATAACCGTGCCGGTGCCTTTTACACAAGCACCGGCACGCAGAGGCAGGACCGCTGTGAGCGCGCCTACCTAACAGCCAGCGCCGGTGTTCTATCACAACACCAGCGTGGCAACTGACAGCGGGGGCTGACAGCCGCGCGCGGTTTTCAGACCCAGCAGTTATTTTCACCTCTCCTGCTAGTCAGGAGAGGTGTGCTACTCACCGGGCTGCTGCGGCCAGAGCGCTGGGCAGTGAGGGGAGAGCGGGGACCCGGACACAAGCCAGTGGTAGCTGTGGCGGGCCCCGCTGAGTCTGATGACTTTTAACTGCCTAAAGCAGCCTCCCCTCCATAGGGTGACCGGGCACAGGCTGCAGTAGCCGTGTGGTCCCCTCTCTGGCGGCTCCCACAATGCAGGCAGACTGTCACAGCTAACAGTCTGCCTGTCCTCTTGTGACTTTGATTCTCTTTTCTATATAAAATTAATATAAGGGCTGGAGACAGCCCCTGTGCACCGGCTCTACTCGGGCACATTCTAAAAACTGGGGTTGATGGGGCATAGAGGGGGAGGAGCCAGTCACACATGTAGATTTTTAAAGTGCCAGGCTCAACTCAACCCACCGTCTATACCCCACTGTCATGAAGCTCCAGTGTCCCCTAGTGGATGAAGGAGAAAGAATTATGCATTTACAACACTGAAGCGCTATATGGCTTGTCCTACACATTTAACGATTTTGACGATTTGCCATTCTGAGCTGTTGCAATCTGGCAAATAGTTCAAAATATCGCTAAGTGTGCAGCAATTATGTCGGACGGTGCACACTCCCTTGGGGTCGTCAGCCGTATAGTCAGTCGGCCCTACATGCAGCTCAACCCGACGATGCTGCTGACGACCCCATGCAGCGGGATATCGGGCAACAGATCGTCTAATGTGTACCGTCCACCCAACATGTCGGCGGGGGGTTTTCTGTTGCATCTCTGGGTACACCCATCCATTAGCTGGAGACTCAACTCTGAGATTGAACACTGTGGTGCAACAGTGTTGCCGCCCAAAGGACCTACCAGTTCGGCCTTTAAACAAGCCTCATGAAGAGCAAATTGTTGCTTGGCTACAGCATTTGCTTTATTTATTTCCCCAGTTCTCCACTATGTTTCCATGATGTTCAGTTACTAGATCACTAATGCACCATTCATCACTACAGAACCATTCTGAATGCAGATCACAATCCCACTAGGGAGTATTGGTTTATTGGCAAGTGCAGCAGGGATTTGATCACAAAATTAAATTGGCAATGGATGAATTAGGACAACAATTTTGTTGTGTGTCAGCACCCTGCACTTAGTATATTTTTACGACAAATTTTGTGCTATCATTCAATCAAAACCAATTATATAAAAAAGTACAGATATAATGCTCCAATAAGTTATTGGGGGATCTTTAAAAACACTAAAAATGTAAGTGAGCACAACAGTGAATGTTAAAGCTCAGTAATAAGATACAAATCTATATAATAATTGTAGAAGGGCTGTCCCATCTCCTCAATCCACACCTAGTGGAAGCCTGCGCGTGCATCCCAACAGCTACTACTTTATGGAGACGGAACAGACTTCAGAGAGGAGGACCCTCTGCTGGGAAAAGCATGGAAGCAGGGGGAACGAAGCCGCAGTGGAGATAGATATGTGTGTATTTTTTTTTTCATATACACACGCACTTCAGGAATAGCATCTAAAAGTACCTCTTTCTGTAGGTTTTCAGTGGAAAGTTGTAGCTCATCCTTTTCCTGTGAAACGCTTCTCAGTTCTTTGGTAAGTTCAAGTATTTTCTGAGACGCTTCCTCTTTTTCCACTGCTACTTGTCCCAGCTCTGAGTCCTTGCTCTTTACTGCCTCCATAAGCCGTTCTATATCTGCAGACAACTTCTGCTTAGACTGAACAAGAACCTCTCGCTCACCAACAGCCTCTGTCAGAAGGGAAGTCTTTTCCTGCAGTTCTCTTTCGAATGACGAGGACTTGTAGAAAAGAAATAGTAGCCCTGGTAAATGTGTGCAACATGAAAGATTCAAGGTTGTTAATTAAAAAGGATAATGCTGTCCCCCTTCCATACCTTTTCTTCTAGTATGGAAAACTCCGTTGTCAGCTTCTCTATCCTCTGATTCCGTTCCTGAAGTTCTTCTTGATTCCTTCTAAGCTCTTCATGAGTTTCAATATACTACAAGTGAAACAATATGCTCAATAACATTTAACAGCATATCAATTATCTACAGGTGATAGACGTCCATGACTGTCGTTTCTTCCGATGCTCTTTCTTGGACTATTTTTGGTAGGTACTAATTCCCCACAAGACCTGCCTGCAGAGATGCACAGTGTGTCATGACACTTTTCTATGACAGGCACCAATAACTTTTACAGTAATTTTTGCTACAGTAGCTTTTTTGTGGGATAAGACAAGACTGGCTAGCTTTCGCATCCCATGCGCATCAATGAGCCTTGGGTGCCCATGACCCATCACCAGTCCACTTTTGGTAAGTACTAACCACTACATACCGGGAAAACCCCCATAAGACCTGCCATTTTGGAGATGCTATGACCTAGTCGTCTAGCCATCACAATTCTTTGTCAAAGTCTCCCAGATCCTTATATTTACCCGTTTTTCCTGCTTCCAACACATCAACTTCAAGAAATGAGTGTTCACTTGCAATCTACTAGTATTTGTAGTGAGATAATAACTTTGCCTGTCAGTGGTTTTAATGCTATGGCTGATGGCCATAGTAATATAAAACTTAAAATGGGCGGAATTAAATTGTTTTCGCGGCCCGCATCTCCCGTCTAAAGTGACAGGAGATCGCGGACCACTATACAATTGTCCAAGATTTTCGCGCTGATCACGCCCATAGGGGTCAGGTTTAGCCGCATAAAGCAGCTAAACCCGACCAAAGTGCTGGGCGCTATCGCGAAAAGTGATGTTTGGGCACCCAAACATGTCACTTTCCGCACATTTCAGCTCTCATCCCCCAGGGGCTGCGAGCTGAAATGTAGCGCTGGCAGCTCATCGTGCCCGACAGGAGCAAGAATTGAATAGCTCCGTCGGGCGAGATAGGGGCTGGAAAGAATTGAATTCCGCCCAAAATATCAGAGTTTCACCAACATTGCTCAAGCTAACTAACAGTATGGCTATTACACTCTTTACTAAACAGATTTTCATCTTAGAAGTATGATTTCATCTAACACAAATGGAATCTGACAAATTAATACCAGATGGACCTCATCATATGCTCAATAACCTGACTTTTCCCATAAACCTACTGCAGTTTTGGAACACGTCCACTCGCTCAAACTGGTCTTTCGTTTACAAAGTTTTCATTGTTCTACCTTCTAAAATCCCTTGATGTAGCAAACGTCTACCATATCCCTCATCTGATTTAAGCTATATATGGAGGTCAATTAGTCTTTCCCAGTAGGTTTTGTCGTGTAGACTTTGGAGATTACTTTTGTGCACAGTATATAATTTGTGTTTAGTGGATTAGATCTACATTCATGTGTCGATATTATGAATGTTGACATGGCCACTGTTGATCTGGCTGCATATCAATGACCTATTAGGGGCAAAAAAAAAAAAAAAATCCTCCTTCCGATAAAAGTTAGCATCAGACTGGTCTTTAACATTGCTTAATTACGTTATTTTCATGCATTTAAGTCAGGGAAAATAGTGACCCTGATCCCTTTCCCCCTCAGCAACTGTTATTTTATTGCCACTGCGATACTGTGTTTTTAATACCTCAAGCCAAGATTTTCAGTCAGAATGCAAAGCTCAAGTAGACAGATGTCTAGTAATGAGACGATGAGCAAACATCATACATCTTTTGTTTGTTCAATTTCTGTGATCACCAAGTTACCTCTTTTTGCAAGTTCTCCTTTGAAGATTGCATTTGGTCCCTCTCATCAGCCATTATTTTCAGTTCTTCAGTCAATTTAAGTATTTTCTTGGAGGCTTCCAATTTCTCACTTACTGCTTCTCCTAAAGCATATTCTTTGCATTTTACATCATTTAAAAGTTGGTCCATCTCTGATGCCACCTTCTGCTTTGACTGGTTAAGAATATCTTGTTCACTAGTAGCTTCTTTCAACAGGGTAGTGGTATTGTGCAATTCTTTTTCTAGTGTAGAAGACTTATACAGGAAAAAAAAAAGGCATGAAGTAGGAAAAAAAGCTCTGTTAAAATCAAAAAGTGTTACACGATTACATAATAAGTGGGCAAATCCCATACCTTTTTGTCCAAGGAAGAAATCACATCTGCTAACTGTTCTACCTTCTGTCTCTGCTGCTGAAGTTCATCTTGGGTACTTCTAAGGTCATCTTGTGTTTCAATAGACTGCAAAGTCATATACAAAAGCTGAAACTTTCTAGATTATTGCATAGAAAGGAGATGTGCAATCTGTACAAGGTCAGAAACAGAATAAAACAAAAAAACAAGAGATATGGTAAGAACTTACCTTTGTTATCTTTGTTTCTACGAAGTCCATAGGGTCCACAGGGTTGACCTTGGGGGTATAGTTGGATCTGGATCCAAGGGCACCATGCAGTTAAAAGTTTTGCTGCTCCCAGGATGCACTTGGGTCCGTCCTCCTCTATACCCCGCCCCCGAGCCAGTTTTAGTTGGTGCCCGGCCGGAGTCGGGTCACCCTGGGCAGTGGGGCTGCATAAGCAGCCCCTAAGCTTTATTTTTTATTCTTTTTAAAGAAGATTGTTTATTTTTTACTATCTTCAGAGCGGCAGCCAAGGCCGGAGGAGACTAAACAGAGAGAAGGAAGAGAAAGAAACCATACTCACAGAAATAGGAGACGGAAAACCGGTGAGCAGCCACACAGCCCATATGAAGCCAGGTGAGTCAGGGCGGGTGCCCTGTGGACCCTATGGACTTCGTAGAAACAGATAACAAAGGTAAGTTCTTACCATATCTCACCATATCTCTCATATGTTTTCTACTTCAGGGTCCATAGGGTTGACCGTGGGGATGTCCCAAAGCAGTACAACTAAGGGCGGGGATGCTCCTGTGCTGAAAAGAGAACCCGGCGCCCAAAGGATGCATCCTGAGAGGCGAAGGTGTCAAACGCATAGAACCTCAAAAACGTCTGAATGGAAGACCAAATGGCCGCCTTACACAGCTGAACAGCAGAGGCGCCACGTCTAGCAGCCCAAGAGGGACCCACAGAACGAGTGGAATGAGCCTTAACCGAGGTTGGCACAGGTAAACCCTCCTGTGCATAAGCCTCACAAATAACGGAACAAAGCCAACGGGCTAACGTTTGTTTGTTGGCAGGCCAACCCCTCCTGTGAAAACCAAGAGGACAAACAATGAATCAGACTTCCTAACGGAAGCAGTCCGGTCCACATAGATTCTAAGCGCCCGGACTACATCTAAGGAAGCCTCACCAGCGGAGAGATCAGGTGACTGAAAAGCTGGCACAACAAGTTCCTGATTGATGTGGAACTTCGAAACCACTTTAGGTAAAAACTCAGGACGAGTGCGGAGTACCGCTCTGTCCTGGTGAAAAATCAGAAAAGGAGGGAGACAGGAAAGCGCCCCCAATTCTGACACCCTCCTGGCAGAAGCAATTGCCAGGAGAAAACGGTCTTAAACGTCAACCACTTGAGTTCCATCGACTCAAGAGGCGGACCCTGCAGGACCAGTAGCACCACCGCCAAGTCCCAAGGAGCCACAGGAGGCACGAAGGGAGGCTGGATTCGGAGAACACCTTCGAAAAAGGTGTGAACATCTGGCAGTGTAGCAAAGTCGTTGAAACCACACGGACAAAGCGGACACATGAACCTTCAGAGAGGCAAGGCGTAAGCAGAGGTCCAAACCTGATTGAAGAAATTCCAAGATTCTAGAAACTCGGAACACCTGAGGATCATAACTTCTGGACTCACACCACTGAAAAGTAAGTGCGCCACACCCTGTGGTAAATCCGTGCGGAAGCAGGCTTGCGCGCCCTGAGCATGGTACTAATAACCGAACCAGAGAAGTCCCGAGACCTTAAGACAGCTGTCTCAAGAGCCACGCCTTCAAAGACAGCCAACCCAGATCCGGGTAAAGGCAGGGTCCTTGAGACAATAGGTCCTGACACTGAGGAAGAATGTACGGAGCGTCGATGGAGAGGCTCCTCAGATCGGAGTACCAAGGACGTCTGGGCCACCTCGGAGCCACCAGCACGAGTGTGCCGCCGTCCTGCTTGAATTTCCGCAGGACCCGAGGAAGCAGGGATATCGGAGAAAACAGATACGCCAGGTGAAACGTCCATTTCACCGACAGCGCGTCCACCAGACTTGCGCCTGCGTCTCTTATCCTTGACCCGTAAACGGGCAACTTGTGATTGTGACGGGAGGCCATCAAGTCCAGCTCCGGCAGCCCCCATCTGTCCACGAGTAGCTGAAAACACCTCTGGGTGAAGCGACCATTCCCCGGGATGCACGTTGTGACGGCTGAGGAAGTCTGCCTCCCAATTGAGGACTCCGGGGACGAAGACCGCCAGGATCGCTGGAATGTGGCACTCCGCCCAAGCAAGGATGCGAGACACCTCCGACATCGCTGCCCGACTGAGAGTTCCTCCTTGGTGGTTGATATATGCCACCGTGGTGTTGTCGGACTGCACCTTCTGTGAAGAGCGGGGCCGGATGACTGCAGGGCCCTGTATACCGCCCGCAGTTCCAGGATGTAGATGGGGAGAAGTGCTTCTTCCGCAGACTAACGACCCCTGAAGTGACAACGAGCCGGTCACTGCCCCCCAACCCCGAAGACTGGCATCCGTCGTGATCAGGACCCAGTCCGGGTTCCAAAAGGGGCGCCCCTCGACCAGATGAGCTGTCTGAAGCCATCAAGCCAAAGACTGCCGAACCTCCGGGGACAACACCAGCATCTGAGAGCGGATCCAGTGAGGTAACTCGTTCCATTCCGATAGAATCAGCCCTTGCAGGGGCCGTGAATGGAACTGGGCAAATTCCACCATGTCGAATGTCGACACCATGGACCCCAGAACTCTCATAGCCAAATGGGCCGACAGGCGGCAACTGCTCAAGCAACTGTGTATCCGCAGCTGTAGGGAGGAGACCTTCTCCGGAGTCAAGAAGATCCTTTGCTGATGAGAATCCAGCAGGGCTCCCAAATGAACCATCCGCTGTGATGGAATCAGGGAGGACTTTCTCCAATTTATCAACCACCCGTGCGCTTGCAGGCAAGCGATCGTCAGGTGGAGATGTTGAAGCAGTACCTCTGGGGAGTTCGCCAGCAACAGGAGGTCGTCCAGATACGGCAGCAGCCGTACATTCTGGTTCCGAAGATGTACGGCCATGACTGCCATAACCTTTGTGAATACCCTCGGTGCCGTGGAGAGGCCAAAGGGTAGCGCCCGGAACTGATAATGATGCTGAATGATAGCGAACCTCAGATACCGCTGGTGCGAAGGTGCTATCGGAACATGGAGGTAGGCGTCCTGGATATCCAGGGACACCATGTAATCCCCAGGGTTCCATCGCCAGAATGATGGAACGTAATGTTTCCATCCTGAATTTGGGAACTGAGGAATTTGTTCAGAGACTTCAAATTGAGGATAGGGCGATGAGAACCATTGGGTTCCTGCACCAGAAACAGTAGAATAGTACCCCGTCCCTCGTTGTGATTGAGGAATGGGAACAATGACCCCTGCTTTCAGCAAGGACTCTATAGCCTCCTGAATCTGTAAAGCCTTGGTATTGTCCTGAGAAGGACTCGTGCAGAAAAACTGGTGGGGCGGTCTGTTCCGAAAAGACAGGGCGTACCCCTGGGAGACCACTTCTCGAACCCAGGCATCCGTGGTGGTATTGTGCCAGCACTGGTCAAATTGAAGAAGTCGGCCTCGCACTCTGGGGTCCCCCAGAGGGAGGCCCGTCCCATCAGGCAGAAGGTTTATCTTCCTGCTTGGAAGAAGGGCGCCTGGCACTCCAGGCCTGCTTCTTGGGCTTAGAGGCGGTCTTGGTCGCCGACTGCCTCGGGAAGGACTGACCTTTGGCCTTGCCCTGAACCCGAAAGGCGGATTTAGACAGCCAGAGTATCCACTATTTTGTCCAAGTCTGGACCAAAAAGCAACTCTGCATTAAAAGGTAAAGCCTCCAGGTCCTTTTTGGAGTCTGCATCAACTCTCCAGGACCGCAGCCACAAGGACCGACGCGCCGACACAGCTGCAGCCGACACCCTAGAGATCAGCAGGCTTGCATCCAACGATGCTTCCTCAATGTAGGAACGCGCATCTCTCATTTGTCCTATCAACGCTCTCTGGATATCTGGAGCATCATCCGGAAAGGTATACTCCAAAGGGCTGGCCCAGCTCTCGATGGCCTTAGCCACCCAAGAGATGGTCATGGACGGACGGGCCACAGCCCCAGAGAGAGAGTAGATAGACTTTAAACAAGTCTCCACTTTCCTGTCCATGGGATCCTTCAGGGAGGAGATAGACGGTAAAGGCAACGTAGCGCTTTTAATTAAGCGGGTGACATGGGAATCCACCGCAGGCGGAGTTTCCCATTTCCTGCAATGAGCCTCAGGAAAAGGATAGATGGATGCCAACCGTTTCTGCGGTTGGAATCTCTTGCTGGGCAACTGCCAGGCCCCTTACATATGATCCGTCAACTGGTCGGACAGGGGAAAAACAGTCGAAGCTACTTTTTAAAATTAGGGTACTTCGACCTGGGAGCCGGCGCATCCTCCTCTATATGAAGGATGGCACGCACCGCACTAACTAATGCCGGCACATTAATGGGAGGACTTAGTCTCCACCTCCTGGGCCCGGGGGATTGTAAGCTGGGGCAACGCCCTAGAAGGGACCGCAAGCCGGTCCGCGATCGACGCCAGCACTTGTATAAACATCGCCCAAGGAGGATCCTGCGCCACCGGGGGTTTAAAGGGTCCAGGTACCAGCTGGCACCGCCCGCACTGACCGTCCTGAGACAAATCCAGCCCGTCAACCCCTGCAGAACAGCGCCGACAGGAGCCACGGAGCGCTCATTCTCCTCATCAGACATGACACAATAACTTTTGCAATAAAAGTGTATCACCGAAGAGAGGTGAGGCGTATAACACCCACGCACTCCCAAGTATGCAACACAAACAGCCCACAATATGGTACTGTGTAGCACACCACTGTATGTGACGGACCTCACAAATACGTAGATCTATACAAGTGTGGTACACAGAAAGAACACCCCTCCCCCACGCACCTGCGGGCCGTAGGAGAAGGAAAGGGATAGGTATAGGCTGACAGTAAGTAGAAATAAGCACAGACAGCAGCACTAGCAAAAGTCATACCATGCAGAGAAGTTATACTCACTGCACCTTTCGCTACAATCAACCTCCCAGATTCAGTGTCTGGGAGGGCTATAGAGCTGTGAAAACTGTCCTTTGCAGGGGAGAGGTACGCGGGGGGACCGGTCCACGCACCGCCTGGGAGATCTGTGCTGCCACTGAGCTCTGAGGAGGAGTGGCCGCAAGAGGAACAGCCCAGCGACGCCAGCACGCATGAGAGGTGCGCTGGGCTGAGGAGCCGCTAAACCAGGGAAGGCTGCCTCCCCTGGCTAGCAATTAACCCCAGGGAAGCTGGTTCCTTTCCAGCAATTATTCCCTGGTGGTCCAGCTGTCACGTGGGGTATGCCTAGAAGGTGGAGCCCGCCGCCGCTACTAGCGCCGCCGGTCTGTCCCCAGAGACCACCGGCTGAAGACTGCATTATTTTCCCCGCGCACAGCGCTGCACGCGGCTTACCTGGCCCCGTGCGTCCGGCAGCAGTCAGTGGGAGGTCCCGAAGCCAAGCTAGTACTGACTCCGGGGTTACTGACTCCGGGGTTCCACTGCGATCCCCAGATCAGTACTGGAGTCGCAGCGCCAGCGGGGCTGTTGGAGCGGCAGCGTGGACGTCCAGACGGACAGTCTGATGCTGCCGCTCTGAAGATAGTAAAAAATAAACAATCTTCTTTAAAAAGAATAAAAAATAAAGCTTAGGGGCTGCTTATGCAGCCCCACTGCCCAGGGTGCCCCGACTCCGGCCGGGCACCAACTAAAACTGGCTCGGGGGCGGGGTATAGAGGAGGACGGACCCAAGTGCATCCTGGGAGCAGCAAAGCTTTAACTGCGTGGTGCCCGTGGATCCAGATCCAGCTATACCCCCAAGGTCAACCCTGTGGACCCCCTATGGACCCTGAAGTAGAAAGGCTCTGTATTCTCCTACAGCAGGGCCAATCCACAAATGACACAGCAGCAGAGTAACTAGACAATATAGAACAACTACATTGTGTGGTATAGCAGCGACTGAGTCTTGCAGCGTGGGAGGGTTTCATCTTACTACTCCAAAATCTCTCAGGATTATAGTTAGAGTGGTAGTTTAGAGTCTACTAAAGGTTAGAGATAGGACAGCTTTTATTTAGGCAACATTCCAGTGCGATCAACTATTATACCAGAAATTAAAGTAAAATCTGTATTTTTCTATACAGGGGGGTTTATAGTACCCATATCTCAGCAAAAGTTTTTTTTTTTTTTTTTTTTGTATTAAAAAGTTAAAGGATCACCTTAAAATTGGAGGTTTGCCCCAGTTTTTTTTTTTTACATAATGAATTTTTTTTTTAAAAAAGGCCCTCATTATAAAATGTTTTACACTTATTTTAACAGGGTTCAATAACCAATAGCTTGCTATAGGGTTGTGTGTAAAAATAAAAATGTTGGACAATCTAGTGATAATCAGAAATATAGCCCATGTCTTCGCTGACGCTTCATAGTGAATGCCTACCGAAAGCACTGTATAATACACAGCTTTGATTTTTATCAAGTGCTAGGTGGGAAAAACTAGCATCCTGCTCAGTCGCTTACCATTTCCACATTCTCTCTCAGATCTTCCTTTAGTTGGTCTCTCTCAGACATTACACTCTGCAGTCTGGCCTGTAACTCCTCTCTCTCTTGGGTAACTGCTTCTATGTGTTGTTGAAGACTGAAAAGATTTTCTTCAGTCTTCATTTTCTCATTTTGCAGGGTTGCAAGCTCGCTCTTATCCAAACTGTTCAGGGGTAGATCACAATCCCTTTCCAATGTTTTGTCTCGTGTAAGATCTCCGTTCTGAAGTAGCCTTTGTTGGTCCCCTGTGATTTTATTCTGCAATTCAATTTTCAGCATTTAATCAAGTTGCATCTCCCATATGTGCAAGATCAGCAGTCAGGTGACTATTACATGCAAAAGAAGCACTGCACCTAGATTAAAGCACATACCTAGCAGATAAAGCAGCTTGATACAAACTTACCTTTTCATTATTTTTTTTAAGATCATTCATATCTGCTGTTAATATTTCTTCTGTGGTTTTTACTTCATTCGTCTGAGCTACAACTTCAATATGTTGTTGTACAGCAACAAGTTGTTGTTTGCTTTCCAATCTTTCATTTTGTAAAAACTGCACAGTAGACTGAGCTTCCATCATATTCTTCTTAAGACTTTCCACCTCACATCTTAGACTACTCTGACCTTGTTCAAGCTCCTCTTTCCTTGCAATGAGTTCCTGCTGTTTTGTTGCCTTCTGCAATAGCTCTTCTTGTAAGCTTAGAACCTGTAAGAGAAGATCTCAAGTAAAAGTTGCCTCCATTGACTATTAGAAGTTTTTCACATGGCTGTTTAATGCATCTCCCCTCCATTCCCTTTACTGAAACATCCATTGGGAGACAGTGGAACAATGGGGTATAGAAGTGTGTGTAGGAGCTTGGACACTTAATACATTTATTGGGCTACCACCTCTAAATCCTCCAAGCCAGTGAACCATCAGTTTTTTTACTCCATGTACAGAATTAGGGCCAAAGTGCCTACTTAGCTTCAGAGTGGAACCCAATCATTGCAGCTACTAAGCATAGACTGCACTTTCATTGAATCAATCTTGCCATTCAGGGCACCAAGACTACTTCTGCTGGGTGATCATCAGAGCCTTACTTGCCTACATTGGTGTCTTGTGAGGGGCTGCTCTCAATCACTCCCTTAACTTAATTTGTGTTTTTGAATTGGACCCAGGGGCTAAGGGGTCTATTTACTAAGCAGTGTTAGGAGACAGAGTAAAAAGTGATAAGGTGCCAGCCAATCAGCTCCCAACTGTCATTTTTCAAACACAGCCTGTGAGATGACAGTTAGGAGCTGATTGGCTGGCACCTTATTACTTTTCACTCTGTCTCCTAACACTGCTTAGTAAATAGACACCTAAGGTAGAGTAGCTTCTCACATTGTATCAACTCTTTGGCATGCTTGGGTGTGTGTCAGGTGCTTGGGCAATGCAGACAGGACACTGCAAATAAAACTTGGTCACCTCTATCTCCTGGTAAGCGAGAAAGCCCTTTGCTATACTACTCCATTATTATAGTAGTCTCCTTTCATTTGCTTGTTATGCTATGTTCTACTCTATTATGGTTATTCTCTCTCAACATGTCAGGTAAATAAAATTCCAGAGTCTCCTCAAACTGTGTGACAGTGAAATTTTCCACTTGTTCTAAAGGTCCTAAATTAACAGACTGGGGTAGATACACTTTGCCAGTCTTTTGACACTAGAACCCGTCCAACATCTTTGCCCGAGGCTACCGGCGCAGATCTGGTGGAGCCTGTCTGGGTCAACAATTTAAACTAAACTAAACTTCAGAAAAAAAAGGTTCCTTCAGTCTCTTAAATTGTCATCTATTCAAAGGCAGTTGTCCTGCATTCCCACAAATTCCCTATAGATTAACCAACTTGAACTCAGGGCCTGATTCAGAGCCGGACGCTCTGACCAGAGCGCTCGCTCTGAATCAGGGCTCTCCTACCTAAAAATGGAGCGGCCTCTTGGACGCTCGCATAGCTGTGGGTGACCAGCCACTCAGCTCCTAACTGTCATGTTACAGACAGTGTTTGAAAAATGACAGTTGGGAGCTGATTGGCTGGTAGTGTATAACTCTCCAGTTTATCACTTTTCAGAGCTTAGTACATCTGCCCCTGGTCATCTTCCCACTACTTGAACCGAGGAGTTCATACTCCAAATGGTTGTAGTTTTAGAAATCCTTGCAATAAGGGCATAAACCTTAAGCTTATTAAAAAAAAATCTCTGGATGCCATTCTGTTTCCTGGTAATGCTCTGTATTAGAAACAATACAGATAGAGCCATCTTGAAATTTTTCCCACCTCCAGCCTTCTTGAAGAAAAGCAGCCTTGTGATGTTTACGTAGGAAAGTCTTTTCACACCATGAAATGGAGGATTATGAAATTCAGTGATCGATCATAACAGAAGCCAATTTTTTGGCTTTGAGCAATGTCTGAACTACGAGACAGAAAGACCCTTTGCTTCAATATGTAGGCTTCAATAGCCACTCTGTTTAAGCCAGACTAGGTAATGCAAGGTGATCCCTGTTACAGAAGTTCAGGCCTTAACAAAAGGCGCCATGGGGCTTAGACTGGTATCCGGATCCAAGATCCATGACCAATAAGATCTGTGGTTCTTCCTGGATGTCATATAGTCATCTGGGAGCGCACACACGTGTTCACCAGTAGCTGAAACACTTGGTGGGTGAATGTCCTTTAATCAGGTAATCAGTTTTCTACAATTTTGAGTAAAAACTGCAGATATGCAGCCCTGAACTCCAAGACATCGATGGACAGACGTGTGTTTTGAGGAGTCTAAAGACCCTGAAATGTTGAGTGAAGGACAGTCACTCCCCAACCTCTAACTCTGTTGTGTCCAGAACCAAGTCTCAGATGAAGAACGGTCTGCCTTTGTTTAGGCATTTTGTCTGTCCACAGCAGGGTGTGGCTTTGCAGGCAACAGTTTGAGTCTGAAAAGATGGAGACCTGTCCCAGTTCTCTCTGAAATTCTCTGTAATGGTAACGAGAGAACTGGACCACTTCGAAAGTGGGCAGCATTTTCCCAGGTGCTTCATGCATAGATGAATGGGAACCATTTAACACCTCAGTACTGACCAGATCAAAATTTGCAGGAATAAAATATTGTTGTGAGAAAGGAAGATTCGCTGTGTCAATCGTCATTCCTAAAGATAGCTATTGTTTGTGATGCAACATTGTTAGATTTCTTCAGACCGATCATCAATTGGATTGTAATAATTTCTGGATGAGCCTCACATGATCGTGAAGAACCTAAGGAGATCATTCACATATGGTACAGGTTGAGTCTCCCATATCCCAATATTCAGAAATCTGGAATTTAGCATGACTGAGATAGTGGAATCTTTACTTTTTGATGGTTCAATGTACACAAACTTTGTTTAATGCACAAAATAAAAAAAATGGAATAAAATTACCTTCAGGTTGTGTGTATTAGGTGTATATAAAACAAAATAAATTTCATGCAAGTACACAAACTTTGATTGAGCCACAAAATTATTGAAAATATTGTATAAAGTTACCTGCAGGCAGTGTATATAAATGCATTCTGTGTTTAGATTTGGATCCCATTCCCAAGATCTCACTATGGTATGCAAATATTCTAAACTACGGATTATTCTGATATTCAAAATACCCCTGGTCCCAAGCATTTTGGTTATGGGAGACTCAACCTGTACAATTATCACTCTCTGACATTTCAAAAGAGTCAAGAGAACCGCAATGAAAGACGAAATAGTTGAGATCAAATAGCGAATCTTGAGAGCTTGATGTCCTGCTCAAGTGGGAATATGAAGATGGGCATGTTTTATGTCATATGACACCATGTACACTTCCCGTTCCATATCTGCAATTACGGATTTGAGAGATTCCAACTATTTTGAGAAAAACATTCAGAAATTTTAAATATAGAATAGGATGGAAGGAGCAGTCTGGCTTTTAAGCTAGAAAAAATGTTGTAAGAGGCCCATTCCTCTTTCGGACTGGTGAGTTCACTGACTAAAGGTCTTTGATAAAGGCCAGAAAATTCTGTTGTTCTGTGGGAAATCCCATAGTAAAGAAGCAGCGAGGAGGGATAATCAGAGCTCCTTTGTAATCTCATGAATAATTCTGCAAACTCAAGAATCTGGAGGTCTCAGAAAAGGATGAAACTGGCATCCACCACAGGAAGTTTGACTGTTGGAGACTATGACCTGTCCACGTTTGTCTGACCCTGCAGTTAATTCTCCTATGACAGACACCAAACCTGAGATTTCATGGAAAACAAATGAAATTAACGCCCCTTGTATTATTTTTTTTTTTACTTCCCACTAAGTGCAACAATTTTAATGCAGATTGCCGAAGGGAAGGACATGGATGTGAACTACGCTAATCCAGAAATGCAGAAATGGGACGGGTGGATGGATGGATGAATGGAAGTGGGGGGGGGGGGGGGTCGAGTAGGGGATGCGGAGTGCTGCACTAAAAAACAGGGGTACCAATTCCTGTGTGTCAAAGTAAATAAGTGTGGGGTCAGGTGCACTCTGCCTATGCGTGTGTGATGTGGTGTTTAGATGTGTGTGTTGTGGTGAACGAAATAAGGACAGGACACTGGCTATGGGGTGGCCAAACAGTTTATTGAGTTCACACAATGCTGCTCTGGCGTGGTTTGAGAGGGGGGCGGAGTGGGAGCATGTCAGGGTGTAGGTAAGGGGGGGGGGGGTGGGGGAGTAGGTATCTTGGGAGGACTAGCTCTTGGTGGGGGAATGGGTGGACCCTTTCAGGGGGCTCCTAGTGCGGTTCTTGACCAGCACGTCCTCCCTGCTGGACCTTTGCTATAGTCTTGTGAGCTGTCAGTGTGGGTGTGGTGTCTTGGTGGGGTGATGGCTCCAGCCACCATAGGCCAGCCACCAGCACCATCAGCTGACGGCACCATGTGGGCCCTGGTCAGTAGGTACTTCCCACCTTCACCCACCGCTACATCAAGACTGCACCAACAGAGAGGTAAGCCCGTTCCGCGCAACTACAGCAAGGCGCCCATCTCTACAACAAACACCTGCAGCAACAAGAGACCACCAAGCAATACCTACCGGTAGGTAAGAATTGACATTGACTATTACGCGGGATGCCGCATTCACAGAACTGCCTCTCATACCATCACCGCACCAAGACACCACACCCACACTGACAGCTCGCAAGACTGTAGACCAAAGGTCCAGCAAGAAGGACGAGCTGGTCAAGAACCGCACGGTTAGGAAGTCCCTGAAAGGATCCACCCATTCTCCCACCAAGAGCTAGTCCACCCAAGATACCACCTCCCCCCCCTACCTACACCCTGACACGCACCAACTCCACCACCCCTACAACCCCCCCCCCCAGACCACGCCAGAGCAGCATTGTGTCTACTCAAACTGTTTGGCCACCCCATACCCAGTGTCATGTCCTTATTTTGTTCACCACAACACACACACACATCTAAACACCACACACGCATAGGCAGAGCGAACTGACCCCACACTTATTTTCCCGAAGGGAAGAGCCTCCAGCAATCTTTCAGAATAAGTCTGCCAGGCACATCCAGCCACAGCCAATGTAGAAATTCTAGAGCAAGGCCTGCAGTAATGGTCACTTCGCCAAGATAGTGGAAATTGGTCTAAGATGCTTCTGATGCTTTATAAATGGTTTTAAGAGTAGATTATCCTGTGAGAAATATCCAAAAGAGATAGAAATAGTAGTCCTTTTGGATAAATGTAACATGGAAGTCCACAATAGTGGGGAATCTTCCATTTAGCCCTGTCTACCTTGAATAAAACGATAAAGACATTAATCTGTGCAACACATGGACCTTTCTATCCGGCTGGTTAAAGGATCAACCAAAAGGAGCAGACATTTAAGATATAAGTGGTCAAACATCCTTTTACCCAAACATGAAATATGGTCTTCCATCCATATGTCATGTATTGGTAACAAAATGAATGAGCACTTATATCAAGTGCTGATACTACCTTTTACAATCTTATAATGTCGGCTCCTATTTATGGAGAGTAAGGGACTAGTTTTGCATAGCTGAAGTGTCACAAAGACGTTTGATCTATAAAGTACTCTTCTCAGCACCAGGGAGACTCTGTTTTCAATTCTATTTCCTTTGGACCAAGTTGGGAAGCGTATTAGTTCTCCTTAGGTCACAAAGTTTGGGCACCCGTTGGCGCCGCCCCTACATTAATTTTCACTGTGGTTAAGGTTGTCCATCAAGAGCAGGGATCATATTGCATGTTAAAAGAATTCATCCACATAGTGCTCTTGCACGAGACACAATGGATAGCCAAATATGAATTTGACCTTGAAGGACACATGAATAAGGGACTGTATATCTGAGCCTTACATCACTAAAATCAATATGGATTGCCATGACATTTAGCAAATTCCAGGCATGTTTCTTAACAGGCAATTCGATCCTGAAGGAAGATACGTTATAATAAATATTGCTACTGCTAAACCTCAACAAGCAGTCCATCTTTGTGTCTTCTGTTAACGCGGGAGCAGTTTAATTATCAAAATTGAGCTCAGCTGACTTTAAACAGTGTGGATACTGATTCCATGATATCAAACCATGATTCACACTAAAATACCATCTGCTAAATATTACCAAAGTGGAGAAAACAAGAGGTTTTTCCCCGCTTAATATTGCTTGATTACAGTACTTTTTTGGAGGAAGGCCTAGACTTTTTTTTGTAAGAAAAGTGTTTTGGCATCTCCCAATAGTTGGCAGATCAAACAAGACTTTTGTACTTAAGTTAAACGCTTTTCTCCTGGTCCATTGGGTAGGGTTGGTTGTGGGGACAATAAACTTCCAACTGGCTGTCTGGTGTTGTTCTTGTTGACATGCCTCAGTTTAAATGCTTAACTAAATGCAATATTTTATTTACAGGTAACTGAAGCAAATACACTTATGTGGGGAGAAGCAGTCTTACCATTTCCATATTCTTTTCTAGGTTTTGTTGGAGTTTATCCCTCTCAGATGTTAGACTCTCTTGTGTGGACCGTAGAGAACCCAATTCTTGAGTAACAATTTCCATTTGTTGGTGAAGAAGAAACAGCCTTTGCTCAATGTCAAGTTTCTCACTTCGCAGAGTTTCAACTTCTGCCTCGGTGTACTTCAAGTTCTTCATTAGCTGTTCTAACTCCTCTTTTGTTTGTGCAAGTTCCTCGGGTTGGCACTCAACTTTCTGCTGCATTTCAGACTTCAACTGTAAAACCTACATTAAAAAAAAAAAAAAAATATTTAAGAGAGGTATGCTGGAGGCCAACATGCATTTGTTTTTCCCTTTTCTGTTGCACTTAGGCAGTGATGGGCGCCTTCATTATGGCCAATTAGTTAGCTTACAGAATGGTGATTACATTAGCAAGCTATTAGTCTTCTTGTGATAGGGTCAGTTATAAACAATCAGCAATTATAGGTCAGATAGGGATGTCATTAGTATCAATGTAAAATGATGTAACCAAATTACCAGATCATTATTCTGTATAAGATTTTCTTTAAGTTGGTCAAGTTCCGCAAGTAACTTATCCTGTGCATTGTTCAAATCATTCTTCTCCTGAACTACAACTTCCATTTGCTGTTGAAGATCAAGAAGCTGTTTTTCAGCTTCATGTTTGGCATTTTGTAAGGACTCAGAAGTAGTCTGCGTTTCCATCAGGTCTTTCAAGCTCTCCACCTCACTCCTTAGACAATTATTGGTTTGCTCCAGTTCCTCAGCCTTCTGAAGGAGTTGCTGGTGTTCAGTGGTCGTCTGCCTCAACTCTTCCTGTAAAGCAATAACCTATAACCGAAATAAAATTCTAAATTTAAAAGATTTTATGATCAAAGACAAATTCATAAATAAAAAAAAGATTACCTAATTCACTCACTAGAGATATTAGATCGACCTCAGTAGTCACTGATTATAAGCAAAGACATCAGAACACCTTCTACACAGACATTTGCAGGAGTTTATAAACATATATTATACATCTCATCATGTGTGTTTGCAATACATATTCATCTGAAGATCGGTTCCAATATCTGGAGAGGACTACTAAACCAACTCCCCTATAGTTTACATGCCAATATACAATGTATGTAACTGTTATAAGCAGTTAAACAAGCAGTCTACAACGGGGTAGGCTACTTGTGGCACTCCAGATGCTGTGGAACTACACATCCCAGCATGCCCTGCCATAGTTTTGCTGTTTAAGTCATGCTGGGATGAGTAGATCCAGAGCATCTGGAGTGCCACAGGTTGCCTATCCCTGGTCTATAATGTAGCTTAAATGGAATGTAAATTCAGCCTTTTATAATGAACCTCTACCAGAAGTTCAGGGAAGGAAAAAAGCAAAACAAAAAATGGAAAGAAAACATTAGATTTATAAATTTGACTATCATATGAGGGACACTGGGCCCAAGAATATGTATACTCAGAGTTGCAGCACAAAGTTCATTACACCCAAAGAATGGCATTCTTTGCTGAGAACATACTGAATTTGTAAAACATTTGTAAAAAGTATGCAACAAATTCAACCTGGCTGGCTGACACAGCCAAGGCCCTGTGCCGTTCTAAAAACAAAAGCACTCGCAATCTGGCAGAATGGGAATTAACATTGCAAGGAACAGGTTTCCCTGCCCAAATGAAAGTGTGATAAATCACAGCAGTGCTATATATAGGAATCATTTTTTGGATGCAAGTGAACCCCTTTAGTAAGAATCATAAAAGGACCAGAAGATCAGCAGTTTTTCAGACATCTAGCATGTCCTGTTATAAAAGTGGAACTTGTAAACAAAGTTAGGTTGCAAAGATGGTTTTGTACAAAGGAACTGCCCAATCATGAAAGATCAGGTATGAAGACTTGCATAATAGAGCTCCCAGCGCTTATACCTCCCAGACTATGGAAATAACCAAGAGAAAACAGCTTTCAATGTGTAGCACTCCACTGTGTGAAGTGGTTCAAAAGATGATTCTTGTCATGTCCACAACAGTAAGATCAAGTCTCAAAGGACTAAATAGCAGTTCCAAACGCGCTACACCCTGCAAAATAGTCTACCCTTGCAGATAAAAAATAAATAAAATAAAGTATTGGAAGAAGCTGAAGCTAAAAAGGAGCTCAATCTGTAAAAACCAAAAGCAAGCTAACTGAAAAGTAGTTGAAAATGCATTTTGCACCATAAGACAAGCCTACCAGACACCAGGGTAATAATTTTCCTTCCTGGCTTTAGTCATGCAATCTGGGAACCCCTTGTTGTTTTAAAAGGGATCATGGCTTCATTTGCCACACCTTCAAATCTAGCTAATCCCAGGCGGTAAACCAAGCAACAGATCCCTTCTTTCCGTGAAGACCTGACGCAATGAATCTACACACATCCTGAGAATATCCATGTACAGCACACATCTTGGCTGGTCTGATGCTACTCACAGCACCAGGACACCTTCCTATTTTACCTTTGGAGAGTGTGTGCGCAAGAATAATCACAGAAGGAAATTGGTAAATTAGATGAATATTCAACAGGAACATCATGGGATGGACAAGGAACACCTGTCGTTCAAACAAGATGCCATGTCTATATTTGACTGACCCCTGTATTTCTACAAATTGTTGGAATATGCCCACGTTAGGAACCAGTCTACAGCATGCAGGAAATGATTGCCTAGGTAATCTTCTTACCAATTTTCCACCACCCTTTGCATGATTATGGACAATTTTGTTCCGTCCTAACAAAATTCTGCTTGTTTCCTTCATTGAATGGAGTCTTTTGGTACCTCCGTGATCACTTATATACACAGCTGATTGGATTTCAGAAGTGTTCTATAATCCAACTAAAGGAACTCTAGTGTCTATGATGGCTCAACAGTAGGCCTGAACCAAAGTTGGAGACTACCTAAAGTTCCTAAAGATGGCCTCACATTTAAAGAGCATCCATCCAACCAACTCCCAAAAGTCAGAGAATGGACAAAGTCAGTTAGACTACTTGATAAAATCAAAACTGAAATCACCACCGTTTTAGACAACAAAGCAGCCATGATTGCCATTTTATGTAAATATCCGTAGAGCTGTTGCCAGACCAAAAACAGGAGGGGATGCAGTGAATATAGATGCCAACAAGTAGGATGACAGCTGCCGGAATCCCGAACGCCGAGACAACACTGGCGTCGAAATCCCGACATGACTTGGAACGCCAGCAGATGGCATCCCGATAGTAAGGATACTGCGGAGAGGGGAAACCGAAGGTTTAGGTGCAATGGTGGGGGTTTAGAGTTAGGCTCTAGGCAAGGGGGAGGTTACGGTTAGTCTCCAGGGCAGGGGTGGGGGGGTGTTAGGCACCAAGGGGGAAGGGTTAGGTTGGGTTAGTATTAGGGTACAGGAAAGGAGGGTTAGGCGGTAAATAGGACAGGGGAACATTACTTACCGTTCCCATGTCGGGATTTGAACCATCGGGATGCCGCTGTCAGCGTACTAACAGCCGCCATCCCGTCCATCTACATCGGTATTTCATACAGATTCCCAGGAAATGTTGGATTGAACTGCAAATCTGAGTAGGCATTGGTGGATCTTCCCAGATAGCAACATGAAATTAATCTTCCTTAACATGAATGGATACCATGCAATTGTCCCATTCATTGGACACATGAACAGATTCAAAATAGAATCATTGAAATGCGCCATCTGAGCATCTCTCTTGATATTTAAAATGGAACCAGTTTGGTTTCTGAACCCCTCTGTTCTACTCTTAGCTAGATAATCCCACCCACTGTGGAGTAATCTGAATTGTTAGCTTCATGCCCTGGCACAAAAAGGAGACCAATAGAGTAAACAGGTTTTTACTCTGAAGAGATCAAGGATTTATTTTCGATTTATAATGTCACTCATGCAGGAATCTGAAGTGGACTTGAACCATTAATCACTGTAACGTAGCATACAGGCTCCCACCAAATTACTACTGGGTAGTAATGCCCAACATGTAGACTGAGGGCTCGGCTACCGTCTTATTAATGGAACAACACAGTTTTCCTCTACATTTACCTCCACAAGGAAGACTTCCCACTAAGGCTGTCTGGTCTGAGTGACAAGTGAATAACCACAACACTACAATAGTCAAGACAGGCATATTCCAGTAAACACAGGCAAACATCAGGGCAGACAGCAGTCCGTGAAAAAGGCAGAAATCCAGCAGCAAATTGCAAGGAAATACTTGCACAGCATAAATGGACAGGACAGCATTAGAAAGCAACCAGTGGCAAGAAGGGCTCTGCACTCCCTGCCATACAGATCAGAACATTTCTTAGAATTGAGAAAAGCAAGCAAAATTGTGGACAGAGGACCATTAGTCAACAAGGCAGCAGCAACCAGGTTGCTTAACAGATGGCAGTGTCTCCCTTCACATCAGTCAACGCCGATTAGAACTACAGCCAACACATTTTCTGGGTACCTTTTTGAACTATCTTGTACCCCTGTAAGAAAACCTCAATTAACCAGATGTCCTGAACAGACTACCATTTTTAAGCAAATTTTAGATTCTTGCAGAAGATTGGACCAACTCTAGGGAGTCCTCACAAAATTAATTCTAATGCCTTTTGCATGATCTCCAAATTTCTAAAACGGTCTAGTCATTATACTTCAATGTCAGCATGATAAAAAAGGTAGAACTCCACAACCAGAGCGTTCATAATCTTTGAACATCGCTATATATTTAATCCTGGACAGACTACCTTGACACTTGTACAGGTTCTAATTTTCCTTAAGCACATTAACTGGAAAGTCTTCCTTTTATGGTGCTATACTCAAACAGTAGTTCCTTCATCGCTCCTTGCTGATCTTTATAATTCACTGTTTTATAGATTTTTCTTCAACAAACTACAATAGCTCTATACTAAAATAGATTGGTTCTTCAGATTTCTCTTGCCTCATTACAACCAAGCTCTGGAGAGGCTGCACCATACTTTAAATCAACATTTGTCTGTGACCTAGATCTTTTGACCCCTTGTTATGCCAGAAACTCTTCCTTATGGTTGTCTACAAAACCCTTAGCTTTCATAAATGGTTGCTTCAGTAGCCAGCCCATTAGAGCTAAGCAGGATATGATCTTGTGCAGGAATTGGCCCAGATTGAGAAGGTCCAGTCTGAGAGGGAGCTGCCATGGCAGAACTGCCGCCATGCTGAGCAGGACTGTGGTATCATGATCAATGTGGCTAGTCTGGGGATATCAGAATGGTGTACATGGATTTTTTTGTTCTGGAGCAGTATAATGTAGAATTTTTACCAGAATCTCAAAATCCACCAATTGCTGAAAGACCACTCCCAGAGATGGATGTTCTGGTGACTGAGGTAGTCCGCCCCCCCAGTTGTCAACTTCCATAAACTGCTAATAGCTGGAAAAAAAAAACAAAAAAAAAACCCCGGCTCATTTAATCTTTTTTTTCCTCTAGCATTGCTTGGCACCGACTCCCTGATACAAAACGGCTGTTGCATTGATTGTGCCTTCACAGGATGGCCTTGCAGTAGGGACTGGCCCTACGTGAGAGCCAGACACACAGCTAGAAGTTTTAGGACATTTATGGAGAGTGTTTACTCCTTAGTCAACATTTCAAGGATGTTGGATTTCAGAGTCCCCACCTCCTGACACTGGCGTTCATATTCAGTAAGGTCCAGTTCAATATGGTGAATGGTCTCCCTCTGGGAGAGTCTGATGTACCTTGTTCTGATGTGAACATAAGACTTGTGCCACTTTATTTGAAGCTCTAACTGGAAAGGCCTCAAATGACATTGGGCAAATTATACCACTTAGGGCCGTATTCAAAGTCCCGGACTTTTCGCATGGTGCACTTTCCGCCGTCATGGCTGGTTTTGCCACTGGAAAAGGATCGCGCTCGTCCCCGCCTTTCACCCTATTCAAATGCAAAGGACGCGAAAATGCGTCCTGACGAAACTCAAACAGGCGAAAAGTGCTGTCAGATTTGGGGAAATCAGCCTGACACCCCCAAAAGATGCACTGACATGGGGGATCACTATGGATACCCCTGAATAGCCCTGCTGAAGGTATTTGAGGTGCTTCAATGCTCTCAATTGCTGCTATTTAGCGTCGTTGCACAAGTGGTGAAGAATAGCATTTAGCAGTTTTTTTTTTGCAAAAATGAGTCCCAGCATATTTGGGGTACATTAAATGGGTGCAAGCATGGTTTAAATTCGCTAAAGTGAGGTTTTAAAAAATGCACCTTCAGTAAACACCTGCAATCAAAAAAACACCTGGGGCATACTTGGGGGGCCCCCTGGCATTTATTTTGCTAGTTTAAGTTTGTCCCCCAACTTTGAACTTTTTCTCCCCCAAAACGAAAGTACTTTTTTTGGGGGGGGGGGGGGGGGTCTAGGGCTTAACTGGGTGCTGGGGGGAATCTAAAGTATTTTTTTTTTTTTTTACTTTTGATGCAGTTTACCTTTGGGGGACTGTCCCAAGGATGCAGCGGTGTTCCTGCAACTTTGCACCCCACACCCCCAATTCTGCACTTTTTTTCACCTCCATTCAGAGGCAAATCTTTTCCGCTGGTTACAAGGCGCAGAATTTTCGCACCGGCAAAAAAATCTTTGGAATTGAATACGGGGATATGTTCTCGCCTGGCGAAAATGAATAATTAAATGAATGTAAACAAAGAATGTCACTTTCATTCCATTTATTGGATTTGTGCGTTCCCTACCATGTCTGTGTTTTTCTGTAAATCGAGCTTCAGTTGGTCCCTTTCAGAGGTTATAACACTCAATGTTTCATGCAGCTTTTCAGACTCTTGAATTGCGGCCTTTAGTTTTAAATCTTCTTCCAGTAATAAATGTCTCTCGGACAGTGGTTGTACCGGTTCACTCACCTGTTGAATCAATCAACATGAATTAATGCATTTTTCCCCCATGTACTGTATAACTAATGTGTAGATCAATTTTGTATTTTTAGTACACCCACTTTCTGACTATGCAATAGTAACTTTCTATCTAGATGAAAAATGAAATACCTCACAAGCCTGTTCAGCGTTTAAATCTATTTCATCTTTAAGATCCTTTTCTTCCTGGAGGTTCTTGCTTAAGTTCTTTAACTCCTCAAACTCCTCAGATACAGAAGTCAGCTGCTCTACAAGGCAGCGATGTTTTTCTTTCAGTTCATTATTCTCTCCCTCCACCTTGGTCAGAGCCAGCTCAGCACACTGTACGCGTTGCTGGAGAACTTCCATTTCAGAAATCAGGCTCTGGTGAACTCTCTCAAGTTCCATCTTCTCATTACTAATAGTTTCATATTTTGCTTCATTTTCTTTCAGTTGTATAGTCAGTATGGACATCTGAAAGAACAAACAGTTCTCATAATTACATTGAAACAGAAGCCTTCGTGTTCCATGTGTAGCAGAACACTGTAAACACATCGTACAAGCTAGACAATTCTAAATGATTTATGTGGTTGGATAGATATAGTATATATGCATATGCTCAGTGGTTATTAGGAAACCATTACATTTTGGCCAAATCATTCCAAAAAAGTTACCAGCCAGGTTATAACATTGGTGTTTTATAGTGGAAAGTTTAATTTGGCAGATTCAGATGACAGAGGGTGTGGTAACATCAATCAAATCTCAAGATTTGGAAAACCTCTGTTTTTAATTATGATAGCGGTATCTAATATTAGCAAACTAAAGCTAGGTACACACTATGTTGACGGGTCGGCCTATTTGATGACTGGTAAGTGTGTATGCACTTACCAATCATCTGCCAGATGCGACGGGCTTGACATCACAACTGGGCGGCATTTAAATCTGACCGCCCAGTTGAGCTGTCACTCATCAGCAAGTCCCTGCAACATGTGTACAGGCGATCAGCAGGTTGCCCATACACACCAGCGGATGACCAATATATCTATTAGATATATCAGCCGTCGTTAAGACATACGAGTGACGCACCATAGATATATCGGCCGTTCAATCAGTGTCTACCCAGCTTATATAGTGATGTGTTTGGACCTATTAGGCGATCACTCACTAAAATGTTTTACAAACCTTCTCCTGTACAGTGTTTTCTTGGCTTTCAGCTTGTAATGAAACGCCTCCAGCACAGTCTGTGATCTGTTTTCTTAGATCAGCAATAAGTCGTTTCTGCTGTTTAAGCTCTTCCTGTGTTATTCTCAACTCGTCCTGTGTTTCAATTGACTGTTCATGGCATAAAAGGAAGAAATGGATCTCATGAGGTTGCATTTAACATTGTAGTGCAATTATAGAAGATATTTTCTTAACTCCTTTGCAGAACAATGTCACACATATAGATGAAAATATATGGTTTCTAATATAGGAGAAGTAGACCACAATATCAACTTTGGTGGAATTTTCATCTGACAAAAGGAATACAAACTTTTAAGCAACACAGGTATAACAAAGTATTTTAAGAATACAAAATGTAAAACATAAGAGAAACACTACAACTCAGATACAATTACAGTTAATGGAACAAGGTTTCCCTTATTGGCAACAGCAGGGCTTGCATATTTTTAGTCTTTGACATAGGAAAACCAATGATTATATTTGAGACTAATTTTCAAACTTAAATTTTTTTATTTTTTATTGTACTTTAGTAGGAATGAAGAAAATTTTTTTTTTTACCAGGTCAATGTTCTCACTCAGATCTTGTTTTAGACTGTCCTTTTCAGCTTTGAGAGCTTCTACTTTATCATATAGCTCATCCCTGTGCTGAACAAGCAGCTCCATCTCATCCTGGAGATTCTCAAGTTTGCGTGAAGCTTCAGTATTATTGATTAGCATATCATCCTGCGAGGACTTCAAGCTGTTCAGCTGCTCCCGAAGTTGCTCGATTTCAGTAATCAATGCAAGATTCTTTTCTTCTAATTCCTGCTTCATCTTGTACAAGTCAGACTGCTCATCCACTTGTTGCTGAAGAGTAGCAGCTAGAGAGGAGAACTAAGAAAATCCAAAATCAAACTTACTGTGACGGCAAACAAATATGCTTTGATAGTACAGAGAAATATTAAGTACTTTTATATCAATTTTGCAGTAGTAGTTTATCAAGTTGAAAAAAAAAATAAAAAAATTAAAATTCAGATCAAATACATTCCTTACTCCTGCTATAGCATTGTACAGAAGGGAGCAGGACAACGACAGAGGACCCACCAGGACAGTAAGAAACAGGGACAATGCTATAAGCTAGGGTGCATAAAAGGAGCCAAAATGAGACCAACTAGGGGAATATTTAAGACACATTTAAGATACTTTTATTCTGATATTTTTAGCGTACAAGATTTATTGATTATAAATAATAAAAAAAAAATCTTACCTTTGTTAACTCTTTCTTCGAAGTCCATAGGGTCCACAGGGAGACATCTTTGAGAAACGGACACCAACAGCAAAGCTTTTCAAGCAGAGGATGCTCCGGTCCTTCTCCCTATACCCCGCCCACAGTCTGAGGGCAACTCAGTTTTGTTTCTACCTGGGGTCTGCTAGGACATCCATGTGCTCACTCCGTGATGTGGTTTCTGCAGTTACCATCATGGATATAGCCATGACAGTCTATATCCGGATTAGCCATTTACCCAATGGTAGCATTAGTTACTGTCAGCTGACACTATCCTCCAATGGACTGCTACCTTACTTAAGGTATTTAACTGGGCTCTGGTCAACAGGAAGTTGCCTGTACATCGTTACTTCCAGTGAAGACTTGCTGTTGCAGCGTTCCAGGTCCCAAGCTCCATTGCTTCTAGGTGACTTGTTCCTAGGGTTTATCCACGTACTCCGTACGTCTACTGACTACAATCTCCTAGACTCATCTCCTGTGCCAGTTCTGCGTCTGAAGCCACAGCGTATATACACTTAGCACGTCATCCAAGTACAATTTTAGTGCCAATCTCCTGTGCAAGCCTTGCGTCTGGATCAACAGAGTGTGTACTCATTACATTACCCCAGTACAAACTTCCAGTATCTTTTTCCTTCGCTTTCCCTGTGATTGTGTTCTTCCATTTCACACTTGTGCCGAATACCTGACCAAAGGGCCGCGACCTGCTTGATGCGTGCAGCCGAAGCCCAAATCCCGCTTGGAGGGGTCACTGGTGAACACCTCCCAATAAATGTAGACTCCGCGCCTTTTGTCAGGTCTAGCCAACATCCAGTACCTGTGGATAAATCATTTACCCAGGCCTCTCGCCTCCTGTTCCTTTCCCAACCTGGGTCCACATCTTCCAATACCTCGCCAGCAGGTCAGAATAGCCTAAGCGCGACAACTACACCTGAAGAAAGCATCTTGAGAGGCACATATATTGAAGGCATAAAACCTAAGAAAGGTGTGGACAGAAGACCAGGTGTCTGCCCTGCATAGCTGAGGTGCCACGACCGGGCTGCCCACAGAGCGAGTAGAATGAGCAGATACTGTAGCCAGCACTGGCCATCCCTTCTTGTGGAATCCATATAGGATGAAGAGGGAGTCCGATTTCCTGATGGAAGTAGTACGGTCCACGTGGATCTTGAGAGCACGGACCACATCCAAAGAGGCCTCACCTGCCAAGAGGTCTGGTGCTTGAAAGGCCGGAACCACAATTTCCTCATTTAGGTGGAAACGAGAGACCACCTTGGGAAGGAAGCCCGCGGGTGTTCCAAGAACCGCCCTGTCCCAATGAAAGATTAAAAAGGGGGAGCGTCTTCACAGTGAGCCACTTGACATCCACTGATTCCAGGGGTTCAAATGGAGGTTCTTGAAGTACCACTGCCAAACCCCATGGAGCCACAGGAGGGACATAGGGAGGCTGTATACAGAAAGCACCTTGCAGGAAGGTGTGACCATCAGGTAGAGGAGCCAGTCTGTGCTGGAACCAGATGGATAAAGCAGAGACCTGCACTTCCAGAGATGCTAGGCGGAGATCTAGATCCAATCCAGCCTGAAGGAAAAAAATTCTAGACACCTTAAAATCTTGGGGGGGGGGTCAGTTTCTTGGAGCACACCATTGGAAATATGTATGTCATATTCTGAGATAAATCCTGGCTGAGGCCGGTTTACGGGCCCTGAGCATGGTCTGGACCACAGAGCTGGAAAATACATTAGCCGTTAGGAGGGATGTCTGAAGAGCCAAGCCTTTAAAAGACAGACGGGCCAGGTATGGATGTAGACATGGACCCTGAGACAACAGGTCTACCCATAAAGGAAGTTGAAGAGGAACGTCTATGGAGAGACTCCGAAGATCGGAGTACCGATGGCATCTGGGCCAAGCCAGAGCTATCAACAGGACCGTGCCCCCTTCCTGCTTGAACTTCCTAAGAACCAGAGGAATCAGGGATTTTGGGGGAAAGAGGTATGCCAAATGGAAGGTCTATTTCACGGACAATGCATCCACGAAGACTGCATCAGGGTTCCTTGCCCTGGTTCCATGTACTGGAAGTTTGTTATGGTGTCTTGAGGTCATGAGATCCACATCCAGACCCCATTTGTCCACCAGGAGCTGAAAGACTTCTGGATGTAGAGAACACTCTCCTGCATGCACGTTGTGACGGATTAGGAAGTCAGCTTTCCAATTGAGAACTCCCGGGATGAATACCGCAGAGATGGCGTTCGGTCTATGTGAGAATGTGGGACACTTCTGCATTGCTGCCCGACTCAGAGGGCCTCCTTGGTGATTGAGGTAGGCCACAGCCGTGGCGTTGTCGGACTGTACTTGTACTGGTCTGCCCTGAAGAATATCCTGAGCCAGTGAGAGCTCTGTAGATGGCCCGAAGTTCCAAGACATTGATTGGTAACTTTGCCTCGACTAGGATCCAGCGGCCCTGGAAGGAGTGCTGGCCAGCCACCCTCGGAGGCTTGCATCCGCGGAAAGGAGAGCCTAAGCCGCGATCCAGAAAGGGCGACCCTTGTCTAAATGGAATGTATGTAGCCACCGGTGGTCTAGTGGAGTCGTGGGCGCATGTGTCCACATCAGCACCTCCGGTCCGTCTCCTGAGACCGGAGGCTAGACTGCGTAAAGACACGGGCCCTCGCCTTACCTGTCCCCTGGATTCCGGGCTGCAGTCTTGTGTCAATGCCGATGCCGACACCCCCAGAGAGCCCCATTGGGAGTACCTAGCCGAGGATCGATGCCACGGCGCTGCGGAGGGATGATTGAGCAGCAGCGCAGATGACAAAGGGACAGTCTTTTGCTGCTGCTCAGTATAAAACACTCTAAATAAAAAAAGAAATCATAAAAAATAAGCTTGGGCAGCCCCACTGTTAAAAAAAAGGTGACCCACCTCCTGCCGGACACCAACAAAACGGAGTTGCCCTCTGGCTGTGGGTGGGGTATAGGGAGGAAGGACCGGAGCATCCCGGAATTGAAAAGCTTTGCTGTTGGTGTCCGGGTCCTCCAAGGTCCCACCTACACCCCACTATCTCCCTGTGGAGCCCTATGGACCCCTGAAGAAAAAAAGTTGCTGATAAGGATCTTTAGTCTAAAGACTGAAGTGTGATAAACACTAATGCTGGGTACACAGTATGTGATATGTCATTCAATCATCTGACTGACAACATATCGCATAGTGCATCGGCAGATGTGTACAGACTATCTGAAAGATGTCATTCACAGAAATAATCGCATCGGCCTTGCAGCACAGACGGTATATCGGCACATCTGGCTGTGTGTACGAGTGACCTGCTGCAGGGACTGCCAGTGACTGACATCTAATATAAAAGCATAGGACTAACCTGCTGTGTTTACTTTATAAGTTTGCAATAAGAGTTATTATAGGTTTTAGCACCATTAAATATTTGTGTCAAATGAAGTTCTTATTCTTTCTAAATTATTTAATTGGAGATGGGAGGGATGGGGGAATGTATTGTAAGGGATTGTATCTTACTATATTAGAAGGTAACTAATTTACTTACACAGAACTCCATGGCGACGTCCTTACAATTTACAGGATGTAATACATTATCCTAGTTAAACCTTTAACTCCCCCATGGTCATTATTCTAACTTTATCCTCCATAAAACACTCATTTATTTAAGCCACTCCAGGTGCTTTGCGTGACTGCTTGCATTACTCTACTATAATGTACATAATAAAAGCAGGAGTTATCTTACATAAAACACACTTACATTGTTTAGTTGATCTTGAAGACTGTCCCTCTCCGATAAAGTGGATTTGTACACTTCTTCCATTTCTGTGGTGCAAGCAGCCAATTCCTGTAAAGAATAAAGCAGAATGTATTCCCTGGTCATCTGTATTCGTTGTTTCATGTTCAGACGATCTCATTAACATTACCTGCTTTGCTCTAACCAGTTCCTCTTTCTCTTGCAGTGTGCTAGATACCTATAGTTGGAGGAATAAAGCAAACAAGTAAAAATAAATGATGATCAGGGTGGAAAGTACAAAAGAAAAAAAATAAAATGAACAATTAAACATGCATCTTACTCTGCATTCCAAAACATCTACAGAGCGCTTTAATTCATCCACTTCTTTCAATAAAGATTCAACCTCTCTGTCCTTTTTCGCCATTTCCTCGGTGGTAAGTGAGCATCGCTCTTGTAGCTCTTCATGTAGCAGCTTCAGTTCAGAATATTTCTGTTCAGTTTGATGAAGTTTTGCCTGCACAAGTATCGCCTCCTCTGTCAATTTCTCCATTTGGTCACTTTGCTCTTGCAGCTTGTGCTTTTGGTCGTCTATTATACAATCAGATTGCTGTTTTTCATTTGTTAGAAAGAGAAGCTCCTCTGAAGTTTTCTGCATCTAATAAGCGAGTGATGAATAAAACAACATTCTGAAGGTGTGAGATTGCTCTTCGCATAATACAGGGTTAGTAAGTTATACAATCTTTACAAGCGCAGTTCATCATGGGGGTGGGGATTCAATTAAGCGCAATGTGAATAGAGCCAGGAAGGAGTGCCTGGAGCTATTCAATTGACCGCACTGTGCCCTGTATTTATACCCCTTTCAAACAGAAAACCAAAATTCCCGGGTCAAACATTTCTACCCGGTTATTTACTGATCAACACTGGTCCTATTTCTGTCTGAAAGGGTCAACACGGGTTGAAATTCCTGGGACCTAAACCCTGGTAGGATGGGAGACCCGGGAAATTCGACCCGTGTTGACCCTTTCAGACAGAAAAAGGACCAGTATTGATCAGCAAATTACCGGGTAGAAATGTTTGACCTGGTAATTTGGTTTTCTGTCTGAAAGGGGGTTCAGGCTGGGACTGGCAAAACGACCCGGCACTGAAATGCCAGGATTTTTATTTTTTTTTCAATTCTGTCTGAAAGTGGTATTAGTCAGGAGATGCCTGTCACCGCGCCTTAAACCGGTTAAGTCTTGGCAAAAGTCATTCTCAGACTGAAGAGCCGGCCGCATTAAAATGGAAAACAAGATCGAGGCCGGCACTTAAGTCAGATTTCTGCTCGCTCCTCAGGTGGGTGTTGGCAGAAATCCTGTAGTTGGATTAACAGTGCGGTCAATTGAATAGCTCCGGGAACTCCTTCCAGGTGCTATTCACATAGCATTGAATTGCTCCCAGAGATATTTAGCTTGTGTGTGTGCGCGCGCGCGCAATATATTTATGCTCTAGCTACAATTCCACATTTAAGGGGGGTTGGGTATAATCCATTTCGGTCAATGCCCCTCTCAACAGCTATATGACATAACATTCTAACCAGCTACAAAGAATATATTTTTAACTTTGCAGATAAACTGCAAATCTATTAAAAGGTTACGAGAAAAAAATTCTGATCAGCCCATGTTATAAAACATACCCAGTATTTAACAGATCCTCCAATATTTTATATTAAAAAAAAAATTACCTTTCCAGAATGGCTACTTTAGTTAGGATAAACTTCTATCCGTAAAGAAACCATGAACAATGGGAAAATGTCATATAGTTGCGTGTGCACTAATAAATGTAAAATGTGGCAAGCTCTATGAAGGTTAATGTAAGGTATAGTATGTACCTGTTCTTTAAGGTTTTTGACTTCACCAGGCAAAGTTTTATACTCAGACAAACAAGCCACTTCCTTTTCCAAGATACTTTTTTCTTCCAAAGTATTATTAAATCGTTTGGCATAATCCGCAATCTCCTTTTCCAGTTCCACACGTGAAAGAAGATCTGCAAACATTATAAAAAAAACATTTAAATAATCAAAATTACCTTATCTTACAGTTTTGGAGAACCAGGAAATGTACATGTTAGTTCTATGCACTCAATAGCACCATTTGTCCAGTAGTACTGTACTCCATCAGTATTAGTAATTGCGACCAGTCATGTAGTAGGGATTTAAAAAAAAAAAAAAGGAAGAGGCATTGGGGCTTATGTAATAGGGTGCGATCTTGTGCCGCTGCTGTACCTCCAGCGAGTCTTCCCGCATTTTTAAAGCGGTAGTCATTTTAAAAGGCAAAACCAAGCTGGTTGCTTTCAAAATTATTGTTGCTTTAAAAATACAGGAAGACTCGCAGGCATTCCAGCAGCAGTACAAGATCGCTATCTATCTATATATCTCATGTACCTGCATATTAACCAGCTTTTTTACATTTGTTTCACATTAGTGAAACTTGACCAACCTTTAGGAACTCTCCCTGCCAGAAGGCCATTGAGCTGGTTAATCTCATTAAAGGCGCACTGCAGTTCTTTCTGCAAGTCAGCTTGCATTCGTTTGTAATTGGACTTCTCCATCTCCAGCTGCCTCTCACACATGGCGGCATCTTTTTCTCTTTGTTCACAGCGAACAGAGAGCTCCTCCTTCAAAACAGACACACAAGGCTCATGTAATAAAGTATTATTTGTGTAATAAAGTATATCAAAATACAAAGCATTAAAGAAAAATTCTGACAACCTCAGATATTAGTTTGCAGCCCCATAGGGCTCCCATAATAAAACCTGCTAGCCTGGGGGCAAGCTGAAGTCCTGCTAAGGCCAGCGTTTTCATGCTGTTGCAAAGTGAGTTCACCCTGCTCGTTCCTAACTGAATGGACCACTAGCACTGTGAAATCATAAAGGCAGCCATTCAGTCTGCTGCCGTTGCATTATATTTATTGTTATGGCCAGCAACAGAAGCAAATTCTAAAAACTTACCCATTGCCAGCTGTCTGCATATATGACCCCGAAAAGTACAACGCTGCTGACTAAAGGAGTGGAGATTGCACATACCCCTACATAACTTGAAAGATACAATACTGTAGAAGTAATTTTATGCTTTTAGAATACAAATATCATACAATGCAGACATTCAGAATCCCAACAACACCGATCCCAAAGATAAGTATTAGGGTTAGGTTTAGGGTTAGGCTGCGGCAAAGGTGGGTTAGAATACTTACCTGCAAGTGTCGGGATTGTGCTGCAGGAAATCTGACCGCCGGCATTATGAGCACCGGTATCGCGTACCCAACCTGTTTAATATAGGCTTTTCATCCTATACAGTCATTTACCTGCTATATTTGTTTATCATGATGGCAGAACTATTATTCTTTAAGTTCTTGCATTCTGCTAGTAGAATGTATACAAATCTGCAGGGAAGCGGAAGGTGCTACACCAGGGACGCTGTCTATGAGTACTTATTTTAGTAGTCCCTGAGCAGCCTCTACATCCCATGGTAGTAGTTCCCCTCAGACCGAATGAAATAGAAATTGATGGCAATGCATTTACACAATTGTTTTACACTATTAGACAATTCTAATAAAATGGTTTGAGTTTTTCAGACAACGCAAGTAAAGTGTTTCACTCTGCTACATTGTAGTTCATAAGACTTCTAGTAAGCCATTAGGTCATGCTTACCATGGTCTTTTTCAGCTCTAGATTTTCACTCCTTAGGAAGGCAGCTTCTCTCTGAGCATCCCGAGTCACTGTCTCAGCATCGCTAAGAGAGTGCTTCAACTGAAACACTTCTTCACACAGCTTCTCACCCTCTCCCTGAAATTAAGACATACTCAAATGAACTGTACATACTAGACAAGGTGCCCACCAACATTTCACAACTATGTAGCCAGTACATACCATGTTAGCACTGCATGCAATGTCCTGTTTCAGTACCAGCACCTCACTGTACTCTGACCTGTTCGCTGCACAACTTTCCCTACAAGGTTCTGTTCCAACATCTCCCTGTATCCTGTAGGGAAAGTGGTGCAGCGAGCAAAATGTGGTGAAACAGAACACTGTGTCCATCTGCTCGCTGCACCACTTTCGCTACAGTGAGTTGTTGGTACATAATATTGTAGAGAAAGTGGTGCTGCCAACAGAAGGTCACAATGTTCCTTCTGCTCACTACACCACTCCGCACAGAGCAGAGTATAAACTGCAAGGTCTAGTTCCATATACATCTACAGCTGGGTGCCAGTCAACACAGAAACAGATTTATTATTAATGGGAAAGCGGGAATGGGGAAAAAAACAATAGCACAGGAGAAACCCAACAAAGGTCTGGGTATAGGATTAATAGCAAATCAGAGGTGCTCCCTCAGAGTATGAGAAGTAGATCAAAAACAAGAAAAAGAAAAAAGCGACTCCTTTTATGGGGCACTCACTGACTATTTATGAAAATCTGATGAAATTAAAATATAAATCTTTATTCAATATATTTAAAATCAAGTCGCCAAACAAACATACAAATAATGAACTTCAAATGCCAGACAGACAAACAAATAAAAAGTGATCATAAGTGATCCTGTATGTGCTATATGCACCCCTAAATTCAGTTAAATCTCAGAATACATATATTCTCCACATGAGTTAGAAATATTTGAGAGGAAATAATGATAGAACAATAATGATCCAGTTAGTAGTTCTAAATATAGACTCTAAAGTATCACATATAGGGGTATCAGTATAAACTGCACATATAGGTGTGGCGAAATATTAGTGAAAAAAACATATACAAAACATATAAAGCAGAAACAGATTACATATATTGTTAAAAGGCTGAAAACCACGAAATAAGTAATACAGTACACAATTGTTTATATACACATACAGGATCACTTATGATCACTTTTTATTTGTTTGAATGTGTCTGTCTGGCATTTGAAGTTCATTATTTGTATGTTTCTTTGGCGACTTGATTTTAAATATATTGAATAAAGATTTATATTTTAATTTCATCAGATTTTCATAAATAGTCAGTGAGTGCCCCATAAAAGGAGTCGCTTTTTTCTTTTTCTTGTTTTGATCTACAGAAACAGATTTAGCCTGCTTGGCATCCACTGTTGCAGATACTATACATTGCATACAATGCAATCTCTGTACAAAACTAGAGGATTTAGCATTAGCTGTTTCCAATTGTGGCTTCTTGGCACCTTACAGGAGCCACGGTCACCAGTAGTCCCCAGGTCACAAGATGTTGAGGATTCCCTCTGCTTAAGTTCCTAAGTATGTGTACCCCAATGTATATTGTACATTGTATGATTTAACTTTACATTTTAGACACTGTTATCAGGTCTGCAATACAGCAATAACTACCATCACATGTCCATACAAGAACACAAGAATATCCCTCTACATGGCTAGAACTACTCTCCAAGCCAGGTACATTGAAAAGACACTTCAAGTTGCATTTCATTATGCTTTGTTCAGCACATTAAACTGATATGACAGCTCCTGCAACTGTAGATATTGTGATAACCAAACCAGGATAGGGGCACAATATGTCAATACTGTATGTACTGGCCACATAACATACATTGTTAATACTCAACTATAGCTTGATAACACTTTTAAAAGGCCAACTGTGTACTACCTGACAGATGATTTACACAGAAATTGACACTGCCCCCAAATTGCTTAGCTTTGACGCATCAAGCCAAAACTTTAGTTTGTAATGTAGTTTTATATGTATTGCTACACAGTAATTATATTGTGCATGGTGGAAGGGAAGCACTCTTTACACAGTGGTTCTTGCTGGTTGCAGAGTCACCACAAACACCAAAATCCATTTATACAACTACACCATACCAGAGATGCAGAAAGATCCATATAGCTTATTTTCTTCTTTAGGTCTTCAGCATCTTTCTTTAATTCAGTAATTATTTGTTCTTGATTTTTCAAAAGTCTGGATTTGCGGTCTAGCTCAGCCTGCAATTACAGAAGCAGATGACAGATCTTTGTAATATCCCTTGTCTAAAAAAATAAAATCTGGTTTCTGTGCATAAGTAGGGAAATCCAAGCAAGTCAGTCAATATGTATTAGTATAGAGATGGAGAGAGATCTATATAAGCTATCTCCAGCTCTCTCTCTACCTCACATGCTCTCCTTTTTTGTGGGGTTTGGTACTGCCACTAAACTATTTTCGCTCAACGCTCCGAGAAGTTCACTCTTCCGCTCCTTTCGCCATATATCCCCCCCTCTCCCAAAGCTCCTGCAGCATTAAACTCTGGTATCTAAGATTTTTCACTTAGAACATTTTCTATCCAACTGTGCTTCTTTTACACAGGACTTACAGTATTCCATTGAATTGGTCCTACTGGTGTGTTTTAGGTGTATTTCAAAGTTGCCCTTTGCCTTATAAATCCAGCCTTTTAAATCAGTCTACAAAATAGGGAAGTGTGATATTTTTGTTACAAAGACCATAGAAACACTCACCTCCAGCTCCTGATTGTACACCTCTGCATTTTCAACTACTGACTTTAAGTTGGCAATTTCATGAATAAGTTGGGTCTGGAAAGTAATTAGCAATAGGGCAGGAAGCATTAGCAAGTATTGTTGATTAGCTAGCCATCACCATGAAAAAAGAAAAACCAACACAAGAGTTTTGGTGCAATTAGAGAAAACAAAAAACAAAGTAATTACCCCATTCTGGTTTTGTTAAGAGTTTAAATCAGCCACCAAATCAAAGTCACCTCTTTCTACATGTCATACTATATAAAATATACCAGTGTCTCTTCACCAGCTGCCAAAACGACCCATATACTTTTTTTGGCTCGCGTACAGTACTTTGGACACCTGGTGATTACATTTGCTGGTACATTTCACAGAAGTGGCAATAAATCCAGGACACAGCCCACTGCACATTCATAGAGCATATTGGTGCTTCTGTGACAGAAACCTATGTGCAGGCAAACACCATGCACGTTCCTTGGATACCACACAGGTGTCATCAGATTTGCATAAAGTCCTGATAGACAGGACAGGCCATATTATGTATAGAAAAGCATGTAGGAAGTGGCAGTTAAACATTTTTAAATCGCATGCAACAAAGTTAAAGCATGCTGCTTGGATTATGCATTCACTTCAGCATACTAAATATACAAAAAACATTCAACACCTTCTCCCCTCTATACAGTCATGGCTCAGTTTTCTAAGTGCCCTCACTTTTATTTCAGAGAGAAGCACCAACAGACACCCAGTAAGGTAAAAAATGATTTCTTCTTGTCCACTGCCTCCCAATGTTCCTTAGCAGAAGATGATCAACTACATGCTTTATGGTTTTCATAATTTCATTACTGATGCTCACTTCACTTGGTCTACTTGCATTTCTTTTATTAACAAAACTATAAGAAAAAGGTATAATAGGAGGGTATCAGCTTCTCCCATCCCAAAATGGACACAGAGAAAAAGTAAAATATATATATTTTTGTACGCAACATAAAATAGTTTCCTCATATTCCATCTGGTGGACACTGCAGACTAGTTTACAGGGGCTGGCACAGGTGTAGGCACTAAATGGTTAACTAAAAATAATGCGGGCCCCCCCCTAACCACTGCCACCTCCGCCAGACCTCAGTTTTTAACTAACAAAGCTGCATGGAGAAAAAAAAAGAAAAAGAAAAAAGAACTGCCTACCAAACAAGATTAGCCAATACAAGAACAAAACCAATTATAAAACAGGAGGGAATGCAGCATTCCCCCAGATGGATTACGAGGAAGCAATTTTATGGCAAGTACAAGAATCCTATTTCCTCAGCCATTCAAACTGGGGGACACTGCAGACTGTGGGAATTCACAAAGCAAGTCATCTGACAAAGCTTAATTTAACCACTTAACTGACATTTGTTTTTTTAAATGTCTCAGAAATTTGATGACTAAATTAAGTCTAGAACATTTTATAAACTTAAAACAAATTTTTATTTTTTATAGAAAAGCTGTACCCAAAATGCCCATTTTTTTTAAACGAATCAGTTAAAACTTAAAAATGTAAATATACAGTGCCTTGCAAAAGTATTCCCCCCCACCCCCTTGGCTTTTTATTTTTTTTGTTACATTACAACCTATAGTTTATTATTTTTTTTTTACCTGAATTTTATATGTGATGGATCTGCACAAAATAGTCTAATTTGGTGAAGTGAAATGAGAAAAATAAATTAAAATAATAATAAAAAATAATAATAATAAAAAAAACAATATATATATATATATAATTTTTTTTTTTTCTTTATAAATAATATTCAGACGATTGGCATGTGCATATGTAATCACCATCTTTGCTATGAAGCCCCTCAAGTTCTGGTGCAACCAATTACCTTCAGAAGTCACATAATTAGTGAAATGAAGTCCACCTTTGTGAAAACCAAGTGTCACATGATCTGTCACTATAAACACCTTTTCTGAAAGGCCCCAGAGGCTGCAACACCACTAAGCAAGAGGCATCACACCATGAAGACCAAAGAGTTCTCCAAACAAATCAGGGACCAAGTTGTTGAGAAGTATAATTCTGGGTTGGGTTATAAAATAAATAAATAAATATCCAAATCTTTGATGATCCCCGGAGCACCATCAAATGGAAAGAACATGGTACCACAACAAACCTGCCAAGAGAGGACCGCCCACCAAAACCAGGCGAGGGCATCAATCAGAGAGGCAGCACAGAGACCAAAAGGTAACCCTGAAGGAGCTGCAGAGTTCCACAGCAGAGACTGGTGGATCTGTGCATGTGACCACAATAAGCCATACACTCCACAGAGCTGGGCTTTATGGAAGAGTGACCAGAAAAAAGCCATTACTTAGTGATAAAAATTAGACGACACGATTTGAGTTTGCCAAAAAGGCATGTGAGAGGCTCCCCAAATGTATGGAGGAAGATGCTCTGGTCAGATGAGACTAAAATGTAACTTTTCGGCCACCGAGGAAAATGCTATGTCTGGCGCAAACCCAACACATCCCCATCACCCAAAGAACACCCATCCCCACAGTGAAACATGGTGGTGGCAGCATCATGCTGTGGGCATGTTTTTCAGCAGCAGGGACTGGGAGACTGATTCAAGTCAAGGGAAAGATGGATGGTGCTAAATACAGGTATATTCTTGAGCAAAACCTGTTTGTCTGCCTATGATTTGAGACTGGGAAGGAGGTTCATCTTCCAGCAGGACAATGACCCGAAGCATACTATTAAAGCAACACTGAGTGGTTTAAGGGGAAGCATTTAAATGTGTTGGAATGGCCTAGTCAAAGCCCATATCTCAATCCAATTGAGAATGTGTGGTCAGACGTGAAGATTGCTGTTCACAAGTGGAAACCATCCAACATGAAGGAGCTGGAGCAGTTTTGTCTTGAGGAGTGAGCAAAAATCCCAGGGGCAAGATGTGGCAAGCTCAGAGACTTATCCAAAGCAACTTGCTGCTGTAATTGCCGCAAAAGGTGGTTCGACAAAGTACTGACTTTAGGGGGGTGAATAATTATGCATGCTGAAGTTTTCTGTTATGTTGTCCTAAATGTTGTTTGATTCACAATATATAAAAAAACAAAAACACAAAAAAAACAAAACATTTCACAGTTGTAGGCATGTTCTGTGCATGAAATGATGCACACCTGCAAACAATAAATTTTAATTCCAGGTTGTGAGGCAAAACATGAAAAATGCAAAGGGGGTTGAATACTTTTGCAAGGCACTGTATATAAAAACGTATTTAACAAATTTATACCAAACGCTTTTTTCTGTCCAGTAAACTTATTGAGAAAGTCCACCTACCAGTGGTTCACTCCAGGAATGTAGATGGCCGAAACGGCAGGAACAAAGGTTCTGCCCAGTACAGGATGTGAACCGACTCGTTTCACCCTGCCATTGTATGCAAGTCACAGCATTGGCTTGTCCGACTGGATGTGAACCAGCTTGTTGCACAGGGCATCCAGAGCCTGGGCTAGAGCATTTTCAACTGTCCTTAATTCTAGTATGTTCATGGGAAGAATAGACTCTGTTCTGACCCTGTAAATGTAGCCCCAAAGTCACAGTGCCCCAGTCCAATAGGCTGTCATATGTGGTGATTAAAACCCAATCGCAAAACAAAAATGGGGACCCTTTGGAGGGGTTTGGAAAACAACTAGAGAGTCAGAGGTGACAGCCAGATCGTGGCCTGAACCAACAACCTAGAATTGGGCCCTGCAGAGTCAGAGCATTAAACCGGAATCACTTCAAAAGGGAAGCCACCATTATGCCCCAAAGCTGCATACACCGTATAATGAAGACCTGAGGTTTGTGAAGAATTACCTCACCAGTTACTAGAGGCCCTGAATCTTTTGCGGTGGTAGAAAAAAACCCTCAGACAGAGTGAATAAGAGACCCTGGAAAACTATCCTCTGGAAAGGGGCGAGATTGGATTTTGAATAATTCAGTATCCCGCCATGAACCTCCACAGAGTGTCCACCACCTGAATATGTCAAAGCAGCAAGGGATTCAGAAGGTGCCTTCACCAGCAGGTTGTCCAAATAAGGAATAATTGTGATCCCTTTGTGCCTCAAAGAAATCATGGGGGTCATGACTTGTGAAAACACTGGGGGCTTTGGATAGACCGAACAGCATGAGCAATAGATGATGGCCCTCCCAAATGGGTACATGAAGATAGGAGTTCTTTATGTCTAGGGACCCCAGGAATTCCCCTCCCACCATTGTGCAGGGACTTCATCTTGAAATGTATCGGAGAGTTGGGGTTTCAAGTTCAAGATAAGATTGAAGAAACAGTCTGGCTTGCCTACCTGGAAGAGTTTGTAGTAAAACCCCAACCCCTTGTTGACGGGAACCGGAGCAATGACTAATATAAAATCCAGGCTGTAAGCTCTGCACAGAATGCCTTGGACCCAAATATTCTATATGGACTGGAATCAGATGTCCCAGAACCAGAGTAGGCAGCCCCTACTACCTGAAGGTGGGATTGGGAGCCTTGAACATCACACGGACTGTTTGTGTCAGAACAGTGGCGAAGGGAACTTGTCGAGTCACGGCCCTGGAATTGTCCTCTGTGGGGAATACTGACCTCTAAAGGACAGGAAATTATATACCCGATTACACTTCTGATGAGCCTTTTGTTTTCCATGGAAGTCTAGTAAGTGCAATTACTCAAAGGATCTGCATATAAAGTATTATATAGTGACCGTTTCACATCAATATCACAATTTCTCCTTTACTTCAATAATATGGGTATATAAAATTCGAATTTTACACACTTTTGCTCTTTCGAGTGAAACCATCCTTGAATAAGATTTCCACCTTTAAAGAAAATAACCATATATTTGAATAATATCAAAACAGTCTTACATTTGGTACATACACTGGCAGATATATTGCCCGATCAATTGATCGGCCAATGTAGCTTGTGCCCGTAGGCCAGTGTGTACAGACTATATGTCTGAATGATGTCGTTCAGACATATCGCGTCGGCTGTGCTGCACAGCCGATGCCCAATATAATGGGGCATCCTGCTGTGTGTACGGGCGGTCAGACAAACGCCCGTACACTTGCAGCAGAGACCGCGGGGAGGGGGGCGCGACATGCCAGCGGGACCCGCGGCCAGAAGGTGGTTGTTTGGAACTGGTAAGATTAACCGCCGGACCCATGCCCGGCAGTTGGAATCCCTACACGGCATCCCAGCAGAGGAGGAAATTCCGATCATCCTAAGGTAAGGATTTACCAACCTATTTCTACCCCCTAACACTCCCTTAGGGGTGCCTAACCCTAACCTTCCCCCCCCAGTGCCTAACCCTAATCCCCCCTTCCCCGCCGCCTAAACCTAAGACCCCCGGGGGGGGTGCCTAACACTAACCCCCCCTTCCCCTAGCCTAAAACTAACCTCCCGGGGGGTTGCCTAACCCCAGGTCCCCCCCTGGAACCCTAAACCTAACCCTCCACCTCCTGCGGCTATCCGCACCCGGCTTCCCTTCGATTGGGATGCCAGGCGTCGGGCTCCCGGCGTATGTCTAATATTCCTTGCCGGGATATGACAGTCGGGAAGCCAGCTGTCGGGATTAGGTCCGCCGGCTTCCCCACTGCATACCGGTTGTTTAGTATGTATGAACAGCCATCATCTGCAGATATATCGGTTAGGTGTGTACCCAGCTTTAGTCTTGATCCTCTCGTATCAGATCACCACATTGGTTTGGAAGAACTTGTTTGTATTATTCGATGTATATGTGAGCGCCAAAACAAGATCTATATGTTTATATACGTAGAGTATATGTGGTGTTAGGTGACACCACTTTGGATATCTAGTTCAGGCTGCTTACTTGTGCAATTTGTTTGGTAATCCTCTTTTCTGTGGAGAGAAAGGTATCTTCCCAGCCACCAGAGGAGAACATTTTACTGCAACCCAAAGCACTCATGCGTCTCTGTACTGGGACTCCATAAGGGATTGTTAGATATGCAAGAGATTTTATGTATACCTCTTTCATCGATTAGGTTAACCAAGTGAATCCTTGTGCAACATAATTAAGCTAGTTTATTGCCCAACATAGAATCTGCATGATTGCAGATTAAACATTTGCGTTATAACTGCATTGTTCCCTTCCTCTAGGGGAGTAGCACAGCCTTATTTCAAAAATCAACCTATTTATTGTACATGTGGAAATTTTCCATCTCTACCCAATCCAGTTGGGAAGTAATCTTGTAATATGCAAAAATTAATTAATATGCGGAAATTAAACATAATCCCAGCAGCTGCCGCCATTAATTCTTCTGTTTCAGGTAGACCTGTCTATCCACAAATTATCTTTGCTACTTTAAAGTGGCTGCAGAAGGAGACGAGTGGTATAACCAATCAGAAGCTGCAATGCTTATGATTAGTCCTCGTTCTCACAACCCCATTTTCATCTGTGGCTACTAGACAAACAGTCCTGGTGACAATATACTACATAGAGAAGGCCCCTGGTTTATAATACAAGTTTTAATAAGTGTTCAACATGCAAGATTCAGTAAATCTCAATAAATATATTAGTGTTACAGAATGCAGCATATCTGGCACTAGATATATATATATACACACACACACACACATATATATATACACACACACATACAAATAAAACTAGCGCAGTAATTTACACCATCAAATTGAAGAGCATCACACAATGTTTATTACATCGATTCCGTAAAAAAATTCCATAGATGCAGGGGTGCTATAGATTACCCAGGCTTGCATTAAACTAATTTCACAGAGCCTCATATTATGTTTGGACATAGCCATACCCATATGATTGGCCCTACACCCCTAGCACCAGGGCCCTGCATAAAAGAAACATAACTTGCTATGCAGAACCTGCATACAACAGCCAATAGCCTTGGCTCACCTCATGCTCTTTTTGGGCTTCTTTCTCCAACATTTCAAATTCATTTGTTTCCTGTTTCTCTGCAATGTATTTTTCTATATCAGCCAATTCTATCTTCTGGCTTTCATTTTCTACTACCAGACTATCAAAATTATTTCGCATGATCTCTAGCTCCTGTAGAGCGGTTTCCTAGGGGTAAGAAGGAAATAAATTAAATGGGACAATTTTATTTTAAAAGGTCTTTCACATGCTTACAGAAACAAACACTAAATAAGCACTTACTTTCTCCTTCATTAAAGCTTCACAAATTTGAAGACTTTCCATAAAGTCATTTTGTTGAGCCTGAAAATAAACATGATGTTTTCATATCTTACTAGATCAGGCAGTTTAAGAAAACAGAAAATGTATTTATTGGTTTGTCCAATTATACTGCCAATGTTTATAAGATCAGGCAGACACACAACCTGTCATAAGGGGTCCCAAACATCTATGATGTATTACCCCAAATGCCCATTTTGCCGATGCTAGAGCACCAGGGAAATTAAACATGTCGGAAATCCTTGATTCACCAATACAGACCAAACAATAATCGGGATCTGAGGTTTTTTTTTTTTTTTAAAAACGCAGTTATTCCCCAATCCACTAACGGATCACTGATCAATGTTCGCAAATCAGTTATTTGATTGCCGATTGGATCAGCAGAACAGGTAATCGGGATGCATAGCCTGCATAAGACATGAACTCAAAATACTGGTTGAATGTGCAACTTTAGAAATGGTTTCAAAATTGGAAGCCAATCTTAAAAAGTTATGTACTTCCCATTGAGTTGTAATTTGTTTAGATAAATATTCAGCTAAAAGAAAAAACTACACCTAAGCAATTTGCATGTTCAGATAGAATAAAAATCCACAATTAACACCCGTAAATAATACAGACAAGGGGAGCAAAATCTATTTCATGCATAGAGAAGCGATAACTCTACAAACACTTTAAAGTGAAGTACTCACATTTCCTTCCAAATCAACAATTTTTTGTTCAAGCATTTGTATTTGCTCCCTGCAGACATCATGGTCGTGGTTTAAATGCGGCTCCTCAATAGAATGATCCTGACCCTTGTCCATGTGTGCACAGCAACCTGAAACATTTGTTGCAGTGTCCTCTACTTGATCATCATCTGTTTCCAAAGGTTTCGGCTTTTCAGGTGTCCCCAAAGAGTCTCTTGTTTCATGACTATGCTGATTACTCACAGGCCTGTTTTGTAGCTCATCTTTTAGATTTATTAACTGCAATTCAAGTGTGTTTACAAGACCCACTTTCTCGTCTTGGGACTGAACTTGTTCTTTCAAAGATGTAGTCTCTCTTTCTAAGAGTAGTCTTTTCTGCACTTCCACTTCATATTCTTTACTCAGGTTTTTCAGCTTGTTTTCCAGATCTGAAACTTTCTGCTCCATAGACTTTTGTCTGCTAGAGTCTTGAAATTCTGCACTGCGCACAGAAGGATGAATACAGAAAACATGATGATAACTTTATAGCAGCAAAAAGGCTAAGAAGCATGCAGTGTTGTTACGAGGATCATGGATATGTTTTGTAGACCATATCTATATTAGAAGCAGGAAAGTCTGTCCCCCGTCTCAGTCATGTGCAGTGAGACCGCCCCACCCCCATACCAAACAGCTTCCACAGTGACAGACCGGGACAACATACAAGAGAACAGATGTCAACAGCTCTCCACAACTAGGAATATGGACGATGGCCAATGTCGCCAACTGGGTTGAAATTGCTGAAGCTGGGTGTCATGCAGTAAAAATGCCAAGGGAATGAGCTCTGCAACGGCCACAAGTAGCAACCTGGAGAATGACAGATCACATAACAAGACTGACAGTTGCTGATGTCATCAGGAGGCGCTAAGCTCATCATCACTATTAAACTTCTCCTCATTTGAATTAACTAAGGCAGAGCGGCTACTTTTGACCAAAGGGCTATCATTTGTGCCTAATACACCTTTTGACGACTTTTTCTGGCAGATAGAAAAACAACGTTTAAATCGCCAGCTGAAATTGAAGGAATTCTTTAATAAACCTGAATCTACAAAAATGACTAAAGATACCTTACCACCTGCTTTGCGTAAATTACAACCACGCTCTAACTTTGAACCAGGTTCTTCTAATGCTAGTATAAAAACATATATTAGAATGCTTGAGGATGAAGTGTCCATGTTATCTAAGCAGCCTTGTGTGGTGCACTCTAATCTTACGCAACCAGAGAGGGCGGCCATTATGTCACTCTCAGAAAATCCTAACTTAATAATCCGTCCAGCGGACAAGGGAGGGGCGGTGGTGCTCCAGGACATTTGTGACTACAGATCTGAGATTTATCGCCAGCTGAGTGACAGTGCCACTTATTGTAAATTGAATGGTGACCCTACAGTGGCTTTCAAATCAGAATTATCTATTATTCTGAAACATGCTTTGGAAGAAGGAATCATTGAAGAGGCATTATCTGAAGCATTGTTGCCGGAGTTTCCCATCACCCCTTTACTATATACACTCCCTAAGGTTAATAAGGGGATTATTCCACCTCCGGGATGACCCATCATCAGTCCTAGGGGTTCTCTAGCACAACCATGTGCAGTTTTTTTAGATTCTATCCTGCAGCCTTTAATTCAGTCGCATAGAAATTTTCTGTTGGACACAACATCGTTATTGAATAAATTACTTGAATTAGGAGACATTCCACAAGATACGTGGCTAGTATGTGCAGTTGTAACGAGTTTATATACAATTATCCCACATGGGGATGGTTTAAGGGCATTCAGGGATACTTTGTCTCATAATTCTCTGTATGATCATGATTACATCAACTTGTGTGTTGACATGTTGAAATTTGTTCTGACGAAAAACTATTTTTTGTTTGATGGCGGGTATTACCTGCAGCTCATGGGTTGTGCCATGGGCTCAGCGGTGGCACCCGCGTATGCAAACAATTATATGTTTGGTGCCGAGCAGGAGATATTTTTTTCAGATTATATTGTGGCTGGTAAAAATCCTGTTCTATACTAGGTTCATAGACGATTTGTTTATGATCTGGCAGGGCAGTGATAAAGCATTAAGAGAATTATTTGATGCTCATAATAGCTCGCCAAGCCCTGTGAAATTTACCATTAGCATGGATCAACACTCCATTGATTTCCTGGATGTTCTTATCACCAAAAAAAAGGTTCAGCATTGACCACCTCGGTCTTTATTAAAAACAATGATCGAAACACTATTACATAGGACATCCTAGAAGTCTTAAATTGGGACTTCCATACTCCCAGATGTTGAGGGTATGGCGTATTAATGATGACATCGATACTGCTGTCCGGCAGATCGATGTACTTATACAGAAATTCATTGCACGTGGCTATGACATCAAAAGCTTACTTGATACTAAGAATAGAATTATGCAGGTTGAAAGAAAAACTTGGCAAACTAAATGTGAATCTAGTGATAGAATAGAAATACTCCCGTCGGTTAATAAATTTAATGTATTATCTCCTAATATTAAACGGGCATCTAAAAAGCATTGGCCCATTGTAAAATATGTTATTCCAGAGGGAGAAATTTACGGGATATATTGATAAGGCCGATACTTCTAATCGCATGGATACTCCTCTTAAAAAACATTTTTTGGCAGTAAGAAAGAACGGATGTCACAGATGTTCATGTGTGACATGTAGATACTTAATCCCTGGGGATAGCTTTGCTCATCCGCATTCGGGTAAACAGTTTTCCATTCTTCACCATTTAACATGCAATAGCACATTTGTCGTGTACCAGATTATTTGTCCATGCGGACTTTCGTACGTGGATAAAACCCAGCGTAAATTTAAAGAACGCATGGCAATGCATAGTTCAAGTATTCGGACAGCATTGTCGTGTGGCTCTAGTGATCAGCCGGTGGCCCGGCATTTTCTGGCATTCAATCATAATTTGGCATGCCTCCGCTACAGGATGATAGATCATGTCCCACAGCCAAAAAGAGGGGGTGATAGAAACCGTTTGCTATTACAGTGTGAGGAGAGATGGATTCATCGATTGGATGTAGTTGCACCGCGTGGTTTAAATGAGGCTCTCACATTATCGTGTTTCTAATAACTAATTACTGGAATTTAATAACATCACTATCTCTATATGTATGTGAATGTTAGTCATTGCTGCAATATATGTTGACATGCATAGGTCTTTTTGTATAGCATAGCATGCCTGCAATATTCCTTAATTATATCCGCGTATGACTGAGGCTACTATGTAACTGGGTATAGCATGGGCATGTGATAAGACATTTTTGTATATAATCATTTTTATATATAATGACTATTATGATCATTGTGAATGTGTTTTGATATCCACATACGTAACATTGTTGGTATCTGTAATGCTGTATATCCATTCCGCTCATTTGACAATCATTTCATGTACATTATTGTGGTAATTGTGGTTGCTAGGCAAACAGGCACAGTGATATTGCATTATATGTCCTGGCTCTGTTTGTGTTTCTATGGTCATGTGGTCCTGTAGTGATGATGAGCTTAGTTGCTGATGTCATCAGGAGGCGCTGTCAGTCTTGTCATGTGATCTGACTGGCTTGTGTTTAGCACATTGGGCAGAGGGGTGTATTTAAGGTGAGCCATTTGTTTGTACCTGTATATGGTTGAAGATAGTACTAAATCGTTCTATTGATCTCTGTTTGATTTATTGAGAGGGGAGTGCTGCACATATACATATATACACACAGAAAAAAAGGGCACTCACCAGGTAATAGAAATCATATCTTTATTTGAATACTCATTAAAATAGCATCATGTTGATGGTCAACGTTTTGGTCCTCGCAGGGACAGTCATCAGGACAACACCACCTAGCATACTAGTAAGCTAGGTGGTGTTGACCTGTCTGTACTGGATACAGCTGTCCTGATGACGGTCCCTGCGGACCATCAACATGATGATATTTTAACAAGTTGTCTAATAAAGATATGATTTCTATTACCTGGTGAGTGCCCTTTATTTCTAGTTCCATTTGTGGATACCTCTGGATTCCTAAGGAGCACTGCCGTTATACATTGTACGATCTAAAGCTTTGAGTGTGGACTTATAGATATACATACACAAAATAAAAATACCTGCTAAGAATTGGAGCATCCTCCATCATCGACCGACTGGCTGCCTTATCCCTTTGAGTGACTTTGCCTCCGAAATTGAGATCTATATCTAAAGCAGTGTCATCAAATATATGGGTAGCATCTTCAAAATCAAACTCTGTTCTATTGGCTGGGAAAAAAACAAACAGAAAAAAATATATAAATAAAACATTCAAGACGAGAGTAATATTCAAAGGAACAAACGGCCCGACTCTGAGCGGCATGCAATGCCGATGTGCAGTTGCAAAAATCGTTCAACTGCATGAACATGTGCCAAAATGCCTAGAAACTATGGCTCTCTCACACACAAACGGATTTGTCAGTCTGTGAAAAACCGCATGGTTTTTTACAGTTTAACTTTAGTGTAAGTTAAAAATACATTCGGGCTTCCACACTGCACGACCACGGCATGGTCGCAGTGTTACAGCCGTGATAACCACCGACTAGGACAGCTGCCATCAATGGCTTCAGTGTTAAAGATTGAATAGAGATCCAAACACATGGAAATAACGTTGCACGGTTCAAAACGGTTGTGTGTGAAAGGGACTAAAGCACTGGGAAAAACAAAACGAAAAAACCCCCACATTTTTCCTCTGTCCAGATAAAAACTGTGTGAAATAGCGTTACACAAATTATATGCACAAAGGGCTGTTTCTATCGAAATGCATGGCATCAGAAATTATGGGTGTTCCTGGGAGGTGGCTAGGAATGTGCGCAAGAATGGTCACTTCAGTGGGTGTGTTATGGGAATGTAAAGCCGTAGACAGATGGAGAAACTGCAAATGCCATAGGGCTGGTGCGACTGTTGACGATGTCTAAGGATGCATCAATCGATATTATTGCATGTACGGACACAGAGTGGGTGCCTCAGTCCTTGTACAGATGTGTCCACATACATCTATTCTCTGTGCGCTACAAGTCGTGTTACACAACGTGTGGGAGCCGTGTGACTCGGTAGTGCAGAGCATCCAGCTGCATGCTGACACTATCGTAGCATTTCCCATGCAGATACACACAGAACATAGGCAGTACTGAGTTACGCCACGGCATGGTGTGACTAGAAGGACTAGCGTGCAAGGAGGCTAGAGGAATGTGAACACATCTGTACATTTGGCAGCACAGATGTACACTAGGTAAGGAGTTTGTAGCGGCATTTGCATAAAGTCACAGACGGGTGACCGCCTAATGACGCTGCTGCGTGCGACTCAGAATGAGGCCCTAGACTACAAATGATACGTACATTCATCAAGCTCCTGTAAAATGCTGCAAGTGGAAAGCTTTGGTAGTTTGGTAAAGTTGGTGCTTAAGTTAGATTCAATGTCAAATGATGAAACGCCTGCAGCACACAAACTTTTGTGGATTTTTCCAGGAGCCCATGTAACCCTCCTTTTTCGATTAACCTTAAAAAGAAATTATGATCAGAAAAACCTTGTGTGTACATATTAGATTTAAAACATAAAGGGAGGAAAAGTTTAACTTTGTCAAAATAAGTCACTATAATCCAAATGCATATTATATTTTTGTATTGAGAAAGCGGTATATAAAGTAAATAAAAAAAAAAGTTTAAAAAGTTAAAATTATACCCGTATGTCTTCATGGGACACTTGAGATGACGCAACGACAATATTCGTCAAATTCCATATCCGGTCTTCCCTGTCCTTTTGAAGCTGCTTTATTTCTGCCAGCAACTGAGAATGCTCCTCTTTAGCCATGGCGTGGGCTTTCATCTCAGATGACGCCTTCAAGAAAAAAGGAATATTAAAGGTTTAATATTTATGCGCATGACTATTGGTTCATACACAGAACAAGTTTCTCTGGGTCATAGAATATCTAATACAGAAAACATTTACTGTAGTTGCAAGTCAACTGGGATGAAGCCCCACTGCATTACCTCCAAGCTTTCCAGCTGCTTCTTTAAATCCATTATTTCCTTCCTGTACCTCTTGAGTAATGCCTGGTCATCCAATACTTCATTAACATGGGGAGTATTTCTTACATGTTTCGCTGTACTTGCAAACTGAAAGTTAATAATCAGTATTACAGTCAAAGAAAGAAAAAAAAAAAAAGAAGAAAAAAGGCGTGTAGGATTGGGGAGGGGTGGGGGTGGTTACAACACTATAAGATGAGTTCAGCTCACTCTACTTTAATATTATGCAGTTGCAATTGTTTACACAGTTTTTAATTTTAAACACGTGACAATAGTGTGGGCTGTGAACTATTTGCTTTTTAAAATGTCAATGTTCCATTTAGGTACCATAGATGTTTGGTATAACATACAATATTTGGACTACAATAGGAGTGCGATGCATCACCTGGAACTAACAACCTGAACAGTGCAGAGAGAAAAAGAAATTAAAATATTAAATTTACGGTACTGACAATGCCGTTGTTGTACTTCCGCTAAAGCCTTAATACCAGTTGCATGGGGAACACTGGTGGTACGGAGCGATGTGAGGAGTCTCGGCACTTTGAAATCTACAGTTTTAATTGAAGCCCCTCTCCTACTATCCTCCTATTACTACCAAAGTCCAAAAGGATAGAGAAAGTATATAAGTGACAAGAAAGAAAAATACTGTCCAAACAATAAAGAGGACAGGAACATAAAGACAAAACATTGTCCCCAATGGAATCAGAGAAAAGGATTTAATGCAAGTACAAAGATCCCATTTTCTCCTTCATCCTTGAGAACACTGATCCCAAAGCTGTCCCTAAGTGTCAGTGTCAGAGTACTCCTGGCACTGTGCAACCAAAACTGACAATGTGGATGCACAGGAGAACAGAATGGGCTCTCAGTTTCCTAAACAGATATGCCTGCCCCAATGTAAGGCTCGCAGATGACCCATGTAATCTACCAGGTGACCACCAGCATTGAGGCTGACCACCTAACTAGTTTGTGGGAATCCTAAACAAAGATTGTACATCCTATGCACCACTTAGTCTCTTGGGGACAAAAAAAAAAATCGAGCTCCCCAACAAGCTCTTCATGCAAAGAAGAATGCCAGCAAATAGCGGAACTTCATGATTTCAGAGCAATCTGAAATTCACCTTCGGCTTGAAATTATTCTTTTGTCCTTCAGATAGCACTGTCCTCATAGAAAACAAGGAAAGGTGACCTGTAGTAAACCGCTTTATGAGCTCAGGGGTGACATCTCCCACAACATAACTGCCTTGTTGACCAATATAGCCTTGGGAAAAGCACCAGCCACCATGAACATAATGGCCTCATTTTTCCTATGTGAGGGTATCAGATTTGAGAACAGAAATTGTGGTTATTTTAGATAAGGGAGCAATGGTAGTATCTATCTTGAGGGATCAGTCTTAATTTCACTCAGATATTTGAAAGTTATTATAATAATGATCTCTGTATAATGCTACCTACATATCTAACTACATCCATATAAAGCTGCGAGAAACCAGAGACTTTCATTATGTCGAGCCCACGCCTTGCACTAAAGATCCTCGTTAAAAAAAAAAAAAAAAAAAGGGGGTAGTTTTAGTTTTCTATTTAAACCGGGATGTGTCCATAACCTCCGGTACCTCACTATCCCGAACGTGCAGTACTGACAGGAAATGGAAGTGTTAGTGTATCCTGTCAGCCTTGTCCCACAGGGAATTTCCTTGGCAAGAAAGTACAGCTCAGAGTCAGACGCAACAGAACACGCACCATCCTCTTGGGAAGAGAACCCAATGTGGAACCCACCCAGACCAGACTGCTGGAAGCAGCCTCTATTAGGGTCGTTATGTCAAAGTAGAATCAGGGATTTGTTCCAGATGCTACAAAAGTTTAGTCAGACCCTGAGCCACACTACAGGAACTATCAGAAGAGGGTCCTGAGACCACTGTTGCAGGGAAAAGCAGCTCTGCAAGGCCCATAAGTGGGAGTGGAAATGCTAGCGACTAGTTGCTTTGAGAGATCAGACACCACCTGGGCAAGGTCTCTTTCCCAGGAGAGTATGGAATTAGCATTTCACCTCACATGCTGCAGACAGGGCATCTGTGAAACTTGTCTGGCATTTTCAGCAAAGCTCTTTGCCTCAACAACCCCCCTTTGGGAGGTTGCACCCAGCCCTGGGAGCATCTCCCTCAGGCATATAGAGAAATTAAAAAAAAAAAAAAAAAAGATTTACAGAAAAATCCAGGAAAAAAAATCCAAGTTGACTCCAGCATTAAATTAAATCCCTGATGAAAAATGGTGGATAGTCTTCTACTTTATTGCGGTTATCTATGGCACATGGTTTCTCAATGGCAGCAGAGTATTGGGTGACCCAAGAAGATACCCAAATATAGAGAGAGAACTGGTGCAGCAGGTAAGTTAGAAAGTAACAGGCTCCATACACCATTTGCTAAACCCCAGTGTTGCAAGGATAAAAGTAGAAATAGGAGACAAAAATTAAGTAATAGAAGCTAAACAGTCTATAGGCAGATTTACAGACAGCATGGTGGCACAGTGGTCAACATTGCAACCTTACAGTACTGGGTATGTATTTGATTCCACTAGACGTGAGCCCATATGTTCTTTCCATATATGGGAGGATACCATTCAGGAATTTAGACCTGAAGCTCCAATTGGACAGGGATCAGTCATATGGTATACTTTGTACATCTCAATGTTTTAGGATGGCGCTAAATGAATAAATCATTGCACACTGCTGCTGTAATTACCTCCACAAAAAGACAGAGCCCGCGTTAGGTGTGCCACAAGATAATTAACATTTTTTGTATTAAAATGAATCAGAAAGTAGAGAAAGTAAAATCCACAAGGTTCTGTTAGTTACCTGAAGAGTGCTTAATGTTTCGTCATATGAAACGGATGTAATAGTACAAATAATCACAGTTTTAGTATTTCCACCCAAGGAATTTTGGAGAATACGTGTTAGCTTGCTATCACGGTAGTTTATAAATCCACTGGAAAAACAAAAGAAAAAACAGATACAATTATTTGTAGGAGCTATGAATGCTGTTTTTCTGTACACATCACATGCTAGATACATGCAAATCTGCTTAATTAAACAAAGAAAAATATAAAACTAAAGCTGTTAAAGTCTGAGTACCCAGTCAGACAGTGAAATATATATAAACTTTTATTGTAACTAGCTGAAGGTCTAGCTATGCTCTTTATGGACTTCCTCCCCCTCTCCTTGTATAACTCTTCTGGCTCAGAAATTCTTGAAGCCGCTTGCCTGCATGTATAATACAAGCATGCATCAAACAATTAAAATATGAAATAACTCCTTAGAACATTACATAAGTAGGGGAAAAAAAAAACAAAAAACAAAACAAAAACAAGCCATCACAAGCTTACCCAGCTTGGCCATCACTTAGTTTCTTGATAACTTGCCCCAGGATAAACAAGCTGCGGTTGATGTTGCATCCTTCTTTAAATCGGACACCTTCCGCCCCAGTTTGACTAGCTCTTTCACTGCCGGCCAAATCAACAAGATTCTGTGTGCACGATACAATGTAGTGTGTTAAAAACAAAAAGTTACTGTCACAGAATGGTTATTAATCCAATCAGTGATATGCCAGGGTGAACAAAATACTTATGGACATACATTTTGCTTGTACAATGCAGGCACCAGAGATCGTTAGGTGTTGCAGTCCATGTAACTTAGTAAAGAAGCCTATTCCATGCCCAATGTTTAAACACATATCAATGACTAGATTAAATGGGAGACCAATGCCGACGATTCAGGTATTGATGGGAAAATTGTATAAAATAAAAAAAAAAAAGTAGTAGATTAAAACTGACAATAAGTAAACTCTGTAATATACAATGTTAAAACTACATAACTTTAGAGATATGGTCCAACAGGGCTGGGTATGAAATAGCAGCAGTCGGGATGCCAGCTGTCAAAATACAGGCCGCAGCATCACGATGCTCAGCATCTTGACTGCGGTACGCAAGTATCCTAGTCCCTCGCCCTTCTGCCTCTAACCTTAACCCACCTAGCCCTCCCCCCATGGTGACCAACACCCCCCCCCACATACATGGATAACGGGTTACCCGGTCAAGGTATACTTCTGTTCGGGATGCCGGCTACGGTATCTAAACCGGCGTCAGGATTTAGGCACCCATGTTTAGTCTCAGGTTGGGATTCAAACACCAGGATTTCAACAGCCGGCATCATAACTACATCCCAGTCCAACAATATGGGCCATTATAGCTTGTGTGTCATATATATATATCTAGCCCCCATGCACATGACACAGTAGTGACCTCCTGATGTCTCATTGCCCATTGCCTTTGCGAACTCCTGGAGGGGTATTCAATTAGGTGCGAGAATAGCAAAAATCCTGCAGCTACAGTGTTTTTCCTGCAGGTGCAGGGTTTTTTGAGCACCGGGAGTTTTTGCACACCTCCAGAGCACGACCAATTTTTCCTGAATTCCAAAATAAGTAATTGGAAGTTTCTAATTAGCTTAGTCAGTAATTAATCACTGCAGCAGTTTCTTCTTCATACAGCAGCGGTGTGTGTCTGTGTGTGCGAGCATCTGCGTGTGGGTGTCCCCGGAAGCAGCAGCAGGAAGAGCTACATCTCCCAACAGCCCCTTCCCCAGAGCAAACATGGAGGGGAGATGGCAGCTAGTCGTGGAGACCACCGGAGAGGCAAGTAGTTCTTTTTTTTTTTTTTCGTATCGTGGGGTTTTCAGTGCTGAAAAATGTGTGTCCAGCGCGGGCATCGGGAGCCAGCGGTATTCCAAAGATTGGGCGAGAGATCTGCGTGATTTTTTGCAAAGAAAACCTCGCTCTCAGTTGAATATCCCCCTGGTGTCTGCTGTCATTACACCTCAATGTGTGGAAGCAAGATGCTGTGGTCTTGTTTTTATCTACAGTATATCAAGCCACTCCTGTAGACTTGCTTGAACTATTCCCAAGGGGTTGGGTATGGGATCCCGGCAGTCAGTATCCCAGCGCTGGCATCCCAACAGGGTTAAGATACAGACACTTGTCAGTCAGTATCCTAAACCTCCCCCTTTCCCTCCCTGGTGCCTAAACCTAACCCTCCCAACCCCAGTAGTAACAGTCGGGATGCCGGTGGTTGGGATACCGGCGCCGAAATTGCGACAGGTATCGGGATTCTGGCGCTAGCATTCTAAGTTCCGGCACCCATACTGTCAGGATTTTGGCCGATCCCCCTCCCAAGGCCATGCATAGAGGGATTAGGATGACAAATTTTAGTTCAAAGTGGATGTTGTGTTATCCTTGCAACTTGATGTGCAGAAGCTGACAGCTTGAGCAATAGAGTGTTTAAGCTTACTGTGTACTGCCAACTTAATAGTACACAGTTATGGTTTCCTTTTATTGGGTTTCACCTCAAGTTAAATGCAAGACGAAATAAATTTATAAAACTGCAACAAATGTGATATTTAAAATGGAAACTTTTTTGGAAAGTAATTTGTGTTTTCATACATTGTTAAATTTAGATTACTTTTTCAGCCAGTTTGTGGCAAAAGAAGTCAGTTTATACCCCTTAGCCACTAGTTTGCCGGGTCGCACCCGGGATGATGTTCATGCGCCCATCCCGACCCGGCTGAAAACCTCTGTCAGACAGGCGGCCCGGCCCGGCACTAATGCTGGGTCAATGACGCCATCGGTGTCACGTGATGAGCCGGCACTTGGAGATTCTCTCATCTCCAAGCACCGGCTCCTCCTATGCAGAGAACAGGACCCAGGTCGCATCGACCCGAGTTACTCGTTCACACTGCTTCACGAGCCGGGTTGAACCCACATTCAACTCATGCTCGTGACCAGGAATGAAATGCCAGGTCACTCGACTGTTATTTCAACCCTGCCATTTCACACAGCAAAATAACCCAGGTTGCTGTGCGCTCACGTGCAAAAACCCAGGTTATTGCTGGATGGAAAAGGGGTACTTAGGGGGTCTTGGCATAATTTTGTGCACACCTGCGTGAACTGTGGGTGGTAAGGAACTACATCGGACCGATGGTAAAAATGCAGTAATAGAAAGAGTTCTGGTAGACTTGCCTAGATAACTTTCTTAGAGGTACATAGGGTCCACAGGGATACCATGGGGATATTATGGTTGGAAGACCAAGCACCAAACAGTTAAAGCTTTGGCTCCCAGAAAGTGTGGACAGCCCACGTTGGCAGACTTGCACAATTGTTCAGCAGAGGCACCACGACTGAATGCCCACGATGGCCCTACAGAGTAAAATGTGCTGTCAGCCTGTGTGTACACCTGAAAGATAGTCATGCATAGCCATCCCGCCAGAGTCCGCTTATTAGCTGGCCATCCTTGTTTGTGAAAATCATAGAATACAAAAGGAGAGTCTGATTATCTAGTTTATCAGTTTGTACACTCCACATAAATACTGAGAACACTAACTACATCCAGGAAGGCTTCACCTACAGAAAGGTCTGGAGCCTGAAAAACTGGAACAATGTCTTCATTTATATGAAACAGGATTACTACCTCAGGAAGGTAACCCTCCCTTATACGAAGAACAGCTTTATCCTGGTGGAAAAAAAAAAATCAAAAATGGGGAGCGACAAGACAGCGCTGCCAAATCAGAGACTCTGCGAGCAGAAGATGAGATAGCAAAAATTGTCTTTGCTGTCAACCACTTCAAATCCTCAGAGTCTAAAAGGGGTAAATTTACTAAAGTGAGTTTATAGAAGTGAGTTTTATTAGAGATTTTGCTTATAGCAACCAATCAGATTTTACTTAACATTTAACTAGCACCTTCTAGAAGAAAATAGCTAGAAACTGATTAGTTGCTATGGGCAACACTTCCTCTAAAACACACTTCTGAAAACTTGCACTTTAGTATATTTACCCTTAAAAGGTTCAAATGGGTAAAATTGTAAAATCTTTAGAACCAAAGACAAATGCCACAGTGCTAATCGGTAGAACAAAAAAAAGGCTGAACTCGCAGAACTCCTTGGTAAAATAATTCTAACGTCTGGTAATGAAGCAATCTTCTTCTAGAACCAGACTGACAATGCAGAAACAGCCAGTATTCTGAAAAGCCTGAACACCCTAGGATCATATTCCTTATGAGAACACCATTGATCAAAAGAATGCCAAATTCTGTAATAGATGCAGACAGAAGCAGGCTTCCGTGCTCTAAGCAACATTTGAATTACAGAACTGAAAAATCCCTTCGCTTTTAAGATGGAAGATTCAAGAGCCAAACCGTCAAAGTCAGACGGGGCAAGTCCAAATGTCGGCAGGGATTCTGCGTTAGCAAATCCTGCCACAAAGGAAAGGATATAGACTGTACCGACAGATTCTGTATGTCGGTGAACCAATGACGTCTGGGCCAAGCCAGAGCCACCAGTATAACTGCTCCACCTTTCTGCTTGAATTTTCCAGAGAACTTTTGGGAGCAGGGAAATTGGAAGAAAGAGATACACCGACTTGAAGTCCCATCTTACTGCCAGTGCATCCACGAAGGCTACCAATGGGTCTCTGGACCTGGCCCCGTACCTGGGGACCTTATGGTTGTGGCATGATGCCATAAGATCTCTCACCGGTAGACTCCATGTGTTTACCAGGAGCTGTAACACTCCCAGATGGAAAGACCACTCTCCGGCGTGTATGTCCTGGCGACTTAGGAAGTCTGCTTTCCAATTTAGCACTCCTGCTATGAATATTTCTCGAAAAGGCCACTTCTTCCATGTCTGCATAACTTTTTGTGCCACCCTGATGATTGGAGGTAGGCCACTGTAATCACATTGTTGGACTGGATCTGGACCAGCCTGCCATGATCAGAGCAGTTCCAGAATGTATGTTGGCAGATGACTTTCTTGATTTGTCCATCTTCCCCAGAACGGACGCCCTATAAGATGCTGTCCATTCCTCCTGGAAAAAATCAATCTTTGTTGAGGCCTGGAATGTAATGGGGCATATTCCACCATGTTTAATGTGGATACCATGGTCCCCAGGACCTGTATTGCTGAGTGAACGGATACCCCGATTTCAGAGCAACTTGCCCATCCGCAATTGTATAGCCGAAAACCTGTCCACTGGTAGTAAGATCCTTGTACCAAGGAATCCAGTAGTGCCCCCCGATGTACCATTTTGTTGGAGTAAAGGGAAAACCTTTTACAATTAATTATCCAGCCCTGCTCCTGTAGACAGGCAGTGTTCAGCTGGAGATGATGTTGTTAATATCAGGAGGTCGCCCAAGTATGGCAGTATCCTGACTCCTTCTGAAATAAGCAGTTATGACCGCAAATATCTTGGTAAACACCCGAGGGGCTGTGGACAGACCAAAACGCAATGGTAATGTTGTTGACGAATAGCAAAACTCAGAAACCCTTGGTGGATAGTGCAATAGGTACATGCAGATATTCATCCTCTATGTCCAGGGAACCGTGAAATCCCCAGGTTCCATTGCCAGCATAATTGACCGTAGTGTCTCCATACAGAACTGGGGCAAATGGATGAACCTGTTGAGAGATTTCAGATTCAGAATAGAGAGATACCCATTGAGCTTCTGAATCAATAACAAATCTGAGTAATAACTCCTTCCTTACTAGCTAGGAACCGGGAGTTGTGCAAACAACTTTCTGGGGAGTAACCCCTTAGGAAGGAGTCACACAAGAATCCCCAGTAGGGAGGGGGATTTCCCACCAAATGCACTCACCCTGTGGAAAAGTGTAAAAAACAAAACACTAGTCTTCTTGGAATCTGGAAGTCTACCTGGAGTGTTCCATGCTTCCCCCATAACCTCAGTGAGCTGTTCAAATTGAGAGATTGCAGTCTAAAAATCACCCGCTGGTCCTGAACACCAGGTTTATCAGGGTTTAGGAGCCGGTACTTCATATTCTTTAATGAAAATTGAATAATCGCCCCTGCTAGAGAGCGGAACGTCCACTGATGAATGGTGCTCCTCCTCTACGCTATAGGCCCAGAGAGAGAAACTGTGTATCCTCTGCTTCCTCAAATGATATATCCGAATCTGAAAACAGTGTGGACTGAAAGAATGGTGCAGTCCATCTATATGCTTAGACGGCTGATGCCCAATTTACTTTTAACATCTGCAGATAGGTAGATGCTATAAACCAGATTCTGAACTGAGTGGACATAACCCTCCATCCAGAAAAGATGTATGGGAAGAGGAACCATAGAAGGCAGGGTGGGAGTTGATACGCGGTCCACTAACTGTGTCATAACCTGAGACCAGGAGGACATTTAAGGTGACCCTGGAACAGGTGCCGGCTAGGTGGACTGTTGTGGTGTATATATCAATCAAATCACAGTCCAACCTGCATGAAATCCAGAGAGGCCAACTGCACAGGATTACATGAAACCAGCACAAGTACAACAGTCTCATGTTTACCCTTGTCCTGAGACATGGGAAATACTTGCAAGTACCTACAACCAATGTAGGAGTTAAAACTGCACTGTTACCCCTTTCACAGAAAAATAAATGTGAAGTACTCTCTAACCCCCTATACACCAGGGAGTTGGGGGTTAGTAAAAACATTGCATATAAATAGGATATATACACTTACAAGTTGGCACTGAATCAACTTATACAAAAGTTGTTAGGATTCCGGTGCGCGCGCGAGAGCGAGAGAGAATCTTCTCTCAGCATACATTTCCATGATCAACTGCAGCTGAGCATCTCCAACTAATAAGGAGAGAGGGGGGTGGTAGCTCAGTCTTCACAAGTAAATGTGAAGTACAATTTAAACCCTATCATGGTAGTTGAGGGTCAAATGGAGCAATAGCAGTGAAAAATAAAATCTGCTTCCTCTTAGCATAGAAAAAGGCAACCCGGATTGGTAAGGATAGAACTATAACAGTCAACACACAAACGCGCAGTTATATCCTGCGAGGACACACAAATCTTACATGAAACCAGCACAGGTGGCTCCCCCTCGGCTTTATCTTTTGACATACTCAAAGTAAAAGCAAAATTGCAAAGTTATGTAACAGCCTTCACAAAATCTCAACGAATGTAAAGTACTTCAGAAAGAAATAACAGTGATAGTTATAATTGACAGATAGAAATAAAGAGTATCAGTCAGCAGCTAGCAAACAGTTACATACAATGTACATGTAATATAATTACAACTGGATCTAAATCCACTACAGCAACGCAAAGGAACGGTAGGACAGAGCACTGTATACCGTAACCAAGAGAGGTATACAGGGAGACTGACCCAGACCCTTGTGAGACCACAGTAACTGGGTGCACTGCTTGGACCGTGAGCGTCTCATACACATGGAGGGTAGGCAAAGCAACCCAGATGCTCGAGACCCTCGTAGGGACTGCGTATGAGTCAGGAAAGGAGCTGGCGGGGAAGCTCCTACCTCCCCCTAAGCTGCATTAACCAATCAGGTACGCTGGCCTCGTGGCAGCAGGTTGCGTCTGATGCCAATCCTCGGCGTCAGACGATAGGGCCCCGGACAATCCCTGGAACTTACAGCAGCGGCTTCTGGCGAGTCTCTGACACCAGAAGTAAGGACTGCCGCTTGAGATTCCCCGTAAGCGAGGAATCGCCTTACCTGAGATCTCCGAGCATCCGACGCAGTCCAGGTGGTAACCTCACTGCTAGCTAAGCTCAGCCACGACCCGCTGAATTCACCAGCACAATTACCGATGTTGCGGCCCGGCGGAGGCAGTACATGCATCTTAATGCAGATACTGCCACCTCAAAACAACTTCAAATAAAAGCTTAGGACTGTTCTAAGCAATCCTCCTGTTACAAAGGTGCATCTGGAACCTGCCGCACCAAACTAAAGTCCTATGACTAGGGGTGGGGTATATATGGAGGAGGACCCGAGGCATTAAGGGAGCCAAAGCTTTAACTGTTTGGTGTCTGGTCTGCCACCCATAATATCCTCCTGGTATCCTTGTGGATCCCTATGGAGCCCGAAGAAGAAAGTGACAGTATGGCGATAGGTCTAACTTTATATTAGCATAATAATACACGTTACTGTCCCTCCCACCATTATAGTCTGCTTCATAGGGCTTTAGAAGCACAAATCGTAACAAGTGACCCTCTGCTTCCCAATATACCAGATTAGATTTGGGTGGGGAATAGATCAAGGTAAAGTGGGTCTTCACAGTAGGTGCCATATTATGTAGGAGGGTGAGAGGTTAGACAGTCAATAGGTCGACAGGAAATCAAGGCCGCAAAGTTTTTTTCTTATGGATAGGTACTTACCCTGACGGTTAGGGTTAAGGTGGGTACACACTATAGCAATATGTCTGCAGAGCCAGTGATCTGCTGATATATCTGCAGATGGTCGTTCAAATACACTTAACGACCATCATCTGCATGCTGCAGCGGGTAGGGCTGGGGGCGTATCCCCCCCCCCCCCTCCTCCCCGCGGCTGCCTCTGTGTGTAGACGGGGAGAATCTGTAGACATATCTGTTCATCCGCTGTGCAGCGCAGCCAGTGCGATAGGTCTGCACAATGTCGTTCACAGACATATCATTTGTACACACTGGCCGACTGGGCCACAATATATTTGCCAATTAATTGATTAGCCAATATATATTGGCCAGTGTGTACCCAGCATTAGGCACCAGGAGGGAGGGTTAGGCATCAAGGGGAGGGTCAGAAAAAAAAAAAAAAAACAACCAAACCCACACACCATGTGTCGACCATTTGTACAGGTCGACCTTTTGTCCTTGTTGACCCATTGACTGGTGTCCAGCTATACATTGTCAACCTTTTTACTGTAGATCTTTCAATCCACAAACATTTTATACAAGAGCGACAACGTATGCATCATGTTTAGCCTCGAATAGTTTTATAGGTAAAAAAAAAAAAATATATATGTTGGTCGTATCCCATATAAATGCCGGTGTTTAAATGCAGCAGACCAAAGACCCAAAGAAAAGGTTATCTGCCCATAACAGACAGTTCATTACCAGACCATAGAATCAGGACATAAAGGGTCATTAACATGTGAAAGCTGTATAACTGACCTGTGTACAGTCTATCAGGTTAGTGATCTGAAACATCTGGAGTGCAATATCATTTTAATTACCTATAAGATACATGACAGTGTAATGTAATAAGTTTCTATCAGGTGTGCTATCCCTATAGGGATGGTAAATGTGCAGTTGTCAAGTGGATTTTTTTAATTCTGTAATAAAATCTCCTAATAGTGTTAAAATTAGTGGAATTTTTATTATTGCCCAATGCAAGGTTGGACAGTTTAGCATCAACCTAGCTAAGTCTAATCTACATGACATAAGACATGTCTAAGGGTGCATACGCACCAGGACGATATCGGCACTATTTGGCGTATTGGCACGACAAATCATGTATATCGCCTAGTGTGCGTGCACAAATGCGTGCTCCCGCTGGTCGCATGCGCTATCGTGTGATCTGACTGTGCAGCACAGCCAGATCACACGATATGGCATGCGGCGCCAAACATATTAATGAAGGACGGAACAAGTAATCATTCAGTCGTTCATTAAATTGTGCAGTGTGTACCGGCACTCATGTGATGTCCAAGAAACAGGCAAATCGCCCTGAAAAATCGGCATGATTGCCGGTCGTTTAGGTGTGTACCCAGACAAAGTCTCATCAACCCTGTCATGAACAGCCATACACATACACTACAACACACACACACACACAACCCAAATGTATCCTGATGTGTGTTCGTGTTTTGGGGCAATTTACGGATGTGAATGTCAAATATACTCTGTATAATCAGTGCAGCTATATAAAACAAGACAGGCAAAAATTGGAAAATATAAACAACAGATGCCGAGATAAGTTTTTTGGTGGTGTGTTAGGGAAAATAAGCTCTTTGTATTTTTGCACTGCAGTACAACAGTAGGTTAAGCATTTGTCTTACAAAGATTACTTCTGTGAACTCCTTCCAATGTACTGTAACACATCAATTTCACTGGCATCAGTTTACCTATTGACCATCCCACCTATTATTTAAGGTCTATTTGGTACAGTATGCTGTCACCACTTTGTGAATGTAGCATAACTGACAGTCCAAATCAGGTTCCATGTGAATACCATACGAATGAGCAGTCAGAATGATTTCTGGATGAATATTCAAAACCAATAGGACATGCTGAATTCATGGTCCACCCAGAACTCAACATGGCCTTGAGTGGTCCTTTAATAGTGTTAGTTTGTCCAGACATTACATATAAAAGGATTAACACCACACATACATACATACATACCAAAATGGCGGATCTCTCCCACAAAAATGGAAACAGCCTTGTTCTAGATTACTCACCAGGTGAGATACCATTACTGCTCCATCACAGTTCTCTGAATTTGCTGGATCATTTTGGTCCCGGCTTTCTACAATCTTTTATGAGAAAAATATGAAGGTTAGAGATGGGAAATTATACTCATAGTGCAATCTTTTGCATCTTTACTATGACCAAATTGCTATACTGCCTGCCACCAGTAAGAATAGAAAATGTGATTTTTGTTCTTACCTGATAGTGCTTTATCTCTCATTCCATGGGAGGCACTGGAGTGTCAGTGGGGTATAGCTGGTGCTAAGAGGAGTCTGGGCACTAAGAGTTAAGTCCAGACCACACAAGCTCCTCCTTCCCTCCTATACCTCACCTCTTGACCAGAGAAGCTAGTTCCTCCTAACAAATCTCAAAAGACAGAAAGGAGGAGAGGAAGAGGAGAACCAGATGAACGAACACACACACACACACACACACACACACACACACACACACACACACACACACACAAAGGCAGGGTCAGTGGGCCTGGAATGCCACAACCCTAAACAACCACCCCAAGCAACATCCAGAAGCGCAAGGGCAGGCATCCAGTGTCCCCCATGGAATCAGAGAAAAAGGATTCATCATCAGGTAAGATCCAACATAATTTTCTCTTTCATCCATAGAGGACAATGGAGAGACACTGTAGCTGTCACAAAGCTATCCACCAAGAGAGGGAATGCTCCTGTACTGTGCTCAGGACCTTTCGTCCTAAGCCAGCTTCCCTAGGGGCAAAGGAGTCAAGTCGGTACAGTTTTTGAAAGTGTGCTCTGATGACCACAGGACAGCCCCACTGAGGCCACGGAGTCCGGAAAAGGCACATTCGCTAAAGTGCAGGCCTGACAGATGACTGCCTAACGGACTGTACTTTGCTTGTAAGCAGGCCAACGCCCATTTGCTTGTGCTCGGACATCAGCAAAGTCTGTGTACTGGAAATCTTTGGTCCTGTCAACGTAAATACGTAAAGCCAGCACCGCATCCAATGACCTGAAGGACGACTAAGATCTTGCTAATCTTCCACAGGATGAGAAAGAACTACAATTTCTTGGTTCCACATGACTTTCCTGTCATGATGAAAAATCAGAAAGAGTGACTTGCGAGACAAGGCACCCATTCCAAAACTCTCCTGGCAGATCCACAGAGTCCAAAGGGATGGTGCTGAAAAACCTGTAGGACTAGAATCAGGTGCCAATGGTCAACAGGGGGGACAAAGGGGAGCTGGATGTGGTGCATTCCTTAGAGTGAGGTCTGCATGGCAAAAAAATAACCACAATACTTCTATGGAAAGACTGAGAAGGCTTATACTTTCACCTTACTGTAAAGATAGATGAAGGCCCATGTCCATCTCCGCCTGCAGGAAGGACATATCCTAGCAAGACGGAAAACTGTAGGATCCAATGTCCTGACAGAATACCAGGAAAAGTAGGCTCATCACACCTGGTGGCACAATGGCATTTGAGAAAACCCTGGCCTTCAGAAATGCTGTATCAATAGTGAGTGAGAAGGTCCGGGCTGGGTGGAAGACGCCAAGGGGGAGCTACAGACATCTTTCAGAGATTCATGTACCATGCCAATCTGGAGTGACCAGAAAGGCTGTCCCTCTATGCTTCAGCTTGTGGAGAACCAGAGGCAGCAGATATACCAGTGGGAAGACATGAGAGGAAACACTTAAAAACAGGATTTTGGTACTTACCGTTAAATCCATTTCTCCGATTCCACAGGGCACACTGGAGCTTCATGACAGTGGGGTATAGACGGTGGGTTGAATTGAGCCTGGCACTTGAAAAATCTACAAGTGTGACTGGCTCCTCCCCCTCTATGCCCCATTAGCCCCAGTTTTAAAGAACTGTGCCCGAGAGGAGACGGAGAACAGACTGAAGAACAGAGAAGAAGAACAGGAAAAGAAACAATCCAACATACTGACACTGCAAGAACACAGCAGGCTGCAGGGATAAGCAGTCACACAACGAGAACAGACCAAACTGCAACAGAACAAGTAGCTGAGAACAGGCAAGAAGCACTGGGTGGGCGTCCAGTGTCCCCTGTGGAATCGGAGAAATGGATTTAACGGTAAATACCAAAATCCTGTTTTCTCCTTCATCCACTAGGGGACACTGGAGCTTCATGACAGAAGGGACGTCCCAAAGCTACCCTCCTGAGAGTGCTGAACGCCCTGCAAGACACTGCAACCAAAATTTGAAGCAGAAGCCGCAAAAGTGTCAAATCTGTAGAAACGTACAAAATTATGAACCGAAGACCACGTAGCTGCCCTACAAAGCTGTGAAGCTGAGACAACTCTACGTGCCGCCCAAGAAGTACCCACAGAGCGCATAGAATGCGCAGAAATGGATACCGGCGGTGGTCGAGCAGAAGCAACATATGCCTGACGAATAGTCAGACGAATCTACCTGGCCAAAGTTTGCTTAGATGCAGGCCAGCCACGCCGATTAGCATCATAAAGGACGAACAGAGCCTCTGATTTACGTAGTCACTCAGTACGGGTCACATAAATGCGAAGTGCCCGAACCACATCCAAGGAGTGAGAATCCCCGGAAGAGTCAGACAACGCTGGCACTACAAACGGCTGATTCAGATGAAACTCCGAGACCACCTTGGGCAAAAAGGAAGGGTGGGTACGAAGTTCCGCCCGATCTTCGTGAAAAATCAAGTAAGGGGAACGGCAGGACAAAGCTCCAAGTTCAGACACTCCTCTGGCCGAAGCCAGGGCCAATAAAAGGATCATCTTCCAAGTGAAATACTTCAATTCCACATCCTGCAAAGGCTCAAAAGGTGGATGACTGAAGAAAAAATAAAACAAGATTCAGGTCCCAAGGAGCCGAGGGTGGCACAAAGGGGGGCTGAATTCTAAGTACCCCTTGAAAAAAGGTCTGAACCTTCGGAATCAGAGCTAAAATAGAAATAGCAGAAATCTGCACTTTAAGCGATCCCAAGCGTAGGCCCGCATCAAGGCCTTTTTGAAGAAAAAGAAGAAGACGTGGTAAATGAAAAGAGGAAGATCCACGACCTTCACACCAGGAGATATAAGCCCTCCAAATGCGATGATAATGCGCTGATGTTACCGGTTTTCTAGCCCTAAGCATGGTAGGAATGACCGACCTAGGAACACCATGGCTTCTTAGGATGGCGGTCTCAATAGCCATGCCGTTAAACGAAGCCGCCGTAAATCCGGGTACACACATGGACCCTGTTGTAGAAGGTCCGATCGTAGCGGAAGAGGCCAAGGTTCGTCTGCCAGAAGGAATAATAGATCGGAGTAAAAAACCAAACGAGGCCAATCCGGAGCCACTAGGATGACGGTGGACGACACTCGTTTGATCCGCTTGAGAATCCGAGGGAGAAACGGAAACGGTGGGAAAAGGTAACACAAGGCTGTACGGCCAAGGGATCAGTAAAGCATCTGCTCCCACCGCTGCCGGATCCATGGTCCTGGAGCAGTAGAGGGGTAGTTGATGATTTATCCGTGATGCCATCAGGTCTATCTGTGGTTTCCCCCATCTGCAAACAAGTTGATGAAAGACCTCGGGATGAAGGGACCACTCCCCGGGATGAAGATCTTGACGACTGAGGTAGTCTGCTTCCCAGGTGTCGACTCCCGGAATAAACACTGCGGAAATGACCTCTACGTGTCTTTCTGCCCACAGAAGGATGCGACTGGCTTCTCTCATTGCCAGACGACTGCGGGTTCCTCCTTGGCGATTTATGTATGCCACTGCCATGGCGTTGTCGGATTGTATCCGACCCGGAAGTCCTCATAACAGAGGAGCAGCCTGTATCAAAAGCTCTGTAGACTGCCCGCAGTTCGAGAACATTGATGGTAAGAGGGATTCCTGCTGCGACCAAAGCCCCTGGAAGTGATCGTCCAGAACCACAGCTCCACATCCGCGGAGGCTGGCGTCCGTGGTGACCAAGGTCCAATTCCAAATTCCGAAGCGCCGACCCGCTAACAGATGCTCCGTCCAAAGCCACCAGAGCAAGGATATGCGGGTCCGGGGAGACAGACGCACCAGCCGATGCATCTGTAGGTGGGACCCGGACCATTGAGACAGAAGATCCAGTTGAAAAGTTCTGGAGTGAAATCTGCCGAATTGGATGGCCTCGAAGGAAGCCACCATTTTTCCCAGGAGACGGATGCAAAGATGCACAGACACTTTCCTGGGTCTGAGCACCAAACGAACCAGCTCCTGTATGGCTATGGCCTTATCCCTTGGCAAGAATATACGAAGCAGAACAGTGTCTAGAATCATTCCTAGGAACTGAAGTCTCTGGGACGGCATCAACTGAGACTTCTGGAAGTTCACAATCCATGCGTGTTGAATGAGAATCTGATGTGTAAGGGACACTTGGTGTAAAATGACTTCTGCCGTCGGAGCCTTGATGAGTAAATCGTCTAGGTACGGAACTATCGTCACCACCCGAGAGCGCAAGTAAGACACCATGACGGCTATCACTTTGGTGAATACCCTGGGAGCTGACGAGAGACCGAACGGCAGGGCCTGAAACTGGTAATGAGCTTCCTTGATGGCAAATCTGAGGAAAGCCTGGTGAGGAACCCAAATTGGGACATGCAGATAGGCGTCCTTGATATCTATCGACACCAGAAACTCTCCTGCCTCTAGTCCCGCAATGACTGGAGAGACTCCATCTTGAACCTGTGAAATGAAAGATACTGGTTCAAGGATTTCAGATTGAGAATGGGTCTGACTGACCCATCCGGTTTCGGAACCACAAAAAGGTTTGAGTAAAACCCTTGTGGTCTTTGTGCAGTGGGAGCCGCAACAAGAACCTCGGCCAGCAAAAGTTTCTCGATCGCTTGACGCAAAATTAGTTGCTTCAAGGGATCGACGGGCAAACCTGTTGTAAAATAACGCACAGGAGGAGTGAAAGCGAACTCGATCTTGTATCCTTGAGATACCAGATTCCGAACCAAGTGTCTGGAGACGTCCGTCTCCAAACCTCCGAGAAACGCTGGAGACAAGTCCCCACCTTCGGATTTCCGAGATGGGATGGGAGCCCGTCATGCCACAGGCTTGTCTGCTAGCTTGGGATCTGGACGGCGGGCATTATTCGCTTGACGTCCTCTAGCACGGCCTCCTCGCCCCGCTGAAGACGAACCTCGCGATCGTCCCTGAAATCTTGCAGATGCTCGAAAGGAACGAAAGGAAGGTCCCCTAAACGAGCGACTCGGAGGAGGTGCTGATGAGGGTTGAAAAGTACTCTTACCTCCAGTGGCCAGCGAGATCCACTTGTCCAGCTCTGGACCAAATAAAATATCGCCTGTGAAAGGAAGAGCTTCCACTGCTCTTTTTGACTCAGCATCCGCTTGCCAGGCACAAAGCCAAAGTGCCCGGCGAGCAGAGACCGCCGAAGCAGAAATCCTAGCGTCTACCTGGCCGGTATCTCTGGAGGCGTCTCCCAAGTATACTGCAGATTCCTGAATATGTTCTACCAAGGTAATCGTTGTAATGTTGGATTTAAGACCCTCAGTCAATTGTTCCGCCCATTTTTCCACAGCCTTGTTGACCCAGGATCCTACCAAGGCCGTATAAATGGATTTCAAAGTGGTTTCTAATCTCCGCTCTGAGGTTTCCTTCAATGTAGTAGCTCCTGGAACAGGTAACGTGTTCTTCTTTGACAACCGAGAAACCGAAGAATGGTTCTGTTGCTAGAAAAGAAGGGTGAGATGTGCTAGGTAGATCTCTGGCGGCCTCCCGTTCCCTACGGGAAGCGGCTAATTCAGAAGAAAGATCCGCCATGACCCCTGCCAAACTATTTATGAAGGAGGGAGTGACAGACTGCGTGCTAGCACTCTCTGCTTCACACGTCTCGCACAGGGAAGACCCTTCGGAGCGAGCATGGGTAAAAAAAATTTCCTGCACTTAGTGCAGGCAAACAGCTTATGTGAAGCAGCTTTTTCTGTCCTGGATGTCATCATGTACTCAGATTTTTTTCACCACATACAACTCAGGAATGCAGAAGGAGTATAGGGAGAAGCAGAATTTCAATAATAATGCTACTCAAGTTTGGGAGCACACAGAGCAATAAGGGAGGAGCAGAATTTCAATAATAATGCTACTCAAGATGCAGACAGAGCAATATAGGAGGAGCAGAATTTCAATAAAAATGCAGCTCAGTAACAGGGGCAGACAGTGCAATATAAGGGAGGAGCATAATTTCCTTAATAATGCTACTCAATAGAAACCAAAAGGTAGTCAAAACTACCTTCTGTAATTACAGACCCCTTGTAGAAGCTGTCAGTCTTCTCCCCCTCCGATCAGTGCCTTCAGGGAGCCTCTAGCTCTACTGAGGCACCACTCCCTTTCAGAGCGCGCCAAACTAGCCCAGGCAGTGAAGGAGGAAGAGGAGGAGGGACCTATAAGCTCCACCCCCTTTCCTAATGGCCGCCGCTATTATATGCGCGCGGCTTACACTAAATGCATTCAGTCTTCTCCCCCAGCCGCGCTGACTGCGGTGGCCAGCGGCATGACCGCCCCCAGTGATAAACGTGCCGGTGCCTTTTACACAAGCACCGGCACGCACAGGTAGGACCGCCACTATGCAGAGCGCGCCTACCTAACAGCCAGCGCTGGTGTTCTGCCACAAACACCAGCGTGGCACTGACAGCCGCGCGCTGTTAAAAAACCCAGCAGATTATTTACACCTCTCCTGCTAGTCAGGAGAGGTGTGCATACTTACCGGGCTGCTGCGGCCAGAGCGCTGGGCAGTGAGGGGAGAGCGGGGACCCGGACACAAGCCAGTGTTAGCTGTGGCGGGCCCCGCTGAGTCTGATGACTCCTTAACTGCCAAAAAGCAGCCTCCCCTCCATAGGGTGACCGGACACAGGCTGCAGTAGCCGTGTGGTCCCCTCTCTGCCGGCTCCCACGATGCAGGCAGACTGTCACAGCCAACAGTCTGCCTGTCCTCTTGCTTGTTTCTGTTATTAAAATTAATATAATATAATTTAAGGGCTGGAGACAGCCCTGTGCACCGGCTCTACTCGGGCACAGTCTAAAAACTGGGGCTGATGGGGCATAGAGGGGGAGGAGCCAGTCACACTTGTAGATTTTTAAAGTGCCAGGCTCAACTCAACCCATCGTCTATACTCCACTGTCATGAAGCTCCAGTGTCCCCTAGTGGATGAAGGAGAAACCTTAATTAACAACGTGGTTTTAAGTGTCACAATTAAGGTTTCCATGTTAACTGGACTAGTGTGTTCTTCCTCTTGTAAGGTGACAGCTCCAAATAAGAACCTTGCTGAAAATCATCCTCTGCTTGAGATAAGACCTCGTAGTCAAGATTCCTTTGAGTGGAATCTGGGGAACACAGATGCTGGGATATGAGGGAAAGGCAGAGAAGCAAATAAAGAAAAAATAAAATAAAATAAAAAAGTAAACTAGCTGACACTCCGCCCTCCCTTATACACCCTCCCCTTAGCTCCTCAGTTAACGGACTAGCAAAGCCAAACCTTAAGAGTGAGGGGCATCACACACACAGGTTGAGCTGTATGCAAAACCTTACAAGCAAAATTTGCAGGAGGTAGAAAATATTAAATCTGGTAAACATGTTTACAGAGGACCAGGAGAACTGACTGCTGAATTGACCAAGAAGCACTCTCAGCCAGAGTTGAGTGTGCCCAAATACGATCAGGAATAGACTCATCCAAAGCTACATAAGTCTGTTTGATAGTTGAAGTAATCCAACAAGCAATAGACTGCTTTGACATTGGCCACCCTTTTTTCTTTCATAAGTGTCAAATTATTAAGACAGTTTGTCCTAGGCAAGCATCAGTCTTCTCCACATACAGTATATACGAACTGCTTGCCTTCACCCGTGCTGGTAACACTCTCTCTGTTGGAACATCCCTGGATAAATGCTGACCAAGCGCCACAGCTTCTCAATCTGCACAAAGGGCTTCTTGCTCCTTACTCCCTTTAAAAAGGAGTTTGACAGAACATTTAAAATGTATAAATGTACCAAATGTACAGTTTGCTGCTCATCTTTGGGGGAGGGGTCTGTCTCCATTTGCAGACATTTCGTCACCACTAGTGGCAACACTTACAGAGACAAAGATACAAGACATGAGAATGTAAACATTAAAAAGACCCCCCCCATTTAAAAAAAAAAAAAAAAAAGCAAAAATTAATGCTAACTAACACACACACACACACACACACACACAAAAAGCCTCAGGACTCAGAGGTATTCAGAACAGAGCAGTAGTCTTCCTTTTCAATTAGTCCCGGAAAGCATCCGACAGTCACCTGACCAGACAGACTTACGGGAGTTGTGTTGCAAGATGGAGGTCACGTCTGTGAATGGCTTTCTCCATCATTAAGGTAACCAGAATTTCCCAGTGCCGCTTGCTTCCCTGCTGAGGGAACCCGAAGCTTGTATAAAGCACACCGGACCATATGTTTTGTAAATATGCCGCTCAGCTACCCAGTGTTACCCAAGTAAGCTGTGGCAGCTGATAAGTATAAGCTGCACCATTGGGAGAGACTTAATAGAAGCATTTGGTCCCAGAACACCCGTGGATGTCTGACGACCCTCTTCCAATGCCCGGAGTGGGAGACAGACATTGGCTACCAGCACTGTCCTAATGCCCGCTCCTCCACAGCCTGATCCCATAAGGGGATTCAGGCACCTAAATTTAAGAGAAAAAAAAAAAACCACCAGCCCTAATGCATCTTCATCTCTCTCCTGCAGGAGCTATGTGAAGGTATTTAAAGGTGGGGGGGAAATGTCAGCTTGTTAACCTCTTTAGTGCCTGCTCTTCGATCTCTTCCTAGCCTCATACCCCAGGGTCAGTGTTCCCCAGATTAGGATGAAGAAGGAAATTCAGCTGTTGGAGCAGCTAAACAAAAACGTGACCAGCACCACAAAGAAAAAACTGGCTGCTCTGGGCAGGTGGCAAAGTGTAGGAGAGGAGGAGCATGTGCTGTCTAAACTTAACTCTTTGTGCCCAGACTTCTCCAGCACCAGCTATACCCCAGTGTCACCCATGGATGAAAGAGAAAACACTACAAATGAGAGAGAAGCCACGAACTAAAAAAAATTAAATAAAAAAGGCAATAGAAATAAACTTACCATTCTAAAAATGGTATGCGAACGGCTGCTGCGGTCATTCATCTTAGTCTCCCCATAATGTCTGTTCTCTGCAACATAATATGAAGGATCCAAGTTAATACTTAAATCCAAATTCATTATAAAAAAAAGAGGCATATAAATAGAATATATGCACGCAAATGTTAAATATTGCAGTTATTTTCTAATTTTTAACTCTCGCCTCTATTCTTGTACTGGGCCTGGCTGACTCCCTCAATTTGTACCTCCAGCTATGCGTCAATAGTCATTTTGTGTTGGCTAGGGTCTGTATTAATCTGACCTGGATGGCCCCAAATGGTTAACATTTCCCTCCTGGCTTAGTTTGGTTAATGTAAATACCTCATGATTTATGTATTGTAAAAGCGGCAATGCCCCATTAAATATGATGGGTTTGGGGCATATGGCAATCCTCTCTCTAGTTATGCCCTGGACTCACACCTCCCAGCACCATGATTTTGCCTCGGTCCAATGGGTATCTCTGCTACCCTTATTTTATTTTGTTCTCATACGGCTTTATAATTGTCTCTTGATATGCTCTTTGTCACTATGTTATTATGTGATATGACTGGAAGCTCCTCCTGGATCATTCTGCCGCTTGTGATCTTCACTATATATTTTGTTTGTGCTTGATTCTGTAACCAATTACTGTTTCTTTGTACCTTTAGTTCTATTTGTTTATTTCTCTCATATAAAAACCTCAAAAAGACACTCAATTAAAAAAAAATTGCAGTACTAGCATGATGAAATTAAATTAACGTTATATAGCGGTTGTGCCCGACAATGCAAACTTGGCAATTGACACATCTGGGCAAAATAAAGACCCCGCCATACATGGTGAAAGAGGCATCATTTAAACTGCGTTGATTGCTCTACCTAACCAAAAAAGGTACGATAATCATGCAAAAGCCAGCAAAGCAGTGTTTAGTCCATTACCAACCACTAAAGTGCACTGTGTTGGCAGCCTCAGTTTTGGCAATAAATACACCGTTTAAGAGTAAATTATTTTGCTGCTCCATATAAAAACACAGAATATTTTGAGTTCCTTAACAGGTTTCTGGAAATTATACTACAATACAAGCATAAAAAAGGTTCTTACTTTCGCCCTTTTTGATCCATTTCAGGACATGTTCAGGAGTCCTAACAATTTCTTCTGTCAAGCTGGCAACGTATACATTTCGCTAAAAAATAATATTGTTTCTATTTAATTCATTAGCTTGAAAAATTAAATATGCCTTTTGCTTTGTGTTTAATTGCTTTTGCGCAATTTTAAAATACAATTTATTGTACCTGTAGTGCATCTTAATACATGAGAAACAGGTTGAGTGGTCTACTAAAATTTTAAAACACATTTAAATTTTCCAATACATTAATAACTGGCACAACTAATCAATGTGCAAAAAACAAATAGGTGGATGCGCAACAAGTTTCAGAACAGCTCTGGTTAACCACAATTTGGAATATGCTTACAAAATGCCACTGGGGTACTGACAAGTCAGGTGACGGGTCAGAGTGACTGACTGACGCAGTCTGACCTATGAATTCCAGAATACTCAGGGTTTAATGTTTAGAATCTAGGGCAGAGGTTCCCAAGTTCTGCCATTACAGTCCAAGTCTTAAGGCTACCCATGCTCGAGTCCAGATGGTTAAGTCAAATTGACTGGAGGTACTAATTTGAGGCACCTGTCAGGGGTCGCCAATATTTTTTCCCCATATCCTATTATTTGGGACAAAAACACATAGGGTCCATAAGACCACAGACCTATGTTCTCGCCATTGCGGGGTGAAAGAAACTGCACTTTGTTTATTTTCCGGGACACATCAGGTCCCGAAACAAACCCACGATAATTGCTGATGTCGGACGGCACTTCGGGGCTAATTAGATAGCCCCGCGACGATCCATTACCAGAGCTATTTTAGCGCTAATTGGATACTGCCCTAAGAGTGCAGCTAACAATAACATTTAATGCAGAATCAAAGCCAACAACCAGAATGAAAATACAACTTTCACATACATTGAAATCTTCTCTAATCTCCAAGGGCTTCTTTTTCCCATCATCACATAGGAGGTCTGTGACAGTTTCATTGTAAATTTCCATGTATGACACTCTCAACAAAAACTCTCTGTCTGGTACCTAAAGAAAGAAATAAAAGAAAAGAAAAGCAAGCACCACACACTTGGCAATATTTGTGTACTTTAAGTGATAATATGCCCTTTCATTTATTTTCTGAAAAGCTAAATAACAATTGGCTTAGTGTTTCAGGTAAAAATAAAAAAAAAACATTGCATAGAACCCATACCTTCTGGATAATTTGAAATACTTCTTGAACTGCTCGAGGTATTATTCCAAGATTATCCGGTGTACCCATCATAGTATAGGTTTTACCAGACGATGTCTGGCCGTAAGCGAAGATGGTGCCTATTATGGAAATAAAATTGTTACATGCACCACCCCAAAAAAAAAGCATAGTTTTAAGATATTTTCTTACACATTTTGTCTAAAATAAAGTGCCAGTGATAATGTTAACTTACCATTATAGCCCTGTAGGGCAGAGCGAATAATGGGAACGGCCACTTCCTCATAAACCTGAGACGTAGTTTCATCAGAATCAAAGACCCGATCTAGAAAAGTGACCACAGAAAGGGTAACATTTCTAATCTGTCAGCAATCAGAACATCAAAAGCTTGTCTGGATTTAGCATTATATTGGTGAAAGAAGGAGCAGGATGTAGCTCAGGACAGCAGATAAGTATCTTTGGTTTGAACAGACTGCAATAACATCTGTATACACTAGAGCGATTTTTTTTTATCAAACCGACAAACTGGACAATTTTCTCCTAGTGGATAGTCCCAATAGTACCAAACTCTACAATTTTAATGAAAAACCTGCCGAATTTCAGGAGCATGGATAAATAATTTGAATATGTCTGCCAACAAAGATGATAATATAAAATCAGAGGAAATAGGGTCAGATTATAGGCAAGTTTGAATGATTGGGTAATCGACACCAGGCGTTGTTGGATGTTTTATCATGCTTGCACACTACACAAAAATCATCCCGGTATCCAGATTGACCCTATAATTGTATATTGTGAAAAAGTTACACATGGTGCTTACCAAAATTAAAGGTTTTCGTCCCATCTATCTGGGATATGGTAGATTTTTCAGCCTTCCATAGTAGAGTCCCTTGTTCTCCTTGCTCTCTGTAAATTAGGACATAGAACAGTTAAAAGGGGATAGTCACACAGATCAGATTATACTCAAACAAAACAACGTAATCCCAAATACTTATTTATTAACATTTATTTGTATAGCGCCAACATATTCCATTATGCTTTAGATTAAGATGCTGCAAATGAGCCCAATTCCTAGATCAGGGTGGAGCACCACAGAATACATAAAAGCAACAATGCATTCTGGACCCTCGTTTTAGGTAATGACAGAACTTCCTCCCCATTTTCCCATGGCCTATGAGCTAGTCACAACCGTCTGGAGTTCAGTCCTCCTCCACCTTTGCCGCTAATTGAATTGCTCACTCTCGCAAGTGTTGCCTGGATCTCATTTTGTACTCTGTTCCCCTTAACACCATGACCCTTTTCTTTCTGTACCCACTCCCAGTTTATCTTCACATAATACCCAAACAGGGTGGGGGTGCATTACAAATATAAAGTAATGAATATAAATCAGCATTATTCAATTTAATTGCTGGTCATACACAAATAACTATGGCATACTGCAAAATATGCCTTTACATAATATGAGATATGGTAAGAACTTACCTTTGTTATCTCTGTATCTACGAAGTCCATAGGGTTCCACAGGATACCTTGGGGTATAGGTGATGACGTCAGGCATCGGGCACCATAGAGTTAAGTTTTCAGCCTCCCAGGATGGACTAGGGTCCCCCTCCTATACCCCACCCCCGAGCCAAGGCATCTCAGTTACGTACCAAGCCATAGGCCGGAGGAGGAGAAGGAAGAGAGAGAAGAAAGATCTGGAGACACACAAGAATCACATTCTCACCAGAGGGAGACGGAAAAAAACCGGTGACCAGAGAAAAGCCCATCTGCAGCACAGGTGCGACAGGGCGGGAGTCCTGTGGACTCTATGGACTTCGTAGAAATAGAGATAACAAAAGGTAAGTTCTTACCATATCTCATTTTCTACATCAGGGTCCATAGGGTATCCACAGGATACCTTGGGGATGTCCCAAAGCAGTATCCTTTATGGGTGGGGTCGCTCCTGTGCTGAAAGGAGAATCTGCCGCCCAAAGGAGGCATCCTGAGAGGCAAAGGTGTCAAAAGCGTAATATCTCACAAAGATATGGACAGAGGACCACGTGGCAGCCTTGCAGATCTGGACTGCAGAGGCACCACGTCGAGCCGCCCACGAAGAACCCACACACCTAGTGGAATGTGCCCTCACAGAGGAAGGAACCGGAAGGCCTTCATGAAGATAAGATTCTGCAATAGCCACACGAATCCAACCTGCCAAAGTTTGCTTTGAAGCAGGCCAACCCTTCTTACGGAAGCCATAGAGAACAAACAAGGCGTCCGACTTCCTAAAAGAAGAAGTGCGGTCAACAGAAATCCTTAAGGCCCGCACAACGTCCAAAGTGGCCTCACCCACTTAAAGATCTGGTGAATTAAAAGCCAGCACAAGGATTTCCTCGTTGATGTGGAAACTTGAAACAACTTTCGGAAGGAATCCAGGACGAGTGCGCAGCACCGCCCTGGTCCTATGAAAAATCAGAAAAGGGGGTCTACAGGAGAGAGCCCCCAAGTCAGAAACACGTCTGGCCGAAGCAATGGCCAGAAGGAATATTGTTTTAGCTTTAAGCCATTTAAGGTCCACGGAGCCCAGTGGTTCAAACGGCGGGTCCCTGGAGAGCTCTCAGGACCACAGCCAAATCCCAAGGAGCCACCGGTGGAACAAAAGGTGACTGAATGCGAAGAAAACCTTGCATAAAGGTGCGCACATCAGGAAGCGCAGCAATCCTACGATGGAACCAGACTGACAGGGTAGACACCTGCACTTTCAGGGAAGCAAGGCGAAGCCCATGGTCTAGCCCCGCCTGTAGGAAAGCCAACACTCTAGACAGACGGAACTCCTGAGGGCATAACCTCTCGGTCGACACCACTGGAAGAACGTATGCCACACACAATGGTATATCCTTGCAGAGGATGGCTTCCGAGCTCTTAGCATGGTTTGCACCACAGAGTTGGAAAAATCCCTGGACCTTAACATGGCCGTCTCAACAGCCACGCCGTCAAAGACAGCCGAGCCAGGTCCGGGTGAAGACAAGGACCCTGTGATAGCAGGTCCGGTCGCGGCGGCAACCGCAGAGGAATGTCCACAGACAGACTCTGGAGGTCCGAGAACCAGTACCGCCTGGGCCACTCGGGAGCTATCAACAGGAGTGTACCCCCTTCCTGTTTGAATTTCCGGATTACACGCGGAAGAAGGGAAAACGGAGGAAAGAGATAGGCAAACTGGAACGTCCACTGGACGGACAGAGCATCCACCAGAGACGCCTTTTTGTCTCCTGTTCGAGACCCATACACCGGTAACTTGTTGTTGTGCCGTGACGCCATGAGGTCTATCTCTGGAAGACCCCACCTGTCCACCAGAAGTTGAAAGACATCCTGGTGCAAAGACCATTCTCCCGGATGTACGTCCTGCCGACTGAGAAAATCCACTTCCCAGTGGAGGACTCTCGGGATGAATACTGCTGATATAGCCGGGAGATTGCGCTCCGCCCGGACCAGGATGCCGGACACCTCTGCGAGTGCCGCCCGACTTCGGGTTCTTCCTTGTCGATTTATGTAGGCCACGGTGGTGGCGTTGTCCGACTGGACCTGCACGGGGTGACCTTGGAGAACCCGATGTGCCTGCTGGAGAGCATTGAAAACCGCGCAGAGTTCCAAGATTGGAAGCTCCTTTTCTGCCTGAGTCCACCTGCCCTGGAACAAGTGTGGACCCGAGACAGCTCCCCAGCCCCGAAGACTGGCGTCCGTTGTTAACAGGACCCAGTTCGCCACCCAAAATGGGCGACCCTTGTTGAGGTGGGTCGTCTGCAACCACCAGGCTAGAGACAGGCGAACCTTCGGAGTGAGCACCATCATCTGGGATTTTAGACTCTGAGGCAGTCAATTCCATTTGGACAGGATCAATTGCTGCAGAGGTCTGGAGTGAAACTGGGCATATTCCACCATGTCGAATACTGACACCATGGAGCCCAGCAACCTCATCGCCGAGTGCAGAGACACTCGGCGACACTGTAGACAACTGCGCACCCTCAACTGCAAAGCAGAGATCTTTTCCACAGTCACAAAGATCCGCTGCTGCCTGGAGTCCAACAAGGCCCCGAGGTGCAGAATCCTCTGAGACGGGATCAGAGTGGACTTTTGCCAGTTTATCAACCAGCCGTGACGTTGCAGCACTGCAATCATCAGACTGAAGCAGGCGGCCTCCCACTTTGGGATCCCCCAAAGGGAGACCCGGACCGTCAGGCCGCAGGTTTATCATCTGACTTAGGGGCCGGACGTCTGGTACTCCAGGCCTGTTTCCTGGGCTTGGCCGATTTCTTGGGCCCAGCCTGATGGGGAAAAGGCTGTGCTTTAGGCCTACCCTGGGCCCTGTAAGGCCGATGTACCAGAACTTGAAGGGACCGCAGCAGACGGGAGACATGCAGATTTGGCTGTTGCCATCGTAGCTACAATTTTGTCCAGATCCGGACCAAATAGGAATTCTCCATTAAAAGGCAAAGCTTCTAAGCCCTTTTTGGAATCAGCGTCCGCTTTCCAAGATCGCAACCATAAGGTGCGACGAGCAGCAACAGCTGCAGAAGAAATCCTAGAGGTGAGGATACTGATATCCAAGGCCGCTTCATTGATGTAAGTGGCCGAACCCCGGAGATTGCCCACCAACTCAGCCTGTTCAGCCGAACAGTCAGAGTCCAAAGACGCCTCCAAACTATCAGCCCAGCGCTCCATAGCTCTGGCTACCCAACACAGCCATAGCCGGTCTGGATGCCCCCCCCCCCCACAAGGGAATAAATGGAATTTAGCCAGATTTCCACCTTGCAGTCCGTAGCATCCTTCAAGGAGGACATGGAAGGCATGGGCAAAGTGGCACTTCAGACTAGGCGTGTCACAGGAGAATCCACCTGTGGAGGGAAAAATAATTGTCAGCAAACGGATAAGCCACGGCTAAGCGCCTCTGAGGCTGATACAGTTTTCCGGGGTGTTTCCACGCCTCCTCTAAATGGTCTACCAACTGACCCGAAAGAGAAAACACTGTGGCGTCACCCTTAATATCCTTGAAAAAGGCATATTTGGACTTGGACACCCGGAGGATCATCATCCTCAATAACTAAAGCCGTGCGGAGTGCCCGAATAAGGCCAGGAATATAAACCTTTGACTTAGCGTTCGACTCTTTAGTATGGAGAGGTTCTTGGTCAGATAGATCCAGAATCTCCCCATCACCGGACGTCACGTCGTCATCCTCATAAGGAGCAGACAGAGACGCCACAGGCCGCAACACAGACTCCCCTTGTAACACTTCCTACAAATGCTGTACTGAATTTGTCAGTGAATTAACCCACGCAGGCTCCTGTGAAACCTGGGGAGGGGAAATAGGGAGACTGTGGGGTACCATCAGTTGTCTCGGGAAACCCTGCATGTGTGACGACACCACTGACTGCTGGGGCAATCCCATCTGGGAAAACGCAGGTGGCGGAGCTAACTGGCCCACTAAAGTTGTAAGCACCTTAGCGAAACAAGCCCAGGGAGGTTCCTGTACCGGAGCCGTGACAGTAGTTGGCCGCACCAATAAATAACACTGCCGTCATAGCCCCTCCGCATTACCCTCCCCCTCCGCTATTGGTACATTGCACTTAGTACACAGAAGCAGGAGAGGAAATTCACTCTCAGACATGATGGTAAGTATGTTACCCCTCTCACTGATACTTGTTAGTATAGTGGGAGAACCACCCTGCAATCACCGCACCGCAAGGGCTTTAGCAGAGTAAGAGCAGGGACAGTAAAATGGCTGACAGTAGACAGTGAAACTACAGGCAGCAGACGCTAGCAGAAGTCACATACAATGCAGAAGAAATCAATCCCTAGACTATCAGCGCTGTTTCTCAACTGCACAGAGTCTGGTAGGACAAAGCGCTGCAAACAATGACCTTAAGACAACGGAGAGGTATGCTGGGGGACCCAGACCGCGATGCCACCGATCAGCATCTTCCAGCAGCGTTCACCATGCAAAGATGGCCACCGAGGAGCAGAGAGGAGGCCGGCCTGGGGGAGGAGAGATGCCACAGGACCAATCGGCACCGCAGAGAGGGCTGTGTGCAGCGGGGGAGGCGCTGGCTGTATACAGGGAAGGCGCGCTCCCCTGGCATGCAATTAACCCCTGGGACGCCGCAGCGCTTGCTGCTCAGCTGCGACCCGCTGTCCCAAGGGGGTAGTGGAAGCGCAGGTTAGTACCTGGCTCCACGCTGCAGTGAGCCCCTGCCTGGGGACTGTGGACCATGTGCTCAGCAGGGAGCTACCGCGGGACCTCCGCTGCTTACCTGCTCCCCTTGAATCCAGCCATGGTCCGAAGCATCTGGGGTCACCGCTAGCCGTGACCCCAGATACTTACCAGCATCCCCGGATCAGTACCGGCGTTCTGGTACCAGCGGGGTGTAGGGGAGACGGCATGGACGTCAGCAGTGACTGTCCATGCTGTACTCCCAGATGTGCAGCCACAGCTGCCTTGAAGAAACTTCAGGGGCTATTCTTAGCCCCCCTCTAAACACGTGCTCCGACTCCGAGCCAGGCACCAACGAAACAGATGCCTTGGCTCGGGGGCGGGGTATAGGAGGGGGACCCTAGTGCATCCTGGGAGGCTGAAAACTTAACTCTATGGTGCCCAATGTCATCACCTATACCCCAAGATATCCTGTGGATACCCTATGTAGAAAGTTGGGTTATGTTTTATTATCTTTGAATGCATGTAAAATTTCACCGGTTTTAGTTATGTACAATTATATAGAATAAAGGATTAGTGGTGTTTTTTTTTTTTTTTTTTGGGGGGGTGCCGGAGACAACACGTACAAGCTACAGAAAGGTCAGAAAGCGTTCCTTAATAGTGAATTCAAAGTAATAAAAAGCAAATCCTCATTCATTGGATTTTGCACAGCGTGCATTATTATAGAGCACTCACTATTTATTACGTTCTCTGTAAATAAGACTCCTCTTATTTAAAATGAACACACATTCAGGCCCATTATTATTCATTTTGCATTTGAAATCGGAAGTCCAAATGTAAGTGAAAACGCAAATGGTTGATATTGTTTCAGGAGTCATGCCATTGCCCTGTATGTGTTAACTCCAGTTAAACACATTGGGGTCAATTCAATTAGGTGTGACGTTGGTCCTGAAAGCTGTTCTTGTGGCAAACTTGCACTGCGATTTTCAGTTGTAATTCAATTGCATACTCGCATTGCTTTTTCAAAGGAAATTCAAGTTGTGTGTGCACCCCCCTAAGCAAGTGAAAATAATAATGCACTTAGAGCTGTGTAAATATAATTTGATCAATAAAGATGTCAGTTTAAAGGTGAATCTCTAAAATGTTCAAATAGTTAAATGTGGGGCAGGTGTGTGGAGGTGTACATGATGTGGGGCAGGAGTGTGGAGGTGTACATGATGTGGGGCAGGTGTGTGGAGGAGTTGTATTGATATGAGAGAGGTTTTTGAACTTGCAGATGGGAGCTAAAAGTTTATTCCGACTTTAAACTTTTATAAAAATGGCAAAATCACTAAAAGCATTTTCCTGTACCCCCCCCCTCCCCCCAGGGTTCACAAAATACACACTACAGCAAACTGGGGACCCAGATTTAAAAACGGATCAGGTCCTGTAGGACCAGCTGGCTCTGTTTGTGCTACGGCGTTCCCCCCCAGCCAATGGCCCTCGCCACATGACTCCTGACTGAGTCTGTATGCACTGCCCTAACAACTCTTTCCCTATATGCCCCCCATACTGCCCCTGCTGCCATCTACACTTGCCCCCCTCTCTATCCCCAGTGCTGTCCCAGCTGCGATCCTGACCAAGCTCTGCTCCTAACCCCCTCCTTAAACCCCCCCCCCCAGTACTGCCTTAGCTGCTATCAACCCTGGCCCCCTCCCTACACCCAGCACTGCCTGTCCCTAACCTCCTCCTTGTCCGCAGTACTGCCCAGGCTGCTGTCAACCCTCGCCCCCTCCTTCCCCAAAGAACTGTTTGCCGCTAACCCCCACCGTATCACCCCCCCAAAGTACTGCGCCAGCTTCTATCTACCATTGCCCCTCACACAACATGCCCCTAGTACCCTCCATGTCGCATCAACTGTCTGCACTTACCCCACCCTACCCCGAGCCCTGCCTGCCCTTACTCCCCTATAGCTGCAGCTCTACCCCAACTTCTTCCTGCCTTTACCCTCAGCTCTACCCTAAAGCTGGCCACACACTAGACCAACTTACATCCAACCAGCCAACTTGTTGATTGGTTGGAGTGAAAATCTGGTAACGTATGGGAATAAATGATGATCAGCATTGCTCCTAAATGCCAGAAAACAGATGAAAATGGTCATTCAGACAAGTTTGTTAAATGTTTGATCTAAACTACTTGTTCAAACAACAGTTTTGGTCCATTTTACAGCGTTTGGGAGCAAATTGCTGATTGTATTCCTTACCAGATTTTCATTCCAACCAATCAACTAGTTGGCTGGTTGGACAGATAATCTTTAGATGTGTGGCCAGCTTAACTGCTATATACCCCCCAGCACAGTCCCAACTGGAGCCTGCCTTCAACTGTCATAATATGTAACGGGACCCTGAAAAAGCTGTGTAGGACCCCAATTTTTTAAAGTGAGGGGTCCCTGGGACCCACTATTTTTTCCGCTCACTGCGATCACTGTCCCCAAAACACTTGCTTGCTATCATTTTCAACCATTATTAAAAAGTGCAAAAACAGCCATTTGACACCATATAAAAACCTCCAGTACTTTTCCCATGAAAGTTCCCCTCCTTTTCCTGCACTTCTCCCAGTTCATTTTTGTACAAAAGGTCTGCAAACCTTGCCGCGAGTAGCATGAATTGCCGTTTCTAATTGGATTTAGTGTTTCACTGGTGCAAGTATTAGTGCCAAGTTTTATGAAACTCACATTCACAAACTCGCACCTAATTTAAATGATCCCATTCAAGTAGTGTTAAGAAAACCCATGTACGAACACCAACACAATATACCTAAAATGCAAATAAACACAAGATCATCATGCTTGAGGAACAGTGTCCATGCTGTATCATACAACCACGTGCCAGTCAAGCATACTCTGGCCACAATCCAATTAGGTGCAAAGGGGCAGAGCTGCCATTGCAACTGCACCACAATTCGCCCCCATCACAGCCCAATCTCATTCTGTAGTCACACATTTGTATGGAGCCCTGTGGGGCTGTGAACAGAAATCCAAGAGTACATAAGTACTGTAAGTGCAGCATAAATCCGGACTTGCCCCCATTTGTATTAGCCCCCTGTGTGGACTATTTATACTCTTTCTTTGGAGGGGGGGGCAATGCAATGCAAGGCAGCACACTTATCACCCAGTTAGGGAAGAGCTGACTCCACAAGTTTTCCCCTCACACCCTAATGCTGACAGACGCGATGCGCTGTTCCGGCATGGCACCTTGAGTTTAATTGAATCCCCCCCTTTGTCGAGGATTATGTATACACACAATATGCATTTTTCTCAGTTTTTATTAAGGACAAAAAATATGAGATATGGTAAGAACTTACCCTTGTTATCTCTATTTCTACGAAGTCCATAGGGTTCCACAGGATACCTTGGGGTATAGGTGATGTCAGGCATCGGGCACCATAGAGTTAAAGCTTTCAGCCTCCCAGGATGCACTAGGGTCCCCCTCCTATACCCCGCCCCCGAGCCAAGGCATCTCAGTTTCGTACCAAGCCATAGGCAGGAGGAGGAGAAGGAAGAGAGAAAAAAAGATCTGGACACACACAAGAATCACATTCTCACCAAAGGGAGACGGAAAAACCGGTGACCAGAGCAAAGCCCATCTGCAGCACAGGTGCGACAGGGCGGGAGTCCTGTGGAACCCTATGGACTTCGTAGAAATAGAGATAACAAAGGTAAGTTCTTACCATATCTCATATCTTCTACTTCAGGGTCCATAGGGTATCCACAGGATACTTTGGGGATGTCCCAAAGCAGTATACTTTAAGGGTGGGGACGCTCGTGTGCTGAAAGGAGAATCCGCCGCCCGAAGGAAGCATCCTGAGAGGCAAAGGTGTCAAAAGCGTAATACCTCACTAAGGTATGGACAGAGGACCACGTAGCCGCCTTGCAGATCTGGACTGCAGAGGCACCACGTCGAGCTGCCCACGAAGGACCCACAGACCTAGTGGAATGAGCCTTCACAGAAGGAGGAACCGGCAGGCCTTCATGAAGATAAGCTTCTGAAAATCGCCATACGGATCCAGGCTGCCAAAGTTTGCTTTGAAGCAGGCCAACCCTTTTTACGGAAGCCATAGAGGACAAACAAGGCGTCCGACTTCCTAAACGAAGAAGTGCGGTCAACATAAGTCCTTAAGGCACAATATCCAAAGTGGCCTCACCCACAGAAAGGCCAGGTGAGTTAAAAGCCGGTACAACTATTTCCTCGTTAACATGAAACCGGGAAACAACTTTGGGAAGAAATTCAGGTAGAGTGCGTAGCACTGCCCTGCTCCAATGAAAAATCAAGAAAGGGGGTCTACAAGAGAGAGCCCCTAAATCAGAAACACGTCTGGCCGAAGCTATGGCCAGAAGGAAAACAGTCTTAGCTGTTAGCCATTTAAGATCCACTGAGCCCAGTGGTTCAAACGGCGGTTCCTGGAGAGCCCTCAGGACCACAGCCAAGTCCCAAGGCGCCACAGGTGGAACAAATGGCGGCTGAATTTGCAGAACACCTTGCATAAATGTGCGCACATCAGGGATTGTTGCAATCCTACGATGAAACCAGACAGACAGAGCAGAAACCTGCACCTTCAAAGAAGCAAGGCGAAGCCCATGGTCTAGTCCCGCTTGTAGGAAGGCTAGCACTCTAGACAGACGAAACTCCATCGGTGCATAACCTCTCGGTCGACACCACTGGAAGAAAGTATGCCACACGCGATGGTATATTCTCGCGGAAGACTGTTTCCGAGCTCTTAGCATGGTTCGCACTACAGAGCTGGAAAACCCCCTGGACCTCAACATGGCCACGCCGTCAAAGACAGCCGAGTCAGGTCCGGGTGAAGACAAGGACCCTGTGACAGAAGGTCCGGTCGTAACGGTAACTGCAGAGGACTGTCCATGGACAAACCCTGCAGGTCTGAGAACCAGTGCCGTCTGGGCCATGCGGGAGCTACCAACAGGAGCGTCCCTCCTTCCTGTTTGAATTTCTGGATCACTCGCGGAAGAAGGGAAACCGGAGGAAACAGATACGCGAACCGGAACGTCAACCGGACGGACAGAGCATCCACCAGAGACGCCTTTTCGTCTTTTGTGCGAGACCCGTACACCGGCAACTTGTTGTTGTGCCGGGACGCCATGAGGTCGATCTCTGGAAGACCCCACCTGTCCACCAGTAGTTGAAAAACGTCCGGGTGCAGACACCATTCCCCCGGATGAACGTCCTGGCGACTGAGAAAGTCCGCCTCCCAGTTTAGCACTCCCGGGATGAAGACTGCTGATATGGCCGGAAGATTGCGCTCCGCCCATACCAGGATTCGGGACACCTCTACGAGAGCCGCCCGACTTCGGGTTCCTCCTTGCCGATTTATGTAGGCCACGGTGGTAGCGTTGTCCAACTGGACCTGCACTGGGTGACCTTGGAGAACCCGATGTGCCTGCTGGAGAGCATTAAAAACCGCTCGGAGTTCCAAGATGTTTATTGGAAGCTCTGTTTCTGCCGGAGCCCACCTGCCCTGGAACAAGTGTGGACCCGAGACTGCTCCCCAGCCCCGAAGACTGGCGTCCGTTGTTAACAGGACCCAATTCGCCACCCAGAACGGACGACCCTTGTTGAGGTGGGTCGTCTGCAACCACCAGGCAAGAGACCGGCGAACCTCCGGAGTAAGCACCATCGTCTAGGACTTTAGGCTCTGAGGCAGTCCATTCCATTTGGACAGGATCAGGTGCTGCAGAGGTCTGGAGTGAAACTGGGCATATTCCACCATGTCGAAAACCGACAAAATGGAACCCAGTAACCGCATCGCCGAGTGTAGAGACACCCGGCGGCTCTGCAGACAACTGCGCACCCGCTACCGCAAGGCAGAGATCTTTTCCCCCGTCACAAAGATCCTTTGCTGTCCGGAGTCCAATAAGGCTCCGAGGTGCAGAATCCGCTGAGACGGGATCAGGGTGGACTTCTGCCAGTTTATTAACCAGCCGTGCCATTGCAGTACCGCAATGGTCAGGTCCAAGTGGCGTAGAAGGAGCTCCGGAGATCCTGCCACTAAGAGAAGGTCGTCCAAGTACGGCAACATGCGGACTCCCTGCAGCCGCAGGGAAGCCGCCATGACCGTCATCACCTTGGTGAAAACACATGGTGCTGTCGCCAGGCCAAAAGGTAACGCCCGGAACTGAAAGTGGTCGCTGCGGATTGCAAACCTGAGGAACTGTTGATGGCGCAAAAGAATAGGGACATGCAGGTAAGCGTCCTGTATGTCCAACGACACCATATAGTCCCCAGGTTCCAGCGCCAGAATGATGGACCGCAGGGTCTCCATCCGAAACTTCGGTACCCGCAAAGACTTGTTGAGAGATTTGAGGTTGAGTATCGGACGATACGACCCATTGGGTTTCTGCACCAAAAAGAGATTGGAATAGAAACCCTGGCCCTTCTGGGAGAATGGAACGGGCACTATAACTCCAGCCCGGAGCAAAGTGTGCAAAACTTTCCGCAGTTCCAAGGCTTTGTTCCGGTCTGATGGTAGACCCGTGGTGAAGAATTGAGACGGGGGTCTGTGCCGGAAGGAGAGGGCGTACCCGTGATAAACGACCTCGAGAACCCAAGTGTCCGTCGTGCTGACCGACCAACTCCGGGCGAACTGCATCAGGCGGCCTGCCACTTTGGGATCCTCCAAAGGGAGGCCCGGACCGTCAGGCCGCACATCTGGCTTAGGAGCCGGACGCCTGGCACTCCAGGCCTGCTTCCGGGGCTTGGCTGATTTTTTGGGGCCAGCCTGTCGGGGAAAAGATCGTGCTTTAGGCCTACCCTGGGCCCTGCAAGGCCGACGTACCTGAGCTGGACGGAACTGCAACAGACGGGAGACATGCTGATTTGGCTGCCGCCAACGTGGCCACAATTTTGTCCAGATCTGGACCAAATAGGACTTCTCCGTTAAAGGGCAAGGCTTCCAGGCCCTTCTTGGAATCAGCGTCCGCCTTCCAAGATCGCAACCATTACGTGCGACGAGCCGCCACAGCAGCCGAAGAAATCCGTGAGGTCAGGGTACTGATATCCAAAGCCGCTTCATTAATATAAGTGGCCGAATCCCTGAGATTGCCTATCAACTCGGTCTGTTCAGCCGAACAGTCGAAATCGAAGGACGCCTCTAACGTATCTGCCCAGCGCGCCATAGCTCTGGCAACCCAACAAATGGCCATAGCCGGCCTAGCTGCCCCCCCCGCAAGGGAATAAACGGACTTTAGGCAGATTTCCACCTTACGGTCCATGGCATCCTTTAAGAAGGACATGGAAAGGCATGGGCAACGTGGCACTTCGGACCAGGCGTGTTAAATGGGAATCCGCCTGTGGCGGAGATTCCCACTTGGCAAAATAATTGTCCGTAAATGGATACGCCACTGCTAACCGCCTTTGAGGCTGATACCGTTTGCCTGGCTGTTTCCACGCTTCCTCTAGGTGGTCCACTAATTGCCCCGAAAGAGGAAACACTGTGGCATCTCCCTTAACATCCTTGAAAAAGGCGTATTTGGATTTTGATACCGGAGGCTCCTCATCCTCAATAACTAAAGCAGTACGGACTGCACGAATAAGGCCAGGTATATAAACCTTAGACTTAGCGTCCGACTCTTTAGGACGGGGAGGTTCCTGGTCAGAAAGATCCAGAATCTCCCCATCATTGGACGTCCCGTCGTCATCCTCATAAGGAGCAGACAGAGACGCCACTGGCCGATTGTGAGGCCGCATCACAGACTCCCCTTTCAACACTTCTGACAAATGCTGTACAGAGCTTAACGAATTAACCCACGCAGGCTCATGAGAGACCTGAGGAGGGGAAATAGGGAGACTGTGGGGTACCATCAATTGTCTCGGGAAACCCTGCATGGGTGACGACACCACTGACTGCGGGGACAATCCCATCTGGGAAAACGAGGGTTGTAAGCGCTTTGGCGAAACAAGCCCAGGGCGGCTCCTGTACCGGAGCCGTGACCGTAATTGGCCGCGTCAATGAATAACACTTCCGACATAGCCCCTCCGCGCTACCGTCCCCCTCCGCTATAGGTACCTTGAGTGTAGTACATAAAAGCTGGAGAGGAAAGTCACTTTCAGACATAATAGTAAGTATGTGACCCTTCTCACTGATACTCGTTAGTATAGTGTGAGACCACCCTGCAAGCACCGCACCGCAAGGGTTTTAGTAGAAAGATCAGGGACAGTGAAATGCTGACAGAAGAAAAAGAAAGTACAGGCAGCAGACGCTAGCATAGGTCACATACTATGCAAAGAAATCAATTCCTAGACTATCAGCGCTGATCCTCAACTACGCAGACTCAGAGCCTGGTAGGACACAGTGCTGCATACACAGACCTTAATCCAACGGAGGAGAGGTATGCAGGGGGACCCAGACCGCGATGCCACCGTTCATCAGCGTCCAGCAGCGCTCACCATGCTTCTTCCAAAGATGGCCACCGAGGAGCAGAGAGGAGGCCGGCCTGGGGGAGGAGCGCTGACACAGGACCAGTCAGCTAGAGCAGAGAGGGCTGTGTGCAGCGGGTGAGGCGCCGGCTGTGAGACTGGGAAGGCGCGCTCCCCTGGCATGCATTTAACCCCTGGGACACCGCAGCGCTACCACTATGCCACGGTCCGCTGTCCCAGGGGGGTAGTGGAAGCGCAGGTTAGTACCTGGCTCCACGCTGCAGCCAGTCCCCAGGGAGCCACCTGCCTGGGGACTTAGGACCATGTTCAGCAGGGTCCCACCGCGGGACCCTGCTGCTTACCTTGTAGTCCCCCTTGGATCCGGCCATGGTCCCAAACATCTGGGGTCACCGCTAGCTGTGACCCCAGATGCTTACCAGCATCCCCGGATCGGTACCGGCGTTCTGGTACCGACGGGGGTGTAGGGAAGACAGCATGGATGTCAGGACTGACTGTCCATGCTGTACTTCCAGATGTGCAGCCACAGCTGTTAAAACGAAAACTTCAGGGGCTCTTCATGGCCCCCCTCTAACAGGTGCATCCGACTCTGGCCGGGCACCAAACTAAACAGAGGCCTTGGCTCGGGGGCGGGGTATAGGAGGGGGACCCTAGTGCATCCTGGGAGGCTGAAAGCTTTAACTCTATGGTGCCCGATGCCTGTCGTCATCACCTATACCCAAGGTATCCTGTGGATACCCTATGGACCCTGAAGTAGAAATTGTTTATTCACACATACACAAATAAAGACAAACGTTTAAACAGGCACTGTGCAGCCAAGCAGACAACATGTTTACAAGCAGCTGTTTTAACCAAGTGCTCGTGCTGATGTACTCTGCACACCTTTATCCAAGGTACTGTATCAGAAGTTGCACATTGTATTTACATGCAGGTCCCACATGTGCACCCTATGTTTATTTTGGGGGCAGACAGATGGCAACCAAGGAATAGAAGCAAAGGCAACAGCACCAACCAGGGTAGCTTTCCCAGGCAATACCTTCTGTATGACACTATCACACACACTAACACCACTCACACACATTCGCACTCCTGTGGATATTTGCGTACTTTTGAAAAAGCATTTCTGGGAGATTGTGAAAGCACCATGGCGTTAAAGTGGACGTGAACTACTACATCGGAGGCATGCCATAAACTTTATTTACACCCAAATGTAAACAGGCCCCAAAGCAGTTAAGCGAAGTACACACTGAAACGATGTTGGCACGATATGTCATTTCCGGCCGAATCAGAACGACGTAACGGCAGGATTGCTCTATGTGTAGGTCCAAAATGTGACATCGTCCAGTCGGCCATGCTGCACATCCAACCGAACAATATTGCAAGCGGCCCCGTTGTAGATAATGAAGGACGGAACGAGGTATTGTTCTGTCATTTGTTACCTTGTTCTGATGTGTACTCAGGATCCAATAGGTCAGCCCAACATATCTGCTGGGTACACATCGCTCAGTATGTACCCAGCTTAAGATGTACATATTGATGAAAACACACTGATACACAATACATGCTCAAGCCCTGAAAAGCATTACAATGGCTTCCATATAAGTGGCCAAGAGAAACCTTATATGAAAATGCATGTAGCCATAAGGATCATTGGGGAAGATGTATGACCCGGCAATATGGGGGTTTAGTGGTATCAATGCACAATAAGTGCATTGAAAAAACTTCTCCATGTATTAATGTGGGGTTGGGGGGGTAAATGATCGGCTGCTATCTACATGATAACAGGCAGATGTGCCACCCAATGTATGAACGGTCTTTGGCACTGACCATTCCAACAGCTGCAGCTATCATTCCCAGCCAGGAACAGCACTGTCCCTGGCTGCGGTGGCCATGCTCCAGGCTATGCACGGGAGATCTCGCAATGGTTGAGATAGCTTACGCACGCCCAGTGGAGTCGGCCAGGCGAGACAGCGCAAAAGCACTAGGCAGACACGCTGTGGGCTCTAGCAGCGATCATTAAAATACACTCCCCCATTGTGCCTTATAACCAGTGCAGGGTGATGGCACCGATTATACCATTTGAATGTATACATCTGATATTTCCCCCCAAGTATATAACAGCTACATAATGGTGGTAAGGTGCAATCAGGGAGACTCCTGAAATAGCAGCAATCAGGGAGAGTGGGCAAGTATGCGCCAGTGTAAGTCCCAGGAGGTCCCTCCGCTCACCCTGCAGGTTGGAGATGAGGGTGGAGGCAGTGTGCTGCGGTAGTGAGCCGACATCATGTCAGTGTGTACCCAGCGCCGGCCGCAGCTAGTGAGGAAACAAAACACTTAACCCTATGCGGCCCCGCAGCGCTACCTTTGTATGATGGGCCTGACTCGCAGGCAGACTTTGACCGCGTCTCCTTCTGACATGTTGCCTGCTGCTCCCTTACACACATCCGCTGCTGGCGGCCTCTGCTGCTCCCCCTCTCAGTATGTCAGCTCAGCTGTTGCTACGAGATAAATTTGAATTTGCCTCGCTGCGGCCGCTCATTGGTCCTCTCCTCTCATAGGCGACGTAACACCTCACCCCTGCCTCCCGGAGCAGACCATTTCACGTTCACGATAGGGAGCGTGTCTGGGCCAGTGAGAGGACTAATGCATGCCTGCGTGACGAGATCAGAAAGCACAGACCGAATAACTGCACAACGATCCTCATTCTTTAATCAACATTATCTGTAATTAAGGTCTCCCGCTGTGGTTGGAAAATGGTCTCTTCCATTTTTTTTTTCATGTAAGGGCTGCTGCGAGGGACAAAACGCCAGTGATCAGCTCAGATGAGCAAACAACTCAATGACAGATGAGCAGCAATGTTTGGGCGCAGTTAAGAGTTGAGTGATTTAGTTTCAGACTGTGAGGCAGTAGCATGCATCCATTTCCCACACACTCAGGGCCTGATTCAGAGCCGACGCACTGACAAGAGCGCTTGCTCTGAATCAGGGCCCTCCTACCTAAAATTGGAGGGGCCAAAAAGATGGTCGCGATGGTCAAGACCATCGGGCTTGCGACGAGACCCTGCGGTAGGGTCTTGCTGCCGCAAGCCCAGGAGTGCTTTTGGCTCTATCAGAGCCAAAAGCACTCCCACTGACATCACTAGTGATGTCAGTGGGGCCGGCCCCAGACGGTAGGCGTTCCCATGGGAACGCCTCCGTCTGGGCAGCAACGCCCCCGGCACGCCCAGCAAAGGGGGCGTGCTGTCACTCACCATCGACAACACGCCCCATTTGGTGCGAAACCCATAGCGACGGCTTGGCCGCCGCTATTCGGGTCTCGCGCATGCGCACAACGGAGCTCCCTCTGTCGCGCGCATGCGCACTAGGGCACCAATCGACCCACTTGCGAGCGCTCGCGAGCGGGTCTGAATTAGGCCCTCAATTCACTCTTTGTTAATTACTGTGTTTTAGGAGGGTATTTATCAAAGCTGGGAGAGAGATACAATTGTGAGAGATAAAGTACTAACCAATCAGCTTCCAATTTACATTTTGCAGCCTGTGTTTAAAAAAATGATAGTTAGGAGCTGATTGGTTGGTTTGTTTATTTTTCTACAATTTTATCTCTCTCCCAGCTTTGATAAATACCCCCCTTAGTGACTGTGTGATGAGTGGTGATAAGACAAGCCAACGTTATCCCTAGGTAGTGGATAGATCCTCTATCCCTAGGACTATGTCCCGGTCTCTCTGCGGACATTATTATTATTATCATTAATTTATATGGCGCCACAAGTGTTCCGCAGCGCCTTACTAAGTACTTAAACAAATAGGTTGATTTACAGTGACTTACAGTACAGTACAATACAATACAGGACATAGATAAAATACATTGCTACATTTGTGACCATAACACCCAGTTAAGCAACAATGCAAAGCAACCAAGTGTTAGGTGCCCTAGTAGAGAGTAAAGGTGCATACACACACAACAATTTTTTGAACGATTATCGATAACGATATTGTTCAATCGTTGAAAAAATCGTTCACTTTCTGAGTTAAGATGATGAATGATTATAGTTCATGCGCGTTCACGTTTGTAGTTCAGTCAGACTGACCAACTCAACGATTTTCATTAAGGGAATATGCAAAAATCATTTGTAGTTCAAAAAAAATCGCTCCCATTACACTTTAAAAAATCTGACAGATAAGCTGACAAAAAATCGTTCATAAAATCGTTGGTAACAAAATCGTGTGTGTATGCAGCTTTAGAAGTAGATGAAAGTAGCGTAAAGCTGGGCATCCACTACAATTTTCTGTCAGATATCTGTCCAATCTGGCTGGTTGGAATGAAAACATGGTAATGTATGGGAGAAAATGACAATCGTCCATTTGCTCACAAACACTGGAAAATAGCCAAAAATGGTTGTTCAGACACATTGGTTAAAAAAACACACAAATTTAACCAACTTGAACATTTTTTTTGTCCTTTTTTCAGTGTTTAAAACCATATGATCAACTGTCATTCGCTCCCATACATTACCAGATTTTCATTCCAATCAGCCAGATTGGACAGATATCTGACAGAAAATTGTATAGTGGATGCCCATCTTAAGAAGAAGCACAAGAGGGTAGAGGGTCCTGCTCATAAGAGCTTACATTCTAAAGGGGAGGGACAAACAGGTGTGACACAGATTGGGTAGGCAGGGAGGAAAGAGTATATAGCAGCAAGTTAAGATGAGAGCTGAAAGGCTTTGATGAAATAGTGGGTCTTGAGAGCCCATGAGACACAAACAGCAGCAGGTGGTAATTGCCTTGTTATTTTCTTTCCTTATTGCAGGTGAAATGTGCAGAATGCTGCACTAATTATTGCTACATTATTTTATATTTGTAAAATATGCTGGATTCAATGCATCACATTAATATGTTATTAATTATAGACCCTCCAGCATGACCTCTCCCTCCTGGTATGACACAAAATGCTATGCACCTGCTCTTACCACTTCGTTTACAGTCAGAGGTGGATGGTAATGTATGCATGGCTGCAATATATATACACATTTTTTTTATTTTTTTATTTATTCATTTATTTTTTGGGATTTGCTGCTTCAATAATATGCAAATGCTAGTGTCAGCCTTCACCTTGTGTACTTGCAAGCATCGGACATTGCAAGCCCGAGACACCCACCCTCCATGTTTGTGAACATTTGTTACAGATTTACTGCAGAGCGTGACGCTGACCCAGGTTATTCCCGAGTCGGCGCCGTTCACAGTGCACATGGGTGCTGGAACTGGTCTGCCAGCGCTTACAGATGACCACTCCAAGCACCGGAAAATCCGGAATTCTCTCTCCTGTAAACGGGACCCAGGTTACCCATTATACACTGCAGGGTTAAACGGATCGTTCCCATGTTAAACCCTGCAAGCTACCCGGGTTGGATTGCCGGGGTACTCGACCCGAGACTCCAATCCTTGCCCCTTTTACACCTAACAGCAACCTGGGTTTTAGCTGTGGTGTAAAAGCAGTCTGAGTGTGTGACCATTTTGTTTTGTAACTATAAAAAAAAATTGTAGACTACATTGCTTCTTTCATTCTTATTTACTATATTTGTGGTATGGAGTCAGAGTACAAAAACACCAATAAATGATCTCGCATGTTTGCTCTCAGCCCACTAAAATGTAGGCAAAATATTTAGATTCTCAGTGTTTTGAATAATGTAAAGCAAATTGCCCTGAGAATAATGCCGGCACCACATAATTTAATGATGTTCCTATATTTCCGGTCTATATCTAGCCTATGTTAATTTAAATAAGACTAGAGATATTGACCACAATTTCTGATAATTGCTAGTAAAGCCTCTAATTAGGTCTATCTAATTCACTATGCATTAAAAACCACTTTACAATCTCTGCAGTTTCCTACAGCAGTATATGGTACAGCTATTCAGATACAAATCTAGCAGATTTCTTGCATTGGATAAGGAAATTAAACATTTGTTGCATAATAATCAGACACTTGTATGTAACCATTGTTTGTAGCAATAGCGTCAGGTTGGCTGATATTTTGGCTTGTTTGTCTCAAGCAGGAATCATTTGCATCTGTGTAAACAAACTATGGGCCTCATTCAGAGACGCTCGCAAGCAGCTCAATATTTATGGTCTGCGCATGCGCCACGTCCGGCGTGCGCGAGCCCAGGGCGAGCGACTGAAGTTCAGTTGCTCTGGGGCTCGCTACAATACGGGGCGGCTGTCGATGGTGAGTGATAGCTCGCCCTGTTTTGTAAGTGGGTAGGGGGGATGGTTAGGCAAATGCAGGTGTTCCCTTAGGAATGCCTGGCATTTGAGGGCGGACCTACTGACATCACTAGTGATGTCAGTAGTTAGTGTTCCCGTTAGGCTGTTAGGCGCCCTGCCCGATTTCTGAAGGGCAGAACGCGCCCTGCCCTCCAGTGCGGCGGGCCCGCTGAGACAGCCTGCGGGTTCTGCCTCCACCCGCGGGTCCCTGTGTCCCACAGGTGGTCAAAACGGCGGCACAGTGGTCACAGCCGGTGAATGGATGCCGGGTGCATGCGCTCGGCATCCATTCACAGTGACCGCAGAGGTTGGGGGCTGCCTGGCAAGTCCGTTAGTGCCGGGCACGCCCCAAGGAGTGACGAAAAGGGGACACGTCATACAGACATTCCACCTTTTCTTTGACCACGCCCATTTTCGGGCACGTGCCTTTGCCGCGCACAAAAGTGTCCTAACTCTGGGCCCAGCGCCCTGCCTCCCGCCGGACCTAGAGTGAACACTAAGTAGTGGACTTCCTGCTCTATTAGAGCCGAGACCCTACCACAGGGTCTTGTCGCAAGCCCGAAGGTCGCGATAATCACAACAGTCTCCAACCCGCTCGCACAAGCTGTGGGTGGTCACCCACAGCTTTGCGAGTGGCCTGGAGAAAAAAAAAAGACTTCCTGATTCAGAGCGAGCGCCTCTGAATCAGGCCCTATATTTGCAAGAATTTAAGCCCTCCATACATCAGCAATCGTTTAGGTGAATTTTGCATTTTGCAGATTGTGTAAAAAAATCTGCAATGGACGTGGCTCACAGATCATAGATATCATCCAAAAAGTGATTGGAATTGGTGAATCAGGTAGTCCAACATGCTGGATTTCAGACCAATCGGGGATGTAGATTGCTAGTGTATAGTAACAATCAGTTGATTTGCAGACTGTTACTAGTAAAATGATGAGCCTTTCAAGATTGGCAGATCTGTATTTCCTGGATATCATTTGCAATTCAGTGAAATATATCTGTAATGTGTGGGTTCAGATTGGCGAATCTATAATTTTGGGGAAAAAAATCAGTCTGTTAATCATTTTTCTGTGATGGTTGATGTATGGGCCCCTTTAAGGTGCGTACACATGGTATGATTAAAATGGACGATATGAATGATATCGATCATATTGTGCATTTATCACCCACCAATGACCTGTAATGCACGGACACGTATGGTCGATATCGACCTGTGCATGCAGGCCAACCTGGTTGATATCGACAAGGTTACTATAGGGACCCTATAGTCGTTGGTGTATAGGTGGTGTCCTGGAAGACCGATATCGATTGTCCAGCACACCCAGGAGACCAAACAACGATATCGTTATCGATCGTCCCATCTGTACGCACCATTTATCTGCTACAGTAAATAATACCATAGAGGCTGGTTTTCAGAGGGATTTATCTCTACTAATAACTGGCCCCCTTCTCAGCTAATTGGATTGAACCCTAAGAATCTAAAGTGTTTTTTTTCTTGCATATTGAATTAGATATACCCAGTGGTGGATTCTGCCTAGAGGCTGTAGGGCTGCAGCCCACCCAGTAAAATCCACCACCTCAGTGTAGTCGCCACTTGCCAGTCACATATACTAGAGGCAGTCTCAGGGTGCAGCTTCTCTGCTTTTCTGCCAGCCCTACCTGGCTCCTTGGGGCTGCAGACGATACAGTCCTTTGGAAGCCGGTGATATGCACATGTGTGGCACTGTACCCCGCCGCTACTGCGCATGCGCAGGTCCCGGTGGCTGTCAGATTGATTACACAGCAGGCGCTGGGACCCGACCAGGGTGAGTGGCGTAGGCGGCGGCAGCCCCCCGCTGGATATATTGGAATATTATTTAATGATGTTGTGCCGGCATTATTCTTAGGGCAATTTGTTTTACATTATTCAAAATCTCTAACGGCTCAGCAGCACTGAGCGCTGTAGATTCTGGCTTCAAGCCAGAATCTACAGCGCATGCGCGGTCTTTGGGAAATGGCGCCAGCGCCTACTTTCCCGGGGACATCTTTTCTGCGCATGCGCAGATCACTGTGAGTGTTTGCTGCTCTACAGCGCCGGTCCAGCGCTGCGGAGCAGCACTTCGGGAATCAGCAGAGAGGTAAGTATAATTGACAATGTGTGCGGTGTGGGCCCCCCCTGGACTCGGGAGCCCGTGTGCCCTGCACACCCTGCACCCATTATAGACATGCCCCTGGGTTGAAACCCTGTGTTGCTTTGGTGTGGAATGACTCAGTTTGCCACTATATAGTTCTAGTCCCAGAGTCTATTCTCAGTACACCTCTCTCCCAGTACTGTCCTGCTGCATAATATTTATTACCATTTACACCTATGAGGAAGAGTTACAGTCACCCTTCCCTATTCCAAACCTCTCAAGCTATCTGTGAGCAGGTATCTAGGTATCTCCCGGGAAGTCCAAAGCCCCCAGTCCTGACCGTAAGCTGAGGCCAAATGAATCTGGAGGAGAATCCAGGTACCAATGCACTGCAGACTTTGGCCTCTTGGCTGGAAAAGTCAGCTCAACATCAAGATATGCAGTACTTGTAAGTACTATCTTCTCATTTGGATACCATTCAAACAATTCTGGTAACAACAGTGCCAGTGTCTTTGGTGCAAACATCGACTCCACCACTTCCTACTGCTCCCAAGTCTCGTCTGCAGCTTCCCACTCCTAGTAGATTTGATGCAACCCCAAAATCTGCCGTGACTATCGATCAGTGTGAAATTCAGGTTGAGCTCTTACTGCAGAACTTTCCAACTCAAAGATCTTGGATAGTTTACAGTATATCATTTCACTCCTCTCTGGTTCAGCCTTGGAATGGGTGTCTCCTTATGGGAACATGCAGATCTTATTGTATCAAATTATGCAGAGTTCATTGCCAATTTTAAAAGGATTTTCAATGAACCAGGTCGTTCCTCTGCAGCCGCTATAGATATCTTACGAGTCCGTCAGTAGGTCAATTGTGGTCCAGTTCCAAACTATTGCAGCAGAACTTGAATGGAATGATGAGGCCCTTAAAGAAGCCTTCTGGAATGGCCTCTCTCAAAGGCTCAAATATGAGCTGGCCTCTCGTGATCCTCTTGGGACCTTGCAGGACCTAATCACTCTCAGCACCAAGATTGATCTACGTCTCCGAGACAAAGCCACCCACAGGTTCAGAAACAAGCATTTTAAGTCTTGCATACTCGGTACTCCACAGCTGTCGTCTTCTCCTGCGGACAAACCCATGCCAGTTAATCGCTCAAGCCTATCTCCAGAGGCAAAAAATTGTCTTTATTGTGCTGGTCCAAATAATTTTAATGGATCTTGTCTTGTACATCCGGGAAACTCCAGACCCTGACCTGTTCTGGAGAACTCAGGTTGGGGTTTTCAGTGAAATCCTCCTCAAAGTCTGACTGTTTGTTAAATGTGACTTTGGAGCTAATTCAGCAGTGCATGCCTTATCAGGAATCTGTGCATGCGCAGGACTCATTCTGTGAGTATGCAGAATGGGTCCTGCTAACACGCGCGCTAGCCCTTGAATGCCTCTGCCTAATTGACAGGCAGAGGCATTTAAGGGGTGGTGCGATGGTGGGGTCTGGCGTAGTTCCCAGAAATGGGGGGTATCCACCCCATTTTATGGGAGTGGCAAGGCCAGGATCTGCGTTGATCACTGCAGTATCCTAGGCTCGCAAGCTGGCCAGGCAGAGTAAGCCGAGGCGTACTCCGCTGGCCAGCGGCCGTCGCCGTCAGCCATCGCGACCACCGATGGTCGCGATGGTGATCCCGTATCAGTGCTGGGATTGCAAATGCAGCAGGGGTGTCATACCTCCTGCTGCATTTGCATTATTGCAAGGATGCAATTGCAAAGCTTCCTGCGTGCAGCTTTGAAATTGCGTTTCTTGCTGAATCACCCCAGAATCCATTTTCACCTCAGAGACTAAGGGGCCCAAATCTTTTGATGCCTTGGTTGACTCCAGAGCTGCCGGGAACTTCATTACATCACCATCGGTTCAGGAAACTTTCATTCCCATCAAGACTGTCTAATCCAGTCTTTCTTACAGTGGTGGATGGGCGTCGCATTCAAGGAGGCCTCATTACTCCACTGTCTCTGCAAGTTGGAGCACTGCATTGTGAACAAATAGAGCTACTAGTGATTCCCAAAGCTACTCATCAACTTGTCCTTGGTCTTCCATGGTTACAAATGTATAATCCTCATTTTGATTGGCCTACATCACAGCTTAAGTCATGGGGTGTCTCTTGTTTGAAGTCTTGCCTGTCTTGTGTGATTCCTCTACATGTAACCCAGTCTGATGGGTCTGTAGTACTTCCAGAGGCCTATAAAGACTACCTTGATGGTTTTTAGTGAACATGATGCTGAAATCTTACAACTTCATAGGACTGTGCTATAGAGTGAATCCCAGGAAAATCTCCATCTATGGGTCCAAGATACCTGTTATCTAAGCTGGAGTCTTCTGCCATGTCTGAATACATTCAAGACAATTTACGAAAAGGGTTCATCAGACCTTCTTCATCACCTGCCAGGGCAGCCTTTATCTTTGTTAAGAAGAAGGTAGTCTTCGCCCCTGCATAGATTACCAGAGCCTCAATGACATAACAATCAAGAATTGATACCATTAATTGTCTGTCCACTGAGAACTCAGGGCCTGATTCAGAGCCGCTCGTTCGCTCTGAGCGATGTTCGCACAACTGCACATGTGTATGGGTCATAATGCGCAAGCGCAAACCAGTCATTGTGGTCGGAAATCGAGCGCTCGCAAAATAGCGAGTGCCTGCTAATTTGAGTGACAGGATGAGGCGTTTGTGGGTGGTAACAGGGGAAGGTGCTTCAAAACGGGGAGTGGAGATCCAAACGCAGGCGTGCCAAACGGTCAAAACGGGCGTTTTAAGGGTGTGCATAATTAACAAAGCAGCGTCATCGACCACGTCACTTTGTTGTCTCTTAGCCTGAACTGTTCGCATGATTGCGGTAGGAAAATCCTACCACAAGCACTGCGAGCAGTTCAGACGCCTTTCGATGTACTCGATTAATCAAATAAATAGCGGAGATGACGTAGGATGCGAGCGGCCAGGGGGCGTCTTTACAAACTACCGAGCGCATGTTTTGTTCGCTCGCTCAGACATAGAGGCGTCAACAGACCGCAAAGGCCGAGCGCTCAATTTAAATAGCCGGCCCCTTTTTCTGAACGAGCGAGCGCAAATAGCGTCCGGCTCTGAATCAGGCCCTCAGTGCTGTAAGGTCATACTATGAGCATCAAAGAACAGCAGAAGCATGACTGTACACGCATAATGAACCACACAGAAATTTTTGGCCGGAGGCGATGTTTCCATACACTGGTGTTTGGATTTGGGATCATAATGACAAATCCACAATTCGTCACACATCACAATCGATGTTAGGAAATCTGGTATCCTCTCCGACATTCGAACTTGCATGATTCAACTCGTCGTTGCATCTACTCTTCTGTGAGATTTCTCGGTACCCACCTGGCACAAATGCAATACATTTTCAGTTCATTTGTCAGAATATGCTGAACCCATTTGAATGAGATGCCAAGTGAAGCTGAAAATTCCCTTAAAGTAAACCTGTCATTTTGCAACATCTCCTCAGCTTTGGCAATGTTGACATCTGTAACCGCGGTGGATGATCTCCCAGAACACGCTTTGTCAGTCACTCACGTATTACCCTCTTTAAAGTGCTTCCACCACCGAAATACTGGAGCACGGCTAATTGTTTCTCCACTGTATGCTTGCCGTAACATTTCATGAGTTTAATTTCCGCTTTTTCCAAGTTTAACACACAATTCAATCCCACATCTCTGACGTAATCTCTCAGACACATCTTCCTCAACCGCCATGACGAAACATACAAAGATCTTCCACTCACTGTGACCAAACAAAGAACTATGGCAGCCCAACCACAGGTTCAGACACATCGATGTAATGAGCTTCACAATAACCAGCATAGCATTGCCACGTCTACCTATGGGATAGAAAAACAGGGGCAGTCTCATTACTTTTCGATCAGCCCTCGTGTGTGTATACTGTATATGTGTACAGCCATGGCCAAAAGTTTTGAGAATGACACAAGTATTGGTTTTCACAAAGTTTGCTGCTTCAGTGTTTTTAGAGCTTTTTGTCAGATGTTACTATGGTATACTGAAGTAAAATTATAAGAATTTTCATAAGTGTCAAAGGCTTTTATTGACAATTACATTAAGTTTATGCAAAGAGTCAATGTTTGCAGTGTCGACCCTTCTTTTTCAAGACTCTTGCAATACGCCTTGGCTTGCTGTCAATCAATTCCTGGGCCACATACTGACTGGCCGCCCATTCTTGCCTAATCAATGCTTGGAATTTGTCAGAATTTGTGGTTTTTTGTTTGTCCACCTGCCTCTTGAGGATTGAAGTTCTCAATGGGATTAAGGTCTGGGAAGTTTCCTGGCCATGGACCCAAAATTTTGATGTTTTGTTCCCCAAGCCACTTGCAGCACCTTACCATAAGGCAAAAGTGATAACTATCATGCCCGGAAAATGCTTTTTTTTCACCATCTGTTCTTGGATGGTTGGGAGAAGTTGCTCTTGGAGGACGTTTTGGTACCATTCTTTATTCATGGCTGTGTTCTTGGGCAAAATTGTGAGTGAGCCCACTCCCTTGGCTGAGAAACAACCCCACACATGAATGGTCTTAGGATGCTTTACTGTTGGCATGGTAAAGGTCCTACATCAATATACCACACCTATACAACGATCCAGCAGGGCATCACACAAAGACAAGGAATTTCACCTGTTTCCATAGATATGTTGTGCCAAATGTTATATAGTGAGAGTTTAAAAAGTGTGGGAAAACGCTGACATTTTCTAAAGTCTGCTAATGTAATAGAGTCTGAGAACATGCAAACTCGCATGTTTTTCAGACTAAAAAAACTCACTAATTAAACTCTCATCCAGATGTTTTCCTATTTTGATTATACAATTCGACCAATGTAATAGTGTGAGAGATTACTGCTAAACTCTCTTTTTCTAAACTCTCACCCTATTACATTTGGCCCGTTATGTTGGTTGAGACATTTTAAAAAGAATGGAAAACATAATTTACTTTGCTTAACTGCGGCCATTACAAAACACTAAACTTAACAATAACAGTGGGGATGTTATGATATTAATGATTTTATGGACACTATTGTGGAGAAGTTAACTTTAATGATCTATACATCAGCTTGAAAAGAAGAATCCTTTCAAAGTCATGTAAGAGGATTTGAGATCAAATATGGACTGTCCCTCAAGGAAACATTTGTAGAATGAAAATAGTGAGGATATATCACATTGGAGTTTATTCATCATGTTAAAAATATGACAGGTGATAATTAGGTTTTGAACTAGCAGCGAGTTCAAAGTAAATATAGGAGGCATTCATCATGTCTCCTTTACTTAAATATCACTTCCGAAAAGCTGCACTTTCTGCGGAGACAGCTTTTCAGAAGTGCAAGATACTTCCCCTGCTTCCTCCGTACTCACCAGAAATGTGCTGCCAGCCTCTTGTAGCTGATAGCCGGTGCTAAGTGCAGGGACATGTCCCATGTCTGCAGGGTAAGTTCTCCCTGATGCTGCTTCTCTCCCAGCTCCAGGTGACACTAAACACACTGGCAGCTGCTCTGATCACAGCAATGCTCCATGTCTATGAGGACAAGACTTTCGTTGCTCCCCAGTGTCTCCACTCCCTCCCTGCATCTTCTCCTCAGTGTCCATGCTCCTACCTCACATCCTCTCTCCGGTGTCTCATCCCCACTCCTCCGCTGGCTGCTCCCATCTCCGATGCTCTGGACTGCAGGGACTGGCTCACCATCATCGTGCTGCCAGACTCTTGTACTGACAACCACGAGCCAGCTCTGAGTGCAGGGATCTGTCCCCATGTCTGCAGGGGAAGTTCTCCCTGATGTTTCCTCTCCTCTGGCTCCAGGTGACACTGATAACCCCAGTTGCGACTCCCATGACAGTGCTTCTCCATGTCTATGTGGCAGAGATTGTCACTTCTCCCCAATGTCCCTGCTCACTCCCCACATCCTCTCCCCTTAGTGTTATGAACCTTGGGCATGATTCAGAGATAGATGCTAATGTGATTGCAGCTGCAATCTTGTATGTAGTACAATGCTAATGGTTGCAAAGATCACCTGAGCATAGGGACACCCACTGCAGCCTTCTAATCTGCATACAACCTCACTTACTGCATAAATATCAGTAACATTGACGCATATCGAGCAGCCATCTTGCGCTGCAGGTGTGACTAGCCGCAACACTGCAGTACTCCTTGCACACAGGGGGCCTGATTCAGAGCCGGACGCTCTGACCAGAGCGCTCGCTCTGAATCAGGGCCCTCCTCCCTGAAAATGGAGCAGCCTCCTGGCCGCTCGCATAGCTGTGGGTGACCACCCACAGCATATGCGAGCGGCCAAAAAGATGGTCGCGATGGTCTTGACCATCGCGACCATCGGACTTGCGATGGAGACCCTGCGGTAGGGTCTCCCTGCCGCAAGCCCTGGAGTGATTTTGGCTCTATCAGAGCCAAAAGCACTCCCACTGACATCGCTAGTGATGTCAGTGGGGCCGGCTTCAGACGGTAGGCGTTCCCATGGGAACGCCTCCTTCTGGAGACACGCCCACCAAAGGGGGCGTGCTGTCACTCAACATCGACAGCACGCCCCCTTTGGTGCGAGCCCCGGAGCGATGGAAAGGCCGTCGCTCGTCGGGTCTCGCGCATGCGCACGACGGAGCTCCCTCTGTCGTGCGCATGCGCAGTGGGGAACATCGACCCGCTTGCGAGCGTCCTGCCGCTCGCGAGCGGGTCTGAATGACCCCCAGAGCTCTCATGCTGCAAATACAATCACATTAAATAAGAATCCAAAAAATTCTGCACTGGAGAATATACTTAACACATTATTTTATTAATAAAAACACATACTAGCTTATACATATATTAAAAAGAATACAAAATAAAAATAAGAATGCAGTTGTATAAAAACAAATGTCTAATGCAAGTTGCCATATGGCAATTATAATTGCTGAAACAAATCCAAACACTGTGTGTATAAATACTCAGGCTGCATTAGCATAGCAAGAAGCTACATAGATACAAATGTATCAAAAAGCACATTAAAAAAATGATCTGATTCAAAAGCTTGAAAAGTTAAAACGGCCAGTGTATGTGGATTTTTTGATCTCACTCGTGATTTGTAATGTTTCTTGAGTGCACATATGATAAAGACGGGTCAATTTAAAATCACTCCTGTGACCTTTTTCAACTTGTCCGATTGAGACCCTGAAAATGTTATCGGGACTCTCTGTTCCTGTGATCTGGGGGACTTACATTTATCAGCTCATATACCGGAGGTAATATTGTGGTGATTTTAAATTCATCAGTGTTTATCTTATGTGCACTCAAGAAACAAATCACGAGTGAAATCAAGAATCCACATACACTGGCCGTTTTAACTTTCTGTGAACTTTTCAAGCTTTTGAATCAGATAATTTTTTTAAAATGCACTTTTATGCTTCCGAATACTTGAATAAGTTTGAGGATAAATAAGCACCCTGTTTGATATGTAATTTTGTTAGGTAAGTTAAGGGTTAAAAGCTGGAGGGGGGTGCGGTTAGTTATTGGTCATTTGAGGAGTATAAGCCTATGGTAGGATTTCTGGGAGGGCTTAGAGGTCACATATAAATAGTCTGGGGAAGGGAGCCATCTTCCTCTTTCCAGTTTATTCAACCAGGCTGGCTAAGTGTCATTTATATATTATATTTAATCTGCCTGTCTTTCCCTTGCCCATCTGCATTTTACACCTCATTTATCTACCCCTTTTCTTACACCCTCTCTAGCTCCTGTCAGTATTTCTTTTATTGTTTATCTATTTTGCTTCCTTTCAGACTCTGTTCCACATTTTCCTCCTCCCTCCCCGGCTTTGGTGTTCATCCATCCCCTGTCCCCTGCCAGTATCTTCTCAGCCATGCCCAGCCGTTCAGCCGCCCCCCACCCCCCGCCCGCCCGCCGCCTTATGGAAGCTCCCAGGCCTCTCGCCCTGCGGCCCCCTCGTCCCTTTCTAGTACCCCCCTCAGTTACTCCAAGGCCCCGCCGTTCAGCCAACGCCCTCCCCCCCCGCCGCCTCTCACCACAGTGGCTTCCTCTTAGCAGGGCGCGCCCTGCTATAGGCCGCGACCGCGCGCCTGTCTGCGCTCCTGCACATGGCCCAGATCATGGCCGTCTGGCTCTCCGGTGGCGCCGCGAGTAGCTCAGGCGGCCACAGCCCCCCGTCCCAGCACCGCAGATCACGGCCAGCCCGCTCCCTGCGCCGGCGGTTGGCCCCGGCCACAGGGTCACGGCGGCCATTTTATATATTTTCGGCCTACGCAGGGGGCCCTGCTTGGTCCTGTTCCCCCCTTCATCCGCCCCCTCTGCTCCAGGAGCAGGGCCCCCCCAGCACTCCCCGCTGTTCTTTAGTAACAGGGTTTTCCAAGGCCCCAGGTGCCCCACCCAGCAATCTTTCCCCTGTTGTTTGCCGGCACCCAGGGGCGGGAGTTATACCCCTTCGCCCCGTTTCTGGCTCAGCAGTAGGACAGGTCCCCATATTTATACACCACCACACTACACGCAGAATCCCCTTGAAATATACTGCCCCTTACCATCCTGCCCCTTCCGTGTACCATCAGCCCCCCCCCTGCTGCAACTCCAGACCCTAACCCCCTTTTACAAGGTTTTTGCACCTTCCTATCAGGTTTTTTCACCCCTTTTCCCTGCCTCATGCCCCCGCACCTGCATATTCCCAAACTACACATATGTTGCAACCCTCCCCCCTTCTGCCCCCCCTGCCTTCCCCGCAATCTGTCCACGCCCCCCACTGCCACCCATTGCCCCCCCTGTCCCCCATTCCGCAGGCACAGTTGCTGTGCGGTCCAATTCACTAGTTACTGTTTCAAGCCCCCAGGTAGGAGTTTCTGATCTTTCCAGTCACGTTATCGAGGTCCAGCAGACGGATGATGCAGTGGTATCAGCGAGTCAAATCGTGGTGGGCGCACCACGCAGCGAGGGACAGTTGGCGAACGCTCAGGAGGAAATGTCTGGTCTTTCGGCGGCAATTTCTGGTGAGCATGGTTTTTCTACATTTTGCAGCGCACATTCATCTTCCACTGATTCTAGCGATTCTTCCAGTTCATCTGATAGGCCGTGCAATTTCAGGCGTTACTTTGCGCAAAAAAATGAATAAATAAAAATAAATAAATAAATAAAAATTAAGGCAAAGCGGGGGAGCCATAAGAGGTCTAACACAGTGTCGACAACTAAGGTGCCGGATGCATCGGGAGATTAGGTTCACTGCGCGAATATGGCTATCCTTAAGGGTTTAAGTTCTAAATTTAGGGAGCAGATCAAGAAGAGTAAATTTGTGCATATGTTTGCGGTTGCGGATTACGCAAGTAGGTCTTTGGATCGGACTTAGCCAGCTGGGGTAGTTGCGGAGGTGACATGTCGTTCTTACCAGAATTCGGTGGCGCGTGTATATGTTTTTGCGGCACGCCCCTTGAATCCAGGCCTGGGGAGTATTATGAATGTGCTAAAATACATGCACATGGTACACGGCTTAAACTAGTCAGCTAAAGGTACCACTTGGCGGCAATACGACGCATTTAGGACACAGCAGGAGGGGTAGCAGTGTTTTAATTCGGTTTCAAGGACGTCGAGGTTTGGCTTGCAGTCAATCAACTGCCTAACGCGCCTGCAGATTCCTCGGCTGGTCTGAAGCAGCCTTTTCTGATCCGCCCTGGATCTGCAGGCATCAGTTGCGTGTCGTGCTACGCGTGTAATAACACGCAGCATCATGAGGGGCAGGCTGTGGATATTGGCATATCTGCATGCTCTGCGGGAGTGGTCACCCAGCCAAGATGTGCAGGGGGTCTGCGGCGCAGGAACAGGTTGAGGAGAATCGGGCAAGGAGCATCGCGGAGGTGTTCAATAAAGCGCCGTTGCTGAGTAATTTGGGGGTTTTGAGGAGTTGGTTGGGTCGTTATCCCCTTGGGGAGGAAGCAGCCTTTTTTTTTTTTTTGGGGGGGGGGGGCAAGGTTTTGGCGTGGGTTGGTGTTTACCTTTGACATGGGCGATATCTGGGTTTTCTAGGAGGATTCTGAAATCAGCGCATGTCCATCTGGAAGTCGTTAGGTGTACGGTGGAGGCGGAAGCCAGGTTAGAGCGCATGTGCGGCCACCTTTTTGCATCCCCCCCCTTTTCTGAAAGTTTAGGTGCACCGCCTTTAAGGCAGCACCGAAGAGGGAACCGAGTAGATTTGGGTTGATACAGCATCTCTCTTGCCCAGATAGAAGGGTTGGGCTCCCACGCATGATGTCCATCAGATTGTCGTGTCGTTTGCCAATCTGTTTATAAAAAAAAATAATAATAAAAACGCCCTGGAGATAGTACAAGGTTTCGGGGAGAGGGCTCTACTAGCTAAGGCGGATATAGAATCCGCTTTACGGCTGTTGCCCATTCACCCTGTGTCCTTTAGATATGTGGGAATTAAAGTAGTAGAGCTCTATTACGTAGACTGATGTCTGTCAATGGGCTGTTTCATTTTGTGTACTTTTCGAGGGTTTAGTTACTTTTTTGCTTGCCGGCCTTGTTCGTCGTTAGTAAGGTCTACTTATGCGCATATATTACTTGGATGTAGAAACCGATACCTTGATAGGGTTATGCCACTTGTCTATGGAGAGGGCGTGGCATTTCAGGGGGGAGTTGCTAGAAGCGCTCATGTCAGTAAAGAAGGTTTAGTTAATGTAGTTGCAATCGCTAAGTTTCGCATTTAGAGTCATACCTAGGAGTTGTTATTTTTTTTCAGCAGATGGCTAGGAGGAGCCTCAGCGGGGGTTAGGAAGCCTCATAACCTCATTCTGCATCTCTTTGGAGCTGAGTGAGGTTCTGCGTTTTTGGTTGGTTGTTTATGTGCGAATTCAATGGCGTAAAGATATGGCCTCCGGCATCTGTAGCCAATTCGAACTTCAACTGTTTACAGATGTGTCCGGTTCCTTAAGTTTTGGTGCATTTTGTAAGGGTGTGGTGCATGGAGCCCGGGACGGTTACTTATGGGTTTCAGGGCCTAAACAAGAACATCCTTCTTTTAGAGAGTGTTCCCAATGGTAGGTAGCTGTAGGAGAGCAAGATTTGCAATAGGCGAATTCCCTTTTGGATAACTTAAGCGTGGTGTAGGTCGGTGCTAATCAGGGACGGACTTAGATCCGGCATTACGGTTGTTGATGTATTTTACACTGCTAAGTGGGTAAGGAATATTGAATTTAGGGCATGGCAGGTTTCAGGCGCTGCAAACGGTATGGCGGACGCCTAAAATCTTTTTCAGTGGGACAGGTTCATTTTATCGTGCCTCCTGTTTAAATGTTTTAACCTTCCCTTTCCATGCCCGGCATTTCATTGGGCTGGCATCAAGGACCTCACACTGAAGTCATTGACGCCTAGTACATTAAAGACCTACACGGCGGTTTGGTACGATGAGCAGGGTCTTAGCTTCCAAGAGCGGGTGAGGTAGGTCGATTGATGATTATATAGCAGAGTTTGTCTGGGACATGCCACGAAAGGGGTCATTCCAAGGCGGTTTGTCTTCAGCATTATCAAGTATCTCTAAATTTTTCCAGGCACGCCGTGGGCGGATATGGCCAATTACATTATACTAACCATGGGCAAGCTAGTTGCTGCTAATAAGCTTTATGCGCTAGCAGGTTTAAGGTTTAATAAGGTGGTTATTAAGCAGGTATTGATCTTATGCTAATTACATAGGTTTAAGACAGATTAGCTGGCCAAGGGGCGTTGCATTTCTATTCAGGCGCTTGCATATCTCGTGATTTTGACCAGTTGCTCAGGCAGGGTGCTTTAATAATGTTCGCCCTCCAGGTGGCAGGCACTGGTTTATCCTTGCTAATCTAACCCCCTTTGTCCAGGTGGCAGTTTATGAGGGTATTTCAGAATTATCTTATTGCTTTAGGTATAGCTACGGAGCTTTGCAGGACTCATTAATTTAGTTAGGGGCAGCAGCTTGCGCAGCGGGGGCAGGTGTTTCAGTCGACTTATTAAAAACATTTAGGGTGGTGAGGTCGTATTTAAAGGAGGATAAGTTGCACTATGTAGTTGCGCTCCTTGCGAGTTTGTTGGGAAACCTAGGGGCCTTATGCCTACTGCCGCTAGGGATTCTGAAAGGATTTTCAGCTTTTGCCCTCAAAGAGGTTTTGCTGTTTTTTATCTTCAGATGGGTCACCCAACTATTTTGTTTCCCTTTCCTTGGGGTTAAATTGTTGTTGTTATTATTACATACCAATTTCTGTCTGTATTAAATTCCAATATCTGTCTGTATAAATGCCAATTTATGTCTACGTGAACTCTCGGACAGGTTTGTCCGGGAATGCTAATTGTCGGGTGTGGGTAAATTCCTATTTTTTACTGGGCTAGCCAGCACCCCTTGGATTTGCAGGTCCAATTTTTTGTTGTGAGTGGGTAAGTTGCAATTGTTAGGATTACAAGAAATGCATTGGAAGCGCCTGCTAGATGCCCTATGAGCAGCAGACGAGACGTTTGGGGCCCCACTTGGGAGGCAATGATTTGGGCGCATGCATGGGTATTGAGCGGATATGGTCATTGTACACTTGTCATTTAGCGTTGGCGGACGCGTCATGCAATACCCAAGTTTTTTACGTTACAGGGCGGAGAGCTTTCATAGATCCAATGGGGCTAAACTCCTGGGTGCGGGGCTAGTGTGGTTGATCAGTGACCTCTGCAGTTTCCCTTTATTTTCAGGAAGGTCACAGTTTGGTGGCGGGCCTGGTTCTGCGAACCGGGCTTTGGCGGGAAGCAGTGCTCACGGGCGGCCTATTATTAGCGCAGGAGTGCCTGTGGTAGCATCTTTCCTTTGAGAGCGGCCAGTTTGTCACCGCCTAAAGGGGGGACATGGTCTTTGTTCCAAGGGAGGGGCCAATGCTGTGCCAATTAGGGAAGGATGGTACTGCCCCAGGTCAGTCTGCGCAGGGCGGGGATCCGCCCCTATTATTTAGTATTGGTATCCATCGGGCTGTGGCCTTGGAGCACTGCTTTCTTCTTGCCACCTATTCTAAAATTTTAATTTGATCAATAAATGCTGGCTGTGACCTCTTTTAATTCCATACATGTGTCAGTGTGTTTATTCCTAGGTTTAGGATTAAGTTAAATTAACAAAAGGGAATAATAAAACAAATGGGTGACTTAATGCATCCGAATACTTGAATAAGTTTGAGGATAAATAAGCACCCTGTTTGATATGTAATTTTGTTAGGTAAGTTAAGGGTTAAAAGCTGGAGGGGGGTGCGGTTAGTTATTGGTCATTTGAGGAGTATAAGCCTATGGTAGGATTTCTGGGAGGGCTTAGAGGTCACATATAAATAGTCTGGGGAAGGGAGCCATCTTCCTCTTTCCAGTTTATTCAACCTCACCCACCCACCCGTGTAAGCTGGTTTCTATCATTCTTATTTTGTTGGATCGTGCTTTTGTCTGTGATTTCTCCCAACAGGTAGAGGTGCAGCCTGGCGGGAAGCAGTGCTCGCGGGCGGCCTATTATTAGCGCAGGAGTGCCTGTGGTAGCATCTTTCCTATGAGAGCGGCCAGTTTGTCACCGCCTAAAGGGGGGACATGGTCTTTGTTCCAAGGGAGGGGCCAATGCTGTGCCAATTAGGGAAGGATGGTACTGCCCCAGGTCAGTCTGCGCAGGGCGGGGATCCGCCCCTATTATTTAGTATTGGTATCCATCGGGCTGTGGCCTTGGAGCACTGCTTTCTTCTTACCACCTATTCTAAAATTTTAATTTGATCAATAAATGCTGGCTGTGACCTCTTTTAATTCCATACATGTGTCAGTGTGTTTATTCCTAGGTTTAGGATTAAGTTAAATTAACAAAAGGGAATAATAAAACAAATGGGTGACTTATGATACATTTGTATTTATGTACTGTAGCTTCTTGCTATGCTAATTCAGCCTGAGTATTTATACACACAGTGTTTGTATTTGTTTCAGCAATTATAATTGCCATATAACAACTTGCATTAGCCATTTGTTTTTATACAACTGCATGCTTATTTTTTACTTTGTATTCTTTTTAATATATGTATAGGCTATGTGCTTGTATTAATAAAATGTGTTAATTATGCTCTCCAGCGCAAAATGTATTCATTGTTCTCATGAGGTAAGCAACACCTCATATTATTCTGCTGCAGGAGGGTATTGAGAATTTCCCAGCAAGTGAGGATCAGGCGCTGAGAGTCATTAATTATAGAATGCAATCACATTGGCTAATTTATGTATGCCCATGAAGCAGCGTTCAAACGGTCAAACACGTCTGCATTTACCTGACCACTCCACGTTACCACCCAGAAGTGCTGACTACCTGTCACTGACTTTGCGGGTGGATACTCTGTGCAAAAGTAATCGCAAAGCAATCATGGTGCATTGTGAATACACATTTGCACTGACAAACAATAACTTGATCTGTGTAAATATCACCATTTTGTCCGCCTCCGAATCAGGCCACCTGCCCACATCCCCTGCTGCTGGCAGCAAGTACACAGCTGGAAAGGATCTAAATAGATCCCTCTCCTAAACAAGCTACCATGTCAATGGCAGCTTGTGAACACTTTCTGGTGCTGTACACCACCTCAGGATGGCGCCCAGTAACACTACCAACTTGATGAAGGACATTATTTATATATCCCATACCAAGTATGGGTACTGTGGAAATAAATTGGGTAGAATTGTAACCAAGAGATATCAGTGATATCTGCTGCATTACTAGTTTAATGAATGGGTATGTTACTTTAAATTTAAAGTATGAAGGGAAAAGTTAATAAAAATCCATATTTAAGTTATGATGAATAGGCCCTATTCCGCCAGACATCAGAAAAGTTGACATCTGTACCAATAATGCTCCCCATAATCCATGTCTTATCTCTTGAATTGGATGACAAGTTTATTTTAGTTAGTATGTTACATAACATGATGCTTATATCAGTGCTGGCAAGTGAGCACATTTACTGTATTTTGTTGCACAAAGTAAATGAGTTGCCAAATATAGAAGAACAGTATAATTGTTTTTTTTTAATTTAATATGCTATTCTGTATACAATAGGCTTAGCTTTTCCATATATTTTGTTTTAACAAAAGAAATTGAATAGCAGAGAGGTCACCACAGAAAATGTTTATCTGATAGCATTTCTATGTCTTATTGAGAACATCATTGAGTGCTTGAGTACAGCTGAGTGCAGGCATTAGTGCACTAGGAAAACTCATTGTATGCTTCTTTAAGAGCTCTTTTATATTTAACAAACAATGGTAATGATAGCAGAATAAAAGCAGTTAAGGTAATTCAATGTTTTGGCCATGCTACACACACTGGATGCACAGTCCCAAACAGCTTGCTTCTGCTTATGTGTGATTAGCTGGTACTGTACGTTCAATGCACATCATGGTATATTCCACATGGGAGAGACATCTCTGTATACTAGAAGTTTGGAGAAGTGCACAGCATACAAATGTGAAAGCTTGTATTGTGCAAACATGTAAACATGAAATTATGGGGCTGATTCAGAGTTGCAAGCAAGTTCACAGCATATGCGGCCACATTTTGTGCAAGGAAATAAATACCGATCTTGGGCTGTATGTAGAGTTACTATGCGGCCAAAGGTTGGGTACGGGATGCCAATGCTTGGGATATCCTACCCTAAACCTAACCCTCCCCGCAGCCTAAACCTAACCTCCCCCTAGTGCCTAACCCCACTCAGAGGCAAATGCAGGATTGTGGAAGGGGGGTTCCAAATCCCTGGTTACCGAAACAATGAAAAAACATCTAGCCAAAAATCTGATAGAGATTGATAGATTATATATATATATATATATACATACACACACACACACATATATATATATATATATATATATATATATATATATAAAATTTATGTGTGTGTGTATATATGTGTTTGATATATATATATATATATATATATATATATATACAATCAGCATGTGGAGGAGGGCACCGGCAGAAGCTGTGCCTGAAAAATTTAGTGCCGAGTATATGGACATATATATATATGTGTATATGTGTGTGTGTGTGTGTGTGTGTGTGTGTATATATATATATATATATATATATTATAGAAACAAACAGATGGGGCACTCACCAGATTTATTCATGCATATAAAAGCCGCAGGAACACGCTATCGCCCCGAAGATCACACCAACTTCCGCATTCCACCGAACCGGAAGTGGCAAGAGTACCAGACAAATGTGTCAAACATGGATAGGTTAGGCTGTGTTCCACACCCAAACAGGACTCAATCCAAATAGGTAGGACATATATCATGAGCACAGACTAGTCACATCACAGGGTACTATGGCAATGGGTACAGGTGAACAACTATAAACCTGATAAAATTATATTAAAATGTAAGCCCATATGCTAAACTGATCACCCAAAAACAAATAAATATAAATAATAACATAGCAAAAAACATTAATCAAAATAAACCGCAAAACAAACAAATACACATACCTATATCAAAAAATGTATGAATATGCATACAAAATATGTCACAAAATGAACATATACACACATTTATACACATTATAGGCTGAGAGTGCATAAAATCATCAAAATTATGATGCCAAAAAAAATCTATTCGTGCAGGAACACATTTAAATAGTTATATTCATTCAGACCGTGGGGTGCCACGGTCCCAAGTCTAAATATCCACTTAGCTTCCAACTTTTTCAGTAGCAATGCCCGATCACATCCACAGTAAGGCTTAGGTATCCTGTCAATGATTCTGCATTTAAGCATGGCAACCTGGTGGCATGAATCCAAAAAGTGTTTTGCAACTGGTTTGTCGGAACCACCCGTTAGTAGTGCCTGATGAGTAGAACTACGGTGGTTGGCCATACGCTTGCGAACGGTGCAGGTGGTCATCCCTACATATGACAAGCTACATGGGCACGTTCATAAATAAATGACATGGTCCACGCGACAATGTCGCTTATAGCATATGTGTATAGGTAAATTAGGTATACCACTCCGGGTGTGTGGGAAATTGCTTCCTGGGATAAGGGAACGGCACATCACGCAGCCAGTATATTTAATGCATCCTGGTTTCCTAGTATTTAGCCAGATGGTAATATTAGCAGGTGTTTGGCATGTTGAGTGCATTAGCAACTGTTTGAGGTTCTTCCCCCTTCTGAAGGCCATCATAGGGGGTTCCCTTAACATGCCTTCAAATACAGGATCCGTCTGTACCAATGGTCAGTGTTTCTTAATGGATCTGGTGACCTTATTGGACCTGTCATCAAATTGTGTGACATAAATCATATGATCCTGGGTTTTAGGGACCCTCATAAGCATGCATTTCCGTGCCTTAACAAGACACTCTTCAACCATCTTCCTCTTATACCCCCTCTCCAAGAACCGGTTCTTCATTTCTAAATTAAGGTCTCTGCCGTATCGGGTTTGGAATTATTCCTCAACATCCTCATGAACTGGGAAATGGGAAGACTATTTTTGAGGGCTGGCAGATGGTTACTTGTAGCATATAAGGTATTCCTGTCCATTTCCTTTCTAAATAGGGTAGTGTCCAAACAGACCCCTTCCAAAAAGTGTATTGAAACTGGACTGACTTTGCCAGTAAATCTAACAGTGGACTCATAGTGATTGAGATAATCATCAAAGAAAATTCCTCTTCAGTACCACTCCACAACAAAAAAACATCATCTATGAATCTCTTGTAATAGACGATTTTAGAACAGAATTTGGGGAATATCACCGTGGTCTCGTAATCATGCATGAAAATGCCAGTGTAAGCTGTGGCCACAATGGACCACATAGCTGTACCAGCTAACTGGGTATAATATGGGCCCTGGTACATAAAGTGATTATTCGCCAATATCAGTCTAAGCAAGTCAAGCACAAACTCAACTGGAAGACCCTGTGGATCAGAGCACGCAGTTTTCTAACTGAATCGATCCCCAACTCATATATCAAGAGAATAGACTACTCACATCACAGGGTAGTATGGCAAGGGGTACAGGTGAATAGAAAAACAACTATAAACCCAATAAAATTATATTAAAATGTAAGCCCATATATTCCAAACTGATCACCCAAAAACTAAATTATATATATATATATATATAAACAGCTTCCATTGGATTTAGGACCACTACAGTAAAATATACCACTCAGCCTATGACGGGATACACACACACACTGACTGACACAGACACACACCTCTATCACTAATCAACATGAATGCAGCAGGCAAATACATACAGCCAGCATGATATACAGTGCCCCCAGTAGTGCCCCATATACAGTGTCCCTCTATGAGGTGCCCCTAGTAGTGCCTCTTATACAGTGCCCCAGTAGTGCCCCTTATACAGTGCCCCCCAGTAGTGCCCCTCCTATGCAGTGCCCCCAGTAGTGGTCCCCCTATGCAGTGCCTCTTATACAGTGTCCTCAGTAGTGTCCCTTATATAGGGCCCCCAGTAGTGGTCTCCCCTATGCAGTGCTCCCAGTAGTGGTCCCCCCTATGCAGTGCCCCCTATACAGTGATCCCAGTAGTGCCCCCAGGGGCATAGAGAGTGCTGCGTGACCTAATTATGGGAGGCATGGCCACGTCCCCTTGAAAAAAAACAACAGAAACATGCTTTTGCAGCGCCGCGTAGTGGTGCTACGCGCCAGTGAGGGGGCGCTGTGAGCCCCTCAGCCCGTGGCAAAGCTGGGGGGGCGCGATCAGTGTGATCGCTCCCCCCCTCAGGGATAGGAGATTGCTGTGACTGCTGCTTAGCAGCCATGAGCAATGTCCCATTGCATCCAAGCACATGCTGTGTGAGGGAGGAGGGAGGGGGGGCACCGGACTTGTGCCACCACCGGGCCCCTCTGGAAGCCCAGGCCTGGGTAAATTGTACCCGCCCCCCCCCTCTCGGCGCCCCTATACAGTTTCCTCACTAGTGCCCCTGGTAGTGGTCCCTTCTATGCAGTGCCCCTTATACAGTGCCCCCAGTAGTGGTCCCCCCTATGCAGTACCCACAGTAGTGACCCTTACATATATAGGACAAAGACACAAGAAAACCTCCAAAAAACACTTACCTGAATCCCCGCGCCTGCCACTGTCCACCCCTCCATCCTCCTGGCCTGCTCTGCACTGTGGGAGAGACGTCACTGCGAACCCACTGCAGGAGCCAGAAAGTGGAGCTCAAGAGTGAGCTCCAAGCCGGCTTTGGTAGTGGGTGCAGTAGCCAATGATAGTCTATCTGACTCTCATTGGCTGCTAAAACAATTACACCGCCATCGGGTAGTACGAATGTGCTACCCAGCTCCGGCGGTGGTGTGCTTGTTACCGTGTAGTGCATACCGCACTCACTGCAGTCCATACTACACTTACTGATCGGCGGGCAGGGGGGGGTTCTGTGTACTCAGAACCCCCCCTATGTGCGCGTATGCCACTATTTACCGTTGGGATTCTGGTGCAGATTCTGACTAGTTCTGAGCACCGGCATCCCGACCACCGGGATTTAAACTATATCCCTGTGGCCTCACCACCCCAATCCACCCGTTTGTGAAAGTAGCCACCATCACTATCAGTGCACATTTACACCAGCTCTATACCTAGTTCGGAGGTTCCCAAATGTGCCTCTCAAGGCTCCCCAACAGTTCAAGTTTTAAAGCTATCGATGGTTGAGCACAGATGGTGAAATCAAATTGACTGAGGTACTAATTAAGTCACCTGTGCTCAACCATGGATATCTCTAAAACTGGAACTGTTGAGGAGCCTTAACGACTACATTTGGGAACCTCTGACCTAGTTCAACAGATCTAAAATCAGACAAATCAACCCTCCATAGCCCACAATTCCTAAGGAAACCAAGCCATATATTATTAATGCAGAATAAAGAGTACCACCCTAATATATATGTAATCAAGATTCAAGTCACTGAAATATTTGTTAGTGGTGCTACAGATAAATAAGTGTAACTGGGTGACAATGGGCATGAAGAAGTTCTAAATTAGCCGTGGTCATGGGACCTATAATTAATTCATTATTGTGCTCAGCATGTTCCGTCTCTATCGATGTGGTGAGAGCCGTTTGGTGGGACAGAGGACCTCATTCAGAGTCGATCGCTTGCTGCAAGCGATTGCTCTGAATGAGGGAGGCCTCTTACTTTTTTAAGTGTCGCCTCCAGGTCGATCGCTTGGCTGTGGGTTACCACCCACAGCTCTTGCGATCGACCAGGGTGATGGTCGTGATGGTCAAGACCATCGCGACCATCGGAGCTTGCGACGAGACCCTAAGGTTGGGTCTCTGCAAGCGCAGGCCCAAGGGAGCTACCTGCTCTGATCGAGCAGGAAGCTCCCCACTGACATCATTGCTGATGTCAGTGGGGCCGCCCCCAAACGGCAAGCGTTCCGTCGGAAAAGCCTCCGTTTGGCCAGCCACGCCCCCTGCCCGCCTCCCAAACGGGGCGAGCTGTCACTCACCATCGACAGCTCACCCCCTTAGGTGCGAGACCCGTAGCGACGGTGTGCCCGTCGCTAGCTGGGTCTCACGCATGCGCACGTCGGAGCCGGCTCTGACGTGCGCATGCCCAGTGGGAAAACATCGACCCGGTTGCGAGCACTCAGCGCTTGCGACCGGGTCTGAATGACCCCCAGAGTGTGCTCCTTCTCCCATTGTGCATAATGAACACAGGATAGGCACATTATTATATAGATATTCAAAGAATGATTACTTCTGCAATAGAACTCTATTTTGAAATAAGCAAACTAAATATGTGTTTTAATTTGGCAGATAGCATACTACCAACTTGCAGATAATAAATGTTATAGGACTACTGCAGAAGTTCATTTGGGATTCATTGAGATTCATTGAGGTTATTGGTTTGAATTTACGCCAATATTAAAACTAAACAAAATGAAAATCCTGTGAGAAGCAGAATGGTGCACATTGTAAAATATATGTACTGATAAATTGAGCATGATTTAAAATACATACAAAGAGGTGATTATTTGCAGGCTATGTATGTGTGCTCTATTTTGAAATATCAGATAGTTCCCTAAGTTATTGGATTAATATGTATTGTGATATCTTGGGGGTAATTAGCTCGGTAGATTGGGGTCAGTGGTGCAGTGAATAGGTGCAGAATTAGAGTTCACACATGGCATTCCAGTAAAAAAAGGAAATGGCGCTTTACTTCAGCATTGTAATCAGGAAACAAGAATAGAAAATAACAAACAACCTACCCCTCTCTTACGGCACTAGCTCACTTCTTGAACCCTCTCTATCATGGTGCAGCTAGTCTCTCAACAAAGTCTCTTTCTGCTTCTCTGCAGGTCTATTACCGGCTCCAGCCTGGCTTGTCTGCCACAGCTATACAAACACAAGGCCTGATTCAGAGCCGGAGGCTCTTAGCGAGCGCCCGCTCTGAATCAGGGCGTGGTTTTTTTTTTTTGCGAGGCGGCCTCTTACCACCCACAGCTTATGCGAGCGTCCATGATGATGGTCGCGATGGTCTTGGTGATGGTCGAGACCCTGCCGCAAGCCCTGGAGTGATTTTGGCTCTATCAGAGCCAAAATCACTCCCACTGACATCACTAGTGATGTCAGTGGGGCCGGACCCAGACGGTAGGCGTTCCCATGGGAACACCTCCATCTGGGCAGCCACGCCCCCGGCACGCCCACCAAAGGGGGTGTGCTGTCAATCACCATAGACAGCACACCCCCTTTGTAGCGAGACCCATAACGACGGCTACCCCATCATTATTCGGGTCTCGCGCATGTGCACGACGGAGGCGCCTCCGTCGTGTGCATGCGCATTTGGGAAACATCGACCCGCTTGCGAGCGCTCCGCTCGCGAGCAGGTCTGAATGAGACCCACAATCTCTGTGCCTTTCCTGTATCCTCCAGGTATACAGTAAGCCCTGGCTTCCTCAGCCTGCAGCCCAGCTGCTTCAAAGTCACACAGTCTGAGAGTTTGGGGTTCCCCGTTGCCTACTGCAAGGCCCAGACACAGGCCTCCTGGCACCCAATGGCTTGCTTAGCTTCACAGGGCTCTCTAGCTGCCACAATCCCACATAGATTGTTTCCCACAGTTGCCTGACTGGTCTGCCTTCTCATCAGCCCACACCTGAGCTCTATCCACAAGGAAGCAATTAGGCATTGTCGAAGCCGGATGATTGGCTGAGACCTAAATTGTAAAATTAAAATCTGCACGACGCCATTTTGCGTTGTCCGCACGATGCCATCTTGCGGCGCCTACACGATGCCTTCGTGTATGGCGCTATGCTATGATTATTAGCATCATGCGTCTGCCACTGCCCCAGGTTAGAAGTCCTCACAATACAATACATACATTTATTAAAACATATAATATGAACAACCCCGCAAAGCATGTACCATGGTGTATTCCACAAACGAGTAAACGCACAACGCATACTAGCGTCTTTTCTTAAATATCCCTACACTTACACATTGCACACTTACACAGAAAGGTTCCCTAGCATTAAGGTTAATATCCAAGGTTTTATTAATTATCAATTATGTTGTGAAATGACTGCATTTGAGATCTAAGGTTTAGTACATAATAAGCAGACCATGTTTGGTGCCATTCTAAATCACTGTTTATTTGCAGATATCCGGTTCCATCGGCAAGGAGATCGCAACATGCATCTGCAAATTATGAATCACAGAGAGTTAGGTATTGAAATGTACTCTGTAATGTAATGTTTACTAGCCAGTTTAGACTTGTTCTTCAGCGGGAAAAGATACACAAAGAGCCGTTAGATTGCTGAACCCCTACTGTACAAATTGACCTATTAACTGCATTGTTACAGAAGAACCAAGAGGAAGAACCAATGGGATTATGCCAACACGTTTTCATTGTATTGCCACTCTATGTAAGGGTATATATACGGACGCGCTCTATTTCCAGCAGTCAGTCAGCTTGTTCTTTCTTTTGATGGAGGCTTCACCTTTGATGCTGGGAAATCTGGTTCCAGAGCACGTGCGTATGTATCGACTGTACCTTGTGATTGTATAATCTGCGCTAATTGTATTTAGATCACAGCATGTAACTAAATGCTTTTATGTGAATAATATCTTTTTGTGCTTTGGAACCACAATCAAAGTCTGGAAAGCAATTATTTCTTGTGTGACTTATAACGCTAAATAGCAACATTTGGGTATAAAGATCATTAGGTATTCATAGTTGGGGGCTCGCTACCAATTTACACGGTAACACACGGTTATCGGTCTCTCACCAAAGGGTGGAGGCGCCATACGCAGGAAAGAACACACTGCCTTCGAAAACCTGCTACCACTTGATGCTGAGAGACCGCTATCCGTTATTGTGTGAGTTCAAGGAGCGCTGATTAGAATCCAGGGACAAGGAAGGAAAAAGTTTGTTTTCCTTCGTTGATAAAGTTTTGTGTTAAAAGGGGAAGTTGCACAATAGTGTACGCATATTTCCTGTATTGCTGCCACGTGTTCAAACGGTCATTGTATGTATAGCGTGATTTCTTGTTAAACCTCTGAATTATACTGCTATATTAAGGGAAAAGGTTTTATTTGTTTTCTGCTCAGAAAAGGTGTGTGTAATTGAAACGTGTGATTGTAAAGCAGAGGCTACTGTCTGGTAAAGACTAAGGACCTCATTCAGAGTCGGTAGTAAGCGGCCGCTCGGTCGTACGCCTAACGACTGCAAAACTGAAAAAGGAAGCAATCGCACGGCCGGTCGGTCGCAACCTAAGTGACGCCCATACGTGAACAATGCACCTCCTCTAGCTAGCCAGTGATAGCAGCTAGCGATCGAGTCAGTCGTCAGTCGCTGTATGTTAATTTTCTTCTGATGGTTGCGGCCGCTTGTGTTGTGTGCAAATTACATCAAAAATTAACAAAAAACCGCATAGAATAAGCCATCCCCATGAAATATATTTATTCTTATTATTCTCTAATGCAAACGCAACTGAATCAATTAAAAGCCAATTAGTGTTATTAGCAACAACAAACGTTTATTAGCTGCTTGCATTGTGTGGCACAAAATAGAAACATCAAACATAACATCAGTCACATTCGATAGTATCAATTGTACTCTGGTGCTTGAGAGAGCACATACCCAACCTCAAGCTGTATGATCAGCCAGGCCTCTAACCTGCTCGCAGAGTGACGTTTTACTACTTCCGGCCTTCTATGTCGGTCGTAGCAGGAAATTTATGTATGCCCCTAAAACGCCCTGAAAATGGTGAGGAAAGCCTGCGTTTTTAGACCACCACCCCCTGTCAACACCCACAAATGGCCTTTCATATCAATCAACTCTCAGAAGCCACTTCCTGCTCGTAAGCTGTACGATTGACAGCTTTTTGGATTGCAAGGTCTCGAACGCACACGCGCACAACTCACCGTACGCATGCATGGTTTGGAAACATCGGATGCGTACGACCGAGCAGCCGCTTACGACCGACTCTGAATGAAGTCCTAAGTGTGAAGTGGAGGCTACTGTCTGTTAAGCCTAATTGAAACTCTGTAGGTGCCTGACGGGGCCGTACAAACTACTGGGCCAGTGCACAAAGCAGGTACATTGTGGTTATCGAGAAACTAAGGGGTTTCTTGGTCCGATACCCATTAATCGCAAAGTCCATTGATCAGTTAGGTTCTTTGGGCAATGCGATCGAACTGCATGGTTATATAAACTATGATCGTGAAGTGGGTTGTTGTGGGAGTGAAACTGCTGGCAAGGTTAGGAGTTATTGGAACTTCTAGGAAGCGAGTGGTGAAGCTTGAAGTTAAAATCACCACAAGTACAATAATTCGCTAGGCGGTTATTTTACTCCTTGTTTATGCACATGGACCATATAGCCTAGCTGGAAAGTGGTGCATAGCGGGAAGAAGCGAGCGACTGAAGCTTGGTTTGAATTCGCTGCAGGTAGAATACTTTACAATAGGTGGTTATTCTGCTCCTCGTTGTGCAAGCTGACTGTAACGCCCGGCGGGTCGACTGTGCATAACGGGAGGGAGTGCGTGAACGTACGGTAGCTCACTGAAAATCGTTCACAAATCTAAATTCTCTAGAAATTGCTAAGCTTTTTTCTCAGATGGGTGCTAAGCAATCTCTGGAAATGGTTGATAATGTGCTGCTGGTGGAAGGGCCGGTTGGTTCGGCAAGGTATGTTATGTTTAAAAAGTATGGTGCATATGCTACGGCATACTGTGACATATGGGTCAAGATGACCAAGAAATGTAGAACACCTTTTCCTAAGATTGGTAGCTTTTATTCGGAGGTATTGAATAATGTTAGAGACAGTATATGTTTAGAAAAATCTCTAAAGAAAAGGGTAAAATTTAATGACTGTTTAAAGTTGTGGCAACATGAGGGGAACATGTGGCTTAGCGGTGTGCATGCGATGCAAAATAGCAGCGCGCGCACAACGCAAGGGAGCGTGCATGCAATGCTAAATGGCATTGTATGCTCACAGCAAAGTAGTACGCATGGCAAAGTAGCGTTGCCGAAGGTAATGTTAGTAGCGCACACGCACCACCACCACCGCCCTATGCGGATGGGGGTGAAGGTATAGTCTATCTCAAAAATCATAAAAATGTAACAAGTAACTTGTACCTCTCCTAAGTAACTATAAGGAGCATGATTATGATGCAGATGATGAACCTGTTGTAATGTCATCTCTTTCCCATGTTGCCCAAATGTTAAATGTACCATCACAGCAAGCACAGGTAGCTGCCCTGCTAGTACCAGAAATCGAGGTAGCCCCACCAGTGCAGGAAGTATTAACACCCGCTGTAACAGTAGCAGAGGTTGTTAATACCATACATAGTAGTGGTAGTAGGCTGAACCCCCCCACCAGGTAATCAGGCCAAAGGTAGCAGTGTGGCAGGCATCCATCACATCCGGACAATAACTGTTCCCAATGGGAATCCTTTTGCACATGGTGTAGTGGCCACAAGGAATGTAGCGATGCATTGTCCATGGACAAGAGCAGAGCTACATTCCATAATGACAGATTTTTTACTGATCCTAGGAAAGAACTAGCAAAGTGCCAGAGATTTGTAAAGGATTTAGGTAATGCTCATGAGCCAACCAACAAAGATTGGTGAGTGGTGTTACGGGCATGCCTTCCACACAATACCGATGTGACAAAGTTTGTCACGGCCTGTGTATTGGATGGAGATAGTCCCACAACTGATGAATGTAATCAGGACAACATAACCTGCATTGTAACCCAGTTGGCCATATATTTCCCAGTAGTAGTTAACTGGAGTAAGATTTTCATGATTAAACAGAAAGAGAGGTATAGAGGATATAAAAAACAACACACAACACGGGGAAATGACAATCACAGTGCTTATGGATGGTCTTAAAGACACTCTAAAGGCCAGGGTTCAGACATCACTTCCTGGTTTGAGGGGAGTTACGGTAGACACTCTAAGGGAATCTGCAATTGAACATGATAAAAACATCCTTAGGAAGAGAGAAATGCAGAGCGAGAAACTAATGGCTGTTACTATTCAAGCCCTGGAAGGAATGCAAATAACAATGCAGCACTCTTATCACCCTCAGCCACTATACACTCATCCCATACAACCTCCAAACCCTTATCCCCATACACAACCACAATCTTTTCACACTCCCCAACCTACACAACAACATCCTTTCAATACACGTCAACCACGAAGGTGTTATAAATGTAACAAGGAGGGGAACATAAGTAGGTTTTGTAAAGCTAGACAGTGGGAAACCCCAAACCAGGGAACACCGAGATATCCACAGAAGGGACACCCACCACCGTCAGGACAATTCCAGCCATCACCTGCTCACATCATAGCAAGTGAATGCTTTGCTGAAAGAATATACTCAGCTCTAGGGGTCAGGTCACACCTGTAGTCTACAGCCAGTCAGGTTAACTGGGGATACTAGGGAAGAACCTGTAATGATGGTTAATGTAGCTGGTACTAAACATTCTTTTCTTGTATACACAGGGGTGACCAGATCAGTGATAAATTCTCCATCTAATTTACAGGTGACCAGCAAAACAGTACCAGCAATGGGTGTAATGGGTAAAGTGCAACATTATCCTTTAACCAAATCTGCAGAGGTTACTATTGGTCCATTGTAGACCAGGCATTCCTTTCTCCTGGCAGCAGCGGCCCCTACTAACCTACTGGGAAGGGATTTGTTATGTAAAATGGGATGTGTCATTTATTGTACCCCTGATGGTATATTTTTAGATATCCCAGAGAGAGTTGCACATGAGGTGAGGGATATATTGGACATTCCCCAAAGGTTAATGTTTCACTCTGTTTCAGATGAAAATCCATCTCAGGTAGAGCAGATGTTATCTCAGATACCAGGGTCCCTTTGGACCAAAGATGGACAGGACACTGGATTGATGCCAAATGTAGCTCCCATAATGGTAAATCTAAAAAGTGGTAGGCAAGCTCCAAAAATTTCCCAGTACCCATTAAAGCAGGATGTAGAGATAGGGGTTTATCCCATAATTGAGCGGTTATTGCAACAGGGAATTTTAGTCTGTACAGCATGTGTAGCCAAAAGTCCCATTTTTCCAGTGAAGAAGGCTGGGGGGATGGGCTATAGATTAGTACAGGACCTTAGAGCGGTTACTAAGGTAGTAGAGAGCCAATTCCCTGTAGTGCCAAATCTGACTGTCATTCTCATGCAGATCCCACCAAATGCAACCCATTTTACTGTCATTGACCTCTGTTCTGCCTTCTTCTCTGTCCCTCTTCATCCTGACTGTCAGTACCTATTTTCATTTACATACACATGGACACGATTGCCCCAGGGCTTCATAGACAGCCCCAGTATTTTCTCCCAGGCCTTACAAGACTGTTTACAATCTTTTCAACCTGCCAATAGATCTGTTCTAATACAATATGTAGATGATTTATTGTTGTGTTCTGATTTGTTTATGTCATGTTTAAATGATACTAAACTACTGTTGCTTCATCTCTCACAGAAAGGAAACAAGGTTGCTAAGGACAAATTACAGCCATGCCAGTCCAGGGTTAAATACTTGAGACACTGTCTAACTCAGGGATTACAACATCTGACTACTGACAGAATCCAGGCCATACAGCCCATGACACTGCCGCAGAACCAACAGCAAATCCATACCTTCTTGGGAATGTGTGGATACTGGAGAATGTGGATCCCAGGTTTTTCTATTTTGGCTTTACCATTTCAGGACTTAGGACCTCATTCAGAGTCTGTCGCAAGCGCTGAGCGCTCACAACCGGCTCGATGGTTAGGCCCTGCGCACGCGCAGCAGCCAAACTGCGCGTGCGCAACCTCCGGAGTGAGAGAAAAACTCTCTCGCTCTGGACCTCACTACAAAAGGGTCGGCTGTCGATGTTGATCGACAGCTCGGCCTGTTTTGTAGGCGGGGCGGTGGTTTCACAAACGGAGGCGTTCCTGATGGAATGCTTGCCGTTTTGTGGGCGGCCACACTGACAGCAGTGATGTCAGTGGGGAGTTTCCTGCTCGATCAGAGCAGGAAGCTCCCTGGGGCTTACGGTTGCTGAGACCCAACCTTAGGGTCTCGTCGCAAGCCCCAATGGGCGCGATGGTCTTGACCATCGTGACCATCAACCTGGTTGGTCACTAAGCTGTCGGTGGTAACCCACAGCTTAGTTTGCGACCAGGAGGCCGCAAACAAAAAAGAAGCACCTGTCCTCATTCAGAGAGAGCGATCGCTTCTTGTGACCGCCTCTGAATGAGGGCCTTAGGCCCTCATTCAGAGGCGGTCGGAGGATGCAAGTGGTCACTCAGAAACTGAGCGGCCACTTGCATCCTGACCAGCCGCCTTTGTTTTGGTCATTAGGCTGTGGGTTTACACCCACAGCTCTAACGACCGCTAGGGTGATGGTTGCGATGGTCATAACCATCGCGACCATCGGGGCTTACGACGAGACCCTAGGGTACGGTCTCACTTGTCGTAAGCCCCAGAGAGCTTCTGGCTCTGTCAGAGCTGGAAGCTCTCCACTGACATCACTAGTGATGTCAGTGGGGCCTCCCCCAAATGGCAGGCATTCCCATGGGAACGCCTCCGTTTGGGCTGCCACCCCCCATGGCCCACCTTACAAATGGGGCGAGCTGTCAATCAACATCGACAACTCGCCCCCTTTGGAAAGAGACCCGCTACGACCGGCGCTGTCGGCTGTAGCGGGTCTCACGCATGCGCACGAAGGAGCCGGCTCCCTCGTGCGCATGCGCACTGGACAAACATCGAGGTGGTCGTAGAATGTATGGCCGCCTCTGAATGAAGCCCTTAGTCTCTTCCTCAAAGCCCGATCATGTCATACACACATATCCTTAACCTTAAGGATAGTCTGACAAGAGCACCTGTATTGGGAATACCTGATTATGAAAAACATTTAGATTTGTATTGTATGGAAGCTGAGGGTTGCGCAGCAGGTGTCCTTACACAAAAACATGGTGATGCCAATAGACCCGTAGCATACTACAGTGCACAACTGGACACTGTGGCAAGATCACTCCCAACATGTTTAAGAAGTGTAGCAGCAACTGCTCTATTGGTCAGTAAGAGTGAGGATGTAGTATTAGGCCATGATATGATTGTCTAAACACCCCATTCTGTATCTGCTTTGCTGAATTCTGCCCAAACCAGACATGTTTCCTCAGCTAGGTTCACGAAATGGGAACTAGCCCTAATAGCACCTGCAAACATCATCATACATTGGTGCAGTACGTTAAACCCAGCAATGTATTTACCATATGTGCCTCAGGATGCACAAAGGGTGGAAAGAGGTGAGTCGCTGGTTGACGGTGAGTTTTGCAGGTATACTGATACACCTGATTGTATGGAATATTTGAATCAGACCTTTACTGCAAGACCTGACATACGTGATACACCTTTAAAAAATGTAGATGTGACATTTTACACGGATGGGAGTTGTCATAGACAGACTGACACTGGAGAGTTATTTACAGGTTATGCTGTTGTAAATGACGAAGACATCATAGAAGCCAAAACCCTTGGTCCACCTCACTCGGCCCAAGTGGCGGAGCTGGTGGCACTAAGAAGAGCGTGTGAATTAGCAAAAGGCAAATCTGCTAATATCTACACTGACTCTAGGTACTCCTTCGGGGTAGTACATGATTTTGGTGCTCTATGGTGTCTAAGAAATTTTATGACAGCAGCAGGCACACCAGTCGCACATTCAAAACATATAAAAGGACTATTGACAGCGATTCAAATGCCTAAGGCAGTGGCCATCATTAAGTGTAAAGCCCATACATGTGAGGATGATCCGGTGTCACTGGGCAATAACAGGGCAGACGAAGCTGCCAAATGGGCAGCAGTTTTAAGAGTGAACATACCAATTAACCAAATGATGATGTTTCAAATGATTGATTTGCAGAAATTAATTGAGATGCAAAATTTGTGTTCCACTCAGGAAAACGCAGTCTGGAGATCCAAGGGATGAGGGCAAGAGTCCCCTGGACTCTGGAGAGATGGACAAGGTAAGCCAGTGGCTCCCAAGGCATATTACTCAAGCCTGGCTGTGGCAGCGCATGGTCTGACTCACCTGGGAAAGCAAGGTATGTGCAAGTTGGTGAGAGCGTACTGGTGTGCATCGGGTTTTTCTTCTCAAGCGGAAAAGAGAGCAATGTCCCGTTTGACCTACTTGAGGAAAAACATTGGGAAAACAATCCCTACCAAGCCATCTCACATCCCTCTGACAGACGGACATTTTCAGTTAATACAAATTGATTTAATCTAATTACCACCCTGCAGGAATCTCAAGTATGTATTAGTGTGTACAGATGTGTTTTCTAATTGGGTTGAGGCATATCCAGCTGGCACTAATACTGCTACGTTTACTGCTAAAAAATTTGTTCAGAAGTTTGTATGCAGATACGGTATCACTAGAATTATTGAAAGTGATAGGGGTACTCATTTCACAGGTGATGTCTTTCAAAACATGTGTAAGTTGATGGGGATTAATAGTAGACTTCACACCCCTTACCGACCGCAAGCCAGCACCAAGGTGGAGAGGATGAACGGTACTGTTAAAAATAAACTAAGTAAGATCATGGCGGAAACTGGACTGGGGTGGCCAGAAGCACTACCACTAGTCCTTCATAGCATAAGGACAACTCCCAGACCCCCTCTTAATCTGTCCCCCTTTGAAATACTGTTTGGTAAACAACCTCATTTGATTATAAGTCTGCAGGAAGATTTGAAAAGTAACAACGAGGTTACTGTAAGGTATCTTATAACAATGAGTAAACAGTTGAAGCAGCAACAGCAGAAACTGAAATTGTTGTCACATGTTATGCCAGAAACAAACTGTCATGATGTTGAACCTGGAGAATTTGTTATGATCAGAAATTTCTTGCATTCAGGTTATCTGACAGACCGGTGGGAAGGTCCGTATCAATGGTTGCTGATGAGTACCTGGGTTCATTCCAGAGAGATACCTGGGTTCATTCCACTCACTGTAAGAAGGTCAACCAACCGGTGGAGAGACAAGGTGGAGTCAAGGCAGATAATGTAGACCTGTCAATTGTGAGCCTGTTCCGGGAGGGTTAAAAGTTGCAGTGAGACACCTGAGCTAAAGAAATTTGTAGATTACTGTTCCAGCAATGGAGTGGTGTGCTGGGTTACGTTTGTGTCTTCTTCCAGAGTTTTCATCATCCTAGTTTGTTTCAGTATTTCTGGTTTCTGTGATGGAGGACAGATGACAGAGAGGGGAGCTGATCGTGACATCGATGGAGTGGAGTTAGGAGTGCTAAACCAATCGGAGGCGTATCTGACCAAACAAACTACAGTAATTGCGAAAAGATCTGTTAGCCTGGAAACTCGGAGGTAGTGTGAAGATTTATCATCTGAGGAATATTGTATTTGTGAGTTTTGTGGGCCCCTAGTTGATGAGAAATGTACCTAACAGTGCCAACCTAAGTATAACCAGTATTGGGGTGGGTATCCTTTAGAGGATTATCATACTATGGTGGGCAAAGTTTTAAACCAGACTGACTGTTGGGTGTGCTCTCACGTGCCTCAGGGACAGCATAATGTAGGGTTAGTGCCATTTCCATTAAATGTCTCTGAGGTCTTAGAATTGCAACAAGGGAAGATGCTGGATGGAAAATTTCTTATGTCCAAACCACCTCATTTTAAACTCCACCAGTATCAAGTGGATACACTGTTGTGTTTGAACATCACCTACTTCAATAAACCAGGAAGTTGGGAGGTGATTGGGAATAACCAGATGATGACCTTCTCACTAAGAGCTGATAATGACATTTTGAACTTTTACGCACCATTAGGTTAGGTGGGAGACACTTTCAGTATTGGTATACACTTAGTGACACCAAAGAAATGGTTGGTAGGGTACCAGAAGGGTACTGTGCCAGGGTTGTACAACCAGAAATGTGTGTTAGCCAGATGGGAGAACCCGAGAAAGAAACATTTGCTAGGGAAATGTGTTCAGTGATTATGATGCATCCTATTCCTTATGTTCTCCCCAACGATGTGTATTTTATATGTGGAAGAAAAGCATATAAGTGGCTCTCTCCTAGTTCCAAAGATTTATATTACCTGGGAAGAGTACTCCCAGAGGTTATGACCCTTACACATGGTGAAATGCTTGGTATTCATAAAAACACACCATCACCATATCTTCACACACAGTATGAACATAGAGACAAAATAAATATGATACCTGGTGATGTACATAAAGCCACACAGTTGATTAGTGAAACAACTAGCTTTGAAGTTTTAGTAGCATTGGATCCCACCAGGGTCGCTCGGGGTACTCTAAATTTCAGATATATTCAAGGTCTTGCTAAATTAATAGATAATATCACAGAGATGTATGATGACATGTTTAGGTACACAGGTAAGGAGTTACAAGCCTACAAGAAAGAACTGGTGCAACATAGATTAGTATTAAGTTATCTAACAGCTGTCACTGGAGGGTACTGTGTGACTTTAACCACCCAATTTGGTGTAAAGTGTTGCATATACATCACAAATAACACTAGTGACCCCAAGGAGGTGATAGACCGGAAGATGGACGTAATTCTGCAGCTGAAATGGGAATTTCAGAAGAACAATAATGCTTCAGTGGCTGAAGTAGAAGAAAAGGTAGAAGAGTGGTTCTCTTGGCTGAACCCTGTAAAATGGTTCTTCGTCTAGGAGAGTGGGTCCAGGAAATGGTTGCTAGTATAGGTAAACTCCTGATCCTCATATTAGTTGTCATCTTAGTAATTGGCTTATGTGTCAGATGTGTTCCTGCTGTGTTGAAATGTGGAAACTGTAATGCTACGGTAAACCGAAGGAATGAAATTCTGATGGTGGTTAGTAGTAACAATATGAATACTAAGGTAAATGAAGAACTGCATTACAGTCCTGAACTAGAATATACCATCAGATGATGTATAGATTTAGCCATGCATGAAATTTATTATTAAATGTTATTGCAAACATCCGAAATAATGTAAGTCTCTAGCCCCTTCAAGACTTCCTTTAAAGGTTAGATGCATCCCCACATCTTTCCCATGATCTCCCAAGATCCGCAGTGTGCATATAAGGGTAGATTTATGTCCCTCTCAGAGACATATTATTGATGGTTTAAAGGACCTTGTGCCATCCCATAATATAACATTAAATAATATGTCATAGTGTAAGCCTAAATAAACTAAGATCAGATTGTGATAGCGTATTGTTTGCTATCAAAGGGTGGACTGTCGAAGCTGGATGATTGGCTGAGACCTAAATTGTAAAATTAATATCTGCACGACGCCATCTTGCAGCGCCTACACGATACCTCCGTGTATGGCACTATGCTATGTTATGATTTTTAGCGTCGTGCATCTGCCACTGCCCCAGGTTAAAAGTCCTCACAATACAATACATACATTTATTAAAACATATAATATAAACAACCCCGCAAAGCACGTACCATGGTGTACTCCACAAACACGTAGATGCTCAACACATACTAGCGTCTTTTCTTAAATATCCCTACACTTACACATTGCACACTTACACAGAAAGATTCCCTAGCATTAAGGTTAATATCCAAGGTTTTATTAATTATCAATTATGTTGTGAAAGACTGTATTTGAGATCTAAGGTTTAGTACATAATAAGCAGACCATGTTTGGTGTCATTCTAAATCACTGTTTATTTGCAGATATCCGGTTCCATCGGCAAGGAGATCGCAAATTATGAATCACAGAGAGTTAGGAATTGAAATGTACTCTGTAATGTAATGTTTACTAGCCAGTTTAGACTTGTTCTTCGGCGGGAAAAGATACCCAAAGAGCCGTTGGAGGGCTGAACCCCTACTGTACAAACTGACCTATGAACTGCATCGTTACAGAAGAACCAAGAGGAAGAACCAATGGGATTATGCCAACTCGTTTTCATTGTATTGCCACTCTATGTAAGGATATATATACGGACGCTCTATTTCCAGTAGTCAGTCAGCTTGTTCTTTCTTTTGACGGAGGCTTCACCTTTGATGCCGGGAAACCTGCATCCACAGCGCCTGCGTATGTATCGACTGTAGCTTGTGATTGTATAATCTGTTTGCGCTAATTGTATTTAGATCACAGCATGTAACTAAATGCTTTTATGTGAATAATATCTTTTTGTGCTTTGGAACCACAATAAAACTCTGGAAAGCAACTATTTCTTGTGCGACTTATAACTCTATAATTTGGGTATAAAGATCATTAAATATTCATAGTATCTTCTCACAATGCCTTTCTAGTCTGTGTGGGCGGACCTCCCCTGCTCACCAGTGCCACCTCTGGTGATACTGCCACAGTATGTTAATATTAAATGTATTTAAAGGGGTTATAAATGTAATTTAACTTCAGCTTATAAACTTTACCTTTATTGTGATATACTAAATACAGCTAGAGGAAACAGCTAGATTATAGAACATAAATTGGTGATTACCCATTAGCATTAATTACACGTGAATGAATGAGTCATTCATTCAATAAATTATCTAGTTGAACTGACAATGGACCTAATTCAGCTTTGGGAAGAGAGAAAAGCCACGTACACATTGGGCGATATTTTAAACAACTGAATGATAACGATATCATTATTGTTCACTATATCAGCCAGTGTGTACACAAAAATGATGAACGTTAACAACCAATGATGCGCGCTCCCACAGGTCGTTGTTTTTTGTCATTCGTTACCCGAACATTCAGGCCAACCTGACAATATTGTCAGGTTGTTGCATGTTTAAGAGATAACAAGTACAGTAACTGTGCACCTGGACAAACCATGTTGCAATGCAAGGAGTGCAAATACATATTGTTTTTGCATGTGGGGTAAAAACTGGCTGCTTTTGCATGTAGCCCACAAATACTGCACAGCTTTATTTTTACACTGCAATTTAGATTTCAGTTCGAACACACCCCTCCCAAATCTAAAGGTGCCTACACACAGTACGATATCTATGAATGATATGAACGATAATGGTATTGTTCAATGATAAGTCATTCATATCTTCATTTTTATGCAGTGAATGACCAACGATGCTCATTCCGCATGAACGATATCTATGGTTGTCTGTACATGCAGGCCAACCTGGATGATATCATCAAGAATTCCCTGTTCAGAGATGTGGCAGGATGACTTCACTGAAAGATATCTATCATAGATATCTTTCATTGTGTACACCCAATATCGTTTGTCTTGCACTACAAAAAGTTGAAGGGAAATCGTTCAGCAATATCGTTGGTTGTGCAAATCGTACTGTGTGTATGCAGCTTAACTCTCTGCACATTTTACATCTGCCCCACCTGCATTGCAACATGGTTTTATCAAGATGCACAGTTACTTGCTCATTCTTACTCTATTCCCAAAGCTGAATCAGGCTCAATGTTTAATGAATTGTAAATCTGTGAAGAAATTGCTTATATGCAATGTTTTCTCTCATCACTACAGGGAGTAATTTCCCTAAATAAAAGGAACTGTAGAGTGATACAATAAAGAATAAGACAACTACATCTGTATATTGCCGGAAACTGATAGTGTGAAAATGAATAGCCAGTATAAAGAGACATGCATTACAGTATATTTTACATCTCTATAACTTTGCTTTTAATATTTTGTGCTATTCAGGGGATGCTATGAATATGTAAACAGTTTATATTTTAATAATAATAATGGTAGCAAGTATTAATGTAGGAATTACAGGTCCTGAGTTCACCTCCAATTTAGAAATTCCATTTCTTAAAATTTTTCCTTCAGTCACAAAACACCACTAAAAAACTTTGCCTAAGTGTGAAAGACCTATTGCCACCCAGTGGGTTGGGTACGGATGCCGGCGCTCGGGATTTCAGCATTCAGAATCCCAACACCGACAACTTGACAGGGTTAAGATACTGGCACTTGTCGGGTATCATTCCCTTACCCCTAACCCTCACCCCTGCACCCTAAACCTAACCTCCCCGAGGTGCCTAACCGCAATCTCCCCTAGTGCCTAACCCTCTCCCTAACACCACTACTTACCGTTGGAATGCCGGCAGTCAGGATGCCAACACTGGGATTCTGACTGGTGTTGGGATCCGGCACGCCGGTATTTCAACTGTATCCCCACCCAGTAACACCCACTCAGCACCATGTGGAGATGCAGTTGTATATGTATATAGAATCGCTCAGCAAATTGGACTTGAGTATAACTCTGAATCAGCCCCTAAATGTTTATGTCCTAAAATACATTTCTCATAAAATTAATTTTTCTACTAAAATTTTTGTAGGTTTAGCCTCATTTGATGCTTTAGATAACCATGAGACTGGGGACATAACAGCCGAGCAAAACTGGAGCACTCAGGGCCGAAACTACAGTGGGAGAGTGATATTTGGTCTGGGCATCGCATCCATGATTCTATGGCATATCTTTGCCTGATAAAGTTCCCTCCTCTTAAAAGGTTGCACAATATAGGCTATGGCCTTTTTCTTCCTACATTGTTATTTAGATATTTTGTGCGTGGTGGCGGTCCCCATAGGGTTGGTATTGTTAAATGGGGCTTAGATACATACACATTCTGTAGTCATATATAAAGTGTCCATGGAAGGCAAAAAGGACATCTCATCCAAAGAGGAATCTCAGCAATTCCAAGCATTGAAAAATAAGTTATTTTGTAAGGTGAAAAAAATAGGATTTTTATACATAACATAAAATCTGTTTACCTCTATTCATTTGGGGTACAGTGCTGTATCTTGGGGCATAGAGAGTGTTAGTGCTGGAGCAGGACACAACTACCCTACAGAGCTTTTCATTTCCGGCTCCTCTCTCTTTATGCCCTTTCCCTAGAAGAACATCAGGTTATTAATTAAAAAACAATGAGAAAGACTAATTAAGTCATCAAACAACCACACAAAGAAAATAGAGAAACTTGGAAGTGATCACTTTGTCCCCCAAATAGATTCAGAGAAACTGATTTTACAGTAAGTAATGACGAATGTGACTACTCCTATGGGCAGTGGACTGAGTTCTTGGTGACCCTCAAGCATTAGGAAGGCAGCTTCTTATGACCGTTAAGAAATACACTCAACACAGGAGTTTGTGACTACAAATATCTCTCTGCTTTAATGCTGCAGTGGTTCCAATATTTATACATCTCAAGTTGTTATACAGTCTGCCCAAAGCATATGTTGAACTTTAAACAAAGATTTTTATAAATAACATCAAACTGTAATTTTGTGTTCAGTTTCCAAGAAGTTAAGCTAAAGCATTTGAATAACACCTTATGTCCTTATATGTACATCTGTGTGTTTTACTTATCACATCTGTAAGTTAAAAGACAAGATGGAGTCTGTTTGAACAAGATGCCTTCCTCACTTTCACATTTCCCTCCATTTTTTCAAATCTGATTTACTTCATCTAACTTACCTAGCTCATGTTTCATCCCTATGTGCTGACCCCTACTTCACACATCTGTCCACCTAACATGTTGTCGAAGCTGGGAAATTGGCTGAGACAATATCAGTTTAAAATTGAATTGCGGTGACGCCATCTTGCGACTGGCCACAAGACGCCATCTTGGAAATGAAATCGCAAGATGCCATTTTGCAAATGGCCGTCCCAGCGCCATTTTAGATAAACTCACAACTAAGTACATATGGCGAGATTACTATTAGCACCATGCGATTGCATCTTTCTCATACACACAGTAATATGCACAATTGCGCTGTTAACTAGTCGCATATTAGCGAATGCACAAGACTCCGAATGAAAACACCGTTTAGTAGCTAAATGCGCACGCATCCGCACCAAGTTAACTAGCGTCTTCATATCAAACCCCGCATACTCACATTACATATTCGCATACAAGGTTTCATAAGCTTTAAAGGTATAAGATTTAACTTTGTTCAGTTAGTATAAATGCTGTGAAATAAAGATATTTGATAACTAAGGTTTTATTTATGCTAAGTAAGCCGTGTTTGGTTTTGTACTGATGCGTACTCTTTCAACAGAATTCCGGTGTTATCGGTGTGGAGATCACAATATGCATTCTCAACTTATGGACTGCAGAAACGCCGAGCAACAAAATGTATATTATATGAACAACTGTTAGGACATTGCAGGGGGCGGGAGGGCAGAGACCCCCAGTTGTTAGAGGCTGGGTTGAGTCTATTTTAACCAGCCTGTTAAACGCTCTGTAACAGATGGATCCCCCTTGGGAACCAATAGCGTCAGCAACAAACATCTCTATTGTTTTGCCTATTCCTGGGGGGTATAAATATGTGTGCTCCAACACTGGGTTTTTAGTCTTCATGCCGAAAGCTGATATACGAGGGGTTTCTTGCTGATGCCTAACATCTGGTCCGGAAGCGCTGCGTATGAATGCTGTACTTGGGTCGGTATAATTCCTTTGTGCCGAATTATGTCTGGATCAATAGCGTGTAACTGACTGTACTTTTACTTGAATAATACTTGTGCTTTGGAACCACAGATTCCAGGTCTAAGTCTTTATTTACTGTATGACTGCGTACGCAAATTAGCATCATCTTTAGAAGGTATAGGCAGGATATTAGGAGGTATAGGCAGGATAATAGAAGGTATAGGAAGGAGTGTATAGAGGTTCTGATCCAGTATGGTTAGTTGGGGGCTCGTAGTGAAGTCACTTACCTGCTCACACGGTACATACGGCTATCGATATTTCAGCAAAGGGTGGAGTGGCCACATGCAGGGTTTTCCTGCAACCGCTTTGTGCTGAAAGATCGCTATCTGTCTCCATGTGAATCAAGGAAGCTGACTAGAATCCAGGGACAAGAGAGGAAAAAGTTTGTTTTCCTCTGTTGATAGAACCTTACGTTTAAAGGGGTGCTGCAGTACTGAGTACGCGGCTGAGTCGCAGGTTTGCGCACAGCAAAGATGCACTTTTGTGTATGCAGCTAAAATGTTGTCATACGGTTGTGTGGTAGTCGCATTATTGTGTATGCGACTGGTCGCACAATAGCATATATGTACTTCCAGTTGTGCTGCCACATGTTTAAATAAAGCTGTTGAGGTTTACATTTTTCAATTATTATCAATATCTGGGTTAACGTGTATTTTTCTGCACAGGAAAAAGTGTGTAACAGTGAGTGTTTGTTGGTAGGGGTAACTTGTTCCCTACAGTTAAAGGTACCGTATGACCTTTAAGGGCTAAGTGCTAGTCGCTCGGTAAGCAGCTTTATCCTCCTATACATAGTAGCAGGTGTACATGTTGTCTTTGTTGTAGAGAGGTGCGTGGAAGTGGCCGACATACAAACTTCCATAGGTGTGGAAGTTGCCTTACTAAATCTTATCCGGGTGTGGAAGTTGCCTTTTTCAAATCTTATCCAGGCGTGTGGGCGCCGTCGACTTAAATCGTCCACAGGTAAGTGAAAGTATCTTGTCTTTCACCAGTTTAAATCTTCATTGAAAAGCATAGGATTTTGTCTCAGAATGGGAGCCACGCAAACAGTAGAGATGTTAGACAATGATGTGCTGCTAATGGAGGCGCTGATCGGATCGGCTTGTCGTATTATGCATACTAAGTATGGAACTTATGTGATAAGGTATTGTGATGTATGGTTTAAAATGATGATGAAGAGTGTTAGACCATTTCCCAGAATTGGTAGTTTTGATAAAAATGTATTAGATAATGTCTGGGATCACATCAGTCTGATGCGCTCCCGAGAGAAAAAGGTTAAATATTATGAATGTTTAAAACTGTGGCAGCATGAAGGGGATGCGTTGCTTAAAAATGTGCAAACGACGCAAACTAGCGTCGCGAGCACATTGCCAGAAAATACATCCGCGATGCTAAATTGCAATACGGGCGAGTCGCAAAATGACGTGCACGTGCGGCAAGGTAGCGTTGTGGAGAGTATTGCCAGCAGTTCACGTTCACCTCCCCCACCTTATGTGGATGGAGGTGCAAGTAGTTACCAAAAATACCCATAAAAATTTAACAAGCAATTTGTACCCTCTCTTAAGCAACCATAAGGAAAATGTTTATGATGTGGATGATGAGCCTATTGTAATGTCTGCCATTTCCCATGCTGTGCAAATGATAGATGCTGCATCACCACAATCACGAGTGGTGCCGCCATCTCCATCGGTAACAGCAAGGGAAGTGTTAACACCCTCTGCACCCATAGAGGAAGTTGTTCATACCATACGTAGCAGCAGCAGATTAAACCCCCAGCCAGGTAACCAGGTCAAAGGTAGCAGTGCTACCGGTCTGCATCCCATTCGGACAATAACCGTTCCAAATGGAAATGCAGATGCGAACGGTATAGTGCCCATGACGGAAGTAGTAATGCATTGTCCTTGGACAAGAGCAGAACTAAATTCCATCATAAATGATTTCCCCGATCCCAAAAAGGAACTAGCCAAATGTCAAAGATATTTGAGGAATTTGGGTAGTTCACATGAGCCCACTAATAAAGATTGGCGTGTGGTGTTAAGGGCCTGTCTACCACGCAATACCGACGTGATAGAATTTATCACTGATTGTGTATTGGATGGAGACGTTCCCTTAACAGACCAAGTAAACCAAGGTAACATTTCCCGCATTGTAACTCAATTGGGTATATATTTTCCGGTAGTAGTTAACTGGAATAAAATTTTCACCATTAAGCAAAAGGAGAGTGAAACTGCAGATTATTGTGATCGGGCTCTGCAGGCTATCACCCAGTACACTGGGATAGAGGATATTAAAGATAGCACTCACCACAGGGGAATGATAGTCACGGTACTCGTGGACGGTCTGAAAGAGAGTTTAAAAACCTGGGTTCAGACCTCACAGCCTGGCTGACAGGGACTCACAATAGATACCCTCATAGAAACCGCCATCGAACATGATAAAAACATCTCAAAGAAGAGAGAATCCCAGAGCGAAAAACTAATGGCTGTCAGTATCCAAGCTCTGGAGGGAATGATGGTAACATCACAGCCAACAGACACACTTGCACACACACTTACATCTGAACAAGTATATGCCCTCACTAACCCCATGCAACAACAAACACAGCTCTATTCCACTAACCCGATACAACCACAGGTCCCATACTACTCACAAACTTCTTATCCCCCACAATACCCTTGCCCTCCCTATCCTTACCCATATCCACCACCTTTACCCTCTGCTCAAACCTCACAACAACACATGTCTTCACCCGATCCACGAACATGTTTTAACTGTAAACAAACAGGACACTTAAGTAGAAACTGTACAGTAAAAAGAGTAGGAACCCCAAGTCAGGGAAGACCTGGATATCCCCATAAGGGATATGCACAGAGACCAGCAAATGTCCAGCAGGCACCAGCTCCAATTGTGGCCGTAAATGCTTTATTGGAGAATGGGAGCCAACGCTAGGGGTCAGGTCATACCTGTAGTCTACAGATAGTCAGGTTAATGGGAAGTACTAGGGAAGAGCCGGTCATGATGGTTGATGTAGCTGGTACTGAATATCCTTTTCTTGTAGACACAGGGGCGACCAGGTCAGTGATAAAATCTCCCGTTAATTTACAGGTGACCAACGAGACAGTACCAACAATGGGTGTAACAGGTAAAGTGGAACATTATCCTTTAACAAAGTCCCCAGAGGTTACTATAGGGCCGTTGCATTCCAGGCATTCTTTCCTCCTGGCTGCTGCGGCTCCTACTAATCTGCTGGGCAGAGACTTGTTATGTAAAATGGGATGTGTTATATATTGCACCCCTGATGGTGTATTTTTAGATATCCCAGAGAGAGTTGCACACGAGGTGCGGGATATACTGGACACCCCCAAAGGATAATGTATCACTCTACAAGTTTAAATGAAAATCCATCCCAGGTAGATGAAATGTTGTCCCAAATTCCAGATTCTCTTTGGACTAAGGATGGACAGGACACTGGATTAATGGCAAACGTAAGCCCTGTAATGGTAAATTTAAAAGGCGGTAGGCAAGCTAAAAAAATTCCCCAGTACCCACTAAAACAGGAGGTAGAATTAGGGTTTTTTCCAATAATTGAGCGATTATTGCAACAGGGAATTTTAGTTCGTACAGCTAGTATAGCCAACAGTCCCATTTTTCCAGTGAAAAAGAGTGGTGGGAGGGGTTATAGGCTGGTACAAGACCTTAGAGGTGTTAATAAGGTGGTAGAGAGCCAATTCCCTGTAGTGCCAAATCCAGCTGTCATTCTAATGCAGATCCCACCAAATGCAACCAATTTCACTGTCATTGACCTCTGTTCTGCTTTCTTCTCTGTGCCTCTCCACCCTGACTGTCACTATCTGTTCGCATTCACATACAGAGGTTTACAATAAAGCCCGATCGTGTCGTACACACAGAGGAATCAAAGCAGGCTTTCCTTAATCTTAGGGATAGTCTGACAAGAGCTCCTGCATTGGGAATACCTGATTATGAAAAACCTTTTGATTTGTATTGTACGGAAGCCGATGGTTGTGCTGAAGGTGTCCTTACACAAAAATATGGTGATGCCAGTAGGCCCGTAGCATGCCCAATTGTGCCCAATTGGTCACTATAGCAAGATCACTCCCCACCTGTTTGAGAAGTGTAGCAGCTACCGCTCTATTGGTGAGTAAAAGTGAGGATGTAGTATTGGGTCATGATTGTCTACACTCCCCATGTTGTATCTGCTCTGTTGAACTCAGCTCAAACCAGACACGTCTCTTCGGCTAGGTTTACCAAATGGGAACTAGCACTAATCGCACCTACAAACATTACTATTAAACATTGCAGTACGCTGAATCCAGCAACGTATTTACCATATGTCCAACATGATGTACAAAGGGTAGAAGGAGAGGAGTTGCTGGCGGGAAGTGAGTTCAGCAGACATGATACGCACGATTGTATGACATATCTGAACCAGACCTTTACTGCTAGACCTGACATACATGACACACCTTTAGAGAATGTGAATGTGACTTTTTATATGAATGGGAGTTGTCATAGACAAACAGACACAGGTGAATTATGTACAGGTTATGCTGTTGTAAATGACACAGACATCATAGAAGCTAAGCCTCTTGGTCCTCAGTAGCACTAACTAGAGCATGTGAACTGGCAGCAGGCAAATCTGCTAACATTTACACTGACTCGAGGTACGCGTTTGGGGTGGTGCACGATTTTGGGGCTCTATGGCATCTGAGAAATTTTATGACAGCAGCAGGCACACCAGTTGCACATTACCGACACATAAAACATCTTTTAGAAGCAATCCAACTGCCCAAAGCGGTGGCAGTAATTAAATGTAAAGCCCATACATGTGAGGATGACCCGGTGTCACTGGGTAACAACAGAGCCGATGAAGCTGCAAAATGGGCAGCAGGGTTAAAAATGTTTTCTCCAACTGAAACAGTTATGTCATTCCAACCAATTGATATGCTGAAATTAATTGAGATGCAAAATTAGTGTTCAATTCAGGAAAAATCCATTTGGAAGTCCAAGGGATGTTGGCAAGAGTTCTCCGGGCTCTGGAGGGACGGACAAGGTAAGCCAGTAGCCCACAAGGCATATTACCCCAGTCTGGCTGAGGCAGCACACGGTCTGACTCATCTGGGCAAACAAGGTATGTGCAAGTTGGTGAGGGCATACTGGTGCGCACCAGGTTTTTCTTCACAAACAGAAAAGATAGCAATGTCCTGTCTGACCTGCTTGAGAAAGAACATAGGGAATGCAATCCCTACTGAACCGTCCCACATTCCACAGACTGATGGACCTTTCCAGGTGATACAAATTGATTTCATCCAATTACCACCCTGCAGGAACCTTAAGTATGTATTAGTGTGCACAGACATATTTTCTAACTGGGTTGAGGCCTACCCAGCTGCCACTAATACTGCTGCGTTTACTGCCAAGAAAATAGTTCAGGAATTTGTATACAGGTACGGTATCCCTAAAATCATCGAGAGTGACAGGGGTACTCATTTCACAGGTGATGTTTTTCAAAATATGTGTAAGCTGATGGGTATTAATAGCAGACTTCACACCCCCTACCGACCTCAAGCCAGTGCCAAGGTAGAGAGGATGAATGGGACTATTAAAAATAAGTTAAGTAAAATCATGGCAGAGACAGGACTAGGATGGCCAGAAGCGTTACCTTTGGTCCTACATAGCATAAGGACCACTCCTAGACCTCCTCTGAATCTGTCCCCATTTGAAATATTGTTTGGTAGACAACCTCATTTGATTATAAGTCCACAGGACGACCTGAAGGGTAACAACGAGGTAACTGTAAAGTATCTTATATCAATGAGTAAGCAGTTAAAGCAACAGCAGCAGAAACTGAAATTGTTGTCTAATGATATGCCTGAAATGAACTGTCATGATGTTGAACTAGGAAAATATGTAATGATCAGAAATTTCTTGCGTTCAGGTTGTTTGATCGGTGGGAAGGTCCTCACCAGGTGGTGCTGACAAGTACTACATCTTTGAAGGTGGCCGAGAGAGATACCTGGGTCCATTCCACTCACTGTAAAAAGTTCAATTAACCGGTGGAGAAACAAGTCAGAGACAAGGCTGATAGTGTGGACCTGTCGCTCGCAAGCTTGTTCCGGGAGGATTGAAAAGGTTGTAGTGAGATACCCGAACTAAAAGAAACCTGCAGGTTTTGTTGTGACAATGGACGGGCCTGCTGTGTTCATTTTCATATTCTCTTTTAGAGTGTTCACCATCTTGGTCGGTTCGGGAATATACAGTTTCTGTGATGGGAGACCGATCGAGGAAATGGGAGCTGATGGCAGTGCTGATGGAGTGGAGTCAGGAGGAGTGCAATGCCAATCAGGGGAGTGTCCGACCAATCTTGGGACTGTTATTGTTAAAAGAGCTGTCATTCTGGATACTCGGGGACGGTGTGGAGGTTTATCGTCTGAAGATTCCTGTATTTGTGAGCTATGTGGATCCCTAGTTGATGAAAACTGTATCCAACGGTGCCAACCTAAATATAACCCGTACTGGGGTGGGTATCCTTTAGAGGATTATCATAGCATGGTAGGCAAAGTGTTAAATCAGACTGATTGCTGGGTGTGTTCACATGTGCCACAGGGACAGCATAATGTAGGGTTGGTGCCATTTCCGCTGAATATCATGGAAATTTTAGAATTACAAAAAGGGAAAACATTGGATGGAAAGTTCCTCTCATCCAAACCACCTCATTTCAAACTCTATCAATTCCAAGTAGATAGATCACTTTTGTGTTTAAACATAACCAACCCCAATAAACCCGGGAGTTGGGGAATAATCAGACGATGACCTTCTCACAAAGAGCTGATATTGAGTCCATAAACCATGATCTGTTACGCTCAATTAAATCTAGTGGGAAACATTTTAGGTATAGGTATACATTGAGTTCCACCAAAGAAATTATTGGTAGGGTGCCAAATGGTTATTGTGCTAAAATAATACAGCCAGAAACTTGCATGTACCAGATGGAAGACCCAGAAATAGGATTGTTTGCAAGGGAAATGTGCTTAATGATAATGATGCATACCATTCCTTATGTTCTCCCTGATAATGTATATTTCATATGTGGAAGAAAAGCATATAAATGGCTCTCTCTGAGTTCCGAAGGTTTGTGTTACCTGGGAAGAGTAGTCCCAGAAGTTATGACCCTCACACATGTTGAAATGAGGCAAAAGAAATATGATACCTGGTGACGTGCATAAAGCCACTCAGTTAATCAGTGAGACAACTGGCTTTCAAGTTTTAGTCACACTGGATCCCACCAGGATTGCTCGGGGTACATTAAATTTTAGGTATATTCAGGAACTTGCTAAATTGATAGATAATATCACTGAGATATACGATGACACATTCAGGTATACAGGGAGAGAATTGCAAGCGTACAAGAAAGAACTAGTGCAACACAGGCTAGTGTTGAATTATTTAACTGCTGTTACTGGAGGGTATTGCATAACGTTAGCCACTCAGTTCGGAGAAAAATGTTGCACCTATGTCACCAATGATACTAGCGACCCCAAGGAGGTGATAGACCGAAAGATGGATGAAATTCTGCAGCTAAAACGGGAGTTTCATAAGAACCATAACGCTTCAGTGGCTGAAGTAGGGGAAAATATAGAAGGATGGGTTTCATGGCTGAACCCAGTAAAATGGTTCTCAGGCCTAGGGGAATGGGTCCAGGAAGTGATCGCCAGCATAGGCAAATTCTTGATCCTTATACTAATTGTCATCATAATAATTGGCATATGCATCCGATGTGTTCCTATTGTGTTGAAGTGTGGAAAATTTAAAAATAGAGTAAAACGCAAGAATGAAACTATGATGGTGGTCAGTAATGACAATATGAATACTGAGGTAAATATAGAACTGCATTACAACCCTGAACTAGGAAATACCATAATTTAATGTATTATATTTAGACATGCATAGAATGTATTATTGAAATGTTATTTTTAAACACCTTAGATAAAGTAAAGTCTAAATTCCCCTTCAAGACTGCTTTTATAACACTGGTGCATTCCCACACCTTTCACATGATCTTCCAAGATCTGCGGTGTGCTGTGTGGTGTGGGGACATAGTAGTTTTATGTCCCCTTTGTGATAGCATGTTGTTTGCTATCAAAGGGTGGACTGTCGAAGCTGGGAAATTGGCTGACACAATATCAGTTTAAAATTGAATCGCGGCGTCGCCATCTTGCGACTGGCCGCAAGTCGCCATCTTGGAAATGAAATCGCAAGACGCCATTTTGCGAATGGCCACCAAGCACCATTTTAGATAAACTCACAATCAACTACATATGGCGAGATTACTATTAGCACCATGTGATTGCATCTTTCTCATTTCTCATACACACAGTAATACGCACAATTGCGCTGTTAACTAGTCGCATATTAGCGAATGCACAAGACCCCGAATGAAAACACCGTTTACTAGCTAAATGCGCATGCATCTGCACCAAGTTAACTAGCGTCTTCATATCAAATCCCGCATACTCACACATTACATATTCACATACAAGGTTTCATAAGCTTTAGAGGTATAAGATTTAAGTTTGTTCAGTTAGTATAAATGCTGTGAAATAAAGATATTTGATAACTAAGGTTTTATTCATGCTAAGTAAGCCGTGTTTGGTTTTGTACTGATGCGTACTCCTTTCAACAGAATTCCGGTGTTATCGGTGTGGAGATCGCATCATGCATTCTCAACTTATGGACCGCAGAAACTCAGAGCAACAAAATGTATATTATATGAACAACTGTTAGGATATTGCAGGGGGCGGGAGGGCAGAGACCCCCAGTTGTTAGAGACTGGGTTGAGTCTATTTGAACCAGCCTGTTAAACGCTCTGTAAC